>CM077164.1:124096741-124696741 GCA_039583875.1 Platanthera guangdongensis
TACTGCAACTTTCTTTGGAAGACAACTGAAATAAATTGAATCAAATACTGATAGTAAGGACTTGATGTCCACTAAGAAGACTGCAACTGGAGGGGTTGAAACTGGAGCTTGAGTAACAACATCAGCATCATGAGAAATGGCAGCAACAACACCAGGCAATTTCACTACTTCATTAGGCATCTCCCCCTTCCTAGATTCAGAGAAGGCTGGATCAAGGCACACTGATGAAGGGATTACCTGAGGAAATAGAGAGGATAGCCTGGCAGAAAGGGCTGCCACTGACTGAAGTAATGGAGCCAAGGAGGTCTCCAATATAAGTGATAGCCTGGGGGCTAGCAGTTCATATAACTTGTCAGTTAGGACTGGAATATCTACTTGCTCAGTGGGCAATTGAGCAGAGGTAGAGGATGGATGTGGAGCTACTGGTGATGATAGTGGAGAGCTGGTGTATGGGGGAAGTGATGGTTGAGGTGAGGGTATTGTGGAGATGGAAGACAGTGGGATTGAGATAGAGGGTGTGAAGGTGGGTTGATCAATAATGTCTTGAAGAAGCTATTGATATGATGTTAATGAGGAGGGTAGCTCAGGAGGAGATGATGGTGAATCATCCATGAATGAATCATCAAGAAGTTTGAATGATGGAATGGAGGATGATGTATCAATGTCTGGTTGAGGGTAGGAATATAATGGATGGAAGATTTCTTCTGTGACTGGTAGAATTGGAATTGGAGATGGTATTGATGTTGGAGATGGGCTTGAGATGATGATGGTGGATGAAATTGGAGTTTGAGGAGGAGAAGCAGCAGCAGGCAAGTCATCTGCAGGGGCAGAGACTTGAGGGGAAGAGACTATTACAGTCCTGGTGCCTGAAGTTGTGCTTAAAGAGGGCCTGCTAGGCTTGGTTATCTGCCTGTACCATTTGCCAAATAGGGCACAGGACAATCTCTTTGATGAATTAAAATGTATTCCAGAAGATACAAGCAGAGCAGGGCATCTGTTCTGAAGAAAGAGCCCTAAGATCATCCCAAAATTCACAAAGTTTTTATTTATTTTCTTCTTGATCAGGTCAAAGAAGACCTCTCCCCAAATCAACTGTTTCTTGTCCATAATGGCTCCCATCAAGCACAACTGATACCTAGAGATAGTATCATGTGCTGAGTGCTTACCCAACAAAACTTTGCCCACTACATCAGCCAAAAACCTATATTCCACAGCTAGGTTCTTCTTCAGCAGTTTACTAGGGTTAGCATCAGAGTGACCCATTCGTGCAAGCAGATCAGCAAATTCCTCTTCAGACAAATTAGCAGAATCTCTTCCAGAACATAACTCAAAAACTTCTGTCAGAATAGCTGGAGTTAAAGGTACCTGGGTTCCAGAAATGGAACCAACCACTGTATTTTGATCTTGGTTGTGGGCAGTGTAGACCCACTCCTTAATCTCATCAGCAACCAGTTCGATTCTGGTGGTCATGATGGTAGCAAGTTTCTGCTCCTTGAATAGTTCCAAAATGTCCTGAAAAACTTGATCAGTGGTGCTGAAGGACTCCATGTCTATGTCAAATCCAGCATCGAATTTCATTGCGGCAAGAACAGCAACAGAGACGGCCATGGTTACCTGCAAAAATCAACAAACAAAATGACCAAGTGTAGAGATGTTTGGAGGGAAAGAGAATTTTTGCAGAGAAATAGAAAGCGCAAAAGCAGAACGACGGCAAAAAATGAATTTTATATTAGGGTTCGACGCAGAAAAGGAAAGATCGTTGAACTCAGTTCGACGATCGGGGCTTCTAAAGGAATCTGAAGAGTCTTCAATATCATCGATCTCCGTTCGACGATATTGGAGAGCGTCGAGCTCCGTTCGACGATAGTTCAGGGAACAAAATCGTCGAGCGCCGTTCGACGATCGTTGACCGGAAGAGATAGTTGAACACTATCTGAGAAACGCTGAACTCAGGTCGTTGATTTCGGAAATCATCAATCTCCGTTCGACGATCTGGGGGAATATCGTCGAGCGCAGTTCAGAGACCAGAAATACACTCTAGACACTAAGAAAAATCAATATGTTTGCCTAGTCTTGGTCAATTTTTAATGTTTTAAAATCTTGGATATTATTTTAGACTTCCTCCATCTAACATTCCTAACTGATTTAGGAAGAAGGTGTGTTTCTTTTCATCCAAGGGCTTGGTGAAAATATCTCCCCTTTGTAAATCAGTTGGGATATATTGAAGTTCAATTTTATTCTTCCCAACATTATCCCTTAAGAGGTGATGCCTAATTTCTATGTATTTTGTCCTACTATGGAGGATTGAATTTTGAGCTATAGAAATAGCACTGGTGTTATCACAAAAGATTTTAGACTTCTCTAAGTTGTAGCCATAGTCTACGAGTTGATTTTGAATCCACAATATTTATGAACAACAACTGCCTCCAGCCATATATTCAGCTTCAGCAGTTGAAGTTGACACAGAAGTCTGTTTCTTACAAAACAAAGAGACAAGTCTGTCACCAAGAACTGACAAGTTCCACTGGTGCTTTTCCTGTCAATTCTGCATCCAGCATAATCAGCATCAGAAAATCCAGTTAAATCAAATGCTGAATCTTTTGGATACCAGAGACCTAGATTTGGACAACTTTTAACATACCTGAGAATTCTTTTAACTAATGTTAGGTGTGACTCTCTAGGGCTTACTTGGAACCTAGCACATATACATGTAGCAAACATTATATCTGGACTACTAGCTGTAAGGTACAGTAAGGAGCCAATCATTGCTCTATATGTTGTCTGATCAACAGGTTTCCCATGTTCATCAGCATCCAATACATCATTGGTAGACATGGGTGTTTTCATGCAATATGCTTCAGACATACCAAATTTCTTGACCAATTCATTTGCATACTTGGTTTGAGAAATGAAGATGCCTTCAGCATGTTGTTTGACTTGCAATTCTTGAAACAAGGATAGCTCACCCATGCTACTCATTTCAAATTTAGAATGCATTAGGTTGGAGAACCTTCTGCACAAATTTGGATCAGTAGAACCAAAAATAATATCATCTACATAAATCTGTACTAGTAGGGTATGGGACTTATGGGTTCTAATGAAAAGAGTTTGGTCTACTCTACCCCTTATAAATCCATTTTCCAGAAGGAAGCATACTAGGGTGTCATACCATGCTCTAGGAGCTTGCTTGAGACCATATAATGCTTTGTTCAACTTAAAAACATAATCAGGATAAGTTGGAAAGATAAAACCTGGAGGTTGTCTGACATAGACTTCTTCTTTGATGTCTCCATTGAGAAATGCACTCTTTACATCCATCTGATATACCTTAAAGCCTTTGTGTGCAGCATAAGTTAAGAAGATTCTGATGACTTCCAATCTTGCCACTGGTGCAAAAGTCTGGTCATAGTCTATGCCTTCTTCTTGAGAATATCCTTGAGCAACTAGCCTTGCCTTGTTCCTTACAATTACTCCTTGATCATCCAATTTGTTTCTGAACACCCACTTTGTTCCAATAATGGAGTGATCCTTAGGCTTAGGGACTATTTCCCAAACTTTGTTCCTTTCAAATTGATGCAACTCTTCTTGCATTGCAATGATCCAGTGTGGATCTTGCTCTGTATCTTGAATGGATTGAGGTTCAATTTGAGATAGGAAGCAAGTGTGCAACAGGTTTTGGTTGACCTGATTTGTGGTTTTCACACCAGCTGAGATGTCTCCAATTATTTGGGAAATTGGATGGTCTCTTGATGTTACTAAATCAACAGGGGGTGTTGATTGTTCACCAACCTGTGTTGTTGTTTCCTCTTGTGGTACAACAACTGGCTCTTCAAGTTGTTTTTCTTCAATATGTTGAATGCTTTCTTCATCTTCACTGCTTTCCACTTTTTGAGTAACATGTAACTTGTTCAAGTCTTCAACAAGAGAATGTTCCTACAAAGGTTCTATGGTAGAAGTGTTCTTCTCCTTGAAAGACATGATAGATTCATCAAATGATATATGAACAGATTCTTCAATTTTAAGAGATGATTTATTATAAACCGTATAAGCCTTACTGATCATGGAGTATCCCAGAAACACTCCTTCATCAGCTTTAGCTTGAAATTTTGCTAAATATCTCTTGTCATTATTATGTATATAGCAAATGCAACCAAAAATTCTAAAATAATCAACTTTAGGTTTCTTCCCTTTGAGTAATTCATAGGGAGTCTTGCCCTTTAGTTTATGTATTAAACTTCTATTCAGCACATAGTTGGAGGTGTTCACAACCTCTGCCCAAAAAGATAGAGGAAGGTGAGCATCTGACAACAATGTAGTGGCAGATTCAATAAGGGTTCTATTTTTCTTTTCAGCTACCCCATTTTGTTGAGGAGTTCTAGGAGCTGAGAAAGTATGCCTGATCCCTTCACTCTGACAGAACTCTTGCATAAGAAGAGAATCAAACTCTATCACATGATCACTTCTGATCAGGGCAATGTGAGTATTGAACTCAATCTGTATGCATTTGAGAAACTCTGTCAAACACTTAAAGTTATCAGACTTCTTCCTCAGAAAGAACACCCATGTGAATCTAGAGAAGTCATCTACAACTACAAAAGTGTAAGATTTCCCTCCTAGGCTTTGTACTATAATGGGTCCAAAAAGATCCATGTGTAACAGATACAAGATCCTAGGTGAATCACTCTTATTAAGTGATTTGAAACTGTTTTTAGTTTGCTTGCCTAATTGACAAGCCTTGCAGAGTCCTTCCTTCTTGTAGGGGCCAGAAGGTAGTCCTCTAACAAGGTTGTCCTTGGATAACCTAGCAATAGTTCTAAGGTTTAAGTGTCCTAGTCTCTTATGCCATAAAACATTAGGTCTACAAACAGAATTAAATATGCAAATGTCTACATCAGTTGAAAGAAAATCTACTAGGTAGATGTTACCTTTCCTTTTACCTGTCAACACAGTTGTGTTGTCCTCTGACTTGATCTTGCATAATGCTTTGTTGAAAGTCACCTGGTAGCCTTCATCACATAGCTGAGTGATACTTATCAGATTGTGCTTCAGTCCTTCCACATAGGCTACCTTTTTGAATGTCACTGTCCCAATCTGGACTGCACCATATCCTTTAGTTTGTCCAAAGTTTGAATCACCAAAAATAACTTTGGGTCCAAGCTTGGCTTTAAAGGATGTGAGATTGTCCTTGTTTCTTGTCATGTGGTTAGAGCACCCAAAATCCAAGTACCATTGCTGGTTAGATGTTGGATAGGTCTTCACATGCACATAAAATAATTCATTTGTTTTTGACCCAGTTTACCTTGGGCCTAGGTTGATAACCTTTAAACTCAGAAATAAAAGACATCCCAGGTTGACTCTTATAACCTTCAGGATGATATCTCCTTGGAGGTATTATCCATTCAGTATAAGGGTTAAAGATTTGGGATGAGGGACCCCTAGGATTGGATTTTGATTTGCCCTTGAAAGAATTTCCAGAGCTCTGATCTCTGTTCGACGATCGTGGAGCTGCGTTCGACGATCTTGGGTCAGATCGTCGAGCTCCGTTCGACGGTCGACTGTGGTAGAGTTCAGGAATTAGAGATCGTCAACCTGAGTTCGACGATTTTGCCTGAGATCGTCGATCTACATTCGACGATCGTCGAGCTCCGTTCGACGATTTCTGCTGGAACTTAGTTTTCTTAGCCAGATCAGAATTCTTCCTAGATACCTTTATAACTCCCTTCCTTTATCAGAAATGAACTTGATTGGGGTTGTTAGAACTATAGGTTGGCTGAATAAAGTACCCAAGCCTAGTGTACTATTGAATCTGGAGTTCACTGTGCTTGTGATGTCCATCAGCTTGATACTTCTCCCATTAAGGGATTCTTCAAGCTTCTTGGCCTCTGATAGTTCACCTTTCAGTGAAGCTATCTGCTCCCTACATCACTCCAACTCCTTAGAGAGTTTGAGGTTTTCTGACTTTAAGATATTATGTTCAGATAAATGATTTTTGAGAGAAATAATTTCCTTCTCAGATTTTAGTAAGTCTAAACATAATGCTTTAAACTCAGATTTAAAGTCCTCTGAATTGAAATCAAAAGAACTTATTACATGTTCCTCTTCAAGTTGAGTCTCTGAGTTTGACTTTGACTCTTATTCATCTGAATTATGTTGTGAGGCATTGATTGCCATCTTGTAGAACTCCTTCTCTTCTGCATCATCTTCATCATCACTGGAGCTGGATGAGGCTTCTGATTCCTCTTCATTTTCACTCCAGGATTCAACAAAAAATCCCTTCCTTATGTGTTTATTCTTACTTGAGGAGGGTTTGCCATTGTCATTCTTCTTGAAGTCTTTGTCCTTTCTTCTTTCTTTCTTATCCCTTCTGTCCTTGTTTTTGTTCTCTGGACAGTCAGGTACAATGTGCCCTGGTTTCCTGCAACCAAAGCAAACAATTTCTTTATTGTTTGACTTATCATACCTTGGTTTATCATGCTCCTTGTATGAACTCTTTCTGAAGTCCTTTCTGGCCATCTTGTAAAATCTTTTGGCCAACAGACTGAACAGTTCATCATTGCCTGTGACTTTGTCTTCAGGCTGATCTTCAGTTGCTTTGAAGGCTATTATCTTCTCTTTTCTTGTGGCTGGTGAGGCAGCCTTCTGCTCTTCTTCTTTGTTCTTAATAAGCAGCTCATAAGATTTGAGCTTACCCAAAAGAGCTTCTGTGGTGATCTCATTCAAGCTTCTGGCATCCTTGATTGGCCAGATTCTTGAATCCCAAGTGCTTGGGAAGCACATTAGGATTTTGTCATTAAGTTCAGTCAGTGATATCTCCTTATCCAAAGTCCTGAGTTCACTGACTATCAGATTGAGTCTATTGTACATATCTCCAACTTACTCAGCTTCTCCCTTCTTGAAATTCTCATATTGGGATATGAGGTGGGATCTCTTGTCCTTTCTTTCATCAACTGAGGCTGAGACTATTTCAGAGAGTTTATCCCAGATTTCCTTTGCTGAAATGCATCCAGCCACCTTTTGAAAGATGTCATTAGACATGGTCTGCGCTAAGATATTCATAGCCTTTGCATCAGCTACCTTCCATTTCTTGATATCAGCAACTGTTCCTGATGGAGGTGGAACAACATTTGTACTTGTGTTCTCTGGAGATCTTGGACAAACTGTCAAAACAGAATTAAAAATATCCTCGTCAATAGAATTCATGTATAATTTAATCCTTGTTTTCCAAAGTGCACACTTGGACAGATTGCACACTGGAGGTCTTGTGCTAGCATAATCTTTATTTTGGGCCATGATTGGTGAAAACAAAATCTAATAACAAAATCAAAAGAAAACAGATCTAACTAGGGATCTTGGGGTTCAGGTGTTAGCCTGTGCAACCAATGAGATGTGGTATTTTTAACCAACCTCCCTCTGATACCAATTGAAAGTGTAGCTAGATCTGATATACTCTAGAGGGGGGTGAATAGAGTATGGTGCTTAAAAACTTTTTACAACAGTTGTTGTAATCTGAGTGAACAGGGAAGCAGAAATTAAATCTAATCACAAAATAACCTACAAAAGAAATTAATCACAGATCCTAACTAATCACAGAACAATCACAGCCAGAAACAAAAATAAAGACAAGCAAGCCAGAAGACACAAGGAGCTATAGTGGTTCACCTAAACTTGGGTACATCCACTCTTTTACCACCCTAGGTAGGAATCCACTGCAGGAAGAGTTGATCAGGTATCCTGGGCACCAATGAGCTTTTAATAAGGTGCTCAAAAAACAAATCAGATTTTTTGATCAGATGTCTTGCCACCAATGAGCTTTTGACAAGGTGCTCAAAAACCAAGCACAAACTTTTGAAGGGAGTTTGAAAAACCCTTTACAGAGATGGGGATGAGAGAGTTATGGAAGTCTTCTCTTTCTCAGAGCAGCTGAGAAGACTATGTGGATTTGATGTTGTCAAAGCCCCCCCTGAGTTCTTGAGATGTTCAGGAAATGAAGCTTTGCTGTAGGGTGATAGGCCTTCAGAAGTTGATCTCCAGCAAATGATGATTTCAGCAACAGCTGAAATGTTAGGTGTCTGGAGTCTTGAAAGATGTTGGCCTTGAACACTTGAATCAAAGGGAATCTGAAGATTTCATATTTGTTGATCTCCTTTGGTGTGTGTTCTTGTATGAATTCTTTTAGACAGAGAATGTCTACAGCTCTTTCTCTTGTGAACAGTTGATGTTGAGAAAGATGTTGTCCAGAGAACATTTTTTCTTGTTCTTCTTGTCTATCATGTCTGTGTTGTCTATGTTATCTGTGAGATTCAAAAATCTTGTGTTTTATTCCCTGGTTGTGAATAGAAAATAATCCTCTGTCAAGAATAGCCGTTGGTCTGTCATTAAATGACTTCCTTAATTGCAAATGTCTTCTGGGGGAAAGTCCAAAGAAACATTCCTTGATAATCCCTTGAAACTTGGTCCAGAATAAATGAAAACGGCTAGAAAATCTTCTGAATTAATTGCTGAATAACTCCTTAACTGTCCTGAATTTGAATCTTGAAAATCCTTGAACCCTTCAGAAAAACGTCGAACTGAGCTCCACTATCGTCGAACTGAGCTCAGCGATTTGGACTTATACAGCAACAGAGATCGTCGATCTGAGCTCAACTATCGTCGAACTGAGCTCAGAGATAGAGAATCAATACTGGAGTCAAGATCGTCGAACTGAGCTCGAAGATCGTCGAATGGGGTTCGACGATTTGTTGAAGTTGAGCTCAGCGATCGTCGAATAGAGTTCGACGATCCGTCGAGGTTGAGCTAGATGATCGTCGATTGGAGTTCGACGATTCATCATACTGAGCTCGATGATATGACTTAGTCTCCAAACTGAAAATCCTTGGTCTTGAGGGTAGCTTCCAAACCTAAGTACTAACCCTTAGACTCTATTCTAATTGACCTTTAGAGCAATACAGGAGGTCAAAATAGGTTTTCTAAAGACATAGTGATCCTGACCCAAATTAGTAATAGGGTGTTCCAACAGATCTAACCTAACAGTATAACGGTAAGCCCTCTAAGTACTTTGTCTATAACCATATAATTATTTTTGGGGGTTTACCACAACATATTGAGCCCAAAACAAAGACTTGGTATTTTTCCTAATTAATTCAGCCATTTAAATAATTTCCCAAAATCTTGAATCCTAAGATTTTGTACATGAAGTCTAAGTTCCTGACATGCAATGATTGTACCATATTTTCCAGAGCTTCCTGATGACTAAATGACAGTAATATGGGAGTTTTACAATTTTCCAGCAATTACTTCTATCATAAACTAATTTATAAATCTTTTTTATCAAAATGACAAACTACAAGGTAAGTACATGATTTAATAATCCAAATATTATAACAAAATTTCATGATTTTATAATTCCATTTAACTATTTATTTGATTTTACAAAATAATTTACCTCTAGGGCAACTTTTGAAGGAACTACCATAAATATTCTTCCAAAACTTTCAATAAAATTAACAAGACATCAAGAGGTACAAAAATCTCACTAGTTAAGTTTCACAATTTTCTAGTACACAGTTTGTTATAAATATTTTTATTTCTCCAATCAATATTTTTGCAGTGTTTCAAAGATGGTACTAAAAATCTTTAACGAAAAATTATGATAAAATTTATAGAAATTGATATGATCAGTAAAAACCTATTGCCCAAGTTTCATGACCATTCAATACTTTTATGACTTATATCCTAAACTTATTAGTAAAGTTCATATTCCAAATAATAGTGATTGGTGGAGGAAACTTACTCCACACAATTTTAATTAATTCATCCAAAGTTTTTCACCACCCAATGGACATATCTACAGAGTCTTGCGCCATGAATTGAATGTTTGACCATACTCCCTTATTTAACCCAAAAAGGGTATCCATAAGGTTTGAACTAGGTTTTCAGGGTATTTCAACCCCCTAAACTTATAAAACTACTATATGAGGTGTTTCAAGTGACAATATGTCAGAGGGTAATGTTTTACCAGGTTTAGTTGAAGGGTTGACCATTAAACCACTTTAAGTGCACTTTTGAAAAGCTAGGTTTATTACCCTAAAAATGGACAACTTAACTCACCAATATACCTCATCAAATCAACAACAAATGGGTTGATATTTTTTCTTCGCCATATTATGTCCCTTCATGTCCACCACCAGAGTTTTGGGGAAAATTAAGGCTCATAGATCATAAATATGGCTCACATATGAATTATTAAATTATTACTAAAACTATATAAAAATCATTTCCAAAAATTCTCATTTTTGAATATGATGATGTTTAAAGCCAGACCATCCTATGGTACAAAGTACAGTCCATTTGACTGAGTGGTTTACTGGGACACTCAATTCAATTTTTGGTTAGCCGTTGGACAATTTACACCACAAAGTGTGTTGAGGGCAGACCAATTGTCCGAAAGGGCTGATTTTAATTTTGTATTAAACTAAACACAAAGGGCTAGGTTTTCTATGTTGGGCATATTTTCAGAAAATGCCCCGAGCTATTTTTAATAATTAAAACAATGTGGATGAAATATGTGTCAATAAATGAAATAATATATTTATTTGTATTTAAGAGTGACAGGCACGACCCTTCGGCTCGGGGGCATTTGTTGTGGGTGCGACATTTATCGTGGGACTGACATTTGTCGTGGGGCTAATATTTGTCGTGGGTGCGACATATATCGTGGGTGCGGTATATGTCATGGGTGCGACATTTGTCGTGGGTGCGACATTTGTCGTGAGGGCGACATTTATCGTGGGGCGGACATTTGTCATGGCTGCAGCATATGTCGTGGATGCTAAATATGTCGTGGGTACGACAAATATGGTGGGTGTGACATTTGTCATGGGTGCGACATATATCGTGGGTTCGACATATGTTCTGGGTGCGACATATTTCGTTGGTGCGACATATGTCGTGGGTGCGACAATTTCGTTGGTGCGACATATGTCGTGGGTGCGACATATGTCGTGGATGCAACATATGTCGTGGGTGCTATATATGTTGTGTGTGCGAAATATGTCGTGGGTGTGATATATGTCATGGGTGTGATATATGTTGTGGGGGAGACATTTGTTGTGGCTCCGACATTGGTCATGATTGCGACATTTGTCGTTTCTGCGAGATATGTCGTGGGTGCAAAATTTTTCTTGGGTGCGACAAATATCATGAGTGCGACATTTGTCATAGGTGCGACAGATGTCGTGGGTGTGACATGTGTGGTGGGTGTGACATGTGTCATGGGTGCGATATATGTCGTGGGTGTAATATATATCGTGGGTGCGACATATGTCATGCGGGCGACATTTGTCGTGGGGGGAACATTTGTCGTGGATGCTGACATTTGTCATGGGTGCGACATTTATCTTGGCGGCTCTATTTATCGTGGGAGCGACATTTGTCGTAGGGGAGTCATTTGTCATGGGGGAGTCATTCTTTATGGGGGAGACATTTGTCATGGGCGATACATTAGCCATTGGGGCGACATTGGTTGTGGGGGCGACATTGGTCGTGGATGCGTCATTTGTTGTGGCAGTGACATTTGTCGTGGGGGTGATATTTATCGTGGGGGGTGTTATTTGTCATGGATGTGGTATTTGTCGTGGGTGCAGCATTTGTCGTGAGTGCAACATTTGTCGTGAATGCGAAATTAGTGGTCGGTGTGACATTGATTGTGGGTGCAACATTTGTGGTGGGGGTAACATTGGTCGTGGGACCGACAATTGTAGTGGGTGTGGTATTTTTCGTGGGCGGTGACAAATTTTGTGGGTGGCAACATTTTTGGTGGGAGGCGACATTTGTCGTGAGCAACAATAACCATCTACTCAACATGACTTTTAACTATAAATTAGTATCAATAAATGCTTGGTTATATAAAAAATGACAATGACGATGGAGTTTCTGAATTGAATAAAGATATGATGATGTTATAACAATATAAATTCTTTAAAAATCACATTAATAAAAACAAATTTGAATCTTACCTGAACATATACCACAATTGATATCCTCATATCCATACTTTTAACCCAAATGAAGTGTAGTCCTTTAGTCATCTAACAAAATGTATGATCTGCAAAATAGAGATTTATAACAATAAATACAGTAATTTTAAATTTCAGTTTTTCTACAAAGAAGATATCTACAATGATACATGTACAACCCCATGTCTGGCCAGTGGGGTCGCCAAGGACCATACCAGGCGGTTCCGATCATCCAAGCAACAGGCAAGCCCAGCAAAGGACAGAAGATTGTGGGTGAGCTCGGTAAGGAGAAGCTGAACCCGACCTCGACATTCGTCGACCGGGAGATCGACATTCGTCGACCGAGAGCTTGGCATTCTCCGAGCTAGTCCAAGAATCGTCGAGCTGAGATCGACTAATGGAGACCGATGGATGGGCGAGCTCGCCGTCCCAGCTCGGCAACAGCAGGCGAGCAGGATCTGCCGAGGTGGTCAGGCTCCCCAGCTAGCCCAGATCAATGAGGTACTTTTTACTATTTTGCCCCCGCCGGTCTGCCTATAGCCCTTCAAAACAGCGTAGTTTGGCTGTTGGCAGACCCAGCCAAGGGTTTTTGGGTAACTTCAGGTCAGTTCCTTTTGTTATTAGCAGTCTTGATTCTAAAAACTATAAATAGGACCCAAGCGGTACCCCAAAAGGCAGCCTTTCAGTGCTTTCTGCTGCAGCTTTCGAAGGGCTTTCTGAGAGTACCTTAGCTCGGCCTTTGGCTAAGGAGGGGAAGCACTCGCAGATCTTCCGGGTGTGTGGTGGGTCCTCCCCGCCGAGCCCTTGGGTCGGTTCTCCTTGTTTCTTTTGTTCTTTTACATGCAGGAGTGAAGTAGGCGCGTGACCACCCCTTCCCCGAGGGTGAACTCCACAAGAGGCCGTTTTTCAATTTCAACATTTTGGTGCAGTGAGCATGGAGCGTGGTAAGTGCAGGAAAACTTCAGCGAGCCCGATGATAGGAGGACAGGGATCTGACAGGCAGGACTCGTCGCCCCCCCCCCCCCCCCCGGCCTCTCGCCACTGTGAGGATGTTCGAAGATTTCAGGAGTGAGGTGCTGAAACTCGTCAAGTTCGCACTAGGCATGCGGGCCGAGTGCTCGAATCCAGCAGCCCAGATCGCGGCCGCCCCCTCTCTGGGCGAGGACGCACCCAGCAGGCGAGCTGGGAAGGAGGTGGCCGAGGAAGGCCGTGGGTGCGAGCTCCCCGGGCGCGAGCTCTTCCCTGGCTCGGCAGGCCGAGGCCGGTTTGGCGAGCTAGTCTCGTGAGACTTGACAGCTCGCCCATTGGGGGGAGGAAGCCCATTCAGTGACTTGGTTTCCTCTGCCCCAGTTCCAAATGGGTTCAGGGAACCCGAGATGTCCTACTACACCGTGAAGGGAGACCCGGTCCAGCACGTTCAATGGTTCGAGGATGTGGTTTCCATCCGGAAGATGACTGACGGGTTCAAGTACCGACTATTCGCTATCACCCCTCAAGGAGAAGACAACGGAGTGGTTCCACCAGCTGCCGGCCAGCTCCATCTACTGCTTCGAGGACCTGCGTCGGGGGTTCATGCTGAGGTTTACTACCTCGAAGAGGAGGAAGAAGTTGTCAGAATCCCTGTTCCACATCAAGTAGGGGGTGAATGAGACGCTGGGGAGCTACGTGGATCGGTTCTAGGAGGAGGTTACTCAGGTCTAGGAGATGTCGGGCAATAGTTTTATGATGGCCTTTACCCTGGGCCTGCAATTGGGATTCTTCAGGATGGAGCTGAAGAGAGTTCCCCCCCCCCTCTCCTACGAGGAGATGATGGAGAGGGCGGCGAGAGAAGTTGACGGGGAGGCGTCAAACCCAGAGTTTGCGCGGAAGCTGGCAAGGTGGGCCACGGAGGAGGAGAAGGAATCGAGAGGGGGAAGGGGACATGAAGAGAGGAGAGGAGAGCCCCGACAGAGGGAGCAGAGGCAGCTTCAGGGGCCACAGCAGCCTAGGTGGGGGCGTCAGGAGCCTGACCGTCGGCTGGGCTGGAGGCCTGAGTGGCAAGGGCAGGGGCCACAGAGAGGATACCAAGGAAGGGATCGCTATTAAGGGGGGCAAGATCAATTCCACCCCCCGGGTTGGAGGCAGGACCAGAGGCCCTGACTCCCCGATGGAGAAGAGGCTATGGCCATAGCCATGGGGGAGAGGAGGAGAGTAGCAAGAAGGAGGAGGAGAGAAGTTAGGGTGGAGTTGCCATATTGCGACTTCCATCAGGAGGAGGGGCACGCCACAGCCACGTGCCCGGAGTTCCTTGAATTGAGAGGGAACAGGGAGCAGCAGCAGCAGCAGGTGCGCTAGGAAGTCAGGATCGAGGAGGTCCTGACTCGGATAGAAGAGGACCGTTGCGAAGACCGGGTGGACATTTGGACCCGAGGAGGGATCAGAGTGATCCACGGAGGGCTGGGGGTCGAGGCATCCCGGAAGGCGAGCCTCCACACCATATATCGTCAGAGCGTTTCCTCCACATCCCAAACCCCACCCCTAAAAGAGAGGATCACCTTATCCAGGAGCGACATGCCGGATAACAAGGATCCCTTCTGTGATGCGCTGGTCATCAAGGTAGCCATCGAAAATTTTATCGTCTCTCGGATCCTCGTTGACAACTGAAGCTTCGTCAACATAGTCTTCAAGAAGATGTTTGACGCAATGAAGGTGGAGGCGAAGAGGGTTCTGGCCTCAGACGGATCCTTGTTTCAGTTTTTGGGGGAGAGGAAGGAAGTGGAGGGAGGTGTCGGCCTCCATGTCACCCTGGGGGGCAGTCCAGAAACTGCAGGTTCGTCATCGTGGATGCCCCCAGCACCTACATCGCCATCTTCGGGAGGCCCCTTATCAGCGCCTTCCGCTGCGTCCCCTCATCATTCCATCAGTGCTTGAATATCAATGCTAAGGGGATTCAGGTCAGGGTCAGGGGGACCCCAAAGTGGCACGAGAATGCTATGTCACTGCTGTAAACTCCATCTCTTCGCAGGAGGGAGCCGAGGAGATTGTGCGAAGAATGGAGGAGGCTGAGCAGGAAGCAGGCAGGGAGGTGCTGGATGTAACATCCCATTTCCAACTAGACCCTAAGAGTGTTTTTGTCATGACTAAGTCATGACAAAACCCTAGGAAGCTCAAGAAGACCAAGTGAGCTTAGACATGAAGTTGGAAATCATCATGGTCTGCAAATAGTAGGATTCTGAACAATAGTTTATGATGACCATGGGGCTACACGTTGACCCCAAGACCCTACCACAATACCACCAAATATTTTGGGAGGCCCATTAGAGCCATAAGGACCCATTGGGGTCAATCAAAGAGACTAAGTTGACCCAAGTCAACCCTAACCCTAAATGGGTCAAACTAGCCTATTTAGGGTCAATTGACCTTCCCCTAGCCAAGTGGACCCCATCCATGCCCTCTTAACCCTAAAGTGAGATCAATGAGTCACCAAGTACACATTGGGTTTAGCCCTAGAGACCATGTTGACCCAAGTCAACTTAGGCCCCTCATCTGGTCAAAGTACCCTTACTAACGGTTGGTGACCACTAAAGTGCAAGGTAACCCTACATAACCCTTCCTAGACCTCAGGGGAAGCCATGGGGTCACCAAGGACCCCTTGGGGTCAACCCAAATGGTCATGTTTACCCAAGTCAACTTTAACCCCTAATTTGGTCAAAGTGCCCTAACTAAGGGTCAAGTGACCCCCAATGTGCCCAATCAACCTTACTCAGGGCTTCCTAAACCTAAAGTGAGGTCAATGGGTCACTAGGGACCCATTGGTGTCAAACCTAGTGGCTAAGTTGACCCAAGTCAACTCAAGCCCCAAAGTGGTCAAAGTGCCCTTATCAAGGGTCAAGTGACCTCCAAGGTGCCAAGTTAACCCTACCCAAGCCTACATAGACCTTAGGGGAGGCTAATGGGTCACCAAGAACCCATTTGGGTCAACCCAAATGATTAAATTGACCCAAGTCAACCCTAGGCTAAGCCAAGTCAAACTTAGCCCAAATGGGCTAACCCAAGCTCAAGCCATTTTTCCCTTAGGCTAACCTCACTTTTCATAATTATTATGATTAATTGGGCTGCACATATCCTATGGAGTTGACCAGTCAACATGGGGGACTAGGAGAGAGAAAGCTCCATTTGCCCTTTAATGGAGGAGAGAGAAAGAGGGAGGAAGAAGCCATTCATTGCTTAGGGAGGCCAAGAGCCATCCTTGATGGCTGAATTCAACTCCCATGGAGAGGGGGAGGAGTTTCCAGCAGTTTCATGGCCACCCCAAGCCAGATTCACCTCCCCACCATCTTTGCCGAGCCAAGCTTTCAATGGCCATTGATGGTTGGCCTCTCCCCTCCCCCAACTGGTGTTTTAAACACCATCAGTGACATGAGAGGAGCCCTTCCCACCATTTACCTGGAGATTTTGAGACACTTGACTGCACTATTGCAGAAATCTGGCCGGCGGCACCACCGCCATGGCAACCTGAAGATCGACTCGACTCCAGACGACCAGCAAGGTCCTCCTCCTCTCCTTATCTCATGGGTAGATCGTAGAATTCATTAGGTGCAAGGTTCGGGCTCAATTGAGCCCGATCGAAATCCTGGTTTTCATAGATTTCGGCCGAAAAACAACCTAGTATAACTGCTGGAAAATGCCTCTCCGGCGGCTGTGCCGCCGCCTGGGGACAGCCACCACCTCAATAGAGGTGGTGGTGGCGGTGGCTGGCCGGGGAAGGGGCTGGATGGCCGGCGGCAGCCGCTTGAAGTCAGCCCAGGAAGAACAAATCTTGGCCGTCGGCTCAAGGAAGGAGATGAAGGGATTCCGTCCATTTGCGTTAAGATTCGTGCTTATATGATTTTTAAACTATAGTTTATACATTTCTGATTTATTAAATTTTTGTCACAGATTTGGTATTTAATGGTTTTAATATGTAAAAATGCCTAGGCTCCTGTACTGAAAAGTTCACCAACATGAAACTTGTAGTCCTAGGTGTCTAATTTATTCCAAAATTGATTTGGACCAATTTGGCGGTCTGGTTGGACCAGGGCACCCATTTTGGTGGGACCTATACTTAGGGCTATCTTGAGATTCAAATGGATGCCCACCCTTCATCCCTTGTTCAAATGGGCTGCAATGTGGACAGGGGATTAGTCCTAACTATATCTACGGTCTGTCCAAAATTTGGATTTTTTGGAGACACTTTGCCTAATGTTTTAACTTTTATTTAATCATGATAGGGTAATTTAATTAGGTGGCCTAGTTACCTCCAAACCCTCCCAAATTTTGGTGAGTGGTCTCTGGCATCAATAACTAGCTCTGTACAAAATTTCAACTCATTTGGATGTGTTTTGGTTAGGGAATCACCAAACCCTAGTTTGGCCTTAAGGAGGTGTTTTTGATTAAAAGTGCACCATGGGCTTAGGGTGGCCACCTCCCCTCAACAGAGGCTGAGGTTTTGGAAACTGACATAGTATGACCAATGCCACCCTCTTAAGGAAAATGGGATGATTTAGGCTTGATTTACCCTAGGGTTCAACCTCAAACCCTAAGGAAGGACTTTTGGGGGTTGTGAAGGACATGGGGGCTAATGCCTTTGTATGAATTGAAGGTAATGTAACCTAAGTTCTCTGGAAGGAATCTTAGAGGACTTGGAGGAAGGTAGACATCCCAAAACCCTAACCCTAGTTTTAGGGTAGAAGCACAATTTTGTAAATTCAGTCACTAAACCTTATTTAAAGGTTGTGAAACTTGGGTAGAGTAAGTTTTAGACCATCTAGAACCCCTAGTAAATTTATTGGAATTTTATGGTTTATATGTCTAGTACTTTATTTGTTAAATATAAATAACCCCAAAATGGTGATTTAATTAATTTGATTATTTTGTTCATTTGAAACTGATGAAACTTGGTCAGTAGATGATCTAGGTCGAAGTGAATATCCCTAAATTTTGTTACAATTTTAATTGATGATATTTAGTACTTCACTAGTTTCAAAAAAGGGCTTTGGTGGTATAAAATCATTTATAGATGATCTATCTGTTGAAAAATCATGAGACTTAGGTGTTGATGATTTCAGGCCAACATATGCTTGTAGGAATTTATTCATAATTTTTAGAGGGTTGATTACAGTAGTTTGTTTACAAGTCCATAATATGAAGATTTTTGATATTTAATTTATCCAGAGATTAATACTTGCTGAAAAATTATGAAACTTGGCCAATGCTACTTTTAAGGTTGTATTTGCATAATATAATTAATTTATAATTTTTGGATGGATATTTTCTGTACTTGATTCATAAATAACGGAAGATAGTAAATATTACTAAAATAGTTTTAGGGCCCTTTTGATGATAGAAAAATTGTGATACTTTGGATTTACCATATTGCGATAACCTAATATTTATCATAATTTTGTTAGGCATCTTGCATGAGTACTAAGGGTAGTTCACGTTCAAACTGGTAGCCTTTGGAAGATTAAGGGAAATTAATTAAATGTCAGATAAATTAGGAAAATTATAATTTCCTGGATTTAGTCTATTTGTGTCATGATAAGTCTCCACTAAATATGGTAGGCCATTTGGATGAATATTTGGATTATCTCCTGTCCGGTCCGACATATAGACTAAGATGGTCTGCATTTGGCAAATTTGGTAACTTGCAATAAGATACGATGGGACATGGTGTAGGAGTTAGTCATTTTGGATAGATGTTGATGAGTTCACCATAGAAGGATAGGAAGAGTGGTGAGGAATTGGTTTGGCTAGAGTTTAGAGGCGCTCGGGTTCGACGAAAGATCGTCTTTCCCGAGGTGAGGTGGAGTCAAATCACCCGAGGTTTAGCCTATTGTAATATGAGAAGGTAACGGGTAAGGGAATCAACCAACAATTATAATTAGTACCTTGCAAAAGGGAACAATGGGCGTAATCCCAACATAGTTCCTAGTGCCCCTTGAGAGCCCTTCACAGGGAATACGGGGGGCAGTCCTGGGATAACGTAAACTGTATTAACATGCTGAAAAGAGTAACTTAGTAATTAGGGTTGCACATTTCACGAAACACAGATAGCACAGGAAGATTGTTGGGAGCTTCGGCTTGGATAGTTAAGAGACGGACGTTTTGGTCCGGGGAGCTTCGGCTCGATTGTTTGAGACGGACATTTTGGTCCGGGGTGCTTCGGCTCGGTTTTGAATACAATAAATTTGCATGTGCATGAAAGGAAAGAAAATTAAGGTGGTGGGTCTTCGGTATTGGAGGGTCGATACACCGACACCAATACGCTGACTCGGCATGTGTGGTTACCACTTCGCCAACAAAAGTCCAGTGCGCCAGCCGGTAAGAGTACGCAGGAGTCTGCTTCGTGCACCATGTAAGACCCCCCCTTTTTTCCTTTTTCAACACCGGGGTCTTAGGCCCAGAACCTCCGTTTTGCGGTGACTCCTTCACGCCCTGAATGGTCATCACCACAAAGCGCCGATTCTAACAGCCAATTCGATCACATAAAAGTAGCAAAATAATGTAAATGCAAACTAGCAGTCCACAGAAAATCACATATCATATCGATAATCTCCATGAAGGGAGTGTCAACATAATAATATATCAGACTACTAAAATACGGGCTTATGCCCGGTACATCATGTCCTCACTACAAATCACTCATGCGGAAGCAAAAGTAGAAAATCTACTCAAGGTCGAGACTCACGGTCCCGGCTGTAAGAACTCCGGAGCTAGACTGCCCCATCTCCAAGCGCACCGGTCTCTGGGGCTGCACCTCCATGCTAGGCTCCACGATTCCCTAAAATGATGCGATTCGAAAACCGTTAGTCTAAAAGACTAAGTCCTATCATCCCCCACCCCTTCCCACATGGCTCCTAGGCACCGAGCGGAGAGGAAGAAAGGGGAGGACTTGAGGGTGGGGAATAATCAAAAACAGATGGCAGCGGACCTATTCTAGCAATTCTATAATAGGTATGGACAATAAGCTGAAACTTGAAAAGTAACCTTCACTTATGTGAGAACACATAAGCCAAGGGGTCTTCTGCAAGGCTCCCATCGTATAAAAAGTCTCATACCAATTTATACGTTGGGGTGTCGGTTATCAAACAGCAGTAAATATATATCAAAATTGACCTTAATTTATAAACTTGCCCACACAAGCTTATAGACCAAGGGGTCGTTTTGCAGGGCCTAAAGTATAAGCGTCCCATTCCACTTATACTTTACGTGTCAGGGTTAAATGAATCAGTTATGCTATGACATGCAAGTGGGTATGATGGATCATGCAAGTGCAACACACACACCCGACTCTGTGAACACAGACCTTTAGTTCCCCCTTTCTGGAGCCTCACCTCCCAGGATACCTCCATAGTGGCAGACGAAAGCGGTGGGTTGGTCCTCGCCCACCTCTAAACCAGTAAAGCACTACCGGTCAGACCTATCGTACGCCTCACGCTTGGTGCATGAAGCGGACTCCTGCGTATTCTTGTCGGCTAGCACACCAGACTTC
This sequence comes from Platanthera guangdongensis, assembly GCA_039583875.1. Taxonomy (NCBI): domain Eukaryota; kingdom Viridiplantae; phylum Streptophyta; class Magnoliopsida; order Asparagales; family Orchidaceae; genus Platanthera; species Platanthera guangdongensis. The sequence goes on from CM077164.1 coordinate 124,117,268, forward strand.
TATTGGCGAAGGGCTAACCACACTTGCCGAGTCAGCGTATTTGTGTCGGTGCATCGAGCCTCCAATACCGAAGACCCACCACCTTAATTTTCTTTCCTTTCATGCACATGCAAATTTACCGTATCAGTACCGAGCCAAAGCTCCCCGGACCATCCCGTCCGTCACAAATATCAACCGAGCCAAAGCTCGCCGGACCAAAACGTCCGTCTCTTAACCATCCAAGCCGAAGCTTCCAACTATCTTCCTGTGCTATTTGTGTTCGTGAAATGTGCAACCCTAATTACTAAGTTACTATCTTCAGCTTGTTAATACAGTTTATGTTAACCCAGGACTGTCCCTCGTATTCCCTGTGAAGGGCTCTCAAGGGGCACTAGGAACTATGTTGGGATTACGCCCATCGTTCCCTTTCGCAAGGTACTTAACATTATTATTGGTTGATTCCCATACCCATTACCTTCTCGTATTACAATAGGCTAATCCTAGGGTGATTTGACTCTACCTCACCTCGGGAAGGACGATCTTTCATCAAACCCGAGCGCCTCTAAACTCTAGCCAAACCTATTCCTCACCACACTTCCTATTCTTCTATGGTGAACTCATCCTCATATATTGAGATTGACTAACTCCTACCCCATGTCCTATCGTATCTTATTACAATTACCCATCTTGACAAATGCAGACCATCATAGGTTATATGGCGGACAGGACAGGAGATAATCCAAATACTCATCCAACTGGCCTACCTTATTTACTGGAGGCTTATCATGACACAAGTAGACTAAATCTAGGATATTATAATTTTCCTAACTTATCTGGTATTTAATTTTTTTCCTTAAAGCTTCCAAAGGCTACTAGTTTGAACATGAACTCCCCTAAGTACACATGCAAGATGCCTAACAAAATTATGATAAATATTAGGTTATCTGAATATGGTAAATCCAAAGTATCACAATTTTCTATCATCAAAAGGGCACTAAAATTATTTTAGCAATATTTATTATCTTTGGTTGCTTATGAACCAAGTACAGAAAATATCCAACCAAAATTTATGAATTAATCACACTATGCTGATACAATCTTAAAAGTAGCATTGGCCAAGTTTCATAATTTTTCAGCAAGAATTATTCTCTGAATAAATTAATTATCAAAAGTCTCAAAATTATGGACTTGTAAAGGAAGTACTAAACAACCCTCTAAAAATTATGAATAAATTCCTACAAGTATATTTGGCCTGAAATCATCAGTACCTAAGTCTCATGATTTTTCAATAGTTATATCATCTATAAATAATTTTATTCCACCAAAGCCCCTTTTTGAAACTAGTGAAGGAAGTACTAATTATAATAAATTAAAAATTGTAACAAACTTCAGGGATGTCCACTTAGACCTAGATTATCGTCTGACCAAGTTTCATCTGATTCAAATGAACAGAATAATCAAATTAATTAAAACACCATTTTGGGCCTTTTGGTAATTAACAAATAAAGTGCCAGAAATATAATCTATAAAATTCTAATAACATTACCAGGGGTTCTAGATGGTCTAAAACTTACTCTACCCAAGTTTCATAACCATTAGTTAAGGTTTAGTGGCTGAATTTACAAAATGGTGCTTCTACCATAAAACTAGGGTTAGGGTTTTGAGGTGCCTACCTTCCTCCCAGTCCTCTAAGATTTCTTCCAGATAACTTAGGGTACACTACCTTCAATTCTACTGAGTTTTCAAGGTCATACAAAGGCATTAGCCCCCATGTCCTTCTCAACGCCCAAAAGTCCTTCCTTAGGGTTTGAGGTTGAACCCTAGGGTAAATCAAGCCTAAATCATCCCATTTTCTTTAAGAGGGTGACATTGGGCATACTAAGTCAGTGTCCAAAACCTCAGCCTCTGTTGAGGGGAGGTGGCCACCCTAAGCCCATGGTGCACTTTTAATCAAAAATACCTCCTTAAGGCCAAACTAGGGTTTGGTGATTCCCTAACCAAAACCTATCCAAATGAGTTGAAATTTTGTACAGAGCTAGGTATTGATGCCAGGGACCACTCACCAAAATTTGGGAGGGTTTGGAGTTCATTAGACCACTTCATTAAAATACCGTAGCTTTATTAAATAAAAGTAAGAACTTTAGGCAAAGTGTCTCTAAAAATTATGACTTTTGGGCAGGCCCTAGGTATATCTAAGGATGATCCCCTGCCCAAATTTCAGCCCATGTGACCAAGGTATGAAGGGTGGGCATCCATTTGAATCTCAGGACAGCCCTATGTACAGGTCCCACCAAAATGGGTTCCCTGGTCAAACCAGAGGCCTAAATTGGTCCAAATCAATTTTGGATTAAAGTAGATCCATATGGATACAAATATTATGTTGAAAGCTTTCCCACCAGTTGGATATAAGTATTTTTAAAAATTAAAACCATTTACTGTAAATAGTGTGACAGAAATGAAATAATCATGAAATTAAATCCTATAGTTTATTATATCCTATCGTCTTCTAGCTCTAGCCGATGACTGCGATTCGTCCCGACTGGATCTCCTTCCAGTCGCTGCCTCCGGCGATCCGGCCACCTCCCCGGCCGGCAACCGCCACCACCTCCTCCGTTGAGGTGGTAGCCGTTGCCAGACGGCGGCTTGGCCGCCGAAAAGCACTATTCCGGCGGTTCTCGCAAGAGAGCTTTCGGCCAAAATCCATGGAAATCTATAATTGGATCGGGCTCAATTGAGCCCGAACCATGAACCTAGTGATTGCTATGATCTATACATGAGAGGAGTGGAGGAGGACCTTTCTAGTGGTCTGGAGTCGAGTCGATCTTCGGGTTGCCATGGTGGTGGTGCCGCCGGCCGGATTTATGCAATAGTGCAGTCAAGTGGCTCGAATTCCTCAGGTAAATGGTGCGAAGGGTTCCTCTCATGTCACTGATGGTGTTTAAATCATCAGTTGAGGGAGGGGAGAGGCCAAACATCAATGGCCATCAAACACCATTAATGGTGTGGCTCGGGTTGAGTGGGGGGGGGGGGGGGCTGAACCTGCCTCTTGGAGGCCGGGAAATGGCTGGAATCAACTCCTCTTCCCTAGAGGAGTTGATTGCAGCCATAAAGGGTGGCTGTTGACCTCCTTTGGCCGGTTCCCACCCATCCTGTCTTCTCCCCAACTCTCTCTCTCCACCATTATCATGAAGGGAAGCTCCTTTCTCTCTCCTAGTCACCCATGTTGACTGGTCAACTCCATAGGATATGTGTAGCCCATTTAATCATAAAAAAGATATGAAAAGTGATGTTATCCTAAGGGAAAATGGCTTGAGCTTGGGTTAGCCCATTTGGGCTAAGTTTAACTTGGCTTAGGCTAGGGTTGACTTGGGTCAATTTGATCATTTGGGTTGACCCCAATGGGTCCTTGGTGACCCATTGGCCTCCACTAAGGTCTATGTAGGGTTGGGTAGTGTTAACTTGGCACCTTGGAGGTCACTTGACCCTTGGTAAGGGCACTTTGACCACTTTGGGGCTTGAGTTGACTTGGGTCAACTTAGCCACTGGGTTTGACTCCAATGGGTCCCTAGTGACCCATTGAACTGACGTTAGGTTTAGGAAACCCTGAGTAAGGTTGGTTGGGCACCTTGGGGGTCACTTGACCCTTAGTTAGGGCACTTTGACCAAATTAGGGGTTAGAGTTGACTTGGGTCAACATGACCATTTGGGTTGACCCCAAGGGGTCCTTGGCGACCCCATGGCTTCCCCTGAGGTCTAGGAAAGGTTATGTAGGGTTACCTTGCACTTTGGAGCTCACATACCCTTAGTAAGGGTACTTTGACCAAATGAGGGGCCTAAGTTGACTTGGGTCAACTTGGTCTCTAGTGCTGAAGCCAATGTGTCCTTGGTGACCCATTGACCTCACTTTAGGGTTAGGATGGCATGGGTGGGGTCCATGTGGCTAGGGGAAGGTCAATTGACCTTAAATAGGCTAGTTTGACCCATTTAGGGTTAGGGTTGACTTGGTTCAACTAAGTCTCTTTGATTGACCCCAATGGGTCGTTATGGCTCTAATGGGCCTCCCAAAGTATTAGGGGTGTTGTGGTAGGGTCTTGGGGTCAAGGTGTAGCCCCATGGTCATCCTAAACTATTGTTCATAATTGTACTATTTATAGACCATGATGATTCCCCACTTCATGTCCAAGCTCACTTGGTCTTCTTGAGCTTCCTAGGGTTTTGTCATGACCTAGTCATGACAAAAACACTCTTAGGGGTCTAGTTGGAAATGGGATGTTACAAATCCCAATAAACAAAACAAAGATTTCATCCCCGAAATCAAGGTTAAGCCTACGAGAATTTCTACCGAAGAAAAAAACTTGTAACATCCCATTACGATGCCACGTTCGCTAACTTATGATTAAAGGGAAACCTAAATCTATGACCAATTCGCCCAATTGATGAAGCCAAGATCCCAATAAACAAAAGATTAGCCTCTACTCTTCCTAGAGTAGCCCTACTAGTTTAAAGCAGGAAAATAAATTAAACATCTTGAGGGGTTGTGAGGTATACCTGACTGAACAGCTCTGGGTATCTTTATCGCATCAGGTCCTGCGGTTCCCAGGTATGCTCCTTCTAGCCGGGGTTCCTCCACAGGACTTTGACTAACGGAACCTTCTTGTGACGCAAGATCATACTCCTCGGTCGTCGATCTGAACCGGCTCTAAGCGAACTGACCAGTTGGAAGCTACCGGCCCTTTGGTGGTCAAAATCTGCTACTCCGGGCGTAGCAGAGCCCTCCTCAGTGAAGAAATATGGAAGACGTCGTGCAGAGCTGCCAACTCTGGTGGCAACTCCAGCCTGTAGGCTAGGGGCCCAATCCACTCCAGGATCCTGTAAGGGCCCATATACCTAGGGCTGAGCTTCTTCCTCCGACCACGCACCCGCGAAACTACATGCAAGGGTCGAATCTTCAGAAACACTCGGTCCCCCACCTGAAACTCCACCTGACGATGTCGGGCGTCATAGTACTTAGCATGTCTGCTCTGCGCCTCTAACATCCTGTCTTTGATCAGCCTCACCTGAGCCTCGGTGTCTTTAAAAAAATCTGATCCCAACACCTTCGGATCCTCGTCCTGAATCCAAGAAAGTGGGGTCCTGCATTTCCTTCCATACAAGGCTTCGTAAGGCGCCATCCTGATGCTGGACTGGTAGCTGTTGTTATAGGAGAACTCGACCAGGGGTAAGAGCTTCTCCCATGGTTCCCCGCGGTCCAAAATACATAGCCTCAAAAGATCTTCCAGCGTCCGGTTGGTGCATTCCGTCTGCCCGTCCGTCTGTGGATGGAATGCGGTGCTGAAGGTCAATCGCGTGCCTAAGTAAGCCTGCACGGATCTCCACTCCCTGTAAGTGAACCGGCCATCCCGATCCGATACGATCGTCTTGGGCACCCCGTGATATCGAACGAACTGCTCCACAAATCTCCGCACTAATACTCCCACAGAATCATCCTTCCTGATCGGAATGAACATGTCCACCTGTGTCAACCGATCGACGATGACCCAAATCGAGTCGTTTCCCGTTCGTGGTCGGGGAAGTCCGTGAATAAAGTCCATCGTGATGTCTTCAAACTTCCACTCCGGTACCGGGAGTGGTTGCAACAAACCCGCGGTGTTTTTGCACTCCGCCTTCACAAGCTGGCACGCCTCGTTGTGGGTCACAAACTGAGTGATATCTTTCTTCATGCCCGGCCAATACATAGTCCTCTTCAAGTCCGCAGTCATCTTCGTGATTCCTGGGTGCACCGAGTATCTGCTGTGGTGGGCCTCCGCCATGATATCTTCCCGAACCTGGCCTCCTTCCGGTATATAAGTCTGACCTATAAAGCATAACACGCCGTCTCTCATCGTGTAATCCCCCTGCTGCACCGTTCTCCAAGGCCCGGAATATCGGCTCCAATTTGGCATCTCGCCTCTGTCTATCTCTGACTCGGTCCCGGATATCGTCTGTAGCACACATCACAGCTAAATACTCTATGTAAAGCTCGGGGTCCTCGGACGACACCAGTGTGATGTGCATATCCTCTAATCTCCTCACCAGCTCCATAGACATAACCTAGGGCCCTGCTTCGGAAGTGGCAGCTCTCCAGCTCAACACGTCGGCCACCACGTTTGCCTTTCCTGGATGATAGTGCATCTCATACTGATAATCTGCTAAGAACTCCACCCAGCGCCTTTGCCTGATGCTCAGTTCCTTCTTCGTGTCCACGTACTTCAGGTTCTTGTGGTCGGAGTAGATGTCGTAGTGGACTCCATAAAGATAGTGGCGTCAGAACTTCAAAGAAAAAACGACTGCCCCCATCTCAAGGTCGTGCACCGGGTAGTTCTGTTCGTGCTTTTTCAACTGGCGAGACGCATACGCAATCACATGTCCCTTCTGCATCAGTACAGCTCCCATACCCCTAGTAGGAAGCATCGGTGTAGACCTGAAATCCGTCATTTCCAGTGGGGAGAGCAAGTATGGGAGCCGAGGTGAGTCGATCCTTCAGCTCCTGGAAAGCTGCCTGGCACTACGGGGTCCACACGAAAGGTACCTCCTTCTTCGTCAAAGGTGTGAGCGGGAGGGAGATTCGAGAGAATCCCTCCACGAACTTCCGATAGTAACCAGTAAGTCCCAGGAAACTTCGTACGTCGGTGGCTGCCTTCAACTACGGCCAGTCCCAAACTGCCTGAATCTTCGCCGGATCCACTGCCAAGCTGGCTCAACTGATAATATGGCCTAAGAATCCCACCTCCTTCAGCCAGAAATGACATTTGCTAAACTTTGCATATAAATGATTCTCCCGCAGTCTCTGTAGGCTCAGTGCCAGAAGGCGAGCATGCTCCTCCTCCGTTATCGAGTAGATGAGGATGTCATCGATAAACACAATGACAAACACATTTAGATACTCCTTGAAAACTTGGTTCATGAGGGTCATGAATGCTGATGGTGCATTCGTGAGCCCTAAGGGCATCACCGTAAACTCAAACAATCCATATATGCTACTAAAAGCAGTCTTCTGAATATCCTCCTCTCGGATCCGAAGCTGGTAGTAGCCCGACCTCAAATCTAACTTTGAAAAGAACTGTACCCCCTGCAGCTGGTCGAACAGCTCGTCTATCCTTGGCAGCGGATAGGTATTCTAGACCGTCAGCCGATTTAGTGCTTGGTAGTCGATGCACAATCTGAGTGTCCCGTCTTTCTTTTTGAAGAACAATACCGGATCTCCCCATGGTGAAGAGCTTGGTCGGACAAATCTGGCTTCCACTAGCTCCTGAAGCTGGCTCCGAAACTCTGTCAATTCCCTTGGGGCCATCCAGTATGGGGCCTTAGATGCCAGCTTCGCCCCCGGCACAAGATGTATGTGAAAGTCCTGCTCCCTGTGCGGGGGTAATCCAGGTAATTTTTCTGGAAAAACGTCCGCAAAATCCCGCACCACCGGGATATTCGATATAGAATCCGTGGCCTCCGCCATTTCAAACAGCACCTCGTAGAACTCCGCCCACTGTAAATAGGCCTTAACGGCCTATACTGAAGATAAGGGTATACATGAAGCATGTCTTATACCTTCGATGATGATGATAGAATCCCTGTGCCTCACGGTGATCCTCTTTGCTTCACAATCAATCTGGGCATGGTTCCAGTGTAACCAAGTCATGCCCAGGATCAGCTTGAAGAATGGCATCCTTAGGACCATTGCCGATACTTCAAATGGCTTTCCTCCAATCTCCGCCTCCATGCTGCAGTGGGCAGAGGTGAGTATCTCTGATCCGTCGGGTAGACGCACCCTCCTCATCCGGCCTGTGAACCGCTCCACTCCTTCCAGCACTTCCACAAAGTCCTCCGACACAAACGAGTGCGAGGCACTCATGTCGAACAGAGTATAGGCGGGCTTACCACCGATGAAGACTATACCTGGGACGGTTAAATGTCTTAGTATTTGTAACGAGTTTTCTTTCCTATTCATTCTACTTAGTGCAGTTCTACTTATTGGGCAATTGAGAAAGGGACTTCAAGTTAAACAACTTGGCGTACCTGCTATGACCTGCTCTGGGTTCCGAGGCTGCGCCAGGTCCAAAGCATACACATGCTCCCTTTCTTATCTTCGATGCCCTCCCTGGTAACCACGTACTCGGCCGTGACCTCGGCCTCCAAAATATTACGCTGGCTGGGCAGCCGGTGGTGCTGGTGGGGGTGCCCCCCTCATGGTGCAGTTCCTCCTGATGTGCCCCACCTTATGGAAATTGAAGCATTCCGGCGGGGGATATGTCATTCCCCCGGGTCTCTGTCCCTCCCGTGTCTGAAGAGGTGGTGGGGCCACCACCACTGGCTCCCTTGTCTCCGGTCTTGCCTCCTGACGAGGCTGGTCCTCGACCCTCCTCCCATCCGTGATACAGGCTCATCTCTGATCGCTCCTTGCTCCTCGACCCTGATCCTCCAATGGTCGTTTTCGGCCCCGAGTAGCGTGCCAATCAGCCTCAATCCTCTTTGCCATCTCCAAAATCCGGGAGATAGGCCCGTCAGATACAAACAACAAGGCCTCCATCAACTCCTCTTTCAGACCCTTAGAGAACCTCTTGATGTATCCTGCTTCGTCCAACTGGTAAGAACCTGCATATCGAGCCAAATGGTCGAACTCCCGATGGTACTCCACCACCGTCCTGGTGCCCTACTTCAGATGTAAGAACCGCTCCTCCAACTCATCCTTGGCCGACTGCGGAATAAAATGCTGTAGCAGCGTGGCCCTGCATTCTTCCCAGGTAATTTCCACAACCTCCCTATCGGCAAACGTCGTGTCCAACAGCATCTTCCACCACCTCTTGGCATGGGACTCCAAGCAAGATACCACCAAAGCCGCCCTCTCCTCCTAGGGGTACCGTATCCCGGTCAGCATCTCGTACATAATATCCAGCCACTCCTCTGTCCTGAATGCCGACTCTGTCCCCAAGTAGGATGGGGGAGAGAGTCCTCGGAAGGTGCTCCTCCAGTTGGCCCGCGGGTTTGGCTGCGGGGCCGGAGCCTGTTGAGTCCGGAAGGCCTCAAGGATAGCTGTAAGAGATTGCCCCATGTCTGACTGAAGGAAAGGAGTGGGGACCGGGGGAGGTGGTGCAATGTCCGGAGTCTCCTGAGCTCCGCCTTGTGGGGTGGGCTAAGATGGGGGCTGCAAAACGAACTATATTAGTAGGTAATCAACTCAATACCTAATAAGAAGTGGACAATTTACATGTGATCCCTCATATGGGCACACCACTGCTTCCACTGCTTAGTTTGTCCCCAAACTAAACTCGCGCGGGGGGTGACCCTGTATTGTGGACTGCTACTTTTCGATCGAGGTCTCCTCTGATACCACTTGTAAGCCCCCCCCCCCCTTTTTCTTTTTCAACACCGGGGTCTTAGGCCCAGAACCGTCGTTTTGCGGTGACTCCTTCACGCCCTGAAGGGTCATCACCACAAAGCGCCGATTCTGTCTGCCAATTCGATCATAGAAAAGTAGCAAAACAAAGTAAATGCAAACTAGCAGTCCACAGAAAATCACATATCATATAGATAATCTCCACAAAGGGAGTGTCCATAGAATAATATATCAGAGTACTAAAATACGGGCTTATGCCCGGTACATCATGTCCTCACTACAAATCACTCATGCGGAAGCAAAAGCAGAAAATCAACTCAAGGTCGAGACTCACGGTCCTGGCTGTAAGAACTCTGGAGCTAGACTACCCCATCTCCAAGCGCATCGGTCTCTGGGACTGCTCCTCCATGTTGGGCTCCACGATTCCATAGAATGATGCGGTTAGAAAACCGATATTCTAAAAGACTAAGTCTTATCATCCCCCACCCCTTCCCCCATGGCTCCTAGGCACCGAGCGGAGAGGAAGAAAGGGGATGACTTGAGGGTGGGGAATAATCAAAAACAGATGGCAGCGGACCTATACTAGCAATTCTATAATAGGTATTGACAATAAGCTGAAACATGAAAAGTAACCTTCACTTATGTGAGAACACATAAGCCAAGGGGTTTTCTGCAAGGCTCCTATCGTATAAAAAGTTTCACACCACTTTATACGTTGGGGTGTCGGTTTTCAAACAGCAGTAAATATATATCAAAATTGACCTTAATTTATAAACTTGCCCACACAAGCTTATAGACCAAGGTGTCGTTTTTCAGGGTGTAAAGTATAAGCGTCCCATTCCACTTATACTTTAGGTGTCAGGGTCAAATGAATCGGTTATGCTATGACATGCAAGTGGGTATAATGGATCATGCAAGTACAATACACACACCCAACTCTGTGCACACAGACCTTTAGTTCCCCCTTTCTGGAGCCTCACCTCCCAGGATACCTCCGTAGTGGCAGACGGAAGCGGAGGGTTGGGCCTCGCCCACCTCTAAACCAATAAAGCACTACCGGTCAGACCTATCGTACGCCTCACACTTGGTGCACGAAGCGGACTCCTGCGTACTCTTGCCGGCTGGCGCACCGGACTTCTATTGGCGAAGTGCTAACCACACTTGCCGAGTCAGCGTATTGGCGTCGGTGCATCGACCCTCCAATACCGAAGACCCACCACCTTAATTTTCTTTCCTTTCATGCACATTCCAATTTACCGTATCAGTACCGATCCAAAGCTCCCCGAACCACCCCGTCTGTCACAAATATCAACCGAGCCAAAGCTCGCCGGACCAAAACATCCGTCTCTTAACCATCCAAGCCGAAGCTTCCAACTATCTTCCTGTGCTATCTATGTTCGTGAAATGTGCAACCCTAATTACTAAGTTACTCTTTTCAGCTTGTTAATACAGTTTACGTTAACCCAGGTCTGCCCACGGTATTCCCTGTGAAGGGCTCTCAAGGGGCACTAGGAACTATGTTGGGATTATGCCCAGCGTTCCCTTTCGCAAGGTACTTATCATTATTATTCGTTGACTCCCATACCCATTACCTTCTCGTATTACAATAGGTTAATCCTAGGGTGATTTGACTCTACCTCACCTCGGGAAGGACGATTTTTTGTCGAACCTGCGTGCCTCTAAACTCTAGCCAAACCTATTCCTCACCACACTTCCTATTCTTCTATGGTGAACTCATCCTCATCTATCTAGAATGACTAACTCCTACCCCATGTGCTATAGTATCTTATTGCAATTACCCATCTTGCCAAATGCAGACCATCATAGGTTATATGGAGGACCGGACAGGAGATAATCCAAATACTCATCCAACTGGCCTACCTTAATTACTGGAAGCTTATCATGACACAAGTAGACTAAATCCAGGAAATTATAATTTTCCTAACTTATCTAGTATTTAATTATTTTCCTTAAAGCTTCCAAAGGCTATCAGTTTGAACATGAACTCCCCTAAGTACACATGCAAGATGCCTAACAAAATTATGATAAATATTAGGTTATCTCAATATGGTAAATCCAAAGTGTCACAATTTTCTTTCATAAAAAGGGCACTAAAATTATTTTAGCAATATTTACTATCTTTCATTGTTTATGAACCAAGTACAGAACATATCCAACCAAAATTTATGAATTAATTACACTATGCAGATACAACCTTAAAAGTAGCATTGGCCAAGTTTCATAATTTTTCAGCCAGAAGTATTCTCTGAATAAATTAATTATCAAAAGTCTCAAAAATATGGACTTGTAAAGTAAGTATTGTAAACAACACTATAAAAATTATGAATATATTCCTACAAGTATATTTTGGCCTGAAATCATCAGTACCTAAGTCTCATGATTTTTCAACAGTAATATCATCTGTAAATAATTTTATTCCACCAAAGCCCCTTTTTGAAACTAGTGAAGGAAGTACTAAATATAATCAATTAAAAATTGTAACAACATTCACGTATATTCACTTAGTCCTAGATTATCTTCTGACCAAGTTTCATCAGATTCAAATGAACAGAATAATAAAATTAATTAAAACACCATTTTGGGCCTTTTGGTAATTAACAAATAAAGTGCCAGAAATATAATCCATAAAATTCTAATAAATTTACCAGGGGTTCTAGATGGTCTAAAACTTACTCTACCCAAGTTTCATAACCTTTAGTTAAGGTTTAGTGGCTGAATTTACAAAATGGTGCTTCTACACTAAAACTAGGGTTAGGGTTTTGAGCTGCCTACCTTCCTCCCAGTCCTCTAAGATTTCTTCCAGATAACTTAGGTTACACTACCTTCAATTCTACTAAGTTTTCAAGGTCATACAAAGGCATTAGACCGCATGTCCTTCTCAACCCCCAGAAGTCCTTCCTTATGGTTTGAGGTTGAACCCTAGGGTAAATCAAGCCTAAATGATCTCATTTTCTTTAAGAGGGCTACATTGGGCATACTAAGTCAGTGTCCAAATCCTCAGCCTCTGTTGAGGGGAGGTGGCCACCCTAAGCCCATGGTGCACTTTTAATCAAAAATGCCTCCTTAAGGCCAAAGTAGGGTTTGGTGATTCCCTAACAAAAACCTATCCAAATGAGTTGAAATTTTGTACATAGCTAGGTATTGATGCCAGGGACCACTCACCAAAATTTGAGAGGGTTTGGAGGTCATTAGACCACTTCATTAAAATACCCTAGCATTATTAAATAAAAGTAAGAACTTTAGGCACAGTGTCTCTAAAAATTATGACTTATGGGCAGGTCCTAGTTATAGCTAAGGCTAATCCCCTGCCCAAATTTCAGCCCATTTGGCCAAGGGATGAAGGGTGGGCAATGGCCGCCACCTCCCCGGCCGGCCACCGCCACCACCACCTCCGTTGAGGTGGTGGCCGTTGCCAGACGGCGGCTTGGCCGCCGGAAAGCACTATTCCGGCGGTTCTAGCAAGAGAGTTTTCTGCCAAAATCCTTGGAAATCCCGAATTGCATCGGGCTCAATTGAGCCCGAACCTTGGACCTAGTGATTGCTATGAACTATACATGAGAGAAGGAGTGGAGGAGGACCTTTCTAGTGGTCTTGAGTCGAGTCGATCTTCGGGTTGCCATGGTGGTGGTGCCGCCGTCCAGATTTCTGCAACAGTGCAGTCAAGTGGCTCGAATTCCTCAGCTAAATGGTGGGAAGGGTTCCTCTCATGTCACTGATGGTGTTTAAATCATCAGTTGGGGGAGGGGAGAGGCCAAACATCAATGACCATCAAGCACCAATAATGGTGTAGCTCGGGTTGAGTGGGGGGGGGGGGGGGGGGGGGGGTTGAACCTTCCTCTTGGTGGCCGGGAAACGGCTGGAATCAACTCCTCTTTTATAGAGGAGTTGATTGCAGCCATAAAGGGTGGTTGTTGACCTCCTTTGGCCGGTTCCCACCCATCCTTTCTTCTCCCCCAACTCTCTCCCTCCACCATTATCATGAAGGGAAGCTCCTTTCTCTCTCCTAGTCACCCATGTTGACTGGTCAACTCCATAGGATATGTGCAGCCCATTTAATGATAAAAAGGATATGAAAAGTGATGTTATCCTAAGGGAAAATGGCTTGAGCTTGGGTTAGCCCATTTGGGCTAGGTTTGACTTGGCTTAGGCTAGGGTTGACTTGGGTCAATTTGATCATTTGCGTTGACCCCAATGGGTCCTTGGTGACCCATTGGCCTCCCCTAAGGTCTATGTAGGGTTGGGTAGGGTTAACTTGGCACCTTGGAGGTCACTTGACCCTTAGTAAGGGCACTTTGACCACTTTGGGGCTTGAGTTGACTTGGGTCAACTTAGCCACTGAGTTTGACTCCAATGGGTCCCTAGTTACCCATTGACCTCACTTTAGGTTTAGTAAACCCTGAGTAAGGTTGTTTGGGCACCTTGGGGGTCACTTGACCCTTAGTTAGGGCACTTTGACCAAATTAGGGGTTAGAGTTGACTTGGGTCAACATGATCATTTGGGTTGACCACAAGGGGTCCTTGGTGACCCCATGGCTTCCACTGAGGTCTAGGAAGGGTTATGTAGGGTTACCTTGCACTTTGGAGGTCACATACCCTTATTAAGGGTACTTTGACCAGATGAGGGGCCTAAGTTGACTTGGGTCAACTTAGTCTCTAGGGCTGAAGCTAATGTGTTATTAGTGACCCATTGACCTCACTTTAGGGTTACGAGGGCATGGGTGGGGTCCACTTGGCTAGGGGAAGGTCAATTGACCTTAAATAGGCTAGTTTGACTCATTTAGGGTTAGGGTTGACTTGGCACAACTGAGTCTCTTTGATTGACCCCAATGGGTCCTTATGGCTGTAATGGGCCTCCCAAAATATTAGGGGTGTTGTGGTAGGGTCTTGGGGTCAAGGTGTAACCCCATGGTCATCCTAAACTATTATTCATAATTCTACTATTTGCAGACCATGATGATTACCAACTTCATGTCCAAGCTCACTTGGTCTTCTTGAGCTTCCTAGGGTTTTGACATGACCTAGTCATGACAAAAACACTCTTAGGGGTTAGTTGGAAATGGGATGTTACACACCAAGCGTTGAGGTGTACGATAGGTCTGACTGGTAGTGCTTTACTGGTTTAGAGGTGGGCGAGGCCCAACCCACCGCTTCCGTCTGCCACTACGGAGGTATCCTGGGATGTTACGGCTCCAGAAAGGGGGAACTAAAGGTCTGTGTGCACAGTGTCGGGTGTGTGTGTTGCACTTACATGTTCCATCATACCCACTTGTATGTCATAGCATAATCGATTAATTTAACCCTGATACCTAAAGTATAAGTGGAATGAGACGCTTATACATTAGGACCTGCAAAACGACCCCTTGGTCTATAAGCTTGTGTGGGCAAGTTTATAAATTAAGTTCAATTTTGATATATATATATATTGCTGTTTGATAACCGACACCCCAACATATAAATTGGTATGAGACTCTTTATACAATGGGAGCCTTGCAGAAGACCCCTTGGCTTATGTGTTCTCACATTGGTGAAGGTTATTTTTCATATTTCATCTTATTGTCAATATATATTACAAAATTGCTAGTATAGGTTTGCTGCCATATGTTTTTGATTATTCTCCACCTTCAAGTCCTCCCCTTTCTTCCTCTCCGCTCGGTGCCTAGGAGCCATGTGGGAAGGGGTGGGGGATGATAGGGCTTAGTCTTTTAGACTAACGGTTTTCGAACCGCATCATTTAGGGGATCGTGGAGCCCAGCATGGAGGAGCAGCCCCAGAGACCGGTGCACTTGGAGATGGGGCAGTCTAGCTTCGGAGTTCATACAGCCGGGACCGTGAGTCTTGACCTTGAGTATATTTTCTACTTTTGCTTCCGTATGAGTGATTTGTAGTGAGGACATGATGTACCGGGCATAAGCCCATATTTAGTACTCTGATATATTTTTCTACGGACACTCCCTTTGTGGAGATTATCTATATGATTTGTGATTTTCTGTGGACTGTTAGTTTGCGTTTACTTTGTTTTACTACTTTTCTGTGATTGAATTGGCTGGCAGAATCGGCGCTTTGTGGTGATGACCCTTCAGGGCGTGAAGGTGTCACCGCAAAATGACGGTTCTGGGCCTAAGACCCCGGTGTTGAAAAGAAAAAAAAGGGGGGGGGGTCTTAGAAGTGGTATCAGAGCCAGGTTTCGATCCTAGGACCTGTGGATTATGGGCCCACACGCTTCCTGGGTCACCCCCACGCGGTGTCTGTTAAACCTCGATTGAAAAGTAACAGTCCATAACTCCTAGGTCACCCCCGCGCGAGTTTAGTTTGGGTACAAACTAAGCAGTGGAAGTAGTGGTGTGCCCATAAGGGGAATCACATGTAAAGTCCACCTTTTCATTTATTCCACTTGTTCATCAGCTAACAATTGGAATTCTACTTTGTAGCTTGCGGCAAACACTGCCCCCAGCAGGTAGCACCTCCGGCTGTGAAAATCCCATCTTATAATTCTCTAGTCAACGAGTTAGACTCAACCCACTAGGAGACATGACTAACCACGATAACTTATAGTATGCCCTAGTCTGAAATAGACTATGGGTATGAACTTGGTTAAGCTAAGGAGATACCTAAAGAGAATAAAGGAGGAGTATAACACGAGAATGGTCACCTAAGCCATAAACTCAGGTAGCCCTACGGACCCTATCAAGGATTACTAAAACCGGAAGGACTGCCTTAAGGAGAATTGAGACCAATAATCCATTAGCGAAATGGTAGAAGACACTAGTCTCAACCCCCATACCAGTAACAAGATTACCTGGAGACCACCACCATGACAAACACCGAAGGTCGATAGGAATTCAAGTTCGGAAGAGACCCAGTTGGGATTGGGAACATTTTGACCCGTATAAGGTTGTCGTGAATATGACTCGGAGGGTTTAAAGTATAGAGTATATCAACAGATTCAGTTTGGAACCCCAAGTCAAAGATTGATAACCTAGGGATTGTGCAGCCAGCTAGGATGGATATAACATGGTAATATCAAAGATACTCAGCCCAAGGCAGGTAGAGGCTTATCTTTTGTTTATTAGGGGCTTATCTTTTGTTTACTGGGGGCGTGTCTTTTGTTTATTGGGTAAATTAGTTACTGACTTGGGTTTTCCCTTAGATCTCATATAAGAAAGTTTGCGTCGTAAATATAATGAAATGGACATAAACCGTATTCGGTGATACTCGGGCGTATTCGTAGGGATAAGAATCTTATTGCGAAGTGGAGATTTTATAGAGTAGTCTACCCGTACAAACGAGAAATTTAATCATCGGAAGTTTGGTGTATCTCGGAACGTGTATCTCCCTGGAGTGAAGAAGGGCATCATGGATTTTGTGATGCACAGTGAGGTCCGTCACCCGATGAAGGTTAAGTGCAAGAACTTTTGGGAAACTATTACAATCACTGCCCGGTTAGAGGGGTAGTTCGAGGATATAATTAGGTATTTTCATACACATGATTCCTCATCCGCACTCTGGGCATAATTATAATTGGAACATCAACGATAGACTGGCCGAGATATCTAGGGTCACCCTGACCCGAAATAAAACTCCCGTAGGTGTTTCATAAGTTTTGTGAGTAGTTGTTCATTATCATGGTGTGCTCAAGATGATCGAGTTGAATCAGGATGGATAGTTTACGTCCAAGGAAAGAAGATAAGTCCAGGCTTATCTGGGCTCTCGGTCGACATTCAACACAACTCTCCACCCTTGTACGGAAGGAGATGTAGGACTCCGCTTTCATGGATTCAGGACGAGGATCCGAAGGCATTGGGATCGGATTTTGTCGAAGACACCGAGGCTCGGGTGAGACTGATACGGGACATAATGCTGGAAGCGCAGATCCGACAGGCTAAGTATAACGACGCCCGACACCGTCAGGTAGAGTTTCAGGTGGGAGACCGGGTTTTCCTGAAGATCCGGCCAATGCACGGAGTTTCACGGGTGTGTGGGCGGAAGAAGAAGCTCAGTCCTAGATATATGGGCCCTTACAGGATCCTGGAGCGGATCGGGCCCCTAGCTTACAGGTTTGAGCTGCCACCGGAGCTGACGGGTTTACACGACGTGTTTCATATTTCTTCACTTAGGAGGGCTCTACTACGCCCGGAGCAGCAGATTGTGACCACAGATGGACCGGTAGCTTCAGACCGGTCAGTTCACTTGGAGCCGGTTCGGATCGATGACAGAGGAGTATGGATCTTGCGTCGCAAGAAGGTTCCGTTAGAAAAAGTTCTGTGGAGAAACCACGGTCAGGAGGAGAATACCTGGGAACTGCAGGATCTGATGCGACAAAAATACCCAGAGCTATTCAGTCAGGTATACCTCATAACCCCTCAAGATGTTTAATTTATTTTCTTGCTTTAAACTAGTAGGGCTGTTCTAGGAAGATTTGAGGCTAATCTTTTGTTTATTGGGACCTTGGCTTCATCAATAAGACGGACTGTGTTGGATACCTAGTTGATTTGGGCTAAGTTCACTGACTTAGGATGTGACCCATCTTGTATAGCCAGGGTCAAGTTGTGTCCTAGTGTCTAGGTCAAGTCCTTAGGTTCAACTTCAGGCGGACCAGCTTTCAGGAAGACCATCAGAGATTCCAGACTTAGAGGATTTCAAGACTAAGTTAAATGAGTTCGACGTTCGTCGAACTCATCTTGACGAAAGGAGTTCTGCGCTCAACGATCGTGAGACATTTCTTAGTGCTGAGCTCGACGATCTTAGTTTTCTGTTCGACGAATGTTGAGGTTCCTCATCAAGTCAAATTCAGGACAACTTCAGAATTTTTCTAAGTCCAGCTTCAAGCTTTGGTCGACGAATTAGACTCTAAGCTCGACGAACTTGAACCTCAAGTCCTCAGCTTCTCAGGTCGACGAAGTCAGCTTCTCAGCTCGACGAATGAAGATTGTCTGTTCGACGAATGAAGATTGTATGTTCGACGAACTCACTCAAGCTCAACTTGACGAACTCAAGCTCAGCTCGATGAACTCAAACTCAGCTAGACGAATTGAGTTCTCCGTTCGATGATTCCAGACTAGGTTTTCTTCGAGTTTCCCGTCCCGTTTCTTGGCGATGATTCCAGAATTATTAATGCCAGATCTTCTCGGAATGTTTCCGTTAGAACGTGCATTGACTATGGATGATTACATGCCGTTTTTCCATGGGACAGTTGGGGAAATCATTGATTGCTGCTTCCTTCCAAGGTCGACTGCCATTACTGCTCAACATTCGAATTTTGAATGTTCTCAGTCAGTTAAAAAGAAATAGACAACAAAAGAAAGGATCAACATACAGTAAGTGATATAGACAGACAATCAGTCAGACACTGTCAGATTGCACAGAAGAACAACCATACTGAAATCAAAAGTTCTACTGTAATCATCCTGACCAGAGAACATTTTCAAGGACAAGAAGAACAATCAAATTCTATCAAGAGTCTTATTCTTTCCTTCAACTCTACAGGACAACTTCAAAGGACAACAAATTTCAATCTGTCAAAGGAGTTCCTGAAACAAATTCTGGTCCAGGTATTCTAGGTCTTTGAATACCTATCACCCTGAAGCAGTGCTCCAGCATTCCTGATTAATTCAAGATCTCAGGGGGAGCAAAACCTGCTACAATCAATCCACAAGTCTTCTCAGCTGTTTTGAGAAAGAGAAGACACCATCACCTTCTTTCCAATTCCTGTACAGGGTTTTAATTCCCTTCAAAATTATTTTGGTTGCAAGTCTCCCTCCAAAAGACTTACGATTTTGGTTTTTGAGCACCTGAACAAAAGCTCATTGGTGTCAGGCACCTGATCAAAAACCTGAGTGGATTCCTACCAGGGTGGTAGAAGATTGGATGTACCCAGGTTGGGGAACCACTATAAAAATTTATTGTGTTGTCTGGTTGCCCTTCTTTGTGTTTTGGTTGTACTGTTCTGCGATTTTTTAGGTTGCTGTGTTTATTTATTTTAATTGCTGAATTGTTCACCTAGGCTTACAACAAAAGTTGTAAAAAATTTGTAGTGAACACAATACTCTATTCACCCCCCCCCCCCTCTAGAGTATTACAGATCTAACCTGCACTTTCAAACTGGTCATAGATTTAGGGTTTCCCCCTCCAGGCCCCAATAAACAAACAAGGCGTCGAGACGTAATCTTTCACATATGGGATGTTACAAGCTTCCTTTTCCTCGATAGGTATTCCTGTAGGCTTAACCTTGATTTTGGGGACGAAATCTTTGTTTTGTTTATTGGAATTTGTAATATCTCATTTCCAACTAGACCCCTAAAAGTGTTTTTGTCATGACTAAGTCATGACAAAACCCTAGGAAGCTCAAGAAGACCAAGTGTGCTTAGACATGAAGTTGAAAATCATCATGATCTGTAAATAGTAGGATTCTAAACAATAGTTTAAGATGACCATGGGGCTACACCTTGACCCCAAGACCCTACCAATACATCCCCCAAACATTTTGGGAGGCCCATTAGAGCCATAAGGACCCATTGGGGTCAATCAAAGAGAATCAGTTGACCCAAGTCAACCCTAACCCTAAATGGGTCAAACTAGCCTATTTACGGTCAATTGACCTTCCCCTAGCCAAGTGGACCCCATCCATGCCCTCCTAACCCTAAAGTGAGTTCAATGGGTCACCAAGGACACATTGGGTTCAGCCCTAGAGACCATGTTGACCCAAGTCAACTTAGGCCCCTCATCTGGTCAAAGTACCCTTACTAAGGGTAGGTGACCTCCAAAGTGCAAGATAACCCTACATAACCGTTCCTAGACCTCAGGGGAATCCATGGGGTCACCAAGGACGCCTTGCGGTCAACCCAAATGGTCATGTTGACCCAAGTCAACTTTAACCCCTAATTTGGTCATAGTGCCCTAACTAAGGGTCAAGTGCCCCCCAATGTGCCCAACCAACCTTACTCAGGGCTTCCTAAACCTAAAGTGAGGTCAATGGGTCACTAGGGACCCATTGGAGTCAAACCTAGTGGCTAAGTTGACCCAAGTCAACTCAAGCCCCAAAGTGGTCAAAGTGCCCTTACTATGGGTCAAGTGACCTCCAAGGTGCCAAGTTAACCCAACCCAACCATAAATAGACCTTAGGGGAGGCCAATGGGTCACCAAGGACCCATTGGGGTCAACCTAAATGATCAAATTGACTCAAGTCAACCCTAGCCTAAGCCAAGTCAAACCTAGGCCAAATGGGCTAACCCAAGCTCAAGCCATTTTTCTCTTAGGCTAACCTCACTTTTCATAATTATTTTTATTAAGTGGGCTGCACATATCCTATGGAGTTGACCAGTCAACATGGGGTCTAGGAGAGAGAAAGCTCCATTTGCCCTTTAATGGAGGAGAGAGAAAGAGGGAGGAAGATGACATTCATGGCTTAGGGAGGCCAAGAGCCATCCTTGATGGCTGAATTCAACTCCCATGGAGAGGGGGAGGAGTTTCCAGTAGTTTCTTGGCCACCCCAAGCAAGATTCACCTCCCCTCCACCTTGGCCGAACCAAGCTTTCAATGGCCATTAATGACCATTGATGGTTGGCCTCTCCCCTCCCCCAACTGGTGTTTTAAACACCATCAGTGACATGAGAGGAGCCCTTCCCACCATTTACCTGGAGATTTCGAGCCACTTGACTGCACTATTGCAGAAATCCGGCTGGCGGCACGACCACCATGGCAACCCGAAGATCGACTCTACTCCAGACCACTAGCAAGGTCCTCCTCATCTCCTTATCTCATGGGTAGATCGTAAAATTCATTAGGTGCAAGGTTCGGGCTCAATTGAGCCCGATACAAATCCTGGTTTTCATGGATTTCGGCCAAAAAACAACCCAGTAGAACCGCCGGAAAATGCCTCTCCGGCAGCTGTGCCGCCGCCTGGCGACAGCCACCACCTCAACGGAGGTGGTGGCGGTGGCCAGCCGGGGAAGGGGCTGGATGGACGGTTGCAGCCGCTTGAAGTCGGCCCAGGAAGAATAAATCCTGGTCGTCGGCTCAAGGAAGGAGATGAAGGGATTCCGTCCATTTGCGTTAAGATTCATGCTTATATGATTTTTAAACTATAGTTTATACATTTCTGATTTATTAAATTTCTATCACAGATTTGGTATTTAATGGTTTTAATTTTTAAAAATACCTAGGCTCCTCTACTAAAAATATCACCAACATAAAACTTGTATACCTAGGTGTCTAATGTATTCCAAAATTGTTTTGGACCAATTTGGCCCTCTGGTTGGACCAGGGCACCCATTTTGGTGGGACTTATACTTAGGGCTATCCTGAGATTCAAATGGATGCCCACCCTTCATCCCTTGTACTAATGGGCTGAAATGTGGACATGTGATTAGTCTTAACTATATCTACGGTCTGTCCAAAATTGGGATTTTTTGGAGATACTTTGCCTAACATTGTTACTTTTATTTAATCATGATAGGGTAATTTAATTAAGTGGTCTAATGACCTCCAAACCCTCCCAAAATTTGGTGAGTGGTCCCTGGAATCAATACCTAGCTCTGTACAAAATTTCAACTCATTTGGATGGGTTTTGGTTAGTGAATCACCAAACCCTAGTTTGGCCTTAAGGAGGTGTTTTTGATTAAAAGTGCACCATGGGCTTAGGGTGGCCACCTCCCCTCAACAGATGCTGAGGTTTTGGACACTGACTTAGTATGTCGAATGTCACCATCTTAAGTAAAATGGGATGATTTAGGCTTGATTTACACTAAGGTTCAACCTCAAACCCTAAGGAAGGACTTTTGGGGGTTGTGAAGGACATGGGGGCTAATGCCTTTGTATGACATTAAAAACTCAGTAGAATTGAAGGTAGTACCAAAGTTCTCTGGAAGGAATCTTAGAGGACTTGGAGGAAGGTAGACATCCCAAAACCCTAACCCTAGTTTTAGGGTAGAAGCACAATTTTGTAAATTCAGCCACTAAACCTTATTTAAAGGTTGTGAAACTTGGGTAGAGTAAGTTTTAGACCATCTAGAACCCCTAGTAATTTTATTGTAATTTTATGGTTTATATGTCTAGTACTTTATTTTTTAAATATCAATAGCCCCAAAATGGTGATTTAATTAATTTGATTATTCTGTTCATTTGAAACAGATGAAACTTGGTCAGTAGATGATCTAGGTCTAAGTGAATATCCCTGAATTTTGTTACAATTTTTAATTGATGATATTTAGTACTTCCTTCACTAGTTTCAAAAAAGGGCTTTGGTGGTATAAAATCATTTATAGATGATCTATCTGCTTAAAAATCATGAGACTTAGGTGTTGATGATTTCAGGCCAAAATATGCTTGTAGGAATTTATTCATAATTTTTAGAGGGTTGATTACAGCAGTTTCTTTACAAGTCCATAATATGAAGATTTTTGATAATTAATTTATTCAGAGATAATACTTGCTAAAAAATTATGAAACTTGTCCAATGCTACTTTTAAGGTGTATCTGCATAGTATAATTAGTTTATAATTTTTGGATGGATATTTTCTGTACTTGATTCATAAATAACGGAAGATAGTAAATATTGTTAAAATAGTTTTAGTGCCCTTTTGGTGATAGAAAAATTTTGATACTTTGGATTTACTATATTGAGATAACCTAATATTTATCATAATTTTGTTAGGCATCTTGCATGAGTACTTAGGGTAGTTCATGTTCAAACTGGTAGCCTTTGGAAGTTTAAGGGAAATTAATTAAATGCCAGATACATTAGGAAAATTATAATTCCCTGGATTTAGTCTATTTGTGTCATGATAAGTCTCCAGTAAATAAGATAGGCCATTTGGTTGAATATTTGGATTATCTCCTATCCGGTCCGACATATAGCCTAGGATGGTCTGCATTTGGCAAGTTGGGTAACTTGCAATAAGATACGATGGGACATGGTGTAGGAGTTAGTCATTTTGGATAGATGTGGATGAGTTCACCATAGAAGGATAGAAGGATAGGAAGAGTGGTGAGGAATTGGTTTGGCTAGAGTTTATAGGCGCTCGGGTTTGACGAAAGATCGTCTTTCCCGAGGTGAGGGGGAGTCAAATCACCCGAGGTTTAGCCTATTGTAATATGAGAAGGTAATGGGTAAGGGAATCAACCAACAATAATAATAAGTACCTTACGAAAGGGAACACTGGGCGTAATCCCAACATAGTTCCTAGTGCCCCTCGAGTGCCCTTCACAGGGAATACCGGGGGCAGTCCTGGGTTAAAGTAAACTGTATTAACAAGCTAAAAAGAGTAACTTAGTAATTAGGGTTGCACATTTCAGGAAACAAAGATAGCATAGGATGATAGTTGGGAGCTTCGTCTTGGATAGTTAAGAGACGGACGTTTTGGTCCGGGGTGCTTCGGCTCGATTGTTTGAGACAGACATTTTGGTCTGGGGAGCTTTGGCTCGATTTTGAATACGATAAATTTGCATGTGCATGAAAGGAAAGAAAATTAAGGTGGTGGGTCTTCGGTATTGGAGGGTCGATGCACCGACGACAATACGCTGACTCGGCAAGTGTGGTTAGCACTTCGCCAACAGAAGTCTGGTGCGCCAGCCGGTAAGAGTACGCAGGAGTCCGCTTCGTGCACCAAGCGTTGAGGCGTATGATAGGTCTGACCGTTAGTGCTTTACTGGTTTAGAGGTGGGCGAGGCCCAACCGACCGCCCACAGGAGAGTATCCGGAGGGGGCAGATAAGAAGAAGCTCCGGCATAAATCAGCATACTACCTCCTCCAGGACAGGCAGCTGTACATGAAGACACTCTCAGGGATGTTGGCTCGTTGCGTAGCCGAGGGGGAGTACAAAGAATCTTGGAGGAAGTCCACTCCAGAGAGTGTGGGAGTCACTCTAGGAGTCGGACCCTAGAAGGGAGGATTGTCAGGCAGGGGTACTTCTGGCCCACCCTGGGCTATGATGCTACGAAGTTCACAAGAAGGTGCCATAAATGCCGGCTGTTTGCCCCCTCCAGCTACAGCCGGCCCAGCTACTCAAAAGTATCACGACCCCTTGGCCCTTCGCCATTTGGGGAAAGGATTTAGTTGGACCGTTCCCCCAGGCCAGTGGGCAGAGGATATTCCTCCTATTAATGATCGATTACTTCTCCAAGTGGTTGGAAGTGAAGGCGCTAGCCAAGGTGACCTCCCAGGTTATCAGAAACTTTGTCTACGGGGAGATCTTCTGCCGCCATGGGCTGCCCCAGGCCATTATCACGGACAACGGGCCCTCGTTCTCCAGCACTGAGTTCACCAGTTTTTGCGAGCTGGTTGGAATCGACCTTAGGTTCGCCTCGGTCCATAACCCCAGGAGCAACAGGGAGGTGGAGGCCGCGAACAAGATCATTGTCAACCTCCTGAAAAAGAAAGTGGAAAATCTGAAGGGAAGCTGGTGGACGAGCTCCCCACAGTTCTCTGGGCCCTGAGGACTAGCCCCAACACTGCTACCGGCGAGACCCCCTTCAAACTCTCTCATGTGTGTGAGGCGGTGCTCCCCGTAGAGTTTAAAGTTCAAACACCTTGAGTTGTTGCGTCCAAGGAAGATAGGGTAGAATGGCAAGCTGAGAACGAGGAGGAGCTGCAGCTCTCCCTTGACATGGTGGAGGAACTGCGGGATCTTTCCACCCTCCGGTAGGAAGAGTTGAAGATATGGATGGCCAAGTACTTCAACAAGTACGTCAGAGTCAAACAATTTGTGCAGGGGGACTTGGTGCTGAAGAAGGTGGATGCAGCAGGGAGATCGGCAATCGTGGGGAAGCCCAACCCCAGCTGGGAAGGCACATTTATCGTAAAAGAAGCATTGAAATCAGGGGGGTATCGACTCCAAAATGTGTAGGGCGAGACCCTAAGTCTCACCTGCAGTGGTGACGACTTAAATGCTTTTTCCCTTGAAACTTGTAAGTTATGCCTTGATTTTTAATGAAAGTTCTTCAATGTGCCAATGTTGTGGCTATGAGTTCGCATGAATAAGTGAAGTGAATTTGGACCCCGAACAGATCCAGCTGTCAGGCTCTCGCCTAGCTGGCTTGGCTGGAAGTCACTCGGTGTCATCCTTGGGCCTCGAGCAGATCCTGCTGTCAAGCTCTCACCTAGCTGGCAGGGCTGGAAGTCACTCGATGGTGTTAGTAGTGGACCCCGAGCAGATCCCGCTGTCAGGCTATCACCTAGCTAGAAGGGCTGGAAGTCACTCGGTGTCATCCTTGGGCCTCGAGCAGATCCTGCTGTCAGGATCTCACCTAGCTGGTAGGGCTGGAAGTCACACGATGGTGTTAGTAGTGGACGCTGAGCAGATCCCGCTGTCAGGCTCTCACCTAGCTGACAGGGCTGGAAGTCACTCGGTGTCATCCTTGGGCCTCGAGCAGATCCCGCTATTAGGCTCTCACCTAGCTGGCAGGGATGGAAGTCACTCTATGGTGTTAGTAGTGGACCCCGAGCAGATCCCGCTGTCAGGCTCTCACCTAGCTGGCAGGGCTGGAAGTCACTCGGTGTCATCCTTGGGCCTCGAGCAGATCCCGCTGTCAGGATCTCACCTAGCTGGCAGGGCTAGAAGTCACTCGATGGTGTTAGTAGTGGACCCCGATCAGATCCCACTGTCAGGCTCTCACCTAGCTGGCAGGGCTGGAAGTCACTCGGTGTCATCCTTGGGCCTCAAACAGATCCCGCCATCAGGCTCTCACCTAGCTGGTAGGGCTGTAAGTCACTCGATGGTGTTAGTAGTGGACCACGAGCAGATCCCGCTGTCAGGATCTCACCTAGCTGGCAGGCCTAGAAGTCACTCGGTGTCATCCTTAGGCCTCGAGCAGATCCCGCTGTCAGGCTCTCACGTAGCTGGTATGGCTGGAAGTCACTCGATGGTGTCAGTAGTGGACCTCGAGCAGATCCCGCTGTCAGGCTCTCACCAAGCTGACGGGCTGAAGGTCACCCATGGAAGTCCTTACCCCCCAGGTACTGCCTAACAAACTTGGCCCTTCCAAGAGAGGAGAGCTCGGCATGGACGAGTTCGAGCTCGCTGATCCAGCTCGGACTCGGTCGAAGATCGGGAAGCAAGAGCCTTGGACCTCGCTAAGAGGAGGCGGGTCCCGCCAGGCCACCCCGTCCCCCACTATGTTTTACTTGGGAAGATTTAGAGAACTTGGTCTCACATCGATAAGATGACGGACAGCTCGCGAGCTAGCTTGGGGGAATCCTGAGAGTTGGCAAGCCAGGCCCTGGGACCTCGCCAAGGGGAGGCCAATCCCGCCGAGGCCCCGCCCCCGCTTTATTTTACTTGAAAAACAAAATTCAGTGAGTTTGATTTTTTGATTAAGAAGGCCAAGGACAGCTCACGAGCGAGCTACGGCAAAGCCCTGAATTGTCGAGCACTCGAGATACTCTCTCGCGGGCACGTACTAATGACTATCCTACTTACAGTACCTGTCTATGCGAGGCCGCCCGGGGGAGGTCTCGCGGATATACGGAACACATCAAAAAGAAAAAACAAAAAAAATGGCACGGGTATGATCAAAAATCTTTTTTCATTGAATAATGGAATTTATAGGAGCTCGCCTCGGCGAGGAAACAAAAAAAAAAGAGCATATAAATTTAGGCCTCCCCCCCCCTGGACTGGCCCTCCTCTTCGCCCGATTGATCCGGGAAGCCCTTCCCGAACATCGCGTCCAGGCTATCCTCCTTCTCGATGGGCAGCATCGCCGGGAATAAGCTCGGCATCAGGTCCTTGGCGGAGATCTCCTCGCACCCCTCCCCCAGCACCCTAGTGTCCTTTATCATTTGGAGGATGCATTCGGCAGCTTCGATGGAATTGATCCGCAGCCTCTCGGCGAGGTCGGCCTCGCTAAAAACCCGTGTCCTCTTATAGGGGAGGTTGGGGCGACGTCGCTGGCCGGGAAGAAGATCTCCGCCTTGCAGTGGGTCTCGTTGCTGAGGTTATGATTCTCCTCCTTCAGCCTCGCATTCGCCCCCTCTAGCTCGGCAAGCCGGGCGCGCAGCTGGCCGATCTCCTCCTCCTGCTCGGCATTGCGAGCCCGCAGCTCCCCGATAGCCTTGGCATCATGATGAAAGGGAGAAATTCATTAACAGCGCAAAATATTTCAAGTAAAAGAGTGAAGGAGCCGGATACTCACTAACCCGCAGGTAGCCTCGGCGAGGAGACCCTCGGCGATGCCGAGCCGCCTCGCCTGTTCGATGACCTTGTCCTTGGCGACATCGCGAGCCTACTCGGCTTTTATGAGTTGATTGCTGAGGGAAAAGCTACGGCGGGTAAGCATATGGTGGAGCTCCATGGTCCGCAGATGGGCCTGCAGACCCTCATGGCCGAGCTGCCGCAGGGTCATGTTCTTGTTGGCCTCGGCATCCTCGCGGCCATAGAGGCCGAAGCCGAGGGAGTAAGCATGGCCAGTGGAGGGCTCGCGGTCATGCCAGGATGGATATAGAGTGGAGATGGAGACCCGATGGGCTAGCTCATCCCACTGCACCATGGGCTCCCCCGCCGAGTCCTTCCAACGCCCCCCGAAGTTGAAGAGGGGATGCTGTTTTGGCGCCCCGTGCTCGCGAGCCGCCTTATTCACCGAAGGAGGTGAGGAGATCACCTCCGTAAAAAAAGGAGCCTCGCTGCCCTTCCGACCTTTGCTGGTGATCTCCTTCAGCGGGCTCTCCGACGACGTGTCGGGGGGGGGGGGGGGGGGGGGGTCTCGGACGAGCTTATGTATTTGGGGCTGGATTGATGATGATGTTGTTTTCCCCGCGAAGCGAGCACGACCTTCCTCATCTTTTTTGGTAATGGTTGGCGGTGTAGCGGGTTCGACCCCGCATCCTAACGCCGCCTATTGCTGGAAGAAGGTTGGGAGAAGGTTGCCTCATCTCGGCAGGCCACCGCCACCGCCTTCTCGCGAGCAAGGGGTTCCGGGTGCGACGCCGGGTCCGCAAATGGCGGGTTCGCTGGAATCAACCGCTCCCCTGTAAGGAAAAACTTAGGAAAGGTTAGAGCACTTTCAACAACAATATGACGAGCTCGGCAACCGGGCGAGCTCGGCAGTACGGGGAGAACAATACCTTCGCCGGGTAGGACAGGGAGAAGCTCGTCAAGGCCCCTTCGCAGGTAGGCGACCTCGAAATCCTTGTGGAGGACCTATTTGTGGAGCTCGGCATCGTTGCCGGATACGGCCGACAGGCGGTAGATCTCCTCGTCTTTTTGCTGCGGCGAGTACGGGATGTTGCCTAGATCACCCTTGATAAAGACGATCCTGGTCATCCAGTTATGGTGCTTGTTCGCGATCTCGCGAACTTTGATCAGCGATCCACCGAAGTAAGCGACCCCATCCGGCATCACCTTGTAAGAGAAGAGCTTCTTGAACACTGTCAGGTTGAACTCTATCCTCTCTCGCCGGAGGTAGCTCGCGAACGCCACCATCATGGCGATGGCGTTGGAGTTCAGCTGCGCGGGTACCGCGCCATAGTAATTCAAAATTTTCCGGACCTCCGGCCAAATGGGGAGGTGCAACCCCACATCAAAGTGAGAAATGGGGAAGGTGAGCTCATCGTCGTAGAAGGTGTTGATGGCCTCCCCTTGCCTCGGCCGGCGCGCCTCGAAGCCCGACGGCACATATCCTGTCTCGAACTCTGCGAACGCCTCCTCGCTGGTATGCCCCTCGAAGAAACAGTAGTCAGTGAAGTGATGGGCGCATTTACTGCAGCCATCAGCGTCGGGGTTGGTCTTGCCCATGCTCGCGAAAGAAGATGCGGCGCGAGTAAAAAAGACAATAAGCTCAGGGAGAAAGAGAAAGCAATAAAAGCACAGTGTAGGGGTTGGTGGGGGCTATTTATAGAAAAAGGAATAGTCAGGCCACCCGATCGGCTCAGCTCGCCGCCCCAGCTCGCAACCCCAACTCGCCACCCCAGCACACCGACTTTCGGCACATCCCAACCAAGGCTAAGTCAAACATCACAATATATTATTTAAATAACGCATGTCCAAGAATATTCTAAAGTTATTTATTACAGAGACCAAGTTCAGGAATAAAAAAACGGGGCGCATGAGCAGGGGGAACACCAGTAGGCGAGTACCGGTCGGCTCGGGAAAGGAGCCGCCCTCTTATCTACCCCGGTCTCGCGGCTCCCGCCACAAAGGCTACCGTGTGCAGAGCAGCTCATGGATCCTCCCCGAATTCCTTTGCGCCACTGATAGGCTGTCATCTATCTCGTAAAGAAGCCGGGAAGGGGACATCAGCTCGCCACCCTGGCTGCTTCGCACCTCGTCGGCGAGGCGCGCGTAGTCGCATTGTAGAGTCTCGTTGACCCCCTGCACCTCGCGCAGCCCGCACACCAGCTTCTTGAGAAGCTTAACCTCCCTCCTCGTCAGCTCGCCTTGATGCACTTCGGGGACCAGGCAAGGTCTAGCACGCTTGGGGAGGGGAGGGGAGAGTAGTGGGCAGCCTGCGAAGATTCCTCGGCAGCGGATTGGCTGGGGGAGCTGTGGAGACCAACGTAAGTAAAAAAGAAGAATGCAGAAAAAGCACATGGGGCGGGAATCTAAGAAAAGTTGACCTGACGAGCTCGGTAACTCGAAGGAGATACGGGGAGGAATGAACCTCAAATCCATCCCGCGACCTGGGCTGCGAGTCCCCTGTGAGATAAGCTCGAATCCCGGGGTAGGGATGGCTTCCAGACCCGCCCTTGCGGTCACGACAGTTTACAGAGGAGAGGGGGCGTGCATCGGCGAGCTCGACCTCTGTGAGCTCAGCCCCAAGGTCCCAAAGGGAGGGGACGGCTCCCGGTGGGGGTTTTCTGGAGTCGTGAATCGCGAGTCCCCAAGAATGGTCTTGGCTCGCGGGATGACGTCTCGCGGCGCAGTGTCTTCTACACCATCAGGGCGGCTGTCTGGGCCGTCTCAGATCTCGACAACATTCCTCCCTCTTTCAGAGGCAGGCAGAGTGGAGGAGCCGGTCCCGTGCTCCAAGGTGTCCCTCAGGTCGTTGTAGATGGGCCCGGCCGCCTGAGGGAACGGTTTCATCTTCTTGGAGCTGTGCTCGGCAGAGCCACCTTGCGGTACAGTGGTAGGGACCGCCTTCAGGGCGGCTACGCGAGTTGCAGAAGCCTGGCGAGCTCGGTCTAGATGCTCTTGAATCTGCTTGGGGAGCGGAATCTTGGCGGGATTAGAGCAAAGGGAATGGCAAGAGTCAGTGTGGTACGTATGTGCATATATATGGCTGCAGGTGGACCCCACCCGAAGATTACCTCCAGCACACCGTGCACTCACCAAACACTGGGGGTTGGATGTTTCTTTCCGAGCTTTGCCAAGCTCAGAAAGAGCTGGGATTATGTACAACCCCGTGTCTGGCGAGTGGGGTCGCCAAGGACCATACCAGGCAGTTCATATCGTCCAAGCAACATGCAAGCCTAGCAAAGGACTGAAGATTGTGGGCGAGCTCGGCAAGGAGAAACTGAACCCGAGCTCGGCATTTGTCGACCGAGAGATCGGTATTCGTCGACCGCGAGCTCGGCATTCGCCGAGCTAGTCCAAGAATCGTCGAGCTGAGATCGACTAATGGAGACCGACGAATGGGTGAGCTCGCCGTCCCAGCTCGGCAACAGCATGCGAGCAAGATCTGCCAAGGTGGCCAGGCTCCCCAGCTAGCCCAGATCAATGAGGTACTTTTTACTATTTTTCCCCCGTCGGTCTGCCTATAGCCCTTCAAAACAGCAGAGTTTGGTTGTTGGCAGACCTAGCCAAGGGTTTTTTGGTAACTTCAGGTCAGTTCCTTTTGTTATTGGCAGTCCAAATTCTAAAAACTATAAATAGGACCCAAGGGGTACCCCAGAAGGCAGGATTTCTGCGCTTTCTTCTCCAGCTTTCGAAGTGCTTTCTGAGGGTACCTTAGCTCGGCCTTTGGCTAACAAGGGGAAGCGCTCTCAGATCTTACGTGTGTGTGGTGGGTCCTCCCTGTCGAGCCCTTGGGTCGGTTCTCCTTATTTCTTTTGTTGTTTTGCTTGCAGGAGTGAAGTAGGCGCGCAACCACCCCTTCCCCTAGGGTGAACTCCACAAGAGACTGTTTTTTGGTTTCAACAATACAAAATATCAGAACTTTACAGTACCATGTGCATTGTCCAATCAGGGGAAGCATGAGATCGAGTACAGTAGTAACTTGGAAATATAGGTAAAAACAATCAACGTCATGATTCCGCAGTGAGCAATGAAAATGAATCTTTATTTTATTTTTCAACCAATCAAAGTAGTTCTTGTTTATGAAATAAAATTTAGTTTTTTGATGTCATACCATGCTTCTCATTATTGTAGAGTCAACCCGATCAAATATTTCTCTAAATATCACGTGTTTAGTGAACACACCTTCATGACCCTTGATAACATAGTTTTTTTACTAATACCCTTATGGTATATGCTGAAACCCCTCGAGATAAAGCAACATATAATATCCATGACTGAATACATGATTTGTAATATAGATCCCGACATTCCCTATTGTATGTCCCTGAGACTTTTTAATTGTTAAAACGAATCTCAGTCTAACAGGAAATTGTTTTCTCGTTAGTTCAAACGACATCTTATAATCCTCTGCACTCTTAAGTGGTATGCGTGGAAAAAACCTCAAAGACCCTTGAAATGTCCTACCAATATATTTGCCTCAATGATATTTCTTCCAAATCTACGACATATTACTCTATTGTAGTTGCACAATCCGATTTTCAGATCTATATTTCAGAGCAGCATAATGGGACAGCCACGCTTTAATGTTAGTTTGTGCATGGGTAGATTTCTGTGATTAATTGAGTTTATGAATTCTGGGAGATATAAGTTATGGTTATCATTAGATACAAAGTCAAAAGAATAGTAAGTTGTGCTATCCCCCATGAACATATACATGCATTTTTCATTCATGTTGTTAACATCTTCATTCAATGGAGTTATCAGGGCCCTAGTTTCCATGTACTCGACATCATTACTATTGATATTGTACATTTGCATATTAGGGAAAACCAAATTTATTAAATCATCAACTGAATGCTCTCCTTCACAAAGCATAATAATTGTGTCAAGAAGATGAATCATATCATTCTCTACGGTTGGCTCCTCGCCATTTCCAACCCTGAGCAAGTATTCTTCAAATCTAACGTCAACACGCGCCCTCATATTATTTGTTAGTTTAGGCAACTTCACTTTTGTCCATAAGAAAGACTCAACGATGCTTGAACTAATTATTTCTAGTCTTGTACCATTCACAACGACGGGTCTAACGTGTCTGAAATCACCCCCCATAATAAGAAACTTTCCCCTAAAAGGTTTCTCATTTCCTAGCACATCTCGCAATATACGGTCTAGTATTTCAAAAGTTTTCTTGTTTGTCATGGGTGCCTCATCCCAGATAATTGCAGATGTAAGTTTGACTAGTTTGCACATATCTGATTGTTTATTGAAACCACAATTCAATATGTTTTCTAGTTTAATTAGTATTTTGGATCGAGAGTGTGCGTTGTAGCCACCCGGAAGTAAATTTGATGTTATACCTGAAGTTGAAGTAGCTATAATAATGCATCCTCCTTTATTGAAAGTTGCTAATATAGACCAGTAGAGGAACGTTTTACCGTCCCACCTGGACCGCCAACTAAAAAAATAGCTCTGTTTCCTTCTACTATACTGTTGTATATAGTATTGTACGCAATTTGTTGTCCATTATTCAAGAGTGCTTCGGCGCCATGAAGTAGCCAGATGGAAGTCACCACATCGGCTTTGCCTTCACGAATCCGTTCTCAGATCTTGATTCTGCACCCCGTAGCTCCTCCAGCAGCTGGTTTCTCCTTTCTCCTTTCCTTCCCTAGCTCTCCCTTTCGCTTTCTCACTCTTTGAGAATGAAAAGAAGAAGAAGATGAGAATGAAGGGATTTTATCCTAATTTCTCGGTCTTTATCCACATGGAAGGAGCCTAGACCATTGGATCCAGACTAGGGAAACGAATGGCTTAGATATGCCCAGAAAAAGGCTGAACACGGCCTGACACGCCCTGTGACACGCCCGTGTCATAGGCCGTGTCACTTAAGCGTCAGGGAACCGACTCAAATCCAACCAGTATATGGCCGTGTGACACGCCCTTATCAAACACTACACGGCCATGTCATACCCGACACACCCGTGTCCAAAAGCCATGTACTTCACACAGCACAATCCCATCTCACCCGAGAAGGACACGGCCATGGGACACGCCCTTGTCCCAGGCAGTGTACACTAGGACACACCCGTGTCCACCAGGACACGCATTTCCGCCTGGACACGCCCTGTGACACGCCAGTGTCACAGGCCGTGTACCCTGCACTCCACGATCGTCGACCAAAATTCGTCGACCACACACTCAACTGCTCAACCCGAGAAGGACACGCCCTGGAACACGCTCGTGTCCCAGGCCGTGTCACCAAAACCAGAACCAAAAATGGGCTTTGGGGTGTTAAATTCATCCCCTCTGTCAAAAAATTGTCCCCGAAATCTGGCTCACCTGCAGACATGCACCAAAACACTCTTTTTACACCACATCATAAACAACCGAACACTCAAATAAAGCGAGCCAGGTTTGAGCGCAGAGGACACAGCTTGTCTCGCCCCACTACATCGCACAAACCAAACAACACATGCAGCACATACACACAAACAACACCTCCTCATGTGGACATTCATCCACAAGATTCATCAAGTGCACTATATTCAAAAACAACATGTTATCATGATTGGTTGATCACGTACAGTGCACCAATAATTCTACGTTTAACATAACATACCACATATATGTACACTTGTATCATCAGCAGCATTTCCAATAGTCACATCATCAAAGTGATACGAGTCACGTTTCTATGGTTCCTCTCGCTCAGCCGCTTGATTAAACACTTGAGGCGTCAAATTAAACACTCGAGGCTGAATTTCACCAATTGAAATTTGCGGCTCTTGCACTTCCAAATTATACAATCGAGGTTGCCTCAGGGATGCAGATGACTCAGCCATTACTTTACCCTTTTCTTCATAAGACGCACCTGTCTTATTTTCACTCCCTGAAGGGGCATTCCAACAAAATTTAGCTATGTTTCCTTGCTTCCCGCAATTATAACATATACGTGTATCCACACGCCCTTGCCTATACATTGCTCCCAAAGAAATAGTCGAAGGAGCTAATTCAGCAGGCCAGAACTTTTTCTTCTCCCGTCTACAAAACTCTGATTGCTTTGACTGGGGCACTTTGTATTCTGGCTTCTCCACTGCCAATCTCTTCTTCTCTTGTACCCGCTACAAGTCCTTCTCCAACGCTCGGGTCATATCGACCAATGCTTGGAAGCCTTGGTTCACTGAACTCGAGAGTACTAACCTCAATTCATCCTGCAGTCCCTCATAAAAGTGATTCGTCTTTCATGCTTCCTCGGCGAAGCTAGACCCCGCATAACGTCCTAGTCTGGTAAACTCATGCAGGTATGTATCAATATAAGTCTCACCCTGCACCAGACATTGAAACTCGTTCTCCATCGCAATCCGCTGTGACACTGGCAAATACTTGGCTAAAAACAATCTGGAGAATTCATCAATTGAGACCTCCGCTAATCCTCGACCTGCCAAGTGATGCATTTCCATATCATCCCACCACAATCTCGCATCTCCTTCAAGAAGAAAAGTGACCAATGTCACTTTCTGCTTCTCCGCAGTCCTGGTTGCCGTCAGGATCCTTTTCACTCTAGCAAGCCAATCTTCCGCCTGCGTTGGGGTAGTCGACCCACCAAACGTAGGTGGATGAAACTCCATAAAGTGCTTCAATGACTCATCCATTGCTTGCTCGACCACCACGACTGCAGCGCGCTCTTGCCTTGCACCAGGCTGTACTGGCACACGTGCAGGCCTTGCCTGTCCAGTAGGCTGTGCTTGTAACACTGCAAGCACCGTCTCCGTTACCATCCGTATGGTCTCCGCCGAAGGAGGCGTAGAAGCTTCAATGGGTGTTGCACTCTCATCGGACCGCTGGGGCTCAGACTGCCCAGCACAACTCCTCGCCACCTATCAATCAATGTACAAGACACCATTTATCATCCATGTCATAACGGTAAGTAGACATTGACTACACACTCACGTACTTTATGTTCATGGAATACATTCCTAGTGGACATTCGTTTGTTCAATTATGTTCTTCTTCCCAAATAATCGCAACCTGGCTCTGATACCACATTGTAACTCCCCCACTCGTCACATGGAATATAACGGTGGGTCCGGTCGGGGCCCCACGCCATATTTCACAGACAAGCGGTGAAATTACGTACGGAAATCAAAATGTACTCGTACCCTAACTCAAAACATTCTAGCGCAGCATTTTATGTTGAATGAACTCGGCTCAATGAATGTCCACCAATATACAAACTCCACATTTATATATCAAAAATAGGAATGTAGACAACACACACACCCATGGCCTTAAGGCTTACAGGTTTCTCTTTACACAAATGTACATTTAATACATTGACACGCAGGCCGGCCACATATGAAATCCAAACACACTTTCTTCGCACGGCCTTCGAGGTCCTTTAGCACCAAACCTCGATTCCGTTCAAATCAATTCAACCATCATCACCTGCAATTAGCCATCCACCCAAGAGCTATAAATAAAGTAACGGTCAACATGAGCTGACCAATTATAACGACCCTACCCCTTACCCTGGGCAGTGGTTCCTTCCCTGTATGTATTGCCATCACAAGCTATCAATCAATAAATCACAACCATATCACAAACGCCAGTATCCACTAGACGTTCCGTGCACTCAGGGCACCTTATTGGTGTACAGGATATCCCAGTCATACGGCGCCGATCAGAGGTTCTTCACATGTTGGTTGGCCGGTTCTATCCTAGTCCACCAATCCCGCAGGCTGACGACATTCCGTCCATACCACTCATAGGTACTACCTCACAGCATTCACAAACAACCAGAGCAGATCGACCCACCCACGTGGTGTAGCAAGCCGGGTTTATCATGCTCTACGGGCATTACCACCAATCGACCCCTCACCTATTTCTGATCGAGCCACCCATGTGGTGTAGCAAGCCAGGTTTAACTCGGCTCCCCAAGCGTTGCCACCAATCGATTCCTCATCTAACCAGATCAACCCACCCTAGTGGTGTAGCTGGTCGGGTTTATCCGCGCTCCCCAGACGTGCTACCAATTGATCTCTCATCACAACCAGGAGCTTACTCAAAGCATCCATACATTCATAAGCACATCCATACATCCATCCAACAAAGCATAAACCGTTGATATCATCAAATCCACAGAGTCTTCTCCAGTTTACACATAATCATCACCAATCCAGACAACCCATCCAGATGGGCTTCACACAGCATGCATATGTCGTACTCCACACTTCCAGTTTTAGATGCAGACTCAACCAAGGAATCAGTTATGATATCCACCTCTTGGTGGAGGATCCCATCCACACACATAAAGATATGAATTCGATGTCCAATAAGGAGATCGTTACCCTTGAAGATTGCTTATGTGCCATGAGTTAGCCGGATGGATGTCACCGCCTCAGCTTTTCCTTTACGAATCCGTTCTCGGATCTTGATTCCGCAACCCGCAGCTCCTCCAGCAGCTGGTTTCTCCTTTCTCCTTTCCTTCCCTAGCTCTCCCTTTCTCTTTCTCTCTCTTTCAGAATGAGAAGAAGAAGAT
Source organism: Platanthera guangdongensis (assembly GCA_039583875.1). Lineage (NCBI taxonomy): Eukaryota > Viridiplantae > Streptophyta > Magnoliopsida > Asparagales > Orchidaceae > Platanthera > Platanthera guangdongensis. Next base: position 124,154,331 of record CM077164.1, read on the forward strand.
GATGAGAATGAAGGGATTTTATCCTCATTTCTCGGTCTTTATCCACATGGAAGGTGCCTAGACCATTGGATCCAGACTAGGCAAACAAATGGCTCAGATTTACCCAGAAAAATTCTGAACACGGCCTGACATGCCGTGTGACATGCCCGTGTCATAGGCCATGTCACTTAAGCGGCAGGCAACCGACTCAAATCCAGCCAGTACACGGCCGTGTGACATGCCCGTATCACACCCTACATGCCCATGTCATACCTGACACGCCCGTGTCCAAAAGCTGTGTACTTCATACAGCACAATCCCATCTAACCAAGAAGGACACGGCCATGGGACACTCCTGTGTCCCAGGCCGTGTACACCAGGACACACCCGTGTCCACCAGGACATGCATTCACGCCTGGACACGCCCTGTGACATGCCCGTGTCACAGGCCGTGTACCCTGCACTCGACGATCGTCGACAAAAATTCATCGACCACACACCCAACTGCTCAACCTGAGAAGGACATACCGTGGGACATACCGTGTCCCATGCCGTGTCACCCAAACCTGAACTAAAAATTGGCTTTGGGGTGTTACACCGAGTCCATAGTCTTGTTACAAAGACACCTTCCGGACTCAACAGACTCCAGCTCCAGTCTGCTTACACAGCAAACTTCCAGTCCGCCTAACCGAAGTGCACTGCCACGCCAGCAAGCCAGCTGTCGGACTCCGCGGACTCCAGCTCTAGTCTGCTTACACAGCAAACTTCCAGTCTGTATAACCCAAGTCCATAGCCATGCCAGCAAGACAGCTGTCGGACTCCGCGAACTCCAGCTCATGCCCGCACAAGGATGCGGACACAAACTCCAGTCCGCTTATCCCCAAACTCGCAACCAATGCACATGCACTTCTACCAAGCTTCGCGGACTGAGAAGCAGTCCATGCTCCACTGCGCGATCTCCCAGACTGAGCCAAACATGGACTTGGTTCAGAACCAACCAAGTCAACACCACTGGCCACAAGGGCCAGTCCGCACTTACTGGCAAGTTGGATCCCTAGTTGATTTGGGCTAGGTTTACTAAACTTAGGATGTGACCCAACATGTATAGCCAGGGTCAAAGTTGTGTCCTAGAGTCTAAGCAAAGTCCTTAGAGTCAACATCAGATGGACCAGCTATAACCAAGACTGCCAAAGACTTATGATTTAGAAGATTTCAAGACTAAGTAAAAATTAGTTCGACGTTCGTCGAACTCAGGTCGACGAAAGACGTTCTCAGCTCGACGATCTTAAGATATTTCTCTGAGCTGAGCTCGACGATCTTCATTCTCTGGTTGACGAAAACTGGGATACTTCAGCAAACTAAAACACAGATTTTTCTAAGTCCAACTTCAGACTTTGGTCGACGAACAAGATTCTGAGCTCGACGAACTTGGACCTTAAGTACTCAACTTCTCAGGTCAACGAAGTCAACTTCTTAGGTCGACGAACTCAGTACTCTACTCGACGAATTATGGAATCAGAAGATTTGTGTCGACACTTAGGGCATGTGTCCACACCAACTATGTCGAACCAGAAAACTTATGTCGACACCAAAAAACTTGTGTCGACACCAAGACTAATCAGTCGACATCCACCTGTGTCGACACCAGAAGATTCATGTCGACACACAGAATATCAGTCAACACAAAATACTCGACTAAGTCCAGAAAGGTTGCTGAACTCCAGTCAACGAAGTTACAAACTCAGCTCGACGAACTTCAAACTGAAAAGGCAAAGTCTCTGAAGCATTTTAGTTCTGCTATCAGCTCGACGAACTTGGAACTCAGCTCGACGAACAGGAAGTTGTCTGGTCGACGTATTCAATATCTCAGCTCGACGAATTGGTAACTCAATTCGACGAATTCTGCCAACTGATTCGTCGATTCCAGACTTAACCATTTTCGGCATTCTGTCCTCAATCAAATGTAATAATTCATGACAAATTAATGCTCTAACATTCTCTAAATATATCCATTAGAGGGATCATTAATTACAGTCGTCCTCAGGAATATTACCTGCCGATTTTCCACGGGACAGTTGAGGAAATGATTAAATGCCGATTATTCTCAAGGCATCAGCATTAATTACAGAGGATTCAAATTTTTGAAAAGACATAGAAGAAAATGAGATCTAGGATCAGTAGAGAGAACTAGAACATACTCAGTCAGAAAAAGAGACACACACACAGACTGACTGCAAGATCTCATACAGCAGCAGAAAAGCTTTACAATAAAATCATACTAAAGCTTACAGTGACAGGCAGTGATCTTTATTCAGAAGAAGAAGAAGAACAATCATACAATATCAAGAGTCTTCTTCTTCCATATTCTCTCCAGGACTTCCAAGGACAACAGATATCAAATCAGTCATGAAGCTCCTGCATCACTGCTTGTCAAGAATTCTGATTGAAGACCTATCAACCTACAACAAAGCTTCCAAATCAAATCTTCCTGAACTATCCAATAATTCAGGGGGAGCTTTTCCTAAACATCAATCCACATAAGTCTTCTCAGTTTATTGAGAAAGAGAAGACAAAATCACTCTCTCACCCCCTCCTGTATAAAGGGTTGTCATCTCCCTTCAAAAGTGATTCTTGGTTGCAAGTCTCCTAACCAAAAGACTTGAGTTGGTTTTTGGGGACCTGATCAAAACCCATTGGTGTCAGGAGTTGATCAAAAACCTGTGTGGATTCCTACCAAGGGTGGTAGAAGAGTGGACTACCCAGATTTGGGGAACCACTATAAATTTCTTAGGTCGTCTGGTTGCCTATCTTTTTCTTTTTGTTCTTGCTGTGTGGCTGTGATTAGGATTATTACTTTCTGTTTTCCATTTTCTTAATTACTGCACCATTTCAGTTTATAGCAAAAGATGTAACAGAAAACTTATAGGGACCTAACACATTTTAAATATACTCTATTTACCCCTCCCCCCACTAGAGTATTGTAGATCTAACCCTCACTTTCAATTGGTATCAGAGCAAGTTTCCTTTGGTTGGACAAGTTAACCATTGAACCAAAGATCATGTGTTAGATCTACACATCACTTTATTCATATTTAAAGTAAAAACCCAGCCATGGCACAGAATAAAGATTATGCAAGCACCAGACCTCCAGTTTGCAACTTGCAAAAGTTTGGAATCTGGAAGGCAAGAATCAAACTATATATGAATTCTATTGATGAAGATATCTTTGCTTCCATCTTAACAGGAGTACCTCAACCACCTGCAGCTCCTCCAAGCACTTCTACAAATATGACTGCAGTACCTCCTCTAGACTACAATGATGCTTACAGGAAAGCCAAGATGGCTGATGCAAAAGCCATGAATATATTGGCATAAACAATGTCTGATGACATTTTCCAGAAGGTTGCTGAGTGCACATCGGCAAAAGCTATTTGGGATTCCCTATACCAAATGGTTGATGGATCAGCTGATGAAAGGAAGGATAGGAGATCAAATCTGATCTCCCAATATGAGAATTTCAAGAAACAGGAAGCTGAGACAGTGTCAGAGATGTATAATAGATTAAGCTTAATTATTAATGAGCTAAAAACTCAGGACAAGGTCATCACTCTCACTGAAGTGAATGCCAAAATTCTAATGTGCTTCCCAAGCTCAGGGGACACAATAATTTGGCCCATCAAGGAGGCCAGATGCCTGAATGAGATGTCAACTGAATCTCTAATGGGTAAACTAAAATCTTATGAGTAGTTAATAAAGACAAGGGAGGCTGCTGAACAAAGGACACCTCCTGCAGCCAGAAGAGATTAGAACATAGCATTCAAAGCCTCAGAAGAATCAGAATCCACTGCATCAAATGAAAAGCTCATGAGTCTCTTTGCAAAGAGATTCTTCAAGATGGCTAGAAAGGACTTCAGGAGGAAGTCAGCAAGAAAGGATGACAGACCAAAGTATGACAAGACACCAACAAAGGAAGTGTTTTGTTATGGATGTAGAAAGGCTGGGCACTTCCTCTCTGAGTGTCCAGAGAATCAGAAGAAAGAGAAGAGAAGATAAAAGGAAAAGGATTCCAGAAAATAGTTCACCAACAAACCCTCTTCCAGCAAACACAAGAGGAAGGAAATGGGTTTGTAGCTGAGACTTGGAGTGAGACTGAAGAGGAGTCAACATCTTCAAGCTCCAGTGAAGATGAAGAAGAATAAAGAGCAAAAGAGGTTTGCCTCATGGCAATTGATGCCTCAAGAAGCAACTCAAAAGAAGGAGAGTCAGAAAATGAAGAGGCTTCTGAATCAGAAGCTGATCAGGTATTACCATGGTTTGATTATAATTCAAAATCTTTTAAATCAGATTTTAAAATCATGTGTTTGGATTTAATCAACTCTGAGAAGGAAATCAAACTTCTCAAAGATAAACAAGTTAACTATGATAGCTTAATTTTAGAAAACACTAAATTAAAAAATGAAATAGACATGTTTAGTGAACAAATCACTTTTCTGAAAGATGAATTAAGTAAAGCAAAAGAGCTAGAAGAATCACAAAATGGAAGAAGCAAACAACTAGCAGCAATCACCAACATATCTAATGCCAGATTTAATGGAAGTTAGTTAGGATTAGGTGCATCATCTATTGAACCACCTATTATTCAGAAAAATCACTTCTCACAACCCATAAATTTTATCTCTGAGAAAGGGAAGAAGAATACTGAGCAAGTATATAAGGTAAATAAAATTCTTGAACAAATTCAAACTAAGGATAAAATTGAAAAACACAAAACACCTAATAAAAACAAAGTTCAGCAATTTTCGTCGACCTCCGATCGACGAAAAGGGGTCAGTTCGTCGAACCACGATCGACGAACTTTGAACATCAACTATAGTTATTATTATTTGTCTAGCTGCGATCGACAAACTTTGTATGGTTCGTCGAGCAGAGCTCGACGAACGTAGGGCACGGAGAATGAACATGTTTATTCTCTCGGTAGAGATCGACGTTCTCAACCCAATTCATTGAACTCTGGTCGACAAACTTACATAAATTCGTCGAACCCAGGAAGACTTAACCAAAACTATAACTTTAACAGAAACTTAAATACTTCTAGGAAATCATTTAATCCCCTAGCTGACTGGACCATTCCACCTAGGAGATACCACCCCCTAGGACATAAATCCCAGCCAAAATTTTCTGTTATTTCAAGTTTCTCTTATCAGCGATACAAAGGGCCCACGGTAACCTGGGTCAAAAATCACTAACTGTTTGAATTGCATGTGAAAAAGTGTCCAAGGGCAAATGAAACATGGTACCTGGACAGTGGCTGCTCCAAGCATATGACTGGCAGCAAGGACATTCTATTCAACTATAAGTCCAAGATGGGGCCAAAGGTTATCTTTGAAGACACAAAATGTGGTCAGTCAGAAGGAGTTGGAGAAGTGAGAATAGGGGTTGTCACATTCAGAAAGGTGACATATGTAAGTGGACTGAAGCATAACCTCATCTCCAAAAGTCAATTATGTGATGATGGTATACTTTAACCCCTCTACCTGCTCTATCATTGATAAAAATAACCAAACTGTTTTAACTGGAAGTAGACAAGGAAACATTTATTTAGTAAACTTTCTTTCTGCCACAACTGATATCTGTTTACTGAATTTAACTAGTAATCAGAATGAATTATGGCAGAAAAGACTAGGACATGTAAACCTAAAAAAACATTGTTAGGCTATCTAAGCAAAACCTTATTAGAGGTCTACCTTCTGCCCCCTACAAGAAGGAAGGTCTCTGCAGGGCTTGTCAACTAGGCAAGCAAACTAAAACTAGTTTCAAATAAATTAATAAGAGTGATTCACCTAGGATCTTATACCTGCTTCACTTGGATCTTTTTGAACTCATAGCTGTACAAAGCCTATGGGGAAATCATACACTTTAGTTATAATGGATGACTTCTCCAGGTTCAGTTGGGTAGTCTTTATGAGAACAAAGTCAGATACATTCAAGGTTCTTACAGATTTTCTCAGGACCATACAGATTGAGTTCTCTACTCATGTTGCATTGATCAGAAGTGATCATGGCACAGAGTTTGAGTCTCTTCTTATGCATGAGTTCTGTGAGAAGGAAGGTATCAGGCATTGCTTCTCAGCTCCTAGAACTCCCCATCAAAATGGGGTAGCTGAAAGGAAAAATAGGACACTCATTGAAGCTACATGCACATTGCTTGCTGATGCATACATGCCACTAACCTTTTGGGCAGAGGATGTAAGCACTGCAAACTATATCCTGAATAGGAGTTTAATTCACAAACTGAAGAACAAGACTCCCTATGAATTGCTCAAAGGGAAGAAATCTAAAATAAACTATTTTAAAGTTTTTGGTTGTACATGTTATATACACAATAACAACAAGAAAGATATTAGAAAGTTTGAAGCCAAGGCTGAGGTGGTAGTTTTTCTAGGATACTCCCAAGTAATCAAGGCTTATAGGGTATTTAATAAATCAACATTAAAAGTAGAAGAGTCAATTCATATTTCTTTTGATGAAACTAACATGTATTGCAAGGAGAAAGAAGTTTCTACCAGTAGCAACTTGCAAGTACCCCACCTGTGTGAGACATTGAATGGACTAAACCTCACCCAAGATGTTCCCACTCATCCCTCTCCACAGGTTATTGAAGATAGTGAAGGAGATGAAGCTGAAGAACATGAGACTCAACTAACAGCAAATATAATTCCACAAGAGGAATTTATTCAAAATACTGTTCCACAACCAACTCCACCCACTAATTTTGTCACACTCAGCGATCACCCCAGATATCAAGTAATTGGAGACATATCAGCAGGTGTATTGACAATGCATCAACTTAACCAAGACCTGATGCATGCCTATTTTCTCTTTCAGGTTGAACCTCTAACCATTCATGATGTTGAGCAAGATCCCCATTGGATCCTTGCAATGCAAGAGGAATTAAACCAATTTGAGAGATGTAGAGTTTGGGATTTGGTTCCAAGACCCCAAAACTACCTAATTTTTGGAACCAAATGGTTTTTCAGGAATAATCTTGATGCCCATGGAGTCATTGTGAGGAACAAGGCTAGGCTTGTTGCTCAAGGATATAGGCAAGAGGAAGGAATTGACTATGATCAGACCTTTGCACTTGTTGCAAGGTTGGAAGCTATAAGGATCTTCCTTGCCTATGCAGCATTCAAAAGATTCAAAGTTTTTCAAATGGATGTGAAACGTGCCTTCTTAAATGGAGTGTTACAAGAAGAGGTTTGTGTAGAACAACCTCCAGCTTTTGTTTCTCCAACTTATCCCTGTTATGTTTTTAAATTAAATAGGGCTCTTTATGGTCTAAAGCAAGCTCCAAGAGCTTGGTATGAGACCTTAGAAAGTTTCTTATTAGAGCATAAATTTACAAGAGAACTGTAGATAAAACCCTTTTCACTAGACATCATAAGAACCAAATCTTGTTAGTGCAAATCTATGTAGATGACATTATATTTGGCTCTACAGATTCAAAATTGTGCAAGAGGTTTTCTGACCTCATGCATTCTAAATTTGAAATGAGTATCATGGGAGAGCTTTCATATTTCCTTGGTCTCCAAGTGAAACAGCTCCCTAATGGCATCTTCATCTCTCAAGCAAAATATGCTAAAGAACTTCTAAAGAAGTTTGGGATGGCTGATGCCTCAGCTAAGAAAACTCACATGGCCACCAATGTTGTTGTGGACTCTGATATACCAGGAAAACCTGTAGATCAGAAACTTTATAGGGGTATTGTTGGGTCCTTATTATACCTTACAGCAAGTAGGCCAGATATTATGTTTGCTACATGCCTTTGTGCTAGGTTCCAAGTGAACCCTAAAGAATCTCATCTAATTTTCTTAAAAAGAATTTTAAGATATATAAAGAGTTGTCCTGATCTAGGCCTATGGTATCCTGTTGAATCTGAATTTGAGTTAACTGGATACTCTGATGCTGATTTTGCTCGATGCATGGTAGATAGAAAAAGTACTTCAGGAAATTTTCAGTTCCTGAGTGTGAGACTAGTATCATGGTTTTGTAAAAACAAACATTAGTGTCAACATCAACTGCTGAAGCAGAATATATTGTAGCAGACAACTGTTGCTCACATATGCTGTGGATACAAAATCAACTTCTAGATTATGGGTTCAACTTAAATAATTCAACTCTATTCTGTGATAATACTAGTGCTATAGCCATATCACAAAATCCAGTTCACCATAGTAGGACAAATCATATTGACATAAGACATAATTTCATTAGGGAGTGTGTAGACAAAAATAATATTAAGCTTGTCTATATCTACACTGATTTACAAAAAGCTGATATATTCACCAAACCTATGGATGAGAAAAATCATGCTTTCTTTCTAAATCAGCTGGGAATGATCAATGGAGAGGACTTAGCTTAAGTTCTGTCTGCATTTGATGAATTTTCCAAAATTCATCGAACGGAGTTCGACGAACCGGGGAAGGTTTGAGAGATATTCGTCGAACGGAGTTCACCGAATTCTCTGTGTGAAACAATTTTCGTCGACCGGACTCGACGAACTTGCTTTTGAAGATATTCGTCGACCGGAGTTCGACGAATTGTCTTCAAGTCTTCTGAATGAGATCGACGAATTCTTTATTATTAAATCCTTTTGTCGACCTCAGTTTGAAGAAGTAATTTTATTTTCGTGGAACAGAGTTTGTCGATTCATATTCTGGAAAACCTTATATCTAGGTTTTCTTCGACCTCCATCCCGCGCTTTCTGTTCCCTTGCACTTGATCGCTGTTTCTCTGTCTTTCTTGCAAGTGATTTCAATGGCGGCTCTCGCAAGCAATCTCACAGGAATGAAGTTTGACACAGGGTTTGACGTGGATTTCGATTCATTTCAGCACTCCAACCCAATCTTTCTGTATATCCTGGAACTTCTTGAAGAACAGGAACTAAAAACGCTGATGACGAAAAGGATCAAACTGCACAGCATGGAAATCATGGAATGGGTATACACACTGTCGTCAACAGAAGAGAACACCATGACGGGCACTATCGCGGGTAACTCAATCTCTTTAACCCCCGCAATCTTAACTGAGATTTTTGGATTGAAAAATGGAGAAGAGGACCTCAAAATTGAAACAGAGGAGTCTGATATGATGTTGAACCTCATGGAATATACTGGAGACAATCCCCATAAACTGTTGAAGAAACACTTGTCTGCACCACATAAATTTTTAGCAGACTTGGTTGGCAAAGTATTATAAGGAAAACACACTTCACACGATTACATCACCAGACACCAGTTTTTGGTTATGTGTGCAATCATCAACAAGAAGCCAATAAACTGGGCACAGCTTCTGTTTGATTTAATAAAGAAGAAGAACTCTAAGAAGGAAGTATGTTTTGGAAGAATTCTAGGAATCTTCCTACAGGAAAAGGCTGCTGAATCCCTGGTCTCCCAGACCATATTCATAAATGCCAGTAAAAGGCTGACATGTGCCTTATTTGGCAGATGGGAGAGGACCATCACTAAGCCCTTTAAGGCTTCCCCCTCTTCAACCAAAGCTTTTGAAGGCATAAGGGCCATTAAAGTCACTCCCCACCCTGCTGAAGAGAGTATTCCATCTACATCTTCTCTTCCACCCCCCCTTCCAATAACAACAAAAACCCCAGTCACCCCATCTTTACCAATCCACATCACTGACATTCCATCTTCCTCCCATCAAGAAAATCAACCACCCATACCACCTGAATCCCCTCATGACACATCTATTTCTACACCACCACAGTCTCCACTTCCCCCACATCTCTCTTCCATACCATCTTACATCCTACCATCAGACACCATAATGCAAGATGCCACCCTTCCCTCCCCATCAACATCTAACCTTCACATATCTGATGTCCCACACTCCATTCCATCCATAGTTTCCCCCTCTTCCACACCCACTGCAACACCATCTAAAACTTTCTCACTGGACCCCACTACCATCTCATCTATCATCACCATCATAACTCCCATTCTTAAATTACTTATAGCAGAGGCCATTACCGCTCTTGCTACCACCATTCAATCTTTATCTGCCCAAATATCTGCCCTCACTACTGCCCCCTGCTTAGTCAGGGGTCTGGCCTCAGTTCCCACTAAAACCAGGCAGGGGGAGACGCCTGATGATCAAGCAGCAGCTACAGCTTCAGACACTTCAGCTCCAGCACCATCAGATACTCCAGTCCCCACAGCAGCATATACAGATTGTATAGATAAAGATTTAATTGATTTCATTGATACTGACAAGGATTTTGATGAGTCAGATTCTGAAGAATTAACAACTGTTGGTGATTTTATTCTAAGTCCCACAGTTAACTTAGAAGAATTGTTGAAAACCTTTGACATTATACATATGCAATATCTTTCAGAAGATTTTACTAAGCCACAGTTGGCTATTGTTCCTTATACTCCTCCTATCAGTCAAGCAGTTGCTAAGCAACTATGTGACAGCTTTGTAATTCCAGTTTCTGCACCAACCTCTGCAGTCATTCCATCCCCTCTAGAAGCTATCTCAGCACCAATCTTTGTGATGGATGACTCCCCTATACCAGATCTAGATGAGTTGATCTTGGCTGACATTGAAGAAGAAAATAAGGCAGTAGCTGAAAGCTCTGTCCCAGTTACTTTTGATTCTTGTATAGTCTCTTCTTCAACTCCTGCTGAAACTCCAGCCTTTGAAATCTCTGCTCCTGCTATAGAAAAGGCTGCTACTTATGATAAAGCCTTGAAAGCATTGGATGCTCTATATGATAACCCTCAGGGTTCTGCCAGTGATGATGATGAAGAAGATTCAGATGAAGAAGCTGCTAAGAAGAATAAGAAACTGTTGTCAAAGAAAAGAAAAGCCCCTCGTCCTCCTGTTGCTAAGCCAAACCCAAAGAATGACACCCCATTCTATATCCTCCAAAATATTACTTCTTACAAAGGAATGCCAGCATGGATGTGGTTGTCTAAAATCAGCAAAAGGAAAAGAAAAGAAGTAGAAAATACTCTCCTGCACCAGTTCAGAGATACAGAAGAGATCCACCTCCTCCAACTCCTCCAGCAGCTGGTGCCACTGGCTCTAGCTCTCAGAGATCTGCCCCTATGCAAACTTATTAGAGCCATCAAGGGAGATCTTCTGGAAGCAGTCAGCAAAGGCATCACTCTTCAGAAACTCAACAACAGCAACATCAACAACATCAACAACCTCAGCATCAACAGTAAAGTATCCCTGCAAATCAGAAGGCTAATAGTACTGAAAGACCATATTCACCACCTGTTCCTTTTGAGGATCCTGAAACAGCAAACATTGCTAAAATGGCCAGGTTTCAGGAACTTGTTGGTCTGTCCTTCATTAATAAAGTAAAAGCTGAAGGCAAAGATATATCAGGATATTCCACTATAGCCAAATACAGGAAGGAAGAACTCAAAAGATTTGATAAAGCAAATAAAATATTCAATGTTGATGATTACATGAAGCAACATCCTGACGCAGTTGTCCCCAGAACTACATCCCTGAAGATTATTGGGGCAGCTGACATGACAATGACACAGGCACAGACTTTGAATGCAAATAGAGAAATTATCTTTACAAGGCTAGTAGAAAAGACAAAAGAAGACAAGTCCATAGAGAAGAAGCAGAAGAAGTAATTCTTATTTTGTTTTAATTTCTTTGCTTTTCTTTCTACATTTGCTTTCAAACTGTATTATCGGTTTAAACAAAGCTTATGTACATATATATCTGCTGCATGTGTTAGTAATTCTCCGCCAGATATATCTCTTTCTTGCTTTGTTTATTTTTATGTTTATGTTTTGAGTCTATTAGTGACCTCACCCAAATAGGGGGAGATTGTTGGATCCCTAGTTGATTTGGGATAGGTTCACTAAACTAAGGATGTGACCCAACATGTATAGCCAGGGTCAAAGTTGTGTCCTATAGTCTAGGCCAAGTCCTTAGAGTCAACATCAGATGGACCAGCTATCAACAAGACTCCCAGAGATTCAAGATTTAGAAGATTTCAAGACTAAGTAAAAATGAGTTCGACGTTCTTCGAACTCAGGTCGACGAAAGACGTTCTCAGCTCGACGATCTTAAGATATTTCTCTGAGCTGAGCTCGAAGATCTTCATTCTATGGTCGATGAAAACTGGGATACTTCAGCAAACTAAAACTACAGATTTTTCTAAGTCCAACTTCAGACTTTGGTCGATGAACAAGATTATAAGCTCGACGAACTTGGACCTCAAGTACTCAACATCTCAGGTCAACGAAGTCAACTTCTCAGGTCGACGAACTCAGTACTCTACTCGACGAATTCTGGAATCAGAAGATTTGTGTCGACACTTAGGGCATGTGTCGACACCAACTATGTCAACACCAGAAAACTTATGTCGACACCAGAAAACTTGTGTCGACACCAAGACTAATCAGTCGACATCCTCCTATGTCGATACCAGAAGATTCACGTCAACACACAGAATATCAGTCAACACAAAATACTCGACTAAGTCCCGAAAGGTTGCTGAACTCCAGTCGACGAAGTTACAACCTCAGCTCGACGAACTTCAAACTGAAAAGACAAAGGCTCTGAAGCATGCAAGTTCTGCTATCAGCTCGACGAACTTGGAACTCAGCTCGATGAACAGGAAGTTGTCTAGTCGACGAATTCAATATCTTAGCTCGACGAATTGGTAACTCAGTTCGACGAATTCTGCCAACTGATTCGTCGATTCCAGACTTAGCCATTTCTGGCATTCTGTCCTCAATCAAATGCAATAATTCCTGACAAATTAATGCTCTAACATTCTCTGAATGTATCCGTTAGAGGGAGCGTTAATTACAGTCGTCCTCAGGAATATTACTAGCCAATTTTCCACGGGACAGTTGAGGAAATGATTAAATGCCGATTATTCTCAAGGCATCAGCATTAATTACAGAGGATTTAAATTTTTGAAAAGACATAGAAGAAAACAAGATCTAGGATCAGTAGATAGAACTAGAACATACTCAGTCAAAAAAAGAGACACACACACAGACTGACTGTAAGATCTCATACAGCAGCAGAAAAGATTTACACTGAAATCATACTAAAGCTTACAGTGACAGGCAGTGATCTTTATTCAGAAGAAGAAGAACAATTATACAATATCAAGAGTCTTCTTCTTCCATATTCTCTCCAGGACTTCCAAGTACAACATATATCAAATCAGTCAAGAAGCTTCTGCATCACTGCTTGTCAAGAATTCTGATTGAAGACCTATCACCCTACAGCAAATCTTCCAAATCAAATCTTCCTGAACCATCCAATAATTCAGGGGGAGATTTTGCTAAACATCAATCCACATAAGTCTTCTAAGTTTATTGAGAAAGAGAAGACAAAATCACTCTCTCACCCCCTCCTGTATAAAGGGTTGTCATCTCCCTTCAAAAGTGATTCCTGCTTGCAAGTCTCCTAACCAAAAGACTTGAGTTGGTTTTTGGTGACCTGATCAAAACCCATTGGTGTCAGGCACCTGATCAAAAACCTGAGTGGATTCCTACCAAGGGTGGTAGAAGAGTGGAATACCCAGATTTGGGGAACCACTATAAATTTCTTGTGTCGTCTGGTTGCCTATCTTTTTCTTTTTGTTCTTGCTGTGTGGCTGTGATTAGGATTATTACTTTCTGTTTTCCATTTTCTTAATTACTGAACCATTTCAGTTTACAGCAAAAGCTGTTAGTGCACACTTAAAGGGGCCTAACATATTTTAAATATACTCTATTCACCCCCCCCCCCCTCTAGAGTATTGTAGAACTAACCCTCACTTTCATGGCGGACACTGGATTCAGTTTGCCAAACCTGGCGACCTCTAGCATGTAACGCCCTGAAACTCAAAGGAGCGACGAGATGTGTTTTGGGCCAAATTTGGTATTTGGCAGGGGGCACACAGCCTGGGACACGGGCGTGTCCCAGGGCGTGTTGTGTTTGGGTCGATGAATTCTAGAGTCGACGATCATCGAGCAGCGAACACTGCCTGAGACACAGGTGTGTCTCAGGGCGTGTCGAGCTCGTGTCAACGATCTGTCAGGTAAGTCGACATTTTCGCTCGACGAAATGTCGAGACGCGGAACATGGCCTAGGACACGAGCGTATCCAAGACCGTGTCGGGTAGTCAACTAACTTCGCTAGACGAAGTGTCGAGACAGTGAACACGGCCTGGAGCCGAGGCGTGTTCGAGTTTGATACGGGTGTGTCCAAGACCCGTGTGAGTCTCGGGTTGTTGTTGATCCTGTTTTGATGGAGGAACACGCCCGGGAACACATGCGTGTACTGGATGACACAGGCGTGTCATGTCGAACATGGGCGTGTCAGGTTCTCGTGTGTTTATCGAGACGCATCAATTTCGACGGCAAATATAGGGCACGGCCCGGGACACGGGCGTGTGGCAGGCCGTTTTCGGCCTAGATTTTCCATTTCGGCTTTGGATCGGGGTCGTTCTTTTCCATATTTTGGGACCTGACGGCTGGGGGTTGTTCCTACTGGGATATACCTGGGATTGGGCCTTTGAAACCCTCATTTCACTTGAGTGGTTCTCTTTCTAAGTCTATAGAGAGGGGAGAGCAAAGGAGGAAGAAGAAGCCTAGATCCGGTCAATGGTGGAGCTTCGGAGCTCCAAATTGTGAACCGACTTCGGATCTACGGAGGCAAGGAGAGTGCGGTGCTTTTCATCCGCTTACATTTCCATGACCCCAAGGAAGAACGCTAGGGTAACGATTCTCTACTTAAGCATGTGAAGATCTACTTTTTTGCATAGGGAAGCACGCTCTCGCGAGTTTGCGGTGAGTTTGAGGCGTTCATTCTGGTAGACATGAATAGTCACCGTTGTGTACATGTAGAGTCCATAATCGAGAACGGATGTAGGCATGATGTGTGAAGCCTACCCAGACAAGTTGGTCCTGGATCGGTGATGTTGCATTGCATGAAAGGCCGGAGAAGACTCCGTGCGAATGTTTGTTTTTCGGGTTTTCTACGTGGTAGATTGCAACAGGGAGCCTTGGGGATTAACTCCAAGGTGCACCCGGAAACTGGGCCGATGCGTGATTCTGCCAACATGGTGGCCTGGGAGCCAACCTGAACATAACTGGGTTATGTGATATGTGTGGGAGATACGGGACTCTGGGATGCTAGACCCACGCAGACGACTTAATTGACGTTGTGGTGTGAGCAACAGGTCAGGTGGAACCGTACCCGATCTATGTTGTTCGGTTAAAGAGACCTAAAGTTACTTGGTTCTTACCATTGGCATAGATGGAGGGTCTTAGGCAGTGGCCAGAAAGACCAGATGCTCACGAGATATTGTTGTCCTGGGGGCGGTGGTGAGTCGGCGGACTTAGACCGTGATCACCGAGACTGTGCCCTGAGAGCACGGGGCGTGTGGCCATGCGTGCCTGCCCTGTGATGTAATATTATTACTCTACTGCTTGATTATGCTAATAAAGTGCAGGGAAGGAGCATTGCCGCCCCGAGTTTGGGGGCAGGATCGTTATAATTTGGTCAGCATAGACCGTTGATTTTGTTAGCCACCGTGTTGTGGATTGTTGCTTGCAGCTGCTGCGGAGCCGAGCGGTAAATAGCGGGCTAAAGCCCAAGTTGCTGAGCCGGCACTTGAAGGCCTAATTTTGAGTGTTTTCTATTATTCATGTATGGCCGGCTTGCGTGCCGAGGTTTGGAAAATATGTAATTTGAGAAAAACAATTGTAAGGCCATAAGGCCAGTACTTGTGTATTTGTACTTCATTCCTGTTGGCTTTGTAGTGGCCATTCATGCTGGTGTTAGGTTCTTTATTAATGCAACAATTTTAATTACTTCCGCTAGAATGCTCTGTGTAGGACGTGGTTATTGGTTGGATGGTTTCCATTGAGTAACCGCCCGATCTATTTGTGGTATATGGCATCGGGGCCTGACCAGACCTACTGTTATATGCTATGTGACAGATAGGGGGTATTACAACGTGGTATCAGACTACTAGTTTTGGTCGGGCTTAAAATGAATTCGTTGATGAATTCTTTTTAAGGGGTGGTGAGCACCTGTGTGTGCGTCATCGTTATAACAACAAAAGAACCCATGAATGTCCACTTAGGAATGAAAATACACGTGTTTGAGGAACCTGCGTGTTCCTATAATTGTTTTTTGCAATTTTGTATGGTAACTTAACGGTGTTTTGTACAACTATAGGTGACCAGAAGAGGTACTGGGCCGCTAGGAAGTCTGGTTTCTGAGGAGTATAATAAACCCGGTGAGGTATTTGAGACCCCTCCTTCGTCTGAAACAGTAAGAAGGATCGTTGAAGTGGTGTTCGCTGTGACGAATGCACAGCATGGAAGAAATGTGTAACCCTGTGCCCCTGTTATGCCTTCAACGCCGGGTGGCGTGATGGAGCAGATGACTTTTGGTTGACCATCGGAGCAGCAGCTGAACATGCGTTTACTGCAGGGAGCGCAATCAGTTGACGAATATTTGCAAGCATTTCTTATAATAAGCTGCTACCCATGCTTTGAGTTGGAGAACGAGCAGTCTATAGTCAATAGATTTTATAATGGTCTGCATGGCGAGCTGCGAATCCTACTGCTAGGACCAAAATTATGGGGATTCCGAGCCTTGGTGGAGTCGTCTAGATCTTTGGAAGTAGACTTGAGGAAGACTCACCCGATTCCAGCGACCATGGTATCGAACTATGCAAGCCCCATAAGAGCTGCATCCAGCAGAATGCTGGAGAAGGGGGCTATAATATCGACTAGCAAAGCTACTTACACTTGTCATACTTGTGGAAGGAAAGGGCACTTTGCCCGAGATTGTCGGAGTGGTGCTCAGAAGACTAAGAAAGCTATGTCAGGAGTAGTTGAGGACTTTAGTGCAAAGGAAACGGCGTTCAAAGTGTCGAACACCTCAATGTCTGGATTTTGAAGGTGGTATAAAAAGGCTAGGGCTTTGGGTCTTGCCCCTCCTTTTGGTGCTTCGGGGGCAACTACAGGCCAAACCCCGGCCGCATGTTACAACTGTGGGGAGCCGGTGTCACAACCCGCATTTTCTCCACGGTAAAAAAATCGTATCAGAGTAGGAGAAAACACGCGCCGTGATGCCACGTCATGCAGGGGATAACTGCACACGCTCAGGCAAAACTCCAAACGTTAGATTTTTAGGAAAATGGTTAATTAAGTATGAAAGAAAATCAGTTATGTTGAATGGCCGTATCCCTCGGCTCGGTGGATCAGCTAGTCCACAGTTTAAACTATATTTATACGCAGCAGAAAATACTTTGGTTCAATTAACTTGACACCCTAAATGAGCATAAGTATCCCCGGGGGACGACTTATACGTGTATGACTCTAAGGTGAATATAATAGGTATGAAAAATAGTATTTTACGTTGAGGAAAAGTAGTGTCTTTGATTTAGAAACATGTTATGCATGGGGGTACATATAATAATACTCTTAGGTTTTAAAATATCTAACATGCAACCTAGCATAAATCCTTCCCAGAAGCAAGTAACCAACCTCAAATAGGCAAACACAGGAGTTTAAATTCATATTCAACATCACAAAAAGCCACCAGTGGGCGCCAACAACCTGACACGAACCCACTGGCGAGTATGTATGTCTATACAGAAGAGTAAAGAACTACCTCACAACGAACGGGGATCAGCAATCTCAGCTACCCTAGAGGCCACCAACAAGCCCCTCCAAAGAACTAGCCACTGAACAGGCTACAACCTGGACCTGAGGCATTCAAGAAAAGAACACCTCAGCAAGGAAACAATCAAAAGTAATTAGAGCAATAGGTTAATGAGCAATAAGATGAAGGGTTTACCAACCCGGCAACAAGCTGCTATAAGAAAAGAAAAAGGGAAAGGCAGCAAGAAAAGAGTACTGTCTAAGACACCGCAGGGCACACCAAGGGTGAGCATTAAAACCAGCATGCCCTACCAATAAAGCCTGCAACAGCATCAAGACATATATATATGCCAAAAGAAAGGAAAGCATAAACAGGAAAGGGACTAACAGTCCTAACACGTGGGTAAGTGGCAGTGGTCAAACATGGGTCTGATTGCATAACTAGAATCAGACCCAAAAATGGCTAAGGGGTCAAACAGTGGCAGCTTTAGGGTCCCACACACACCAACCCAAACCGGGGCAAAAGGCGGTGGCCACAGCTCTCCACATAAAACCACGCCTCTAGAGGCCACCAAAACTCCACCACCTGCTACGACCCAAGAGTCGGCATGCAGAAATTAGCCGACCACCCAAAGCACCCCCCCCCCCTAGGGAAACAGTCATTCTAACAATCCTAAGAAACACACGAACCCAAGGCAAAACGTCGGGTCCCACCGACGCGGCCTTGCACGCCTAACCCGAACCAACCCCGAGTCTACCTGACCCCAAAACAAGCGCAGCACCAGTGTCGACATGACGTGTCGACACCTCGACAACCCAGTGTCGACACAAGGTGTCGACACAACCACGGCCGGTGTCGACACCAAGTGTCGACACTACAGCGACCGGTGTCGACATGATGTGTCGACACTGCCGCGGCTGGTGTCGACACCAAGTGTCGACACCACCGCTGCCGGTGTCGACACATGGTGTCGACACTGCAGCTGCTGGTGTCGACACCAAGTGTCGACACCACTGCTGCCGGTGTCGACACATGGTGTCGACACTGCAGCTACTGGTGTCGACACCAAGTGTCGACACCACTGCTGCCGATGTCGACACACGGTGTAGACACTGCAGCTACTGGTGTCGACACCAAGTGTCGACACCACTGCTGCCGGGGTCGACATATGGTGTCGACACTGCAGCTACTGGTGTCGACACCAAGTGTCGACACCACTGCGGCCGGTGTCGACACCTTGTGTCGACACTGCCGCTGCTGGTGTCGACACCAAGTGTCGACACCACGACTGGCCGGTGTCGACACAACAGTGTCGACACCCACCTGGCTACAGGAGCCAGATCCAGCAACGACCAAAAATGAGAACGGGGATTCTCTCTTCTCTCTCGAGTACAACCTCCATCGGCAATGGTAACTACTCGACCTAGACCGAACCAAATCTGTCCCTAATAGACACAATCCCTCAGGAAAACTGAGATTAACTGGAACCTTCTACACTAACCACGGTATGATCGGGAACAAGCCCTAGCTTACACCTAAAATCCCAACAAGAAAGAGACAAAAATTTAAATCAACAGAAGGCAAAGATCAACTAAGGCAAGGATGAGGGTACATCACTTGCCTCAATACCAGAAAAGCTCGGTCGGCGGCGTCCCCCACTCTCGGATCTAGCCGCAGAGCACCAGCTGAGGAGCAGAAAGAGTGCAGATCCCGGCGAGGGCAGTCCAGATCCACTCTCGAAACCAAAATCCGACCGCAAAAACTCCAGGAAAACGGCGTCCGAAGGCTAGGGTAGGCCGGCGATGCTCTTCCTCTCGTACAGGCGACGGGCAACGGCTTCTACCAAGCAAGGAAACAGGAAAAGAACAAGAAGGGCCCTAAAACTGACCCAAGACTAAATATATAACAGTTTTAATAATAAACAAACCACAAATCAATAATTATTTACACTCAATAGCAAAACAACCCGAAACCCGAAACTACTCGGAAAAAGACGAAATTCACGCCGCAGCTAAAAACCCACGCTACAAACGCAACTGCGAAGTCGAAATTAACATTCGACGAACAAAACCCGGGATAACACCTCCCGAAGCCAAAACACAAGCATTCCCTAAGAGGCCCAACCGAGTCATCAAAAAGACTCCGGCTAGCTGGGGAATCTTGCTAACAGGCTACAAACAGGCTACACAGGGAACCTTAAGAGCTAAGACCATGCTCTACAACGGCAAAAAGCCGGAAATACGCCATCGTAACGCCAGCCAAAGATCAAACAAAGCACAGAAAAACCGGGGGCGTTACAGCCACCCCCCTAAAAGAAAGTTTCGCCTCGAAACCTTACGAACTTCTGAAGTATAATAAAAGCTCTAAGTGCCCTGTATCATTACAAGATTCGTCAAGTCAAAATACGTAACTTAATAGTCAAATGAAAAATTTAAATAAATTAATTAAATCTTTTCATTAAATATATAAAGGCGACAAGAAACGAAAACCCACATCACTCTCCAAAGCCTTAACCCTAATCGTCGAGATCGAAACCTTCTCAGCGACTCGCCCACAGTTTCGATGGTGCCTAATGACATTAAGGAGCTTCAAGATGGATACGAAATTGTGAGAGATGGATTCAATCATTCCTCTCCTGAGATTAAAGCTTTATTAAGGATGATTAAGGTCGCAGGCTTGGAATACACCCTTTCTGACCCTCCACCATTCTTAGAAAAGAGGTAGTGGAATTCTTCTCAAACATCCAAATGTCCCCTTCTCAAAACTATATTATGTCTAAGATTGACGATATCAAAATAAAGGTAAACCCTAAGAGACTAGGAAAGGCCCTCTATATACCCTCCGTCAACCCTATCAAGGAAGATGAGCTCTTTGAAACGGGCAGAGACAATACTCTCACATGGTGTGGAAACAATGAGGCCAAATCTAGGTGTCTGAATAGGAAATTCTTCAATCATAAAGGAAAACTTCTCACAAACATTGTAGGGAAAGCCCTTATCTACAAACCTGGATCACATAATACCATCTCTAGGTTCATGTTTGAAGTTATGACCAGAATTATCCTGAACAGAAAGACTTCATGGTCTTCTCTCATCTATCAAAGAATAGTAGAATGCATATCCTCTCCAAACATGGGCAGAATTATTTCTTTATACCTAGTAAACACCTATCTTGATACGTTCACACAAGAACATGGGGTGAAGATTCACTATATAAAAAGAATGGACATAAAAAACCTTGGACAGATTCACTAGAGTCCAATAAATGAGCCAACCTTCAGGAATAAAGGACTCCTCTAAAGATACAAGGAACAAACCTACTGAGGTAGAAAGAACATCTAGCTCTGAACCAGAGTACGGATCATTCACTCCAGCTGATGCTGGTCTGCAGGTTGACTTATCTCTTAGTCAATCCTCTACAAACATTCAACTCCAGGATGCTGCTGTGCATGTTGAAAAATCCATGCCAGCCCAAGGTCACGACAAATGTCAAAGAATGCTGCTAAAGAAGAGGTTACTGCAGAAGAGCAGGCAGACATGGGTAATACTGATGGTATTGCAGCAAGTGAAGACATCCCTGCTGTAGAATATAATAGGGAGCCTCCTGAGAATTTAGATACTTATCTTAATAAGTCAAGCCAAGAGAAGGATGCTCAGTCTGAGGGGGAGTATGATCGAATGGAGTTGACAGACTTGGATAAAGTTATCAATAAAATAGTTTAGTCTGCACCCACGACAAGTAAAACTCATTCCCTCTTAATTAATAATGTTAAAATAGCTTTAGCTAAGGAAATGTTTTCTTCCATAGTTGTTGTAGTTGAGGGGGAGCATTCTCAGATCCCTGCCCAGAATGTTGTACCTCCACCTATGAGTCATACTTCATCTACCCCCATCTCCAATAAGGAATTTCTAAATCAAATTAAAGCACTCATGGATGCACAGAACACAACCCTCAAGGAGTATGTTGATCTATCAGTTACCAAACTGAGGGATAAATTGTTAGATAAAGTAAATAAAACTAAAGAAGAAATATCACACATAAACAAATAGGTCTCCACCTAGTTTGACAAGGCTGGAACTGCTGGACTCAAGGTGACCACCCTCATGGAATCTTTGGACACAAGCCAAAAACTCACTACAGCTGACATAGGCTATGCCACGAATTATGTCAGTGTAACTGATGAGGTGATCAAGGGTGCAGCAGATCATGCAAATTAGCATGTCACCAATGTTGCCTTCCAATTAGTGAAGGAGGCACTACTCCTAAAAGATGAGCTGCTTGTTGATAATAAAAGAATACACAAATCAATATCAAGCATCAATGAAGCCAACATCACCTTACTGCAAAAATCCATATCTAAAGAAGGCAGAAAGGGGGAGAGTAGCCATGCTAAGGTAGCAACACTCATTGTATATCAAGCCTTCAATATAATTCAAGGCACCAGGGTGGCACTACACCTGCGCCTCCTGGATAGACAAAGGACAGAGGACTTAGACTTCCAGCACAAGCTAGAATTACACAGGATGCACAGGATGCACAGCTTGCTGCCAGAAGAGAGAGGGAAGGAACACAAATGGCTGAAGAATTCATGGTAAAGAGGAGAGCTGAGAATAGAGATGACCCAGACTATGAACAACTTTGTGATGCCTCTGAATCCATCATTATCAATGCTTGGGTAGGTCATGGACAAATCCTGAAACATATTGATAGTGTATATCCTTCTGAGGAATGGATAAAACATTTGGAAAGAAATTCCCTAAGGGAAAGAGTGTTCAAGGAAAATCTAGTAAGGAAGAGCAACCCCAAGAAAATACCTTCAAGATATATTCCAAAGCCATTCCTTTACTTCAAGAGGTTGAAGAACAAAACTGATAACTTGAAGAAGAGTGCTGCAACCAAGGATGCTGGTGAAAGTTCTTCAAAGACTAACTGATAAAAGACTGTAAGAATTAAGTTTCTTTTATTTTGTTTGATTTATGTATTGTAATGATCATTAACAGTGTAAAAATTTCAAATCATTATAAATTATGTTTTGGCCTTGTCCATATCGAGGTGATAAATCTATAATGTAACTCTCTATGTATATCAGTGATTGATAAATATGATATTTGTTCATAAAAATCTTGTAATCACATGTATGTTGCTACTGTTTGGCTAAGATATTGATTAGGTTCATCTTGAACATAATGTTTATCTTGTTAATGATTAATAAAGCTTGTGTTGTTAATCACACCATCACATTGAAAATAATTGTTAATTAACCTGTACCATTGAATTGTCAATCATAGTGTTAAGACATCTCATCTAGGGGGAGTTTTCCTGTTCTGGGATGGCTAGTTGTCATGATAATGTTTCATTGACCTATCATGATATTTCTTGTGTTGATACAACTTAGCATGGATGTGTTTTCTATCTTCTTCAAATAGGGGGAGATTGTTGGGAATTGTGTCTTACAATGTTCCTCAGAATTTGAAGAGGCATCTCCATTCATGCTATGTAACATCCCATGTTACTTTTGGACCCCTCGACTTAGATTGGGTTAGGCATGGGGTGGGTTTTAAGGAAATTAGCTAGGTTTGACCCTAGGTAGTGGGTGTAGCCATGTGGGGCCCACTATAGGACCAAAGTCAAACTAGGTCAAACTAGCCTAAATAGGAACCCAAACCACACCATGACCCCACCACATTGCCCTAACCCTAAAAACAATCTAAGTGGACCCTAGGGCATGTCACTAGGTCAACACTTTGACCCCAGTTGACCAAAGTCAACCTTGGGCTTAATTTGGTCAAACCCACACTCATAAGCCCAAATAGCCTAAGTAGGGCACCCCCTTGACCCAACCCAAGTTGGGTGGTGCCACTAAGCTCATGACCATCAAATGGGGTCAGCCCACCCACCATGGTTGACCAAGTCAACTCAAAGTCAACGTAGTCAACATAATTGACCTAAAGAAGAAAATGAAGACTAAGCTCACTCTCCTTGGACCAAGCCCACCAAATTTGGCCCATGGCCAGCCCAAGTGAACAAGACCAGCCCTACCCCTCTGAATTAGGAGAGAGAATGCATGCAAGGGGGCATTATGGAGAAATCACCTAAAAAGAGGAGAGAGAAATGGAAGATGACGAGAGGTGGCCATGTGGCCTTCACCCCTTCAGCCCAAGAGGTGCTGGCCGACCTCCTCACGTCATTCCAGAAGAAATTGGGGGCTAAGGGCCACTTGGCAAGATGGGGAGGAGCAACCAAGGCTGATCCCGAGCTCACGTTGGTTGTATCTCCCCATATACACCACCTCAGCCCCAAATAACGCCTCCATCAGCTTCAGAGAGAGAGAAGGAGTTGAAATCTGAAAGTCCACCTAGTGTCAGCTATGTGCACCTATGGGGGGGGGGAATAGGTGACGAGTAGCGCTTTTGCGGAATTTACGAACGTACCTGCACAATAAAAATAGAAAGCACAGCACACATAATACACAGGCAAATTATAGTGGTTCCCCGACTTGGGTACATCCACTTTCCCCCTTCGACCTATCTCCCCAACAAGGGACGACTCGGTCACTTCTCCAACGGGATTGAAATCCAATCCCTGCACTAACGGAAGGAACCCTTCAACACGTGAGAGTCAACACTCCCACAAAACGGGTTGCACCCAACCCTTACAACACGGAACAATCGTTCCTTTACAACAAAAGTAAATATGGAATGTACACGAGATACAAACTTCGTTTGGAGACTACGGTGTTCCTCTTCGTTCGACGACGTGTTCGTGAAGTCAACGAAAAGTCTACAACCTTGGTCTCTCTTGGAAAGGATCTTCCCGAAGCCGGCGGCGGCAATCCGAGCGGCGGCTTGGTTCGGGATCGACGGCAACTACGATGCGCGGCAGCAGTACTTCTGAGATCCAATCTTCGTTGCAAAGCAAACTAGGTCTACCAACGGTCACTCTAGGATCGGTCGTCTCGATCGATTCGGACGGGGGAGTTTTTCCCGGTCAACAAATCGAGAGACAAGGGATCTCTGGATAGACACGTGAGACTCAAGCTTTGCTAAGCTTCTGTCGCCGGAGATCACTAAGGAATCTCGATTGTTGACGGCGACCAACTTGCCCGAGCACGACGGCGGCGGCGGAGAGGAATCGCGATATTAGGGTTTCGTCGTGGCTCGGTTTCTTTCTCTTTTCTCCGTGGTTTTACTGTTCAAAATACTGGAATATATACTGTAGATAACTCCAATATGACCGTTTGTGGGACCCACACTAGAAATCCCTAAGTCCGGTTCAAACTAGTCCAGAGGCAGAATCCGGTCCAGCAGCATCCTGAGAAAACGCTAAGTGAAAATCGGCGAGAATCGCAGGCGATTCTCGACGAATCGGCGAGAATCACCAAGTGATTCTCGACGATTCGTCGAGAATCGTTAGTGATTCTCGCCGAATCACTTATTGATTCTCAACGAATTTCACTTTGTATACATGAGCTTCTTGGCCACTGGTTCGGCGAGAATCACTAGTGATTCTCGCCGAATCTTACTTGGCACCGTTTTGAGGTAGCCAGAAGGAGTCGGCGAGAATCACTAATGATTCTCGTCGATTCGGCGAGAATCACTAGTGATTCTCGCCGAATCGGCGAGAATCACTTGGTGATTCTCGTCGAATTTTCCTTGGACGAATTTTCGTCTTCCACCCAGGAGCTGCTCCTTGATCCATCCATGCTCCTTGTCTTCTCTTGCATATGAACGGCCCTGTACTTGAAAGTAAGTGCACTCCAATAGAGAGAGTACACGTAGGCCAACACACTGATCTGCTCAACGAGGGATTACGTCTTGCAGACCCGTGTATATTGACCTACTGCACCCTGACATTGGTGTGCACTTAGCGTGGAGGAGCTGTAAGTACAACTTAAGATGTTTCATCAAATACATTGTGAATTCATCTTAGCTTGACAGGTGGCTTCCTCAAATCTAGGTAATCGTGGATACAATACCCAACAATCTCCCCCTATTTGACGAAGCCAAAACCCTACTAGCTAAGATGAATAACACATATCAAATAATAAACATAGCATTCAGAAATTAAACATGCAGCACAAGAGAATATATGCAATCAGATCAGGACTTGAGTCATTCACAAATTCAAATATATATATACCAATATAAATATATACACATATAATCCAGAAATGTTTTTATGACAACAATAATCATTAAATGTTCTTAAGACAAAGTGACAAGCTATAAGTTTTTGACTATTTTTCCTTAGCTAAGTCACCCTTAGGATTTTGAGCCAAGTACTTCTTGCTTTGCCTCTCCATGTATTCTTTGGGCTTCGGGTAATACCTAGGAGGAGCAACTTTATCTGCATCCTTGTTGTTTCTGAAAAAGATGTTGCATTTCGCTTCAAACGTTTTGTGCGTTTCCCACTCATACTGGCTATATACTTCGTTTCGATTGATCTCTCCTCTTTCTTGCAGCCAGAAGGTGTCTAAGATGATGTTCCTTGAAACTGAACTCCACCTTTCGTTTCGTACATCCTCCTCATTCATTCGAGTTCTCTTTGCAGCCTGTATCTCCTTGGAGGTCCCTTCTTGAACTTTTCTCTTTCCCCTGGCTTTTGCTAAGGCCTCTTGGTCAAACATGCTCCTCAGTTTAGCTTTGGAGAGAGCCCTAGCATCAGCGTCATTTGTGGGAATATCTGCAGCACTTGCACTTACATCCTCAGCAACACTTACTTCCTCAGCGGCCTTAGATGTCTCAGGGACATGAATACCGGCAGGATTGTCAGGCAGAACGACGCCTAACGTACCTAGCGCCTGTTGGAGCATCCACCAGCAGCTCTCATAGACATATTTGCTTGATTGGGCGAAGTGTGTGCTCATGCTTTCTTGAAGCTCGGCCAACTTAGCTATATACTCTTTCTCCCCCTTTTTGGCTTCGACAGCTATGCAGTTGGCATATGAGTGCAGGGAGTCATCAATATGCTTCGTGGTCTTGGAGAATTCAGTGATCAGGGCCTGCTGATTGGCATTTAAAGTGACCATATTACCATCAAACTTCTGAATGTTGTTGGCTACAACGTGTGCGTTCTGATTTACGACAGCCAGAGTATCAGTATTCTTTTTCAAGCCGGCCATTAAGAGTGTGACAGCTTCGCCGGCCGCGGTATACTTCTCTTCAAATTTCTTCTCCATCACGTCCAGCTTATGGTTGATTTCCACCATATTCTTGAGCATCAGATTTTCCGAAGTCTTAATCCTGTTCAGCAGTTTATTCTGGGCTTCATCAAATGAGACTTTAAGTTCATTCACAATGCCCTGAATGATATTGACAGTGTGAGTGGCTAGCTCATCTCGTAACGGAATAGCCGGAGGCACTTGTGGGCCTTGCATTTCAGCAAACGCATCTGTAGAGCTGGATACAATCACAGTCTCTAATGGAGGAATGTTGGCGGCCTCTGTAGATTTATCTAACTCCCCCTCCACTGGTGCAGACTTGTCAGATGGAGGTTCAACAGGATCCGGAGTCTCAAATGCTTCATGTCCCTCATTCTCATCTTCCTCTCCATCCTCATCCAAGAATTCATCTATATCAGCAGCCTCTTCCAATTCTCGGTCAGCAGTCTCCAGCACATTGTCACTTTCTTATAGAATTTCGGCCACAGCATCCCTGGCCACCTGGGCAATTTCAGAAACTACATCTGTATGAGGGGGTAGAGTCTCCCCCTCGATTCCTGCAGTCAGGGTATCAGGAATTTCACGGGGGGTGACTGCTGGAGATACTTCCTGTCGCTCTTCAACGGCAGGCTGCCCGATCCGCCTCTCCCATCGATCAAACACACTTGCATCCATCTTCTTCAAGTAGTGGAGAGGGACACCTTTGCTCATGTCGAACTTGTCTCCGTTTAGCTGGTTTAGATATAGACTAATGATGCGGCCGAAACTAGGAGTGCCCAGGGTGTCCTTGATCTTCTCGAACAGCAACTCCCCCCAGTTGAACCTCTTGCGGCAGACAACAGCTATGAGGATCTTGAACATATCTCCTGAGATATGGTCATGCGAGCCCGGCTTGCAGATGAGCACTTTTCCAATAATGTCAGATAGGAGCTTCCCTTCTTCATTCATCTCCTTTCTCTTTATTGATCGAGTTCCTCGTGGAAGACCGCAGAACAAGAGAGTTCTGGTTTTGTCCTCGTCCTCCAAATAGTCCTCCTGCTCCGAACTAGAAAGCTGCAGGTAGCGAGTCAGCTTGCTGGCAGACATCTTTACTTTTGCCCCCGCCACCTTGCTCTTGATTATGGAGTCTCCATCTCGGAGTCTTGCGGTAGCGAAGAACTCCAGCACCTCTTTGTCCAGGATTTTGCAAGGGTGCTCCAAGACGAAGGTTAGCCCAGCCTCTTCCAGCATTAGAATGATGTTGCGGAATTCGTCCGAGGCGTGAGAAAACCCAGTTCGAACCAGCTCGCAGCCAGAGACCAACCCTGCAGTTGTCCTTGGAGCCATTGTAGATCTAGAGATAGAAGCCCTACTCTAAGCATTAATGATCATTCAAAAAGAAAGCATCACTAGTGTGCGCGTCCAAGTACGGGTGAGGAAGAAGTTACCTAAGGGCGTATACGGTGAGTTAGTTCGAGTGGAGAAGAATCGAAACTAGAAGAGTTCGTCGGTGAAGGCTTCGGTGGGATGCTTGCGGGAAACCTTTGATGGAGACAGATTAGAAGAGCTTTCCAGCAGGAGTCGGCGTGGTGTCCTTCCGGTAAGCGTCCCTTGCGGCGATTAGAGGCCCCTCGGCGAGTGTCCAGCGGAGGAGAGTCGGCGAGGTTTGGCGTAGACGGTGCGACGAGCTTGTTGCGGGTCGTCGGGAGATCTCTTGCGGGTTTCGGCAAGGCTGCGGAAGAACTCGGGAGAGCTCTTGCGGGTCGTCGGGAGAGCTCTTGCGGGATTCGAGAAGAAGGCGAGGGGTCGGCGGGTATTTGACTAGTTCGGTGAGATTTGTCTAATTCGGCGGGATTCGTGAAGAAGGCGAAGGGTCGGCGGGATTTGTCTGACAGGAGATTTATTTAATTCGGTTTCTGATACCATTTGTCTAATTCAAAATTGAGAGGTCTCTTGACTAGAAATTTTCACGTTGAGAAGCTTGCAACATTTTTGAAATATTCTGATGTCAAGTCAATATACACATGATAAATACATGTATATTTTAAAGTCAATCTATTTGGATTTTAATGAGGCTTTTCCAAAGACTTTTTGATGTCAAGTGTGAGTTGTCGAGATTCACGATGACATAACTTCGTTAACCCTTAATTGATGTGTAATGGTTTGCATGCATCGAGTTAACCTATCCTTAGAGGTGCACACATACATGTATAAGCATAAGTATAAATATACACATGGATAGAAATATATATATGTATATATTTTGAATGAGGATGCAACATGACACAAGTCCTTGAACTGATCAAAATTACTTGGGATTTTGAGAGTCATCGTTTTAGTCCCTTAGGTAGAACATATCAGAAGCTCAATGTGAGTATGCTCAATTTGATATCACATCTGTTATTGCATACGATTGTTCCAATTTAGTCTTGAGCCACCTACTGTCTAGTTCCCATCATATTCACGGGAACCTAGACTACCCTGCAAGAAAGAATTACTTTACCTTAGGAACCCAAATCATATTGGGTCCTAGGTTCCTGTTAGCATGAGCATGCCACTGCCTTCCTTCAGAAAACCTGTCTGGAAGACTACCTCTGTCCCTAGAATGTGGATAAGCCCTTGCCGTGGGCACAGAGGGGTTGTGCCAACAATCGATGGCAAAGTGTCCCACTTTGCCACAGCACCAACATGGGTGAATGTTGTATCGCCGTTTCCGACCTGATCTCGTGACTGATGTAGTCATGGTCCTAGGTCTAAACGGGATAGGGCATGATCTTGTCACAAAAATTCCTCTTCCATCGTGACACGTGGAAGGGTGGAAAGAATGCATGTTGTGAGCGTTATGAGGCCGGGAAGGTGGTGCCATTCTTTCAGGCATCTCCCTTACAGGGGCCCCATGGAACCTGACATCATGACTTCTATCCTCTCTATCCCGTGTCCTCGAGTGGTGAGAAGTCTTCTGTGAGCTGGGACATGCAGATCCACACTGAGTTGAGGCAGTGGCAGTGAATACGAAGGGCTCAGAATGACCCTTAGGTATTTCCTCATGGGTGGCCATGACGCCCCTTGCACTATGGACGTTTCCACATGGGGACAAATCACCCTTGCAGTGACCACGACCATTCCTGTGGTCATACCTGAAGGCATGATGAGTTGCCTTCCTGCCTGGAGTGGGGGGTCGGAATACCGTTTCCCCATTTCTCCACGAATTGACAATCCGGGAGATCCACCCGTTTTCTTGCTTTCTCTTAATGGCATCAACCTTGGAGAAGTTTGATACTATTCTTTTCTCATTCTCCAGACTACTCTCTAGAGCTGAGATCTTAGAGTCCTTGGCCTTATTGGACGCCAATTGGAGAACCAACAAGACCTTCAGTCGAGCAATCTCTTGAGCTTGCTCCTCAGCAAGTAGCTTGCTTGACTGAAGGGCTCTCTTCAGGGAATCAGCATTTTCTGAAGGAGGGCAGTTCCTGTCTTCAGAAATTTCAAAAGATACGGGGCAGGATGAGGAAGTTACCTGCACTTCTGTGTTATTGTCGTTAGATCCAGTGACTATTGTTTCATCCACATCAGAGCTGCTTTCCTCACTGTCCTCTTCAGTCTCTGACACGGACACTAGAGCTCTGATGTAGTCCGAAGGATCCTTGCCTTCATCTTCAGAAGTGAGGACTCCTACATACGCTTCATCCTCTGATTGACAGCATATTCCAGCTTTCTCTGACCCCCCCCCCCCATCAGCTCTGAGATCATCATCCACAGAGATTTAGCCGTTCTACATTTTTCCAATCTAGAGCGAGAGGCTCCAGACCAGACATCCATGATAATTTGTCGAATCCTCTCGTCCAAGTGAAATAGTGATAGTTCCGTCTCTGACATCTCAGCAATGCCCATGGGCACTTGGATCCCAGAGTCGGAGGTCTTCATGGGAATAAACGGACCCTCTTCCAGGATGAAGGATGCTCGAGGATCGATAGCATCAAGGTGAAATGACACTCTCATTCTCCAGATGGGATAATAATCCTTTGTGCATGCGGGGAGTTTGAGTGGCGGTATCTCATAATCCAGATCCATGCTTCTGACACTGGTGGCAGGATTCTACTCAAGGTGTTAACCTTTGAAGAGTAACCTCCCTCTGATACCACTTGAAAGTCCACCTAGTGTCAGCTATGTGCACTTATGGGGGGGGGGGGGGAATAGGTGACGAGTAGCGCTTTTGCGGAATTTACGAACGTACCTGCACAATAAAAATAGAAAGCACAGCACACAGAATACACAGGCAAATTATAGTGGTTCCCCGACTTGGGTACATCCACTTTCCCCCTTCGACCTATCTCCCCAACAAGGGACGACTCGGTCACTTCTCCAACGGGATTGAAATCCAATCCCTGCACTAACGGAAGGAACCCTTCCACACGTGAGAGTCAACACTCCCACAAAACGGGTTGCACCCAACCCTTACAACAAGGAACAATCGTTCCTTTACGACAAAAGTAAATATGGAATGTACACGAGATACAAACTTCGTTTGGAGACTACGGTGTTCCTCTTCGTTCGACGACGTGTTCGTGAAGTCAACGAAAAGTCTACAACCTTGGTCTCTCTTGGAAAGGATCTTCCCGAAGCCGGCGGCGGCAATCCGAGCGGCGGCTTGGTTCGGGATCGACGGCAACTACGATGCGCGACAGCAATACTTCTGAGATCCAATCTTCGTTGCAAAGCAAACTAGGTCTACCAACGGTCACTCTAGGATCGGTCGTCTCGATCGATTCGGACGGGGGAGTTTTTCCCGGTCAACAAATCGAGAGACAAGGGATCTCTGGATAGACACGTGAGACTCAAGCTTTGCTAAGCTTCTGTCGCCGGAGATCACTAAGGAATCTCGATTGTTGACGGCGACCAACTTGCCCGAGCACGACGGCGGCGGCGGAGAGGAATCACGATATTAGGGTTTCGTCGTGGCTCGGTTTCTTTCTCTTTTCTCCGTGGTTTTACTGTTCAAAATACTGGAATATATATACTGTAGATAACTCCAATATGACCGTTTGTGGGACCCACACTAGAAATCCCTAAGTCCGGTTCAAACTAGTCCAGAGGCAGAATCCGGTCCAGCAGCATCCTGAGAAAACGCTAAGTGAAAATCGGCGAGAATCGCAGGCGATTCTCGACGAATCGGCGAGAATCACCAAGTGATTCTCGACGATTCGTCGAGAATCGTTAGTGATTCTCGCCGAATCACTTATTGATTCTCAACGAATTTCACTTTGTATACATGAGCTGCTTGGCCACTGGTTCGGCGAGAATCACTAGTGATTCTCGCCGAATCTTACTTGGCACCGTTTTGAGGTAGCCAGAAGGAGTCGGCGAGAATCACTAATGATTCTCGTCGATTCGGAGAGAATCACTAGTGATTCTCGCCGAATCGGCGAGAATCACTTGGTGATTCTCGTCGAATTTTCCTTGGACGAATTTTCGTCTTCCACCCAGGAGCTGCTCCTTGATCCATCCATGCTCCTTGTCTTCTCTTGCATATGAACGGCCCTGTACTTGAAAGTAAGTGCACTCCAATAGAGAGAGTACACGTAGGCCAACACACTGATCTGCTCAACGAGGGATTACGTCTTGCAGACCCGTGTATATTGACCTACTGCACCCTGACATTGGTGTGCACTTAGCCTGGAGGAGCTGCAAGTACAACTTAAGATGTTTCATCAAATACATTGTGAATTCATCTTAGCTTGACAGGTGGCTTCCTCAAATCTAGGTAATCGTGGATACAATACCCAACAAAATCGAGTGTTGGAGCATGGAAAACGGTGGAGAATCAAGAAATCGGGGAGGACCTCGCCGGCGCACCACCACTATGGAAAACTGCCGCCTGACCTGCCGTCAAGCCCCAATCCAGGTCCGTTTCACCTCACCTCCACCCGTACTAGGATCCTAGATCGATTAGGTGAGATATCGGGCTTAATTGAGCCCGATGCCATGGGAGAAAAACGCGAAATTTCGGGCTTTTTCTTCTTGCTCGGGTTCGCCGGAGGAGCCAACTCCGGCGGCCCCACCGCCGGGAAACGCTAGCCCCCACCTTAGCGAAGGTGGTGGCGACATCCGCCGGCGGTGGTGGTGGCTCAGCTGGCCGGAAATCGCCAGCAAACATCGCCCAGGAAAAATGAATCTCAGCCATTGATCTAATGGGGACGATGAACGGATGCCTTCCGCGGCTGCTTTAAGATTCGTGCATGCTTAAATTAAAAATCAAATTATTCCTGTTACATTAAATGGAGTGAAAATTTAATTATGTGTCACATAATTTCAGTGACATTGCATGTTATATGTAGGCATCTTAGATGCATTTCCAGAACCTATACCCTCAATAACAATTGAAGCCTTACATGTTAGCTTTAATTGGACACCTTACTCATCAATTTTGGTCCAGTAGTCTGGCCTGTAGGGCAGTTTTCCTAGGACTGGTCCTAGACAAGGGCAGAAATTCATTTGGATGCCCAAGTCAAACCATCAATCAACATGGCCCAAAATTTTGGATACATGCATGCTTAGGGCATACCTAGCCCCTGCCAAAAATAGGGAATTTTTGAAACAACGTTTTCTATAGTTTTGGTCATAATATCAAAAACTAAATAAATGAAATATTTGGAGTTATATGACTCTTCATGGCCCCAAATTTTGGTGGTAGGTCCTTGGGGACATCAGTGGTGCATGATGAAAAGTTCAGCACATTTGGATCACTGCATGTTGGAAAATCCACTTGCATGTGTTGGTTTATATATTGCCTTGGTGTGTCAATAGCAATAATTTAAATATGGTGCATTCAGCCTAATTGAGGCACTCAAAAATCATGGAATTTATTCCTGTGGTTCATTAGGGTAAAGTTCACCCCTCTGATTAATTATGGGATTTTTGAAATCAAAAATCCCATTAATTAGAATTTTTAAAAATATAGCTCCTTTTGAAAATAAATTGGAAAAATAGGTTTTTCTCAAGTAAAAGTCCTCAAACTTTGCCAAGTTAAAAATAAGATGATATTTGACTTAAGAAAATTTGATCTTTCTGTTTGAAGAACGTTTTGAGTAAAATACCTTGAAATGCCCATTTTAAAATTTTTGCATTTATTCTTGATTTGATGGAAACACACTTTAGATAAATTTGGAAATATTGCTAGTGAAGTATAATTGTATTATTAGTCTTGCATAATTATTTCAGAATTTATGGGTGTACTGATAATTTTTAAATTAATATAATGGTATTTTGGTAAATATGTAAGAATGTGAATTGTTAGGCCATTACACTGTAAAGGTTAATGAAACTCTGCCCATAGTATTAAATTAATGTTTTATATATTCTGTAATTTTTCTGGAATTTTGGATTATATATTCCTTGTACTTCATTTGGAAAATGAAAATTATGTAGATTTGGTATTAAATAAGGAATTGGTATAAATAATCAAAGGAAAATTATGAAACCCTGTAGACAGAAATATTTTATCAATATACAACTCAGGAAAAATTACCTAGGTCAGTGGATGTTAAATTATACTACTTCATGCGTAAAGTGACCTAGGAAATAAATTAAAAGATTTAATTAAGGGATTATTTGACCAAGGACAATTATGAGAATCCATATGATAGTTCCATTAGCCCATACCACCCTAGGATAAATAGTTAGGGGCAATAGGCCATAAGGATTGGAGGATTCCATTTTTGGGGTAATAATAGGACATGGTCTGCATATAGCATAAATATGTCATGCTTTAGGGGATTACCAGAGGATTGATCATCGGAAGAATAAGGGAGTGCAATATGAATAATCCCTGGTGGGTAGTACTGTCTTAGTGACGTGAGTATAAGTGCAAGTCTTTAGGTAGCAACCGGTGTGGAGGTCGACGGAAGACCGTCAGTTTCCCGGTAATATCTTAAGTCACTAGGATTGTTCCAGAGCAACAATGAGAGCTGGGGTGAAACATGGGTAGCCATCAACTAAATTAAATATCCTTGCGAAAGGGAACTTTGGGCGTAATCCCATCGTAGTTCCTTGTGCCCCCGAGAGCCCTTCACCGGGTATACCCTGGGTAGTCCTGGGATTAACCTTAAATCACTAAGTATAATAACCCGTATACAAGAGTAGTATAATAGGTTAAGACATTTGTTGTACCTTACCGCCCGTGTAGGGTTCGAGAGTTTCATGTTATATGCTCACCCGTGTAGGGTTTGAGGGAATTTGTATAAAGGCACTATTGTGCATTCTCACCCGGGTTGCGTTTGAGGGTTTCAGGACGGGTTTGGTCCTGCGAGCGGAAGGCTCGGAATGAAATACTTGCAGTGCATAAATATAGTGGCAGGGTATGCGGTACTGGCCGTTCGTCACACTGATGGCAGTACGGTGCACCTGGCGGTTGTGAGGGTTAGAAGGGCCAGTGGGTTGTTTTACACTGCGGTCTGGAGGACGACCCCCGATAACGCATATCCGACCCAACAAGACTGGCGGGTTGTCAGCAAAGTACGTATGCGATACTCTAGAGTGCACCTTGGACGTGTACAGAGGCATATGAGAGGGGTATAAGGCTTGGTAGTGTGCATGGCGGCCTAGAAGTGGAGACGCCCACTCCGCTGCTACCGTAGCCACAGCGTTGGTACCCGAGAGTGATGCTAGCTCTCAAAAAGTGGGAACTAAAGGTCTGTGATCACAGAGTCGTTGTGCGTGAGTTGCACTTGCCTGTGCATAAAATTGCATCATAACATTCATTCATATTAAGTCATACGCTTCATAGATCCTTATCATATAAATTAGTATGGGCTCTTTTATATGATAAGTTAAATTTTGTAGAAATCCTAACTTATATATTTGTATGGGCATTTATATAAGTTAGGGTACTTTTGTGATGGTAGTAAAGTCGTAGAATAGTTTTATTTACATGCTCTTACCTTCTGTTTTTTACTTCCTTTACTAGTACTGCTCTTTACTTACTTGTACCATATTTAGAACTGCTAGAGTAGAACAATAATACTTATTACAACTGCTAGTTAGTTTCTGTCACCTGCTTCCACTTTTGCTACCCCTTGTTGTCCTCCGCTTCGTC
The DNA here is from genome assembly GCA_039583875.1 of Platanthera guangdongensis. NCBI lineage: Eukaryota > Viridiplantae > Streptophyta > Magnoliopsida > Asparagales > Orchidaceae > Platanthera > Platanthera guangdongensis. Next base: position 124,190,216 of record CM077164.1, read on the forward strand.
CTCCCGCTCGGTGCCTAGGAGTTGCGGGGCGAGGTGCGGAGGAAATGACTTAGTCTTTTTGACTAATGTTCGGTGACCATACTATTTTTAGGAGCCCGTGGAGATGGAGCACCAGCACGACGAGGAGACAGGACGTGAGGAGCAGATACCGCTACAGCAGGCTACTACCACTACTGTGCATCCTCAGGTGGGACGAATTCTGATGTACTAGTATAGCTTCAACTTTTATTTGAGAGAGAGAGAGAGTTGATTTTGATGTACCGGGCATAAGCCCATATTAGTCTTTCATTTTGTACTCTTTTGTGGACTATGTTGATGTACTTTTCATTTCATACATATGATCTGTACTTTGTGACTTGTGGACTAGTGGATTGATATACTGCTTTTCTTCTTCTTCTCATATTGGCCTACAGGTTAAATGATCGTATTAGCCGGCAGGATCGCCGTGTTGCGGTGTCGACTAACCCGTGCATTAGTGCCACCGTAGGATGGCGGTTTTGGGCATAAGACCCGGTATCCCTCCTTGGTAAGGGGGAGGGGGTCTTACAAACTCGTATCACTTGAACAACGATCATATGAGAAAGAAGTCCACAACACCGGGCAACCACGCCCGACCATTAGTTTGCGGACAAACTATGCCGCGGAAGCATGGTGCGCCCATGTGTAAAAGTCATATAAAATGGTCCATGAAGTACAATGAGTTACGCCAGTTCTGTTTTAACCTTACCTTTATGCAACCTCCACAGGTCGCCGCGCCGCAAAATGTGACTCCTCCCCCTCCAGCTGTCACTCCATTTCTACATACGGAGATGTGGCAGACTTTGATGGAGATTCTGGATGCCTTCAAATCCCAGCAAGTCCCGGCTCCGCAGCCAAATCCGGGGTCGAACTGGCTGAGTGCCTTCAAGAGCCTGTCCCCACCAGTGTACCATGGGACAGAGGATGCGGTAAAGATGGAGGAATGGCTGGAGGCCATACACGAGATTTTAGCAGGAATCAGTTGCCCGGTCGGCGAGGAAGTACCTCTAGCCACCTCTACACTAGAGGCTCATGCAAAGAGATGGTGGAAATCAGTGAGGGAGTCTACATATGCAGACCAGGAGCTGTCAGAGATATCATGGGAGGAGTTTGGCGATGTATTTCTGGATCACTTCGTATCTATTACGGACAGAGATGCCTTGGAGGAGAGGTTTTTGAACCTCAGGTAGGGGACTAGATCAGTGATCTGAAAGATATTGTACCTAATCACCTAGAGGGGGGGGTGAATAGGTGACTTAAATCTTTTTAACTTTTTAGGCAGAATTCAGATTATAACACAGATTAATATCTACTTTATCACAGCACACATTCAGCAATCACAGAATACCACAAGCACACAGTAGACACACAGGTTTATAGTGGTTCCCCAAGGTTTGGGTACATCCACTTTCCCCCTTCGCCTATCTAGCAGTGTACTAGATTCGGCCAAACTTCTCCACTATCTCAGAACCCCAAAACAGGTTCCTACAGCTAAGGCCCAAGGCCCTACAACTTAGCTTCTTCACAAAGCCTACACTCAGCCACCAAGGCGTACACTCAGCCACCAAGGCCTACACTCAGCCACAACAGGCCTACACTCAGAGATACAACTCTCCTACACTCAGGCACTCAAGCCCTACACTCAGCCTTTATAATTACAGGCTTACAAAACTCAGATCCCTAAGGATCCTACAAGATAATTTGAATACAAAATAATAACTCTACAACATAGTGAAAAGAGAGAAGAGTTGTGAGTTTCTTGATGAGTTCTTGGAAGAACTTAGTTGAGATCAAACTGACTTGGATTTCTTCAAAGCTTCTTGAATGTAGAACACAATAAGATTGATCTCTTCTGCAGTTGATCCTTGATCTTTGCTACTTAAGATTTAGAACAAATCTGAACCATTCTTCTCAGCCAGGTTCCAACAGCTGACTTCTTGGATGGAGCTCTCTCTCTCCAACTTCTTAGATCTTCACTAGATTCTTCAAGGAATAGCTAGATCTTCTTCTTGTTAATGATCACTTGAACTTGTGTTGAAATCTCTAATGATCAATCACCTTCTGTAGACAGTATAAGCCTCTTTATAGGCCTTCTTCATGGTAACCGGCTGGTCCTGTTCATAACTGATTTCTGACAACTCTGACAGGTACAGTAGACCGGCTGGAAAGGTAGCTATCAAGTCATCCAGTCAGTTCTTGAAAATTCGGTAACTGTCTGAAAGTGTCGAGACTGTCTGTCTTTAAGTGTCGACACTTATAGACCAAGTGTCGACACAAGTTGACTGAGTGTCACACTAGCCTACAAGGTGTCGACACAACTCCTTGTGTTGTAGATTTTATATCTCGACACTGCTTCTTCTTCATGTGTCGACATTGATATTAAGTGTCGACACAACACTTTGTTCTTCAGTATATTGCTAAATTCTTGTAAGTGTCGACACATCTCCTTGTGTCGACACATCTTCATGTGTTGAACTTGTTAAGTGTCGACACTTCTTCTTGGTGTCGACACATGCCTTCAGTGTTGATACTTGCTGAGTGTCGACACATCTCCTTGTGTCGACACATTCTTCTTCTGTTGAGACTTTTGCTGAGTGTCGACACATCTCCTTTGTGTCGACACATGTACTTAGAATATTCTTGAACTTTGCTAAGTGTCGACACAGCTCCTTGTGTCGACACTTTCTTTAAGTGTTGAGTCTTCAGCTGAGTGTCGACACATTCTTCCTTGTGTCGACACTTTCTTCAAGTGTTGACTCTTCTGCTGTGTGTCGACATATTGCTCTGGGTGTCGACACTTGTACTTAGTCTCTGCTGACTTTTGCTGAGTGTCGACACAGCCTCCTAGTGTCGACACTTTCTGATGTAGACACAGTTTCTCTGGGTGTCGACACAACTGTTAAGTGTCGACACTACTTCACTGCACTTTTCTTCATTGAGTGTCGACACTTTCTGTCTGGTGTCGACTATGCATCCCTGGTGTCGACACAATGACTCCAAGTGTCGACACTGCTTGCCTGGGTGTTGACACAAGTCTTCTTAAGTGTCGACACTTTCCCTCTGGGTGTCGACACATGGACTTCAAAACTTTTTCTTCTTTCCTGTAAATACTTAACCTGCACAACTAAACTCAAAATACATCAAATACATTTTGATGTATATCATTGAGTTGGGTGAGGCTTTTCAAATCAGGTACATTTAAACCAATGTACCCAACAATCTCCCCCTATTTGGAGAAGTCATAACCCTTAGTCAATGATATACACCATACAGAATAAAATCAAGTATGATGTAAAACAGGATTATGTAATCAGGAAAGAAACATCACATGTATTAAACAAACATACATACACAGATATTATCACAGAATAATTATGAAATAAATTTATCATATAACACATTGTTCTAATATCTTGTTATATTCATTTTCCAAAAGTTTACAAAGTGTTTAACAATCAAAATATTACAACTGTAAACTGAAGAAAATTCTATTCTATTTTTGTTCAGCCTCTTTGATCACTATCCCTTTACCAGATTGTACTTTGGCTTGAACAGGGGCTTCAGCAATTTCAGTATAAACAGGTTTCTTCCCTTTCAGCTCCTTCTTCTTAAGCTCCTCAGCTTTAATCTTTTGCCTTTCAAAATAATTATAAGGCTTGGGAAAGTACTTGCTAGGCTCCTGAGCAGTAGGAGGTAGCTTTCCCATCTTGGCCTTTCTTCTATATTAGACTATGGCTTCTTGCTTTGTCTCATGCTTTCTCCATTCCAATTCAGAAAACCATTTATTTATGTCTTGTATATTATCTTTTGCAGCTTTCCATGCAGTTAAGATAATGTTTCCTGAAGTGGGGCTCCACTGCTCAAAGTCTGGTCTCTATTCAGCTTGCTCCCTGAACCTTTTCTTAGACAGTCTGGCTTCTTCTTCTTTCTGCATAGCTTCTTGCATAGCTTCAGAGACTGGCTGAACAACTTTCTGAATGATGACATTTTCTTTTCCCTCAGGTGGGCTATACATTGAGTGTATATCAGCTTGAACCATATCAAAATCTGGAGGAGGGTAGATTACTTGAGCCACTTCAGGTTGCTCCCCTCCTAGATTTGCAGGGTTAATGCTAGATTCTGCAACATTGTCATCATCACAAAGAGGAGGATATCCAAGAGTAGCTCTGATAGAATTAGAAATCCATTTAGCATGATCAGAGCTGGCTTTGACTAACACCCTCTCCCCCTTTATGACTTCTCTAACTATGTGATCCCTCAAATCATCCTTTTGAAATCTTATTTGGGCATCCAAATAGTTGACTCCATCTTTAAAGTAAGGTTTCAACCTTTGGAGTTTGTCAGTTATGATCTTCTGAGAGTCTTGTAAGGCAGTCTTAACAGCAGTAATTTCCTCTTGGAATGCTTTGTCAAAGTCTGCTTTAGCTGTAGCATGAGCTGGAGTCTGTCCTGCAGCTAGATTCTTCATCTCTGTTACTATGGCATTGTGAGATTCTGTCAAGTTATCATTCATCCTGATCTGATTTTCCAGTATATAGCCTTGCTTTAGTGCAATGTCATCTACTTGAGCCTTTATTTTCTCTTGATGAGTTGCTAAATACACCACTGCATTCCCTCACTTGTGGAAGCAGTCAGTCATCTCCTTTTTATTAAGATTCATTTCAAATCTTATAGACTTAATATCCTGGGCTAGGTTAAACTGTAAAGACTTGTGCCCCTCATCCACATAGGTTTCTATAGCTTTCCTGTGCTCATCAAGTTTTATTTGCATAGCAACCATCATGGAGCTGAAATCTACAGATGGTGCTGGCTGTGATATATGCTGTGGAGCAATAGTTTGGAGAGTCTTTTTGTAATTCTGACACCTCCTTTTAAATACCTGAAATTTTCTTTTCTTAGCCCTTATAGTCTCCTCATCTTCAGAAGCAGATGTGCTGGCTATCTCTACACTCTCCTTAGGTAGCTCCTCAACTTCTTTAGGCTTCTCAGGTTCTTGCCTTGCTGGCTCTTCAACAAGTACAACTTGCTCCCCTTCAACTGGAGCAGTCTCCCCCTCAGCAGCAGCACATTCCTTGTCAAAATCAGTTTGATCCAGATTTAGGAAAAGAACTTCTATTGTATATTCATGTGGAGAATGGGCTGGAGTAATTCTTGGCTCATCTACCACTGGATCAGATACAACTTGAACTTCAACAGATGTGTCTTCCATGACAACATCTGGGAGTTGGCTATCCAGCTGAGTTTGCTGATTAACATTACATAATGGATCAGATAAAATAGTATCCACTTTAAGGAAATCTAAAGCATTAAGCTCAGTGATTACCTCAAGGATGATGTTTGTAGCTTGCTCACTCTCAAGAGGAGTTGGCTCTTCCACTACTAGTGGCTCCCCTTGGACTGAATCCTGGTGTAAGGGGCTAGCTGGTGGTAGCTCCCCCTGTCTCACTGTAGTATCTTGTTGAGCTGGAGATTTCACAGCATTTCCTTCTACATCCTCTTCTGGAGTAAAGACAACATGCTCTTCACTACCAGAGCTGCTAGAGGAAACCTGAGCCACTGGGGCAGTTTTCTTCCTCTTCTTCAGTGGAGTTTCCTTCTCAGAAGTTATTTTCTCAGGGGTTGGCATCTCCTTTGACAAAACCCTGTCCCACCTAATCACCTAGAGAATATCCTCAAGTCCATTTTCCTCATATGGCTGATTTTAGTACCTGCAGCTTGACCCATAACCTCTGGTAAACTACCAGCAAGGTATAAACTTAAGATCCTACCCAAGTTGGGTTTCTTCAGACTTTCCTTGATCTTTGCAAAGACTACTACAGACCAATCAGTTATTAGGCTGAATATTATCCTGGTCATGAGATTGAACATATGGGCAGATACCCTGTCATGCCCTCCAGGCTTACTTAGGATTACTTTTCCAACAATTTCAGAAAGGAATTTCCCCTGGCTGTTCAAGCCTTTTCGATTAAACACTGATCCAATTTTTATCTTTGAATCCAGACCACACCATGCCAATGCATCTCTGGTCCTGGAAGCAGTAACCTCTTCTTCTTCCTTAGTTCTTGGTAACTGAAGGACATTCATCAAACTTTTTGGTGAAACCTTAACCTTTTCACCATGAACCCTGGACTTGATCTTGAATCCAGTGTCGTCTACTTTAGCTCCATTTAGGAATTCTAGAACTTCCTTCTTCCAGATCTTTGTAGGCTCTGAAACAAGTAATTATAACCCCGAGTCTGCAACTAGGGTTATCACATTCTTGATTTCTGGGTCTGCATCCTCAAACGCGTCTCGCACCAGTTCATAGCCTTCATTGACGTTCTCCTCGAGCTTTGGCGCCATTAGGGTTTGAAGAATTTGACTGGAGAGAAGAGAGGTGTCGACACACAAGTTTGGTCTCGAAACTTTTGAAAGCGTGTCGACAGACTAAGGCAAAATCCTATTTATACCTTTCTAGGTTTGAAGATGAAAAGGCGGGTTAACTAACTTAAATTGTGTCGACACTGTCGATAAGTGTCGACACTGACTTATAATGTCTCGACACCTATGTGTCGACGCAAGTTTAGTCAACAGATAATATATGTCGACACTTGTTTATGTGTGGACACCACTTAACTTGACACATAGTCGAGTCTTTACTTAGATAATTCTGAGTAAATACTAAGTGTCGACACTACCTTGGATGTATCGACACCTACTTGCCATGTGTCGACACTAATATTCTGAAGTGTCGACACCAACTTCCTATATGTGTCGACACCTTTTCCCTAAAGTGTCGACACCACTTTCCTGTGTCGACACAGATATCTCTGTGTGTCGACACCTTTTAACTTAGCCATTTCTATAAACTTATTCTAAGTTTATCATACCTAGTTCAATTTTAAACCTGTTGAACTTAATTTCTTCTAAGGGCTTAGTATACATGTCAGCTAGTTGATTATCTGTTCTAACATATTCCAGTAAAATATCTTCTTTCTCTACATGTTCCCTAAGAAAATGATATTTTATTTCAATATGTTTAGTTCTACTATGGGAAACAGGATTATTTGCAATTGATATAACACTAGTAGAATCACAAAATAGTGGAGTTCTACTTACCCGAATTCCATAGTCCTCAAGCTGATGTTGTATCCATAGAAGTTGAGCACAGCAACTTCCTGCAGCCACATATTCTGATTCTGCAGTGGAGATAGCCACACTTGTTTGCTTCTTGCTACTCCATGAAATCAGTCTTCCACCTATGAATTGACAGGTTCCAGTTGTGCTTTTTCTGTCTTCTTTGCATCCTGCAAAGTTTGCATCTGAATAACCTGTTAGTTAAAAATCCCCATTCCTAGGGTACCAGAGGCCTAGATAAGGAGTGCCCTTTAGATATCTCAATATTCTTTTGACTGCTGTCATATGAGACTCTTTAGGGCATGCTTGATACCTTGCACAGACACATGTAACATACATGATATCTGGTCTACTTGCAGTCAAATATAATAGGGAGCCAACTATCCCTCTATACAAAGACTCATCTACAGGTTTCTCTGCATCATCCTTGCTAAGAGACATACTTGACCCCAGAGGAGTCTTCATGGTACTGGATGAATCCATACCATACTTCCTTATGAGTTCTAGGGTGAACTTAGACTGACATATGGATAATCCATTCTCAGTCTGTCTAACATGGAGACCCAAGAAGAACTTAAGCTCCCTCATACTACTCATCTCAAATTGTCCTTGCATTAGTTTTGCAAACTTTTTGCAAAGACTACTTTCAGTAGACCCAAATATTATGTCATCTACATATATTTGAACTAGTATTACTTTGCCTCTGGATTCCCTAAGGAATAGAGTCTTGTCTATTTTCCCCCTTGTGAACTTATTCTCAATGAGGAAACTAGACAGGGTTTCATAATAAGCCCTAGGGGCTTGCTTTAACCCATACAATGCTTTCCTTAGTCTATAGACATGATTAGGTTGAGTTGAATCAACAAAACCTGATGGCTGTTCCACATAAACTTCCTCTTTAAGATTACCATTCAGAAAGGCTGACTTTACATCCATTTGGTAAACTTTAAATCCTTGAAAGGTCGCATAGGCCAGGAACATCCTTATGGCTTCCAGTCTGGCTACTGGAGCAAAGGTTTGATCAAAGTCAATGCCTTCTTCCTACCTATATCCTTTAGCAACCAATCTTGCTTTGTTCTTAATGATGACTCCATGTTCATCCATCTTGTTCCTATAGATCCACTTGGTCCCAATTATGTTGTGGTCTTTAGGTTTAGGAACAAGTTCCCAGACCTTGCACCTCTTGAACTGATTCAGCTCTTCTTGCATTGCCTCAATCCAATGAGGGTCTAGGATGGCTTCTTCAAACTTCTTTGGTTCAACTTGGGATAGAAAATTGGAGAAGAGCTCTGCATTAAGATTTCTGCTCCTTGTTTGTACCCCTTATCTTGGATCACCAATGATTTGTTCTGCTGGAGGATCTCTTAGATGCCTATTGGCTGGAGGCATCCTGACTTCAGGTTGAACTTCTTCAGTTTCTTCATCTTGCTGCACTCCTTGAACTTCATCTGCATTAGGTACATGTAGTACTCCCCCTGGACAGCAGCCACTATCTTCTACTTGCTGCCTTGTAGTAGATTCATCTTCTATAGTGAGCTTGTCCATCTTCTTAGTTATACCTGTGGAGCTGCATATACTACTAGACACCTCATTGTTAATAAGTCTAGTTTCATCAAATACTACATGCACAGACTCTTCTACAACTTGTGTAGACAAGTTATAGACTCTATAAGCCTTACTGTTGTTGCTGTACCCAACAAAAATTCCCTCTTGGGACTTGGCAGCAAACTTAGTCAAGTAAGACTTTCCATTGTTAAGTATAAAGCACTTACAACCAAAGATCCTGAAGTAGGATAGGTTTAGTTTTCTGCCTTTCACAACCTCATAGGGGGTCTTGTTGTGGCTTTTAGTAATGGTAGCCCTATTAATAACATGGCATGCAGTATTAACTGCTTCAACCCAGAAATATTCTAGTAGTGATGTATCACTTAATAGGGTCCTACCAGCCTCAATCAAGGTTCTATTCTTCCTCTTAGCAATTCCATTTTGCTGAGGTGTTCTTGGTGAAGAAAACTCTTGAAATATCCCAAATTCTTCACATAGTTTTGCCATACTATCAGACTGAAATTCAGTACCATGGTCACTTCTTATTTTGACCACTGTACTATCTAGTTCATTCTGAATTTGTTTGATAAAGCTATAGAAGACACTAGGTGTTTCAGATTTTTGTCTAAGGAAGAACACCCAGGAAAACCTTGAGTAGTCATCTACAACTACAAAGGTATAGACCTTCCTACCTAGGCTGTGAACTGGCATTGGACCAAAGAGATCCATATGCAAGAGGTATAAACACCTCACAGCATCTTTGTTTTCAATGCTTCTAAAGGTGGATCTAATCTGCTTGCCTTTTTGACAAGCTGAGAAAATACCATCTTTAATACACTTAACTTGAGGACCATTCCTCACTAACTCTTTGCTAAAGAGTTTGCCAATTGTCTTGTAGTTTAGATGAGCTAGCCTCTTGTGCCAATTGACACAATGAGAGACTGTCTCATCAGCTACTAGACACACTGGAGAACCATTGTTCTCAACCATAATGTCTTAGCAGTAGAGATTTCTTTTTCTATAACCAGTCAAAATGATCTCTTGATCATTTGACCTCCTGATATGACAACCATTTTTCACAAATGAGATGTCATATCCTACATCACTCAATTGACTTATACTAATAAGGTTATGTTTCAAACCTTTAACATAGGCCACTTGAGTAATTGTAATATAGGAGTTAGATATGTTACCAAAACCCTTGATGATCCCTTTTTCAGAACCACCAAAAGTGACTTTTGGACCATCCTTGATGGGTGTGTAGTCCTTTAGTAAACCCCTTGTTCCAGTCATATGTCTGGAACATCCACTGTCCAAGTATCATATTGGGGCATGGCCACTTGGACTCACCTGCAAAATAGATTAGTGAACCTTAGAACCCAAAGAATTCTTGGGTCCTTGGTACTGGTTAGTTTGCTTCCTAACAAAGCTACCTGCAGGTTTTCCAACAGGCAGTTTGCTACTCACTTTGGCACTAGCATTGTGCCAACAGTCCATTGCAAAGTGGCCTACCTTGCCACAGCACCAACACTCAAACTTATTTTACCTTTGCTTAGGTACAGTCTTAGTTGTTTTATCCACAGCTGGCTTGTTGAGAGTTGGGGCTTTGCCCTTGGACTTGGACTGAACAGTCCTTGCAGGTTTAGTAAATCCCAGTCCAGCTTTACCTTTGTGATGAACAAATTCATCAATTAAAGGTAGAACTGACTTAGGTTTAGAAAACCTGGCAACTAAATCTCTCTCCTTCCGAAGACTAATCTCCAGACTCTTAATTTGATCATTCTTATATGTTATAGTCCCCATCTGAATCACAGTTATGTGCTTCAGTCTGGCTATCTCATTAAGTTTTTGATCAAATAACTTCTCATAATCAGTTGCAGCCATTTTGAGACTTGCAATCTCCTTAGCTTGACTCTTGGCCAAGAATTTGCATTTCTTAAATGCTTGCAACAGAACTTTATATTCATCTATCAACTGATGAATATCCTCTTCAGACTCAGATGCACTCTCATCACTTGATGATGATGAATCTGATTCTGAACTAGCCCAAGAAATTGAACTTAAAGAACAATTTAGTACCTTACTAGGTCCTGGCTGCTCCAGGATTTTGTCACTATCTGTCAATGCCATTAGCCCTTGGCACTGACTGTCCTCTTGTTCATAGATAGAGTTCATGATTTGAATGAACTCTTCTTCTTCTTCCTCAGCAAACAGCCCTATGTATACCTCAGCATCTGACTCAGTTTCTGATGAAGAAATGTCTGACAGACTTTTATCCTTTTTGGCAACAAATGACTTTTCCTTCTTGCCCTTATATTGAGTCTTTTTCTTGTCACTAGACTCCTTCCTTTTCTCTGTACAGTCTGCAATAACATGTCCTTGTCTATTACAGTAATAGCATACTATTTTTGAAAGAGTTGTTTTGCTAGACTTAGTCTTTTTCCTGTCTTTCTTTGAAGACTTTTTATTCTGATAATAGTCTTCTTTACCCTGTGAAGTAGAAGGCCTTGTCCTCCACTGTTTCTTCTTTAAGAACTTCTGAAAATGTCTTGTGAAGGCAGCAAAGTCCTCATCACTTTCACTGCTTTCAGACTTTCTGCTTGCTGACTCATCTGACTCAGTTTCAGGTACTTTTGGTGGTGGAGTTGGTGACTTACTTCTGTACTTTTGGGGGGCTTCTGTTTTGAAGGCCACTGTCCTTTCTTTATGTTCACTTCTTGTTGATTTCTCCTCTTCTTTCCTCACCATCAACTGCATCTCATAGGATAGCAGTTTTCCAAATAGTGTTGGTGGAGGAATTTCTGCAAACTTTGCCATTTCCCTAATGACACAGATCTTGGTGTCCCAATCTTTTGTAAGGGACCTTAGAAACTTATCATTGAGCTCATAATTACTGAACTCTCTGCCATAGGACATTAGCTCATTCACAATCCTATAGAACTTCTTATAGCATTCAGTTATGCTATCAGCTTTACCTTGTCTAAAACTTTCATATTCTTGGTTGAGCAAAGATTTTCTGTCTTGCCTCACTTCTTCAGAACACTCCATATACACTATCAAAGTATCCCACATCTCCTTAGATGTCTTGCAGTGTATCAAATTCTGAAAAGTAGTATCATCTATAGCACTCACAATGATGTTCTGAGCCCTCTTGTCCATTGTGGCTAGAACAATTTCATCCTTTGTCATTTTAGAGAAATCCTTAGGTGTTCTCTGATTTGCATCTAAGACTGAAACCTTCATGGGCACATATGGCCCTTCTTTCACTGTGATATAAATCCTAGGGTCTGAGGCTTCCATAAACAGTCTCACCCTTTCCTTCAAAATGCCAAAGATTTCCTTTCTGCAAATGGGTAACTTCATGGATCCCAATTCCTTATGAATCTCAGTGGAACCCATGGTTCTTGATTTTCTTGATTCTGTAAATTACTTAGACTGAATCTGCCAACAGGATCTACTCAGACAGTTATATCCCTTTTTGAGTAACCTGGCTCTGATACCACTTGAAAGATATTGTACCTAATCACCTAGAGGGGGGGGGGTGAATAGGTGACTTAAATCTTTTTAAATTTTTTAGGCAGAATTCAGATTATAACACAGATTAATATCTACTTTATCACAACACACATTCAGCAATCACAGAATACCACAAGCACACAGTAGACACACAGGTTTATAGTGGTTCCCCAAGGTTTGGGTACATCCACTTTCCCCTTTCGCATATCTAGAAGTGTACTAGATTCGGCCAAACTTCTCCACTATCTCAGAACCACAAAACATGTTCCTACAGCTCAGGCCCAAGGCCCTACAACTCAGCTTCTTCACAAATCCTACACTCAGCCACCAAGGCCTACACTCAGGCGCTAAGGCCTACACTCAGCCACAACAGGCCTACACTCAGAGATACAACTCTCCTACACTCAGGCACTCAAGCCCTACACTCAGCCTTTATAATTACAGGCTTACAAAACTCAGATCCCTAAGGATCCTACAAGATAATTTGAATACAAAATGATAACTTTACAACTTAGTGAAAAGAGAGAAAAGTTGTGAGTTTCTTGATGAGTTCTTGGAAGAACTTAGTTGAGATCAAACTGACTTGGCTTTCTTCAAAGCTTCTTGAATGTAGAACACAATAAGATTGATCTCTTCTGCAGTTGATCCTTGATCTCTGCTACTTAAGATTTAGAACAAATCTGAACCCTTCTTCTCAGCCTGGTTCCAACAGCTGACTTCTTGGATGGAGCTCTCTCTCTCCAACTTCTTAGATCTTCACTAGATTCTTCAAGGAATAGCTAGATCTTCTTCTTGTTAATGATCACTTGAACTTGTGTTGAAATCTCTAATAATCAATCATCTTCTGTAGACAGTATAAGCCTATTTATAGGCCTTCTTCATGGTAACCGGCTGGTTCGGTTCATAACTGATTTCTGAAAACTCTGACAGGTGCAGTAGACCGGCTGGAAAGGCAACTGTCAAGTCATCCAGTCAGTTCTTGAAAATTCTGTAACTGTCTGAAAGTGTCGAGACTGTCTGTCTTTAAGTGTCGACACTTATAGACCAAGTGTCTACACAAGTTGACTGAGTGTCGACACTAGCCTACAAGGTGTCGACACAACTCCTTGTGTTGTAGATTTTATATCTCGACACTGCTTCTTCTTCATGTGTCGACACTGATATTAAGTGTCGACACAACACTTTGTTCTTTAGTATATTGCTGAATTCTTGTAAGTGTCGACACATCTCCTTGTGTCGACACATCTTCATATGTTGAACTTGTTAAGTGTCGACACTTCTTCTTGGTGTCGACACATGCCTTCAGTGTTGATACTTGCTGAGTGTCGACACATCTCCTTGTGTCGACACATTCTTCTTCTGTTGAGACTTTTGCTGAGTGTCGACACATCTCCTTTATGTCGACACTTGTACTTAGAATATTCTTGAACTTTGCTAAATGTCGACACAGCTCCTTGTGTCGACACTTTCTTCAAGTGTTGAGTCTTCAGCTGAGTGTCGACGCATTCTTCCTTGTGTCGACACTTTCTTCAAGTGTTGACTCTTCTGCTGTGTGTCGACACATTGCTCTGGGTGTCGACACTTGTACTTAGTCTCTGCTGACTTTTACTGAGTGTCGACACAGCCTCCAAGTGTCGATACTTTCTGATGTAGACACAGTTTCTCTAGGTGTCGACACAACTGTTAAGTGTCGACACTGCTTCACTGCACTTTTCTTCATTGAGTGTCGACACAGCTCCTTGTGTCGACACTTTCTGTCTGGTGTCGACTCTGCATCCCTGGTGTCGACACAATGACTCCAAGTGTCGACACTGCTTGCCTGGGTGTCGACACAAGTCTTCTTAAGTGTCGACACTTTCCCTCTGGGTGTCGACACATGGACTTAGAAACTTTTTCTTCTTTCCTATAAATACTTAACCTGCACAACTAAACTCAAAACACATCAAATACATTTTGATGTATATCATTGAGTTGGGTGAGGCTTCTTCAAATCAGGTACATTTAAACCAATGTACCCAACATGATCGAGTATCAGCGAGAGTTCTCTCATTTGGCCAGGTTCGCAGGGATTCAGGATACCGATGATAGGAGATATGCCAAGAGGTTCTACTGGGGCCTCAGGGATGATTTGAGGCATGCCATGCTGTTCATTTAACATGGCACCTCTAGGTAGATCATCGAGATGGCAAAGAAGCTGGAGGCTGAGCAGCTGATGGTGCAAAGCAGAGGAAAGAGACCGTTTGAGGGGTCGACATCAGGAGAGAGCAGTAGGGGCTCTCAGAGAGGCAGGACTATCAGATACAAGAAGGGTGGGGGACGTCGTCATCCCAACTTCAGGCAGGAGCAGGGGCCTCCTCCAGCATTAGCTCCCCCACCTCTACAGGTGCATGATCCGAGGAGACAGGATGACCATGGCCACCGGCAAGTAGTTTGTTATGGATGCCGCCAGCCCGGGCACATTAGGTCGGAGTGGCCGCATCGATTCCATCCTCGTCCTCCTCCTCCACCTCCAGTGGACCCAGTATAGCAGGGCCGAGGCCGAGGCCGAAGACGAGGCCGAGGCCGGGGATATCACGGCAGGGGACGCGATCAGGAGCAGATATATGCCTTAGACCTCACGGAGCAGAGGAACCCCGACGAGGTTATCATAGGTACTTAAGTTTAATTATTAAATTCCTTGAGTTTTCAATTATATAGTACCTGGAGCTATAGGGTAACAATAAATTTTAACTTAAACAAACCTCAGACATAGTTATGATCAGCGGTAAGCCCGCGCATACTCTCTTCGACACGGGTGCTTCGCACTCATTCGTATCCGAGGGCTTCATAGACGGACTCCAAGGCGTGGAAAGATTTCCTGGACTAGAGATGAAGGTGCGTCTACCCGATGGGTCAGAACTACGGACCACTGCCCATTGTGATATGGAGGCCGAGATTGGCGGCAAGACATTTGAGGCGCCAACAACTATTCTGAAGCTGCAGGACTTTGACTTGATTTTGGGCATGACATGGTACATCGGAACCATGCTCAGATAGATTGCCCATCAAGAAGGATCACACTAAGGTATGGCGACTCCCATGTTATCATCGAAGGTATTTAGCCTATCTGCCACACATTGTTATCTTCTGTACAGGCTGTGAAGGCCCACGAGCAGGGAGAAGAAGTTTACCTTATCTGCTTTGAGATTGTGGGGACAGAGACTTCTATTTCAGATGTTCCGGTGGTCAGGGATTTCTTCGACGTATTTTCGGAGAAATTGCCCGGGCTACCACCAGCCAGAGTCTTGGATTTCAGGATTCAGCTAGTACCGGGAGCGAGGTCGGTGTCCCGGGCACCTTATAGGATGGCTCCCAGGGAGTTAGCAGAGTTCAGGACTAAACTTTAGGAGCGAGTTGAGTCGGAATTTGTGCGGCCTAGTTCATCGCCGTGGGGAGTGCCAGTTCTCTTTGTGAAGAAGAAGGACGGGTCGTTACGACTATGCATAGATTACCGGGAGCAGAACCGGTTAACGGTCCGCAATACCTACCCACTACCTCGGATAGATGAGTTATTTGATCAGCTGCAGGGAGCCTTCTGGTTCTCTAAGCTAGATTTGCGATCCGGTTACTACCAGCTCCGTATCCGGGAAGAGGACATACCGAAGACGACATTCAGTTAACGCTATGGATTATACGAGTTCACGGTGATGCCTTTTGGGCTCACGAATGCCCCTGCCGCATTCATGAGTCTAATGAACCGTGTATTCGAGCCCTTTTTTAGACTGCTTCGTGATTGTATTCATCGATGACATTTTGATATATTCCCGGACTCAGGAAGAGCATACAGAGCATTTGACCCTAGTCTTGTAGAGGCTGAGGGAGTCCCAGATGTACGTAAAGTTTTCAAAGTGCAAGTTCTGGCTGCAGGAGGTGGCTTTCCTGGGACACACAATCAGTGGGGCTGGATTAGCAGTGGACCCAGTCAAGATAGAGTCAGTGAGGGATTGGCCACGGCCGAAGACCGCATACGACATTCGCAGTTTCTTGGCGCTAGCAGGGTATTATCGTAAGTTCGTGGAGGGGTTCTCGAGGATAGCACTCCCCCTCACGTCCTTGACGACGAAGGATGCGAATTTTGTTTGGTCAGAGCAGTGCGAGATATCTTTTCAGGAGCTGAAGGACCGACTCATCTCATCCCCTATTTTTGCGCTTCCATCCGGGAGTGAAGGATTTCAGATTTATATAGATGCCTCTTACCAGGGGATGGGTGCTGTCCTGATGCAGCATGGACATGTTATTGCTTATGCTTCGAGACGGTTGGAGAAGCATGAGCATAACTATCCAGTCCATGACTTAGAGCTCGGGGCTGTGGTATTCGCCCTAAAGATGTGGAGACATTACTTATACGTGATTCATTGTGATATTTATTCAGATCACAAGAATCTTAAATATATCGATACGCAGAAGGACTTAAACCTGCGACAGAGGAGATGGCTGGAATTCCTCTGCGATTATGATTATAAGATCCACTACCATCCGGGGAAAGCGAACACAGTAGCAGATGCTTTGAGTAGGAGGCCCGACACTTCTGGACCGGAGCCTCGGTTGATGTCTATAGAGCTGCTACGGATGATGGAAGACATGCACATTACCATGGTATCTGAGGCCGAACCAGTGGTATATCGAGAGTATTTGAGCTCAGTGATCAGTGGTGATGACATACGAGAGCGCATCCGAACACATCAGAGGCGGGATGCTGCATTACAGCCCATTTTT
Organism: Platanthera guangdongensis; assembly: GCA_039583875.1. NCBI lineage: Eukaryota > Viridiplantae > Streptophyta > Magnoliopsida > Asparagales > Orchidaceae > Platanthera > Platanthera guangdongensis. Next base: position 124,207,166 of record CM077164.1, read on the forward strand.
AGTGCCCTAGAAAGGGGCAAGGTTGAGAACTACACGCTACAGGATGATCTTCTTCGATTCCATGGACGCATTTACATACCAGCAGGGGGCAGTATCCGGGATGACATACTCAGAGAGGCTCATTGCTCCAGATATTCAGTGCATCCTGGCATAACCAAGATGTGGGCAGATTTGCGGAGGTCTATGTATTGGCCTGGGATGAAGAGGGAGATCACTCATTTTGTGACATTCTGCGAGACATGTCAGCGCGTGAAGGTGGAGTGTAAGAGCCCAGGAGGTTTGCTACAGCCACTGCCAGTCCCAGAGTGGAAGTTCGAGGACATTGCTATGGATTTTGTGCACGAACTACCTCGCTCCCACTCTGGGCATGATTCTATATGGGTCATAGTAAACAGACTGACCAAGGTAGCGCACTTTATCCCAGTTCGGAAGGATGCCCCAGTTGCAGTTCTGGTGAGATTATTTGTGGAGCAGTTCGTCAGATATCATGGCATTCCCAGGACGATTGTTTCGGACCGTGATGGTCGGTTCACTTCGAGCGAGTGGAGGGCCGTGCATGCTTACTTGGGCTCTCGGCTTACTTTTAGTACCGACTTCCATCCGCAGACCGACGGACAGACCAAGCGGACCATCCGGACCATGGAGGACCTACTCAGACTATGCATATTGGATACGGGAAAGCCTTGGGAGAGGCTGATGCTACTGATTGAGTTCTCGTATAATAACAGCCACCAGGCTAGCATCAGGATGGCTCCATATGACGCACTTTATGGGAGGAAGTGCCAGACACCGCTATCATGGGTTCAGGATGTGGATACCAGGGCTCTTGGATCTGATTATATAGAGGATACTGAGGTTCAGATTCGTTTGATCAGGGATCTGCTACTAGAGGCCCAGAGCAGGCAGACAAAGTATTATGATGCTCGGCATCGGAAGGTGGAGTTCAAGGTTGGATATAGAGTTTTCTTGAAGATACGTCCAGTACACGGTGTCTCTCGGGTGCGGAGGCACAAGAAGCTCAGTCCACGATACATGGGGCCATACCTGATCCTGGAACGGATCGGCCCCTTAGCTTACCGACTACAGCTGCCACCGGAGTTGGGTGCATTACATGACGTCTTCCATGTCTCTTCCTTGTGAAGAGCTCTCCTTCGGCCGGAGCAGCACATTACCACTACAGCCGGACCGGTAGATCCTGACAGATCAGTTAAATTGGAGCCGATCCGGATTGACGATACAACCATCCGAGTGTTGCGGAAGAAGAAGGTCCCTCTTGTGAAGGTGCTATCGTCCAACCATGGACGGGAGGAGCACACCTGGGAGCCAAGGGATCTAATGCTGGAGCGACACCCGGAGCTGTTCACTTCAGGTATATTTTAGTTTATACGTTAAAAATTTCTTATAATTCTTGCAAATAGACCCCGTAGACCCGAACTTAAATTTCGAGGACGAAATTATTTTCTTGTTTATTGGAATTTGTAACATCCCATGTTACTTTTGGACCCCTCGACTTAGATTGGGTTAGGCATGGGGTTGGTTTTAAGGAAATTAGCTAGGTTTGACCCTAGGTAGAGGGTGTAGCCATATAGGGCCCACTATAGGACCAAAGTCAAACTAGGTCAAACTAGCCTAAATAGGAACCCAAACCACACCATGACCCCACCACATTGCCCTAACCCTAAAAACAATCTAAGTGGACCCTAGGGCATGTCACTAGGTCAACACTTTGACCCCAGTTGACCAAAGTCAACCTTGGGCTTAATTTGGTCAAACCCACACTCATAAGCCCAAATAGCCTAAGTAGGGCACCTCCTTGACCCAACCCAAGTTGGGTGGTGCCACTAAGCTCATGACCATCAAATGGGGTCAGCCCACCCACCATGGTTGACCAAGTCAACTCAAAGTCAACGTAGTCAACATAATTGACCTAAAGAAGAAAATGAAGACTAAGCTCACTCTCCTTGGACCAAGCCCACCAAATTTGTCCCATGGCCAGCCCAAGTGAACAAGACCAGGCCTACCCCTCTAAATGAGTAGAGAGAATGCATGCAAGAGGGCATTATGGAGAAATCACCTAAAAAGAGGAGAGAGAAATGGAAGATGATGAGAGGTGGCCATGTGGCCTTCACCCCTTCAGCCCAAGAGGTGCTGGCCGACCTCCTCACGTCATTCCAGAAGAAATTAGGGGCTGAGGGCCACTTGTCAAGCTGGGGCGGAGCAACCAAGGCTGAGCCCGAGCTCACCTTGGTTGTATCTCCCCATATACACCACCTCAGCCCCAATTAACCCCTCCATCAGCTTCAGAGAGAGAGGAGTTGAAATCGAGTGATGGAGCATGGAAAACGGTGGAGAATCAAGAAATCGGGGAGGAGCTCGCCGGCGCACCACCACTATGGAAAACTGCCGCCTGACCCGCCGTCAAGCCCCAATCCAGGTCCGTTTCACCTCACCTCTACCCGTACTAGGATCCTAAATCGATTAGGTGAGATATCAGGCTCAATTGAGCCCGATGCCATGGGAGAAAAATGAGAAATTTCGGGCTTTTTCTTCTTGCTCGAGTTTGCCGGAGGAGCCAACTCCGGCGGCCCCACCACCGAGAAACGCTAGCCCCCACCTTAGCGAAGGTGGTGGCGACATCCGTCGGCAGTGGTGGTGGCTCACCTGGTCGGAAATCGCCAGCAAACATCGCCCAGGAAAAATGAATCTCAGCCATTGATCTAATGGGAACGATGAACGGATGCCGTCCGCGGATGCTTTAAGATTCGTGCATGCTTAAATTAAAAATCAAATTATTCCTGTTACATTAAATGGAGTGAAAATTTAATTATATGTCACATAATTTCAGTGACATTGCATGTTATATTTAGGCCTCTTAGATGCATTTCCAGAACCTGGACCCTGAATGAAAAATGTATCATTACATGTTAGCTTTAATTTGACACCTTACTCATCAATTTTCGTCCAGTAGTCTGGCCTGTAGGGCAGTTTGCCTAGGACTGGTACTAGACCAGGGTAGAAATTCATTTGGATGCCCAAGTCAAACCAGCAATCACCATGGCCACAAATTTTGGGTACATGCATGATTATGGCATATGTAGCACCTGCCAAAAATGGGGAATTTTTCAATCATCCTTTTCTATAGTTTTGGTCATAATATCAAAAACTAAATAAATGAAATATTTGGAGTTATATGACTCCTCATGACCCCAAATTTTGGTGGTAGGTCCTTGGGGACATCCGTGGTCCATGATAAAAATTTCAGCACATTTGGATCACTGCATGTTTGAAAATACACTTGCATGTGTTGGTTTATATATTGTCTTGGTTTGCCAATAGCAATAATTTAAATATGGTGCATTCAGCCTAATTTAGGCACTCAAAAATCATGGATTTTATTCCTGTGGTTCATTAGGGTAAAGTTCACCCCTCAGATTAATTATGGGATTTTTGGAATCAAAAATCCCATTAATTGGAATTTTTAAAAATATAGCTCATTTTGAAAATAAATTGGAAAAATAGGTTTTCCTCAAGTAAAAGTCCTCAAACTTTGCCAAGTTAAAAATAAGGTTATATTTGACTTAAAAAAAATTTGATCTTTCTGTTTGAAGAACTTTTGGAGTAAAATACCTTGAAATGCCCATTTTAACCTTTTTGCATTTATTCTTGATTTGATGGAAACACACTTCAGATAAATTTGGAAATATTGCTAGTGAAGTATAATTGTATTATTAGTCTTGCATAATTATTTCAGAATTTATGGGTGTACTGATAAGTTTTAAATTAATATAATGGCATTTTGGTAAATATGTAAGAATTGGAATTGTTAGGCCATTACACTATAAAGGTTGATGAAACTCTGCCCATAGTCTTAAATTAATGTTTTATATGTTCTGTAATTTTCCTGGAATTGTGGATTATATATTCCTTGTACTTCATTTGGAAAATGAAAATTATGTAGATTTGGTATTAAATAAGGAATTGGTATAAATAGTCAAAGAAAAATTATGAAACACTGTAGAAAGAAATATTTTATCAATATACAACTCAGGAAAAATTACCTAGGTCAGTGGATGTTAAATTATACTACTTCATGTGTAAAGTGACCTAGGAAATAAATTAAAAGATTTAATTAAGGGATTATTTGACCAAGGAAAATTATGAGAATCCATATGATAGTTCCATTTGCCCATACCACCCTAGGATAAATAGTTAGGGGCAAGAGGCCCTAAGGATTGGAAGATTCCATTTTTGGGGTAATAATAGGACATGGTCTGCATATAGCATAAATAGGTCATGCTTTAGGGGATTACCAGAGGATTGATCATCAGAAGAATAAGGGAGTGCAATATGAATAATCCCTGGTGGGTAGTATTGTCTTAGTGACGGGAGTAAAAGTGCAAGTCTTTAGGTAGCAACCGGTGTGGAGGTCGATGGAAGACCGTCGGTTTCCCGGTAATATCTTAAGTCACTAGGATTGTTCCAGAGCAACAATGAGAGCTGGGGTGAAACATGGGTAGTCATCAACTAAATTAAATATCCTTGCGAAAGGGAACTTTGGGCGTAATCCCATCGTAGTTCCTAGTGCCCCCGAGAGCCCTTCACCGGGTATACCCTGGGCAGTCCTGGGATTAACCTTAAATCACTAAGTATAATAATCCGTAGACAAGTGTAGTATAATAGGTTAAGACATTTATTGTACCTTCCCACCCGTGTAGGGTTGGAGAGTTTCATGTTATATGCTCACCCGTGTAGGGTTTGAGGGAATTGGTATAAAGGCACTATTGTGCGTTCTCACCCGGGTTGGGTTTGAGGGTTTCAGGACGGGTTTGGTCCTGCGAGCGGAAGGCTCGGAATGAAATACTTGCATGTGCATAAATATAGTGGTGGGGCATGCGGTACTGGCCATTCGTCACACCGATGGCAGTACGGTACACCAGGCGGTTGTGAGGGTTAGATGGGCCAGTGGGTTGTTTTACACTGCGGTCTGGAGGACGACCCCCGATAACGCACATCCGACCCAACAAGACTGACGGGTTGTCAGCAAAGTATGTACGCGAGACTCTAGAGTGCACCTTGGACGTGTACATAGGCATATGAGAGGGGTCTAAGGCTTGGTAGTGTGCATGCCGGCCTAGAAGTGGGGACGCCCGCTCCGCTGCTGCCGTAGCCACAGCGGTGGTACCCGAGAGTGATGCTAGCTCTCAAAAAGTGGGAACTAAAGGTCTGTGATCACAGAGTCGTTGTGCGTGAGTTGCACTTGCCTGTGCATAAAATTGCATCATAACATTCATTCATATTAGGTCATACGCTTCATAGATCCTTATCATATAAATTAGTATGGGCTCTTTTATATGATAAGTTAAATTTCCTAGAAATCCTAACTTATATATTTGTATGGGCATTTATATAAGTTAGGGTACTTTTGTGATGGTAGTATAGTGGTAGAATAGTTTTATTTACATGCTCTTACCTTCTGTTATTTACTTCCTTTACTAGTACTGCTCTTTACTTACTTTTACCATATTTAGAACTGCTAGAGTAGAACAATAATACTTATTACAACTGCTAGTTAGTTTCTGTCACCTGCTTCCACTTTTGCTACCCCTTGTTGTCCTCCACTTCATCCTCCCGCTCGGTGCCTAGGAGTTGCGGGGTGAGGTGCGAAGGAAATGACTTAATTTTTTTGACTAATGGTCGGTGACCATACTCTTTTTAGGAGCCCGTGGAGATGGAGCACCAGCACGACGAGGAGACAGGACGTGAGGAGCAGATACCGCTACAGCAGGCTACTACCACTACTATGCGTCCTCAGGTGGGATGAATTTTGATATACTAGTATAGCTTCCGCTTTTATTTGAGAGAGAGAGAGTTGATTTTGATGCACCGGGCATAAACCCTTATTACTCTTTCATTTTGTACTTTTTTATGGACTATGTTGATGTACTTTTCTTTTATACATATGATCTGTACTTTGTGTCTTGTGGACTAGTGGATTGATATACTGCTTTTCTTCTTCTTCACATATTGGCCTACAGGTTAAAAGATCGTATTAGCCGGCAGGATCGCCATGTTGTAGTGTCGACTAACCCGTGCGTTAGTGCCACCGTAGGACGGCGGTTCTAGGCATAAGACCAGGTAGCCCTCCTTGGTAAGGGGGATGGGGTCTTATATGCTAAGGGTCATAATGTATCTGAAGTGTACCACAGTTCATGTATGCAGGTAGTTCATGATTGGATAAGTGAAGGAAAATTAGTTGGGTAGTGAACCCAAATTTCGTCGAACTCAGCTCAGAGTTCGTCGAACTCAGCTTGCTGATCGTCGAGCTCAACTCAACATTACGTGGGTTAAGCTCAAGAGCTCAGGATTCAAAATTCGTCAAGCTCAGCTCGAAGTTTGTCGAGCTCAGCACGCTGGTTGTCGGGCTCAACTCAACATTCACTAGGATAGGCACAAGAGTTCAGGTTTCAACTTTCATCGATCTCAGCTTGAAGTTCGTCGAGCTCAGCTTACAAATCGGCGAACTCAGCTCAACATTTGTTAAGCTAAAGTAAGGGAAAAATTAACTAAGGAAAAAGGCGCTGAGACCGCTGAGATGATCATAGTTCGTCAAGCTCAGTTTACAGTTCGTCGAGCTCAAGTCAACACTCATCAAGCTGAAGCCAAAGTAAAATTTACTAAGGCAAAAAGTACTGAGACCGCTGAGAAGAAGGCATTGAGACCACTGAGACTGCTAAGACAACTAAGGAGATAACATTGAGACTAATGAGACAACTGAGATAGTTTAGAAGATAGCGTTGAGATCATTGAGACAGCAAGGACAAAGCTTGCTGGATTTCTCTAAGTCTAGAAACATTGAGTGAAACATATTCACTCAATGCTTCTAATAAAGCAGGAACCGCTGAGACAGTTAAGGGGTAAATAGATGAGACAAATCTAGCTGGATTTATTCTATGTCCAGAAGCGTTGAGTGAAACAAGTTTACTCAATGCTTCTAATGAAGAAGGAAGCACTGAGACAATTAAAAGCAAAAAACCCCTGAGACAGCTGTGAAAATACCACTGAGACAGAAACTTGTCTCGGCTAAAAAGGAGAAAGCGCTGAGACGAAGGCATGTCTCATCTAATAATGAAAAAATGCTGAGACCTCTAAGACCGTAGAGACAAAACTGCCGATACAAAGCTAGGAAAATTTCTAAGTCCAGAAGCGCTGAGAGCCAAGGATGATGGCGTTGAGTGTCTTAACATCACTCAACGCTTGATGGAATTCTGGAAATTTTTCTAAGTCTAGATGTTGATGACCACTTTTGACGTAGTCAAAGTCAAAATTGCACGAAGTCGTTGCGGGAAAGCTGTTGCAGTGCCGAAAGATGTTTTGTCCCTTTCTGATGGAGATGAAGCTCACCAATCCTTGATGAGCCACAATCTATTGTGCTGTTGATTCAAATCAACGCATATAAAAAGGAAACTATAAAGGGATTAGGGTAAACAAATACATAAGGATCAAACGCAGAAAATATAGAAACAAAAATTGAAAGTGGCGGCAGGATATTTTTTCTTCCCATCAATCTTGAAAGCTAAACTCCACCCAAGTTAGCCTGAAGGCAAAGAAAGATAGCTGAATCACTTCAAAGTTCAGCAATGGTGTTCTCTCCATAATAGTATAGCTGATTCATCTCTTCAGCAAGTTGGTAGTTGCTTTTCTGTGCAGCAGAATAGTGTGAGACTTAGAAGAAGACTGATTGCTCCTACAGCAAGAGGGCTGGACTGATATCTACTCCGTCCAGCAAAGTTGATTCAGAGATACTTCTTTGATTTAGTTGTTTTTGATTTTCTTAAATTATCTGTATTAACTTCTTGTAGGATTCAGTAGATCTGAATCTGTGTGTAGGGCACTTTATGCCTAAGGTAGGTGATAAATTTATCACTGAGGTAGGATCCAAGTGAGGATCTGAGCTGTAGGGCTTAAGTGCCTGAGGTAGGAGAGTGTTGCTCTCTGAGGTAGGATTCAAGTGTGGATCTGAGGTACGTCTGTCCTCCCAGCCTGAGTGTAGGGCCTTGTGCTTAAGGTAGGTGACTGGAGAGTCACTGAGCTTTAGATGACACTTTTGTCACTGAGATTGTAGGCCTTGGAGGTGGCTGAGTTGTAGGTACCTGAAGGGGTACTGAGTTGTAGGAGTGTTGCAGCACTCTGAGATTAGGGTCGTGTGCCTAAAGCTGTAGGGCTGAATAGCCTCGGTGTAGGCCTTAGAAATAAGGCTGAGGTAGGTGATCAGTGAAACACTGAGCTGTAGGAGTCCTGCAGGGATCTGATGTAGGAACCCTTGTGGTTCTGAGTTGGATTCTGTGAAGAATCTGTATGTAATACTGAGCGCCTGAAGTGTAAGCTCTAAGGAGCGTAGTGGAGGAGTTTGTGCCGAATCCAACAAATAAGTTGGATAGGTGCGAGGGAAAGTGGATGTACCCAATTGGGGAACCACTATAAATCCTTGTGGTTGTTGTGTGCTTGTTTTCTTTTTAATGCAGGACTTAAGGACAAGCTCTAGATAGATTAACTTTGAAAACAACAAAAGATTTTACTAATGCTCAAAGACCTATTCACGACCCCCACCCCCCCACCGCTCTAGGTGATTAGCTAACCTTGAATTAAATAACTTTCAATATCGCATGTAATGAAAAAGGAAAACATTCTAATGGGCATCCATGTGATGATGGTTATGCATCTCATACTATATAACCGTCACTTGTTGACACCTATGTTGGATCTATATACAAATACATATTATGCATCCCATACTACCTAATATGCCCTGTATACTTCTTATCATGTTTATGAGTGTAGTGTTCATGCTTTCCCCAATACATACTGATGACACTTTGGTGTTTGTATGCAATGAAATGACGCGATTAGAGTTTTGATTAAGGGAAGGTCGTTCAACTATCCTGCCCAACAAACCAACCCTTTTGCAAAACCTCCCTCTGATACCAACTGTCATAACCTGTATTTTCTCAGTATTTTAAAATACTATCAGAGTAAGAGAAAATGCATGATCGTGATGTCATGACGTACATGGGACAACTGCAGACTTTCATGCAACCCTGTCCTATCATTTATTTTTATAAGAAGACTTATGAATTATGATTTAAAACATAGTTATATTATTAGGTTTACTGACCGTATCCCTCGGTCTGGTGGATCAACTACTCCACGAGTGAGAAAGCATAGATTTACGCAGTGGAAAATTATTAAGTTGGATTCATTTGTTATCCTAAGGGAGAATGAAGACTCAACATATTAATCAATGAAGATGTGACTTCTCGATTTATTATAAGTAAGAAAACAGTTTTGTTGCTCTTAAAATATTATTTTGTCATTTTAAAAATGTAACACCCCCTATCCATCGCATAGCATATAGCAGTTGGTCCGGTCAGTGCCCGATGTCATATACCATAGACAGACCGGAAGGTTACGCAATGGAAACCATCCTGCCAATAACCAACGTCCTACACAGTGTACATTCTAGCGGAAGTAATTTAAAAGTTACAAATTAAGAACCCAGCCAACAACATGAATGTCCACTACATAAACCCAACATGAATGAACGTACAAATACACAAGTATTTTGCCTTATGACCTTACAAGAGTTTACTCAAATACAAGTGTCTTCCAAACCTCGGCACGCAGGCCGGTTGATAAGTAATATTTACGTGTATTTTTACTATAATATTTAGTTTAATTTTTAGTTTAATTAATCATATTTTATTTATTCTAGTTAATAAATTATATCTTTTTAATATATGTTAAATAATTTAAGTTTTATTTATTTTTGTAGGATTTATAACTATTTTTAGTATTTATTTTAGTTTAATAATTAATATAAAATTAATAATAATTTATATATTTTCATTTATAAATCTTTATTTTATATTTTAGTTTAATAATTTAATATATATTTATTTTTGTAGGTTTATTGACGTGGTCGCGCTCCCAACGTTTGCAAAAGAAATATTTATCGAAGTTGGCCGAGCAATTCATGCAGTCTACATGAAACTAAGTCAAGGACTCGCTGCACTCGTTCAAGCTGATCAAGCGTTCACGTCGCAACTACCCATTCAGCTCTTCTTCATGCAAGCTCATGACAAATATATTATTATGCATTTATGCTGCCATGCCATCATCGCCAACTCTCAAAATGACCGGTGCCAATCAAGTCTTCGACATTCAACTATTTTCATCATTCCCATGCACAACGCCATCGCCGTCACCTTTTCATGTCAAAGCCCCCATCTCATCATACAACCTACATCACCACCCATTTCTCTTTCTAAAAACCTCCACAGTTAAATACATGCACTTTATTATTATTATTATTATTAATATTAATATAACCGTTTACTTCCCCTCTTCATTCCTCCATGAAACCGCTAGCTCCTCTTTATTCCATGAAACCACCAACTTTATATTCTTCTTTATTATCTCCTCCCTCCATTTACCTCCTCTTAAATATTTGATAAATATTTGATGTTTCAACTCCATCTTAATTTTAGTATTTATGTCCACCATTCATCTCCTCTTTATAAACTATGAAACTCCCCCATTTAATTTGGTTGTTTTTTCATATATTTCATTAATATTTAATTATTATTACCACTTTATTTTCCTCCTCTTACCCTTGGCCTTCCAACCTTTCATGTGTCTTTCATCCTTTCTTTTTTCCTATAAATAATGGCCAAGGGGAATGATGAGAGGAGTCCACCATTGGGGTTGAAAATCGGGTTGGGTGGCTTATTTTCGGGATATCTTTAGAGTTAGTTTTATTTTATGCAATTTTATTTTATTTGCAATATAGTTTAGATTTTTCTTTTCATGCAATTGTACTCTTTTATTTCATAGTGATAGAATGTACTTTTCAATTATTAGTAGCTAAATTTCCATAAGTACTTGATCATGATGAAGCTTGGAATAAAATAAACTCTTCTTTTCTTTATCAAATGTCTTGTTCTTAATTTTGCTCGCTTACGATTTATCTTTGATTTATATTTCGTCGAATTCATATTTCGCGGATATGTTTTTCGATCCAAGATCCGTATCTTAAATGACCGAGAGGTTACGGATACGAGTAGATCACTCAAAGATAAAAGGAGTTGCATGTACTCCTCGAGAGAGGACGACATAAATCCTCCGGATTGGAGTCAAATTCAATAGAGTGGTTCACCACCTAATGCAAGCTTAGGGGTTTCGACTGGCCGAGAGGTCTTAATCGATCAACCTAAGGTTAGTCAAAAGCATGAGCTCGAGAGAGACGCTTTTGTAATGTAGGAACCTCCACGGTCGAGTGAGAAATTTAAGAGTCTTGCGTAATTTATGTTTATGAAGGGTCATTTTAATCCAATGGGATTCTAGATCAAGTGCTATCTTTTCGTTTGTTTTCTAGCTTTAGTTTTAATTTACCTTCAATTTATATTCCGATAAAATAATATCAATTTGCGTGAGTATAAGTACTCAACAAGCCCCGAGTCTAATACGATATTTCCTATACTATATTTCGATAGGTACACTTGCCTATTTGAGATTATAGTTTGGATACATTTTAAAACTATAAAATTCCTCATCAAGTTTTTGGCGCCGTTGCCGGGGACATTTTGTTGATATTTTGAAGGCGCAAATTGTATTACTTTTATCACTCTCTTTCTCTAACCCCAATTCTCTTTATCATTTTTTTTAAATTCCTTTCTATTAGGTACGGGTTGTGTTTATTTTCCTTTATTAAAAACTATGTTATCTCAATTGGCTGCTAAAATTGCACAGCTTCAAAATCAATTCGATATTTTGAAAGCCGCAAAAAAGCGTCAATAGGTTTGTTTTTATTGTCACAGTTCTCATCCAAGTGAGTTTTGTTATCATTATAATTATTATAAAAATCATTCTTATGAAAATAATTTTGATAGTAATTATGATAATAATTCTTCTCACTTTTATGATAATTCAAATTTTTATGAAAATAATTTTTCTAATTTTTCCTATTTTCATGAAAATAATTTTTCAAGTGATAATGCGAATAATTATTTTGATGTGAATAATTATTCTTCCAACTCGGATGAAAACTTCTCTTGGTCGCAAGATCAACCGGAAGGTTTCCCGAGTTATGAGAATAATTATTTGGATCCAAATTTTTGTTGTTCTTTTTCCGCACCGCAAGCTTTCTCTCTTAATTTTGGGGAATCCTCTCATTTGCAATATGATTCCTCCCCCCAAAATTTGGATGAAAATTTTCTTACGTTTAGTGATTCTTCTCCTTCGGATACTGTTGCTAATGAGGAACATGACTTCTCATGTACCCCAGTAGTTGTTTATACCGAAGAAGAACAACAACTTTTATTTCAAGAGCTCGTTAGTTGTATGGATGCGCTGGACGGAGTAGATGAAGAATATGTTTCTCCTCCTACTACTCCCCATTTTCCTCCTATTAATGAATCTCCTTGCACAATTTATGATTTTCTAGCAGCGCAAATTTATGAACATGATGCTTCCGATGATTTTATTTTAAATAAATTTTCGGACAAAAAATTAATTTTAGAAAATAAACAACCCGAGCCTAATCTTATAACTTCGCAAGAGTCTCCTCCTTGCGAAGATTTTTCTGACGCACTTCTTTTTTATTATTCTTTCCCTAACAAGTTTCATGAAGAAGATGAGCCGTTGCAATCAAATGTTGTCCCCGACCCATTTGCCGCTCATCTAGAAAGATTCAAATCACCTCAGGTATGCATAGGTGATTTGAATCTAAATTTTCAAGTCAACTGCAAGAAGGAAAATCAAGAGGCAAGCGGAGGAGTACCCGGGCGTGCGACTTTGGCATCTTCGCCAAAGCGAGAATTAAGGGAGTTACCCGTTCATTTCAATTTTTATTTTCCTTTCTCCTAACCCGAACCGTCTAGCTTAAAGACGGGAAAAAAAAGCGGTCTTGGGAGACACCCCTTGTTTATCTTTAATATTTTTTAAAAAACAAAACTTCTAATTTTTTTTTATTTTATTTCTTCTTGTTTCTCCCCTCTTACTTGACTTATAAACATTGGGGACAATGTTTATTTTTAAGTATGGGGGTGGATTCATCTTTATTGTTTTTATCTAAAAATATAAAAAAAATGAAAAAATCTTTAAAATTTTTTTAAAAATATAAAAATCTTAAAAAATTACAAAATTTTGTTTTTTTATTTTTATTTTATAAAAAAATACAAAAAATAGGAAAAAAATAAAATCCAAAAAAAATATAATAAACCCTTACTTAATATTTTTGTGACTTTTCAGAAATTTATTTTGAGTTTATTTATAAGAATTTTTATAATTTTTGATTTTCTAATCTTTTATTTCATCAAAGTTAGTTAAATTTAATTTTTAGGTGATTTGATTTTAAGAAATAAATTTATGAAGCAAATTTGTTTGGAGAAATCTATTTAGCCCTTTTTTCTCTTTTATTGTAATTAGTTTCAACTTTGTGGTATTTAGATTAACAATTCTTAGATTTTAATTATATTCACTTTATGCTTAAGATTTTTAGGAAAACTTAAATCACTATAGTTGCTCTCTTTGTTTTTTAATTTAATCTAAAATTTGTTAAGTCTTTCCCCTTGTTTTTAATTTTCTTGTTAGATCATATGTCATGGGGATAAGAGGATAAAATTCATTATCCCATGGTACACATATGCACTTTTTCATCTTTGGTTAGATCATATGTCATGGGAATTAAATATTCCTTGGTACACATATGCACCCCCCCCAAAAGGAGTAAGAGGATAAAATTCATTACTCCTAAACAATTTTGTTTGAAGAGAAAGAAAGAAGAAAAAAAAACATCAAAAAAGAAAAAAATTGTGCGGGGTGAGAGGATAAAATTCATCACCCCCAATCTAAGATCTCTTCAATTTTCCTTTTTCCAAACCCAAAACCCAATATAATTGCTTAGATTTAAATTAAAATTTTAAGAGAGCATAAGTAGTAGTTTAAATTTTCCTTTAAGAGTTTTTTTTAGTGAAAAAGTGTTAATAATTTTTAATCTAACTTTGTTTGCTAAATACTTAATTTTGAGTTCTAATTAATTTGTTAGAGAAAACTTTGCTAAATATTTAGCTCTTCACATTTTACTTTCATATTTTACGACTTAAAATTTTGAATCCCTAAAATTTTATTTTTAACTTTCTTTTGATTTAATAAATTTTTAGTTTGATTAAAAATTATATTAATATCTTATAAGTACTTCTAATATTTTTGCTCTGGAATAGCAAAAGCTTAAGTATGGGGGTATTTGATAAGTAATATTTACGTGTATTTTTACTATAATATTTAGTTTAATTTTTAGTTTAATTAATCATATTTTATTTATTCTAGTTAATAATTATATCTTTTTAATATATGTTAAATAATTTAAGTTTTATTTATTTTTGTAGGATTTATAACTATTTTTAGTATTTATTTTAGTTTAATAATTAATATAAAATTAATAATAATTTATATATTTTCATTTATAAATCTTTATTTCATATTTTAGTTTAATAATTTAATATATATTTATTTTTGTAGGTTTATTGACGTGGTCGCGCTCCCAACGTTTGCAAAAGAAATATTTATCGAAGTTGGCCGAGCAATTCATGCAGTCTACATGAAACTAAGTCAAGGACTCGCTGCACTCGTTCAAGCCGATCAAGCGTTCACGTCGCAACTACCCATTCAGCTCTTCTTCATGCAAGCTCATGACAAATATATTATTATGCATTTATGCTGCCATGCCATCATCGCCAACTCTCAAATGACCGGTGCCAATCAAGTCTTCGACATTCAACTATTTTCATCATTCCCATGCACAACGCCATCGCCGTCACCTTTTCATGTCAAAGCCCCCATCTCATCATACAACCTACATCACCACCCATTTCTCTTTCTAAAAACCTCCACAGTTAAATACATGCACTTTATTATTATTATTATTATTATTATTAATATTAATATAACCGTTTACTTCCCCTCTTCATTTCTCCATGAAACCGCTAGCTCCTCTTTATTCCATGAAACCACCAACTTTATATTCTTCTTTATTATCTCCTCCCTCCATTTACCTCCTCTTAAATATTTGATAAATATTTGATGTTTCAACTCCATCTTAATTTTAGTATTTATGTCCACCATTCATCTCCTCTTTATAAACTATGAAACTCCCCCATTTAATTTGGTTGTTTTTTCATATATTTCATTAATATTTAATTATTATTACCACTTTATTTTCCTCCTCTTACCCTTGGCCTTCCAACCTTTCATGTGTCTTTCATCCTTTCTTTTTTCCTATAAATAATGGCCAAGGGGGAATGATGAGAGGAGTCCACCATTGGGTTGAAAATCGGGTTGGGTGGCTTATTTTCGGATATCTTTAGAGTTAGTTTTATTTTATGCAATTTTATTTTATTTGCAATATAGTTTAGATTTTTCTTTTCATGCAATTGTACTCTTTTATTTCATAGTGATAGAATGTACTTTTCAATTATTAGTAGCTAAATTTCCATAAGTACTTGATCATGATGAAGCTTGGAATAAAATAAACTCTTCTTTTCTTTATCAAATGTCTTGTTCTTAATTTTGCTCGCTTACGATTTATCTTTGATTTATATTTCGTCGAATTCATATTTCGCGGATATGTTTTTCGATCCAAGATCCGTATCTTAAATGACCGAGAGGTTGCGGATACGAGTAGATCACTCAAAGATAAAAGGAGTTGCATGTACTCCTCGAGAGAGGACGACATAAATCCTCCGGATTGGAGTCAAATCCAATAGAGTGGTTCACCACCTAATGCAAGCTTAGGGGTTTCGACTGGCCGAGAGGTCTTAATCGATCAACCTAAGGTTAGTCAAAAGCATGAGCTCGAGAGAGACGCTTTTGTAATGTAGGAACCTCCACGGTCGAGTGAGAAATTTAAGAGTCTTGCGTAATTTATATTTATGAAGGGTCATTTTAATCCAATGGGATTCTAGATCAAGTGCTATCTTTTCGTTTGTTTTCTAGCTTTAGTTTTAATTTACCTTCAATTTATATTCCGATAAAATAATATCAATTTGCGTGAGTATAAGTACTCAACAAGCCCCGAGTCTAATACGATATTTCCTATACTATATTTCGATAGGTACACTTGCCTATTTGAGATTATAGTTTGGATACATTTTAAAACTATAAAATTCCTCATCACCGGTCATACATGAGAATAAAAGTAAACACTCGTAATTAGGCCTTCGAGGGATGGCTCAGCAACAAGGGATTTTGCCCGCTATTTGCCACACGGCTCCACAGGACATGCAAGCAACAATCCACCGAAGCGGTGGCAAACAAAAGCAACGGTCAGCAAAAGATGACCAAATTATAATGATCTCGCCCCTAAACTTTGGGCGGCGATGCTCCTTCCATGCACTTCATTAGCATAGGCATATAATAGAGAAATTACACATCATCACAGGCGTAGGCTCGCACGGCTACACACCCCGTGCTTTTATGGCACATTCTTTGTGAACCCGGTCAAAGTCTGCGGTCTCACCACAGCACCTTGGATGACAATTTCTCGTGAGCATTATGGTCTTTATGGCCACTTCCTAAGACCCTCCATCTATGCCAACGGCAAGTCCCATGTACTTTAGGTCGCTTGTACCCAACGACATAGAGTGGGTACGGTTCCTCCTAACCCGTTGCTTACACCGCAATGTCAATTTAAGACATATGCGCGGGTCAAGCTTTCCGAGTCCCAAATCGATCATATACTTTACATAACCCAGTTATGTGCAAGTTGGCTCACATGCCACCATGATGACAGAATCACGCATCTGCCCATTTTTCCGGGTACACCTTGGAGTTAGTCCCCAAGGTTCCCTGTTGCAATCTACCGCGTAGAAAACCCGAAAAATAACCATCGAGGTGAAGTCTTCTCCGGACATTCATGAAATGCAACATCAGCGATCCAGACCAACTTGTCTGGGTATGCTTCTCACATCATACATATGTCCGTTTCTCGATTACAGACTCTACATGCAAAACAATGGGGACTATTCATGGCAACCCGAAGAAACACCTCACACTCAACGCAAACTCGCGAGAGCGGGTTTTCCTATGCGAGGTAAAAGATGACTTCACATGTCCAAGATGAGAATCGTTACACTAGCATACCTCTTTTGTGCCATGAAGATCTATGTGGATGAAAAGCACCGCAACGTCCTCGCCTCTGTAGATCCGAACTCGGCTTGCGATTTGGGGCTCTGAAGCTCCACCGGTGGCCGGATCTCTCCTCCTTCTTCTTCCTTGCTCTCCACTCTCTCTAGATCTCTTAGAAAGAGAAAACCCAAAAGAAATGAGGGTTTATAAACCCTATTCCCAGTTAAACCCTGTCAGGATCAGCCAATACCCTTAGATCCCAAAGGAAGGAAACAAATGGCCACGATGCGCACTGAAAATACAAAACCTGGGCCGAACAAGGCTTGTGACACACCCGTGTCCAAAGCCATGTGCCTCATTCGACGCTGAATCCGTCGCATCCTAAAAAGAACACGGCCTCTCAATAAGCCCGTGTCAGGATTGACATGCCCATGTCATCCAGTACACGCCCGTGTATCCTGGCGTGTTCCTCCATCGACACAGGACCAACACCAACCCGAGGAGAACACGGGTATTCGATACGCCCGTGTCAAATTTGACACGCCCATGTCAGACCCGAACACGCTTGGGCTCCAGGACAAGTTTCTCCCCCGACACAACTCGGCTAACAACCCGAGTAGGACACTACCTGGGACACGCCCGTGTCTCATGCCATGTTCGCTGTCTCGACGATCGTCGGCTGCAATTTCATCAACCACGAGGCCATCGTCGAACCCGAGCACAAGATGGCCCGGGGACACGCCCGTGTCCCAGGCCGTGTGCCCCTTCCAAACACCAAACTTGGCTAAAAATGCTACCCGTCCCTCTTTTGAGTTTCGAGGCGTTACAACTCTTTCCCTCTTAAAAGAATTTCATCCCAAAATTACAGAAAGGAAAAGATATGCAAAACTTAAACGGTACCAGAGTGGAATAACTGTGGGTACTCCTTAAGTATAGTCTACTCCCCCCCCCCCCCCCACGAGAGCTCCTCCCAGCCGCAGTTGTCCCAATGGACCTTGACCATCCTGATTTCCTTGTTACGCAATCGCTTGACTTTCGAGTCCTCAATACGAATGGGCTTGACCTTCATCATCAACCCATTATCAACCGGTACTTGATCGACCGCAATCACTTGCAAAGGCTCTTGCAACGCCCTCCGCAGCACCAATATGTGGAATACGTCATGTAGACCACTTAGTCCCCCTGATAACGTTTATCGATACGCAGCTTCGCCAATCCACTCCAGAACCTCAAACGGTCCAAGGTACCTTGGACTTAGCTTCTTCAAGCGCCATACCCGTGAGACACCCTTGAATGGCTTAATCTTTAAGTACACCCAATTGCCAACAGTGAACTCCACTTTCCTATGCTTGGCATTATAGTACTTAGAATGTCGGTACTGAGCGGTTAGCAATCTCTCTTGAATGGTTCGTACCAATGAGGTTGCATCTTCCACTTCTTGCCTCTTATACACCTTTGACTCACCCGTTTCCAACCATGAAAACGACGTGTGACATCTCCTACCATATAGGGCCTTGAAGGGCGCCATTTGGATGCTCTCCTGGTAGCTGTTATTATAAGCGAATTCCACCAAGTACAGGTGATCATCCCAATACTTCCCGAAATCCAGAATGCACATGCGAAGCATGTCTTCCATCGTCCTGTTGACTCTTTCGGTCTGACCATCGGTCTGCGGATGAATGGACGTGCTGAATCTCAGCTTGGTCCCCAATATCTGCTGCACTAATCTCCAGTCATTGGACATGAACCGCCCATCTCGGTCACTTACGATGCTACGGGGCACACAGTGAAGCCGAACAATGTTATCCACATCTAATTTTGCAAATTTCTCCACAGAGTCATCCTTCCTATGTGGAATGAAGTGCGACACTTTCGTTAAACGATCTACGATCACCCAGATGGCGTCGTTTCCCTTCTGCGACCTTGGAAAACCATGCACAAATTCCATTATAATATCGTCGAACTTCCACTCCGGAATAGGCAAGGACTTCAAGAAACCTCCAGGCTTCTGGCACTCCGCCTTCACTAAGGCGCATGTTTGACACTTCGCCACATAGAGTGCCACATCCTTCTTAAGTCCTGGCCACCAGAACAATTTATTCATATCACGGTACATCTTCGTGCTCCACGAGTGAATCGATTACCTGGTATGATGAGCCTCATACAACAATTCTGTAACATCGCAAAGCCCAAGTTGAGTTTAGGTTGGGTGACACGGCCTGGGACACGGGCATGTCCCAGGGCGTGTCATGCTCGGGTCGATGAACTGCGCTCGACAATCGTAGAGCGGCAAGCAAAGGGGGTACATGGTCTGAGACACGGGCATGTCACAGGGTGTGTCCTTTGCGTGTTTCAGCTAGGAGTGCGTGTGTTGAGAGACACGGGTGTGTCTTGGAGTACACAACATGGGACACGGGCGTGTCCCATGGCCGTATCCTGCTCGGGTGAGTTGATATTGTGCTGGGTGAAGTAAACAGATGATAGAAACGCGCTTGTCGAGCATGCACGGCCGTGTAAGGTATGACACGAGCTTTTCACACGCCCGTGTTCTGGTTGGGTTTTAGTCAGTTGTGTGCCGCTAAAGGGACATGGCCTGTGATACGGGCGTGTCATAGGGCATGTCAGGCCATGTTTAACCTATTTTTGGGCAAATCAGAGCCGTTCGTTTCCCTATCCTGGATCCAAGGGTTCAGGCATCTTCCCTATAGATAAAAGGCCGAGAAATGAGGTATAAACTCCTTCATTTCATTCTTCTTATCATTCTAAGAGAGAGAGAGATGGAAAGGGAAGGAAAGGAGGAAGTAGAAAGCCAGCTGCTGGAGGAGCTGCAGAGTGTGGAATCTAGATCTGAGGTTGGATCCGTGGAGGTAAAGCCGAGGTGGTGATTTCCATCCGGCTAGTTCATGGCTCCAAAGCGATCTGCAAGGGTAACGATCTCCTTCTTGCACATCGAAGTCCTTTCTTTATGCATATGCATGGAATCCTCCACCAATAGGTGGATATCATAAGTGATTCCTTGGTTGAGTCTGCATCTAGAGACGAAAGTGTGGAGTACGGCATAGGCATGCTGTATGAAGCCCATCTCGACGGTTAGTCTGGATTGGTGATGGTTATGGGCAAACCGGAGAAGACTCCGTGGATTTGACGTTGTGTAAGATATATGCGTGTAGCCTCTGTTGTATG
Source organism: Platanthera guangdongensis (assembly GCA_039583875.1). Classification (NCBI taxonomy): domain Eukaryota; kingdom Viridiplantae; phylum Streptophyta; class Magnoliopsida; order Asparagales; family Orchidaceae; genus Platanthera; species Platanthera guangdongensis. The sequence goes on from CM077164.1 coordinate 124,227,527, forward strand.
GATATTTGGGTGTATGGATGTTGATCTTGGATGCTTTTCGAAAGCTCCTGGTTGTCGTGAGAGGTCAATTGGTAGCAACGCCATGGGAGCGCGAGATAAACCCGGCTTGCTACACCACTAGAGTGGGTTGATCTGTATTAGTGGAGGGGTCGATTGGTGACAATGCCTGGGGAGCCGAGATAAACCTGGCTTGCTACACCACTAGGGTGGGTCGATCTGTGTTAGGATGGGAGGTCGATTGGTGGTAATGCCTGGGGAGCACAGATAAACCCGGCTTGCTACACCACTAGTGTGGGTCGATCTGCTCTTGTTTTCTTTGAGGTTAGTACCTCTGAGTTGGATGGACGAAATGTCGCCAGCCCGCGGGATTGGTGGTCTAGGACCGGCCAACCAATAAGTTAAAAACCTCTGATCAGCGGTGGACGACGGGTATATCCGGTACACCAATAAGGTGCCCTTAGTGCACGGAGCGTCAGGTGGATACCGGAGTTTATGACATGGTTGTGATTGGTAGCTTGATAGATATTATGGTGGCAATGCATACAGGGAAGGAACCACTGCCCCGGGTAAGGGGTAGTGTCATTATAATTGGTCAGCTAATGCTGACCGTTGCTTTGTTTACCGCTCTTGGGTGGATGATTATTTGCAGGTGCTGGTGGAGTAAATTGAATTGAGCGGAATAATGACTTGCTTCGAATGCCCTCGAAGGCCGTGCGAAGAATGTTTGGATTTCATGTGTGGTCGGCTTGCGTACCAATGTATGAAATTGTATATGTTTGTAAAGAGAAACCTGTAAGGCCTTAAGGCCATGAGCGTGTGTGTGTTGTAAACATTCCTGATATACATCTATAAATGTGGAATTTATATATTAGTGGACATTCGCTATGCTGAGTTCATCTAACATAAAATGATGCGCTAGAATACTTTGAGTTAGGCTACAAGTAGAATGAGATTTTGATATCCCCACGTGACTCCGCTGTTTGTCTATGAAATATTGCGTGGGGCCACGGCCGGACCCACTGTTATATGTCACGTGACGAATGGAGGCGTTACAAATTCCACCCGCAATTTGCTCACATTCGGGACGCACAAACAACTGTCCTTCCATAAACAATCCATCCACAACCTCAAATTGAGAATTTGACCCATCCAAAGCCTCAACCATGATTTGCTTCATGTGGTCATCCAAATCCATAGCCTACCGAATCCAATCAGCTAGGTCACACTGAACTTCAGTCCAGTTCAATAGTGCTTCGACACTAGTCTTCTTATCTAAACAAGAGATCTCCAATGCCTTCAACTCCCGAACCAAACGCTCGTCATGAACCGACGGCCAGTTGGCTTGAGCTGGGGCCCTCCGACTCAACGCATCCGCATTGCCTTTCCCCGGCACAAAATGAATCTTGAATGTGTAGTCCCCAAGGAACTGCATCCATCTCCATTGTTGCATGTTCAGATCCTTCTGATCCAACAAGTACTTCAGGATCTTGTGGTTGATATAGATATCGACCTTCAACCCGTACAAGTAATGCCTCCACAGCTTCAGGGCAAATATCACGGCCGCTAACTCCAAGTCATGGACCGGATAATTCCTCTCATGCACCTTTAGCTGATGTGAGCCATAGGCTATCACACTTCCATGCTGCAGTAGGACACAACCCAATCCACTGCCCGAAGCATCGCTGTAGATCTCAAAGCCTTCGGTCCCACTCGGCGAACTCAGCACAGGCGTCGTGGTCAACCGACTTTTCAACTCCTCAAAATCTCGTGCTCACTCAGGCGTCCAAACAAACTTCTGCTCTTTCCTCGTCAGAGTTGTGAGGGGTAACGCTATCCGCGAGAAGTTCTCCATGAATCGCCTGTAATAGCCGGCAAGCCCCAGAAAACTACGGACTTCCGCTACCGTAGACAGCACAGGACACTCTCATATAACAACAATCTTCGCCGGATCCACTACAATTCCCTGTCCACTGACTATGTGACCAAGGAATGCTACTGAGCACAACCAAAACTCGCATTAGGAGAACTTGGCATACAGTTGATTCCACCTCAGTGTCTCCAACACCAAATGCAGATGTTTAAAGTGATCCTCCTCACTCTACGAGTACACCAATATATTGTCGATGAAGACGATCACAAAGTGGTCTAGGTACTCTCTGAAAGTCCTGTTAATCAGATCCATGAATAATGACGGCGCATTAGTCAGCCCAAATGGCATGACCGTAAGCTCATAATGCCTGTATCTTGTGCTAAAAGCTGTCTTGGGGATATCACTTTCCCTTATCCTCAGCTGATAATACCTGGACTTAAGGTCCAATTTCAAGTACACCGATGACCCAACTAACTAATCGAACAGATCATCAATCCATGGAATTGGGTACTTGTTCTTCTCTGTTACCTTGTTCAGCTCTCGATAATCGATACACAGTCGTAAACTTCTTTACTTCTTTTTCACAAAAAGAACCGGTGCGCTCCAATGTGACGAACTTGGACACACATATCCCTGTTCCAAAGTTCTTGAAGTTGTACCTTCAGCTCCGCCATCTCCTTAGGCGCTAGCCGATATGGAGAGTGTCACAACCCACATTTTCGCCACAACGACGAAATATCAGAGTAAGGGAAAATGTGCGTCATGATGCCACGTCAGCAGGGGATAACTGCAGACGCTCAGGCAACACTCTGACTCAATACTAAAAATATGATTTAAATGTTTTATTAAAGAAGTTTATTTTAAGTTAGGCAATTAGCCGTATCCCTCGGCTTAGTGGCTCACAAGTCCACTAGAAGAAAAGTAGTTAAACACAGTGAAAAATACTATAGTAAACAGGTTAGACATCCTACATGCGTCTAGCATCCCCAAAAAAAACTCAAGGCATGCATTACACTAAATTTATAGTAATGATAACGAAGTATTTTGTACGGTATTTAAATATAGTGATTTAGGCTTTTAAAACATGATGTGCCTGATATAGTAATAATAATTGGTTTTATAGTTAAAAATACCTATAGTCATCCTAGCATAAATCATTCCCAGAGAGCAAGAACTATTAACACAAAAGTAGAGACTAGCAACTAGCCAAATATCTAAGAACGACATTAAACAATCAGTGGGCGTCAAACACCTAACACGAACACACTAAAAGTTCTCAAGTCTGAAGCATACTATAAAAGAACAAAAGCTAACTCGCAACCACGAGGCACCCTCAACAAACCCAAAAATAAAACTACTCAGCTGCACCACCGGCTACAGCCCTGAACCTGAGGCATTCAAGAGAAGAACACCTCAACAAGCCAAAAAAAACAAGCGGAAAAAGAATAAGTAAGCAAGTGAGTAAGCCAAACAAAGGAGGGTGTACCAAACTCATCCCAAGGAGGAAGATTACAAAATAAAACATCAACAATTGGACAATTAGTATAAGTAGAGAAAGGTTAGCCAATATAATAACCTCTAAATTTAAAAGAATGCACCGAGTGCGAAGGTGAACAAGTCTGGGCATAATCAGCAAAATTTAGCAAACTGTAGCATAAACCACAAGAAAACAACTGAGCACAATACGGCTCGGAAGAGGGTGGATCATCAACACGTGGTATGATTGTGTCGCAGGCCGGAGAGGGCAACAACCTCAAATGCCCTAAGCCCAACTCGGATCCACAACCATCTCACAATCGGTACTGTGGTCCACAAATATGGCCAAACCGGGCCAACCAGAACCCAACAGTCCAGGAAAGGAGAAACTAAGCATACCCCCACTGTGATGATCCATAGAAAGAAGGGGCTTCCCGGTTGGGTTGTATGCTAACCACAACCAACACTCATACCCCCAACATCACCATCTCAAAAATCGACACAGCACTTAAGTATTATAACACTAAATCGAAGACCACGACCTCTAATCGACCTAAACTGAGCGCAACGCATCCTACGCTCAACGACGTCAAAAAATTTACCCTAAGCATAAGCCTAAAAGGTTTTAACATCTTATACTGTAAAAGAAACAGGACCATTCATATAAGATGAAAGTCTTACCATAAGAACTTAAGGAAAAGAAAAGGAAAGGAGCCACTTGCCTTGGCTTTACCAGAGAAAGCCTCCAAATCACACCTCGTCGTAGATCGGGACTAAGGGAGATGAGAGAAGCCGAAATCTGAACAAGAGTGGATGAAATAGAAGTTAGGGCCAAAAAACCCAAACGAGAAATCTCAAGAAATGGGAAGAACATTACCACGGTGACGTAGATCTCGCCGAGAGCTTTTCAAATCTATGCTCGAATGAAGATTTCGAGCACCGGAACTCCGTCGGCGGCGACCGGAAGGTTCACGAAATCTCACGCTCCGCCATCGCCTTCCTCACGTTTCTTCAGTTCTGGTTTGGTTCAGTGAAGAAGAAGAAGAAGTCCTAAAGGAAGAGTGGGGCCGGTTCTAATTCTAAGTATATGTGTGTATATATATATATAAAGTTTTGTCTAAAAACGGACTATTTACGAGCGGGTGCGCGGAAAACGGAAATAGAGGTTGAAGATTGCTACGAATCGAAAAGTGCGCAACATGAAAGTTGTAGATCCGTTGAGTCGAACAAAATTTATGTTAACCATTTTTTGATTCGATGTCGTTTTGACCGTCAAAACGGCGTGAAAGTGCAACTAGATCTGATATACTCTAGAGGGGGGTGAATAGAGTATATGGTGTTTTAGTACTTTTAAAAACTTTTACAACAATTGTTGTAATAAGTGTGAGCAGGGAAGCAAATATAAATCTAATCACAGAACTAAGCTATGCAAAAACTAAGCACAGACAAATCAAGGCCAGAAACAAAAAGTAAACAAGCAGAACCAGAAGACACAAGGAAATATAGTGGTTCCCCAAACTTGGGTACATCCACTCTTCTACCACCCTAGGTAGGAATCCACTGCAGGATGAGTTGATCAGGTGTCCTGGGAACCAATGAGCTTTTGATAAGGTGCTCAAAAACCAAAGCAGATTTTTTGATCAGGTGTCTTGCCACCAATGAGCTTTTGACAAGGTGCTCAAAAACCAGATTCAAACTTTTGAAGGGAGTTTGAGAAACCCTTTACAAACTGGGGGTGAGAGAGTGATGGCAGTCTTCTCTTTCTCAAACAACTGAGAAGACTATGTGGATTGATGTCAAAGCTCCCCCTGAATCCTTGAAATCTTCAGGAAGAAAAGCTTTGCTGAGGGTGATAGGCCTTCAAAGGTAGAACTCCAGCAATAGATGGTTTCAGCAATGGCTGAAATGTTGAGTGTCTGGAGTCTTGAAATGATGTTGGCCTTGAACACTTTGAGAGCTGAAGAGATCTGAAGATTTTTGAAAGCTTGATCTCTTTGATGAGTGTTCTTCAGAATTCTTTTTGACAGAAGATTTTGAAAGAGTCTATGTAATCTGTGTTGTGTATTCTCTTCTTGTTAAACTCTATTGATTCAAAAAACATTCTGTCTTTTATTCTCTGTTCCTGAATAGAATATCATTCTCTGTCAAAGATAGCCGTTGGTCTGCATTGATTGCATCCTTAATTGCAAAAACTCTTCTGGAGGAAAGTCCACAGAATTATTCCTTGAAAGATCCCTTGAAACTTGGTCCAGAAATAAATGAAAACGGCTAGCAAATCTCTGAATTAATTGCATAATAACTCCTGTCTGATTTGAATTTGAATTCTGGAAGTTAACTGAACTCGTCGATCTGAGCTCTGCTATCGTCGAGCTGAGCTCAGAGATAAAGATCCAGTGCAGAGTCAAAACCGTCGACCTGAGCTCACCGATCGCCGAATGGAGTTCGACGATATTGTGAAGTTGAGCTCAGCGATCGTCGAATGGAGTTCGACGATATTGTGAAGTTGAGCTCAGCGATCGTCGAATGGAGTTCGACGATATTGTGAAGTTGAGCTAGACGATCGTCGACCTGAGTTCGACGAATCGTCGTGCTGAGCTCGACGATCAGACTTAGTCTCCAGAAAGAAAAACTTGGTCTTCAGGGCAGCTTTCAAACCTAGACTACTAACCCTTAGACTCAATTCTAATTGACCTATTAAGCTATACAGAAGGTCAAACAAAGGTTCCTAGAGACATAGTGATCCTGACCCAAATTAGTAATAGGGTGTTCCAACAATCTCCCCCTATTTGGGTTAGGATAACTATTTACAGACTTTGGAAAATTCAAATAACAACATACAATCAGAAAAGCATAAAAACAACAGCTAGACATTGCAGAAACATCACAGATATATATATATATATATATATATATATATATATATATATATATATATATATATATATATATATATATATATATATATATATATATATATATATATATATATATATAGTATATGGCATCCAGATAGCAGTCAGAAAATCCAAAGATTGTCACCTTACAAAGTCACTTCTTCTCTTTGCCTTTAACCATCTTGATTTCTCTGTTAGGGTTTAGGGCTTCCTTGTTGGACCTGGTGTCATCTGCTGCACCTAAATAGGTTTGCTTTGAAGACCTGGGAACTACAGCAGCAGGATGCAATTCCATATATCTGTCTGCATCAAAGAATTTTCTGGAGGCATATTTCTCTAGTTCCTTCTGTCTTTGCTCTGACATTGTAGAAATATTTGAAGTGTCTAAACCTTGCTCTCTGGCCTTCTTGATCTGGTCTAGTGCAGCCAACTCCTTCATCCTAGCATTCCAAGCAGATGGATTCTTTTCAGGGTCCTCAAATGGTACAGGTGGCTCATACCTGTTGGAAGAATTGTCTTGAGGAGGCCTGGCAGACACTGTCTCTTTGAGCTTGTAGGGGAAGGGACCAGAAGTAGTATCAGCAGGACTATGTCCTCCCCTGGAGTATGGGTGCTGCCTGAAATACCCTTTGGAATAAACTTGAAAATCTCTTTGATTACCCCTGTATCCTCCTCTCCTAGAATAAGAACCCCTAGATTGGCTTTCCCTTTGATAGGATCTGGCAAGGGGTTGATAGGGGGCCTGGCTTCTAGCTGGGGCTTGACTTGCAGAGCTTCCACCTGCACCTGCATCAGGAGGAGGTGGTGGAGGAGGATGAGGGTGCTGGAACTGGGATGAGCCCTTCTCATACTTTCTCTTCTTCTTCATGGCTTTCAGCTGGTTTTTGGAATACTGCATCCAATGTTCAGTAATTTGGCAGTTATGCAGAATATAATAAGGAATATCATTATTATCCTTGACTTTTGCAGGAGGAACCATTTTCATTGCCTTGCTCCTTGCCTTCCTCTTCCTGGCAATAGTGGCAGATGAATCATCAGAGTCTGTTTTGTATTCATCAGATTCATAGCTCTGATCATCATATAAAGCATATATTCTTTTCATCAAGTCTTTCTTCAGCTGAGCAGAGGAAGAAGAGACAGAAGCTGAAATAGGAGCAGCAGGGACAGCAGCAGAGACAGCAGCAAGTACAGCAGCAGATTCAGCAGCAGATACAGGAGGAGAAGCAGAACCAACAACAGCAACAGCAGGAGTGATGGCAGCAGCAACTTCAGTAACATCAATAAAATCTGCAGCAGACTCAAAATCAGTGGCCTCTGTCATCAGAAAATTCTTGGATATCTGCTCATCAGAGGCAGTTGGGATTTCAGCAGTAGTAAGAATATTTTCAGCAGCAGCAAAAACAGTCCTTTCTTCAACAGCAGCAGTAGCAGCAATTACTGAGAGTACAAAAGAAGATATAATGCTGGGGTCACAGCCAGAGAAAGGCACCAGTGCCTTGGACAGGTCTTCTGAGGGCTGGACAGCATTACTCTTAGGCAAACAACTGAAAAAGGCAGTATCAAAGGCTGAGAGAAAGGACTTTAGGTCTAGTGCCAGAACTGGAGTAGGAGGCACAGCAGCAAGAGCAGAGGTAGCAGAAACAGAAACATCAGCAGCACCAGCAGTATCATCAACAGCAGGAGCAGAGACAGCAGCAGCAACAGCTGAAAGCTTGCTTCATATGGCATCTCCCCCTGCCTAGATGCAGATACATCTGTATCAAGGCACACTGCTGGAGGTGCTGCCTGATGAAGGAGGGAGGAAAGCCTGGCAGAGAGAGCTGCCACTGAATGTTGTAGAGGAGCTAAGGAGGTCTCTAATAATAGAGAGAGCCTGGGGGCAATTAGCTCATACAACCTGTCAGCTAGGGCTGAGAGGTCTACTTGCTCAACCACAGGAGCAGAGGTAGATGGAATAGGGATAGCTGAGGATGCTGGAAGTGAAGGGCTGGAGAGTGGAGGGATGGATGGCTGAGGTGTGGGGATGGTGGATATGGAGGACAAGGGGATGGATATGGATGGAGTGAATGTTGGTTGGTCAATGATGTGGAGGAGGAGATCTTGAAAAGATGTGGAGGAGGAGGGTAACTCAGGAGGAGATGAGGGGGAATCATCCATGTAGGAGTCATCCAGAAGGGTGAAAGATGGTATGGATGGTGATGATGTGATATCTGGTGGGGGGTATGAAAACAATGGGTGGAAGTGGTCTGCAGGTGGAGGTAGGATTGGGTCTGGAGATGGAGTTGAGGTTGGAGATGGGCTGGATATGGTAATGGGTGATGAAGCTGGAATGGTGGATGGAAGAGGTAGGGTTGGAATTGGAGGAGGAGAAGAGGCAGCAACAGCAGCAGCCAGGTCTTCTGCAGGAGCAGAGACCTGTGGGAGAGTGACTCTGTGAGTCCTGGTGCCTGAAGGAGACCTAGAGGACGGCCTGCTGGGCTTGCTTATTTGCCTGTCCCACTTGCCAAAGAGGGCACAGGTAAGTCTCTTGGAGGCATTAATGTGAACTCCAGAGGAGACCAGCAAGGCAGGGCACCTTGTCTGCAGGAAGACTCCAAGAATCCTTCCAAAATTAACAAAGCTTTTGTTGATTTTCTTCTTGATTAGGTCAAAGAAGACCTCTCCCCAGTTCAAACTTTTCTTATCTACCAGAGCTCCCATGAGACATAGCTGATGTCTGGAGATAGTATCATGAGCTGAGTGCTTTGCCAGCAGCACTTTTCCTACTACATCTGCCAGGAATCTGTATTCAACAGATAGATTCCTCTTGAAGAGCTTGCTAGGGTTTCCCCCTGGATGACCCATCCTGGCAAGCATGGCAGAAAACTCCTCCCCAGATAACTCAGCAGTTTCTTCTCCATTTCTCAATCCAAAAACCTCTGTTAAAACTGTGGGGGTCAAGGGTACCTGGTTTCCAGCAATGGAGCCAACTATAGTAGAGTTGTCCAGATTATGAGCAGTGTAAACCCATTCCTTGATTTCATCTGAGGCCAGCTTTATCCTGGTGGTCATGAGGGCAGACAAGTTCTGATCCTTGAATAAACTCAGAATGTCTTGGAATATTTGATCAGTAGTGTTGAACGATTCCAGATCAATGTCGAATCCAGCATCGAACTTCATTGCGGCTAGAACTGCAACAGACACAGCCATTGTACCTGCAAAAAATTCAACAAACAAAACGACCAAGCGTAGAACTGTTTGGAGGGAAAGAAAATCCTTGCAGAGAAATCGAAAGCGCAAGAGAGAACGACGGCGAAAAATGAGTTTTATATTAGGGTTAGACGCAGAATTGGAAAGATCGTTGAACTCAGTTCGACGATCGAGGCTTCTAAAGGAATCTGAAGAGACTCCAACATCGTCGATCTCCGTTCGACGATCTTGTAAAGCGTCGAGCTCCGTTCGACGATCGTTCAGTGAACATAATCGTCGAGCGCCGTTCGACGATCGTTGACCGGAAGAGATAGTTCATACTATCTGAGAGGCGCTGAACTCAGTTCGACGATTCTGGAAATCGTCGATCTCCGTTCGACGATCTTAGGGGAAATCGTCGAGCGCAGTTCAGAGATCAGAAAAATTCTAGACACTAAGAAAAATCAGAATTTTTGCCTAGTCTTGGTCAATTTTTAGCTTTCAAAATCTTGGAGATTATTTAAGGCTTCCTCCATCTAACATTCCTAACTGATTTAGGAAGAAGGTGTGTTTCTTTTCATCCAAAGGCTTGGTGAAAATATCTCCCCTTTGTAAATCAGTTGCGATATATTGTAATTCAATCTTGTGTTTTTCAACATTATCCCTTAAGAAATGATGCCTTATCTCTATGTGTTTTGTCCTACTATGGAGGACTGGATTTTGAGCTATGGAAATAGCACTTGTATTATCACAAAAGATTTTAGACTTCTCTAAGTTGTAACCATAGTCTAGGAGTTGGTTTTGAATCCACAATATTTGTGAACAACAACTGCCTGCCGCCATATATTCAGCTTCAGCAGTTGAGGTTGACACAGATGTTTGTTTCTTACAAAACCAAGAGACAAGTCTGTCACCAAGGAACTGACAAGTTCCACTGGTGCTTTTCCTGTCAATTCTGCATCCAGCATAATCAGCATCAGAGAATCCAGTTAAATCAAATGCTGAATCTTTTGGATACCAGAGACCTAGATTTGGACAACTTTTAACATACCTGAGAATCCTCTTTACTAATGTTAGGTGTGACTCTCTAGGGCTTACTTGGAACCTAGCACATATACATGTAGCAAACATTATATCTGGTCTACTAGCTGTAAGATACAGTAAAGAGCCAATCATTGCTCTATATGTTGTCTGATCAACAGGTTTCCCATATTCATCAGCATCAAATACAGCATTGGTAGGCATGGGTGTTTTCATACAAGATGCCTCAGACATACCAAATTTGTTAACCAGTTCATTAGTATATTTGGTTTGAGAAATAAAGATGCCTTCAGCATGTTGTTTGACTTGCAATCCTAGGAAGAAGGATAGCTCACCCATGCTACTCATCTCAAATTTAGAATGCATCAGGTTAGAAAACCTTCTGCACAATTTTGAATCAGTAGAACCAAAGATGATATCGTCTACATAAATTTGTACTAGTAGGGTATGGGACTTATGGGTTCTAATAAAAAGAGTTTGGTCTACTCTACCCCTTATAAAACCATTTTCCAAGAGAAAGCATGCTAGGGTCTCATACCATGCTCTAGGAGCTTGCTTGAGACCATATAATGCTTTGTTCAGTCTAAAAACATAATCAGGAAGAGTTGGAGAGATAAAACCTGGAGGTTGTCTGACATAAACTTCCTCTTTGATGTCTCCATTTAAGAAAGCACTCTTGACATCCATCTGATAGACCTTGAAGCCTTTGTGAGCTGCATAAGCTAAAAATATCCTGATGGCTTCTAATCTTGCAACAGGTGCAAAGGTCTGGTCGTAGTCAATTCCTTCTTCTTGAGAATATCCCTGGGCAACTAGCCTTGCCTTGTTCCTTATAATTACTCCTTGATCATCCAGTTTGTTTCTGAATACCCATTTTATTCCAACAATGGAATGATCCTTAGGCTTTGGCACTAGTTCCCATACTTTGTTCCTCTCAAATTGATGTAACTCCTCTTGCATTGCAATGATCCAGTGTGGATCTTGCTCTGCATCTTGAATGCACTGAGGTTCAATTTGAGAAAGGAAGCAGGTGTGCAACAGGTTTTGGTTGACCTAATTTCTGGTTTGCACACCAGCTGAGAGTTCTCCAATTATTTGGGAAATTGGATGGTCTCTTGATGTTACTAAATCAATAGGGGGTGTTGATTGTTCACCAACCTGTGTTGTTGTTTCCTCTTGTGGTACAACAACTGGCTCTTCAAGTTGAGCTTCAATGTGTTGAGCATTCCCTTCATCTTCACTACTTTCATCCTCTTGAGCAACCTGTAGCTTGTTCATATCTTCAACTAGAGAGTGTTCCTGCAAAGGTTCTATGGTAGAAGAAATCTTCTCCTTGAAAGACATGTTAGTTTCATCAAATGAAATATGAACAGATTCCTCAATTTTCAAAGATGATTTATTATAGACCCTATAGGCCTTGCTGATCATGGAGTATCCCACAAACACTCCTTCATCAGCTTTGGCTTGAAATTTTGCTAAGTATTTCTTGTCATTATTGTGAATATAGCAAATGCAACCAAAAATTCTAAAATAGTCAACTTTAGGTTTCTTCCCTTTGAGTAATTCATAGGGAGTCTTTCCCTTCAGTTTATGTATCAGACTTCTGTTCAGCACATAGTTGGAGGTGTTCACTGCCTCTGCCCAAAAGGATAGAGGTAGATGAGCATCTGACAACAATGTAGTGGCAGATTCAATAAGGGTTCTATTTTTCCTTTCTGCTACCCCATTTTGTTGAGGAGTTCTAGGAGCTGAGAAAGTATTCCTGATCCCTTCACTCTGACAGAACTCTTGCATAAGAAGAGAATCAAACTCTGTCCCATGATCACTTCTGATCAGGGCAATGTGAGTATTGAACTCAATCTGTATACATTTGAGAAACTCTGTCAGACACTTAAAGTTATCAGACTTCTTCCTTAGAAAGAACACCCAAGTGAATCTAGAGAAGTCATCTACAATTACTAAAGTGTAGGATTTCCCTCCTAGGCTTTGTACTATGATGGGTCCAAATAGATCCATGTGTAACAGGTACAATATCCTAGGTGAATCACTCTTATTAAGTGACTTAAAACTGTTTTTAGTTTGCTTGCCTAATTGACAGGCCTTGCAGAGTCCTTCCTTCTTGTAGGGGCCAGAAGGTAGTCCTCTAACAAGGTTGTCCTTGGATAGCCTAGCAATGGTTCTAAGGTTTAGGTGTCCTAATCTCTTATACCATAACACATTTGGTCTACAGACTGAGTTAAACAGGCAAATATCTATATCAGTTGAAAGAAAATCTACTAGGTAGATGTTACCTTTCCTTATACCTGTCAACACAGTTGTGTTGTCCTCTGACTTGATTTTGCAGAAGGCTTTGCTGAAGGTCACCTGGTAGCATTCATCACATAGCTGACTGATGCTGATTAGGTTGTGCTTCAGTCCTTCCACATATGCTACCTTCTTGAAGGTTACTGAACCAATCTGGACTGTACCATATCCTTTAGTCTGTCCAAAGTTGGAATCACCAAAGATAACTTTGGGTCCAAGCTTGGCTCTGAAGGATGTGAGGTTGTCCTTATTCCCTGTCATGTGCTTAGAGCACCCACTATCCAAGTACCATTGCTGGTTAGATGTTGGATAGGTCTTCATCTGCACATAAAACAATTTACTTGTTTTTGACCCAGTTTACCTTGGGCCTAGGTTGATAACCTCTAAATTCAGAAATGAAAGACATCCCTGGCTGACTCTTATATCCTTCAGGATGATATCTCCTTGGAGGTAAAATCCATTCAGTATAAGGGTTAAAGGTTTGGGATGAAGAACCCTTAGGATTTAATTTTGATTTGCCTTTGAAAAAGTTTCCAGAGTTCTGACCTCTGTTCGACGATCTTGGAGCTGCGTTCGACGATCTTGGGTCAGATTGTCGAGCTCCGTTCGACGGTCGACTATGGCTGAGGTCAGGTATATGAGATCGTCGAGCTGCGTTCGACGACGTTGGCTGAGATCGTCGATCTGCGTTCGATGATTTTTCCTGAGATCGTCGAGCTGCGTTCGGCGATCGTCGATCTGCATTCGGCGATCGTCGATCTCCGTTCGACGATTTTTGCTGGGACTCAGTTTTCTGAGGCAGATCAGAATTTTTCCTGTCAACCTCTACAACTCCCTTTCCCTTGTCAGAAATGAACTTGATGGGAGTTGTTAGAACAATAGGTTGGCTGGATGAGGCACTCAAGCCCAGTGTACTGTTAAATCTAGAGTTCACTGTGCTTGTGATGTCCATCAGCTTGATGCTTCTCCCATTAAGGGATTCTTCAAGCTTCTTGGCCTCAGAGAGCTCACTTTTCAGTGTTGCTATCTGTTCCCTATAGTTCTCCAACTCCTGAGAGAGTTTGAGGTTTTCTGACTTTAAAACATTTTGTTCAGATAATTGATTTCTGAGAGAGATAATCTCTTTCTCAGACTTTAACAGGTCCAAACACAGTGCTTTAAATTCAGATTTAAAATCTTCTGAACTAAAATCAAAAGAACTAATTACCTGATCTTCTTCAGGTTGAGTCTCTGAGTCTGACTCTGAATCTTCTTCCTCTGAATTGTGCTGTGAGGCATTGATTGCCATCATGCAGAACTCCTTTTCTTCTGCATCATCCTCATCATCACTGGAGCTGTAAGAGGCTTCTGACTCCTCTTCAGTCTCACTCCAGGATTCAGCAACAAACCCTTTTCTTGTATGCTTATTCCTGCTTGAAGAAGGTTTGCCATTTCCATTCCTTTTGGGGTCCTTCTCCTTTCTTCTTTCTTTTCTGTCCCTTCTGTCCTTATTCTTGTTCTCTGGACAGTCAGGAACTATGCGCCCTAGTTTTCTGCAACCAAAGCAGATAATGTCTTTATTGTTGCTAATGGACTTGTCATACCTTGGCTTGTCCTGCTCCTTGTATGATCTTCTTCTGAAGTCCTTTCTGGCCATCTTGTAGAATCTTTTGGCCAACAAGCTGAGTAGTTCATCATTGCCTGTGCTCTTATCTTCAGGCAGATCCTCAGTTGCCTTGAAGGCTATGGTTTTCTCTTTCCTTGTGGCTGGTGAAGCAGCCTTCTGTTCTTCCTCTCTATTCTTGATGAGTAGCTCATAAGATTTGAGCTTACCCAACAAGGCTTCAGTGGTGATCTCATTTAGACTTCTGGCATCCTTAATTGGCCAGATTCTTGAATCCCAAGTGCTGGGGAAGCACATTAGGATCTTGTCATTAAGTTCTGTCAGAGAAATCTCTTTGTCCAATGTCCTTAGCTCACTGACAATTAGACTCAATCTGTTGTACATGTCTCCCACTGACTCAGTCTCTCCCTTCTTGAAGTTCTCATATTGGGAGATGAGATGGGATCTTCTGTCCTTTCTCTCATCAGCTGAGCCTGAGACTATTTCTGAGAGCTTGTCCCAAATCTCCTTGGCTGAATTACATTCAGCTACCTTTTGAAATATGTCATCTGACATTGTCTGGGCTAGAATGTTCATAGCCTTGGCATCAGCTACTTTCCATTTTTTGATGTCAGCATCTGTTCCTGATGGAGGTGGAACTGCATTTGTGCTTGTGCTCTCTGGGGGTCTTGGACACACTGTCAAAACAGAATTAAAAATATCTTCATCAATGGAGTTCATGTAAAGTCTAATCCTTGCCTTCCAAAGTGTAAACTTGGAAAGATTGCACACTGGAGGTCTGGTGCTAGCATAATCTTTGTTTTGGGCCATGATTTGTGCAAACAAAAACTAATAATAAAATACAAAAGAAAAACAGATCTAGTTTGGAATCTTGGGGTTCAGGTGTTAGCCTGTACAACCAATCAGATATGGTATGTTTAACCAACCTCCCTCTGATACCAATTGAAAGTGCAACTAGATCTGATATACTCTAGAGGGGGGTGAATAGAGTATATGGTGTTTTAGTACTTTTAAAAACTTTTACAACAATTGTTGTAATAAGTGTGAGCAGGGAAGCAAATATAAATCTAATCACAGAACTAAGCTATGCAAAAACTAAGCACAGACAAATCAAGGCCAGAAACAAAAAGTAAACAAGCAGAACCAGAAGACACAAGGAAATATAGTGGTTCCCCAAACTTGGGTACATCCACTCTTCTACCACCCTAGGTAGGAATCCACTGCAGGATGAGTTGATCAGGTGTCCTGGGCACCAATGAGCTTTTGATAAGGTGCTCAAAAACCAAAGCAGATTTTTTGATCAGGTGTCTTGCCACCAATGAGCTTTTGACAAGGTGCTCAAAAACCAGATTCAAACTTTTGAAGGGAGTTTGAGAAACCCTTTACAAACTGGGGGTGAGAGAGTGATGACAGTCTTCTCTTTCTCAAACAACTGAGAAGACTATGTGGATTGATGTCAAAGCTCCCCCTGAATCCTTGAAATCTTCAGGAAGAAAAGCTTTGCTGAGGGTGATAGGCCTTCAAAGGTAGAACTCCAGCAATAGATGGTTTCAGCAATGGCTGAAATGTTGAGTGTCTGGAGTCTTGAAATGATGTTGGCCTTGAACACTTTGAGAGCTGAAGAGATCTGAAGATTTTTGAAAGCTTGATCTCTTTGATGAGTGTTCTTCAGAATTCTTTTTGACAGAAGATTTTGAAAGAGTCTCTGTAATCTGTGTTGTGTATTCTCTTCTTGTTAAACTCTATTGATTCAAAAAAACATTCTGTCTTTTATTCTCTGTTCCTGAATAGAATATCATTCTCTGTCAAAGATAGTCGTTGGTCTGCATTGATTGCATCCTTAATTGCAAAAACTCTTCTGGAGAAAAGTCCACAGAATTATTCCTTGAAAGATCCCTTGAAACTTGGTCCAGAAATAAATGAAAACGGCTAGCAAATCTCTGAATTAATTGCATAATAACTCCTGTCTGATTTGAATTTGAATTCTGGAAGTTAACTGAACTCGTCGATCTGAGCTCTGCTATCGTCGAGCTGAGCTCAGAGATAAAGATCCAGTGCAGAGTCAAAACCGTCGACCTGAGCTCACCGATCGTCGAATGGAGTTCGACGATATTGTGAAGTTGAGCTCAGCGATCGTCGAATGGAGTTCGACGATATTATGAAGTTGAGCTCAGCGATCGTCGAATGGAGTTCGACGATATTGTGAAGTTGAGCTAGACGATCGTCGACCTGAGTTCGACGAATCGTCGTGCTGAGCTCGACGATCAGACTTAGTCTCCAGACAGAAAAACTTGGTCTTCAGGGAAGCTTCCAAACCTAGACTACTAACCCTTAGACTCAATTCTAATTGACCTATTAAGCTATACAGAAGGTCAAACAAAGGTTCCTAGAGACATAGTGATCCTGACCCAAATTAGTAATAGGGTGTTCCAACACGACGCCTGAACGTAGACAGAAACGGACAACTCGAGTGGCAGCATGAACCACTCGAGTTCCAACATAATATACTCGAGTAGTAGCATACCACTCGAGTTCCAGCATGTTGTGCTCGAGTAGTAGCATAATTTACTCGAGTAGCACCTCAACACTCGAGTTCCAGCATGCATTACTCGAGTAGCAGCTCAACACTCGAGTTCCAGCAGAAGAAATGAACTTAGGGGCTCCAAAATGGCTTCAAATCGAAAAGTGTTCAACATGAAAGTTGTAGATCTCATCAAGGAGAACAAATTTTATGTTAATCATTTCTTGATATGACAATGTTTTGACTCTTAAAATGGCGCTCAAAAGCAGACAGGAACGGAATACTCAAGTGGCAGCTTGAACCACTCGAGTTCCAACATATTATACTCGAGTAGTATCATACCACTCAAGTTCCAGCATGTTGTACTCGAGTAGTAGCATAATTTACTCGAGTAGCACCTCAACACTCGTGTTACAGCATGCATTACTCGAGTAGCAGCATGCATTACTCGAGTAGCAACTCAACACTCGAGTTCCAACAAAAAAATGAAATTAGGGGCTCAAATGGCTTCAAATCAAAACGTGTCAACATGAAAGTTGTAGATCTCGTCGAGACGAACAAATTTCATGGTAACCATTTTATGATTAGACGCAGTTTTGACCCTCAAAACAGCATCCGAGCAAAATATGAAACCGGCTATTCGAGAAGAACCATAACTACTCGAGAAGACTCAGAACGGAAGCCCAAACGCGCGCCGAATTAAACGAAACTCGCACCGAAGGCAAACATTGATGCTACAAATTTAACGGCGAAGTCAAAACTACAAAACCTAACTTATCAACTCGAAAAGTTTCAGTTTCAAAGAAAATCCCAACAATCCGATCAATCAGACCTAACGCACGCGAAAACGCACTAATAGTGCAACGCCGACAACATAACGTAAAAAGGGTAACGCTCTGACGTCATAAAGATGACGATATCAAATCAAATAAAATCATCGAAAAAAATCGTGGGCGTTACAGTCACTCTCTCTAAAAAGAAGTTTCGCCCCGAAACTTAAAACAACACCAAAACTAATCCAAAACGATAGAATCAAACATCGCAAAAACAATGAGACTTACCAAAACTAAGGGAAGAGATGCGGATGAGATTTCCTCATCGCCGACTCCAATTCCCACGTCGCGCTCTCAACGTCTTGATTTCTACAAAGAACCTTGACCATGGGGATTGTCTTTCTCTACAGCACTCGATCCTAAGACTCCAAAATACGAACAGACACCTCCACAAAAGAAAGGTTTGGCTCCAACTGGGGCACAACATCGAGAATCTGCCCGTCACTCAACACGCACTTCCGCAGCTGACTCATATGGAAAACATTGTGCAGTCCAGGAAAACTTTTCGGTAGGTTCAGCCTATAAGATGAAACACCAATCCGCTTAACAATTCGTAAGGGTCCCACATATCTCGGGTCCAACTTATGATTCTTACCAAATTGCTTCACACCAGACATCGGGGAAACTTTTAGTAAAACCATATCCTCGACGGCAAATTCCAAATCGGTCTAGTGCCGATTGGCATACTTTTCATAGCGCTCCTAGGCTACCCTAAGCTTCTCTCGGATGAGCCTAACTGAAATTTCCATCTCTTCAAGGGCTTCTGAACCTAGCAATGGTCTCTCACCAACCTCAGCCCAAAATATAGGAGTCCTGCAATGTATCCCATATAAAGCTTCAAATGGAGCCATTTGCAAGCTCTCCTGGTAGCTATTATTGGAGGCAAACTACATTAGCCTCAGACGCTCATCCCATGCTCCACCGTGGTCCAAAATGTAACATCTAATCATGTCCTCCACGATCTGATTTACTCTTTCCATTTGACCATTCTTCTGTGGACTGTAGGCGGTGGAATACCTCAAGTAGGTACCCAACCCCTCTTGCAAGCTCTTCTAGAAATGGGACGTGAACCTGGATTCACGATTAGATACAATACTGACAGGTACTCCATGCAACCTGATGACCTCGTCCAAATACAATTCATTTATTTTCTTCATGGAGTAGTCAATCTTGAACGACACGAAGTGAGCACTCTTCGTCAGTCTATCCACGATCACCCAAACTGAGTCATGCCCTCTGGAAGATCTCGGCAATCCAGAAATAAAGTCTATCGAGATACTCTCCCATTTCCAACTCGGGATCTCCAAAGGTGTTAACTTGCCTCCAGGCCTTCCATGATCGGCCTTAACTCGCTTACAGGTGAAACATTCAGATACAAACCTTGCTATATCCCTCTTCATACCCATCCACCAAGAAATCTGTTTCAGATCCTGGTATATCTTGGTCGAACCGGGGTGGTAGGCCACATTAGAACCATGTGCCTCCTTGCACAACTGATACCTAATATCTTTAACATCACGAATGCAAAGCCTACCACGGTATCTCAGGGTTCCCATATCATCAATAGAAACTCTAGCAACTCACCCTTCGCAGCTCTACTATAAAGATGTAACAGATCTGGATCCTCCTTTTGATGTAATATAGTAAGCATAATCCACGTAGGCTCTAAACTTCTAATTCACTAGTCGAGCTGCCACTTCCCACTGAAATTTCCATCAGTAGAAATTCTTCCACCAGTGAATTCACCGAAAGGTTGAAAATTTTAGCTGTTTTCCTGCTCAGGGCATCGGCTACCACGTTAGCTTTGCCCCGTTGGTACTGGATCTCAACATCATTGTCTGCCACATACTCCAGCCATCAACGCTGGCGCAAATTCAGTTTCTTCTGTGTGAATATGTATTTCAAACTTTTATGATCGATATAAATCTTGCATATAGCGCCATACAACAGATGTCTCCACAACTTGAGGGCATAAATCACTGCTGCAAATTCCAGGTCATGCGTAGGGTAATTTCGTTCATGAACCTTTAGCTGCCTAGACCCATATGCAATAACCTTGCCCTCCTGCATCAACACACGTCTGAGCCCACCATGTGATGCATCCACATACACAGCATACTCCAGTCCTTCAGTAGGCAGGGTCAAAACTGGTGCAGTGTACAGTCTCCTCTTCATCTACTAGAACGTCTCTTCATACTTATCACTCCAAATAAAGGCTACATGCTTCTGCATCAACTTTGTCAAAGGAGCAGATAATGTAGAGAATCCCTCCACAAACCTTCTACAGTAGCCTGCCAGCCCTAGAAAACTTATTATTTCCTTGGGAGTGGTAGGCCTACTCCAATCCATCACTTCAGCTATCTTCTCCAGATCAACCGTTATACCATCTTTATTTACCACATGGCCCAAGAAGGAGTCTTGAGGTAGCCAAAACTCGCACTTAATCAACTTAGCATACAACTTATGCTCTCTTAAAGTTGACAAAACCAATCGCAAGTGCTGCGCATTCTCCTCAGCATTGCAAGAGTAGAATAGAACGTCATCTATGAACACGATGACAAAATGATCCAGGAAGTCCTTGAATACTTTGTTCATCAAATCCATGAATGCGGCAGGTGCATTAGTCAATTAAAAAGACATTACCAAGAACTCGAAATGTCCATGCCACGAATGAAATGTAGTTCGTGGAATGTCTACCTCACGAATCCTCAACTGATGATAACCCAAACACAGGTCAATCTTGGAAAATACAGAGCTACAACGCAACTGGTCAAACAGATCGTCGATTCTCGGCAAGGGATATCTGTTCTTGATGGTCGCTTTATTCAATTCTCTGTAATCTATACACAGCCTCATTGATCCATCTTTCTTCTTTATAAACAGAACGGGAGCACCCCACGATGACGAACTTGGACTAATGAAACCGTTCTGCAACAGCTCATCTAACTGGGTACGCAGCTCTCCCAACTCATACAGAGCCATATAGTACGGAGCCTTAGCGATAGGACGGGTACCTGGCTCTAAATCTATGACAAACTCAACATCTCTCTCAGTCGGAAGACCAGGAAGATTATCAGGAAACATGTCAGGAAACTCGCGCACTACAACAATCTCCTCCACAAGCGGCAAACTAACAACGGTCACGAACACTGAAACCAAACAGGCAAAGCATCCAGAATTCAAAAGCTTTAGAGCACTTACCGTGGAAATGATCGGAGAATCTTGGCGCGAATAACCATTAACGCTCCTGCGTTGACCGTCATTCATCTTGAAGTCCAAGCGCCTAACCTTGCACTAGATTACTACATCGTACTTCGATAGCCAATCTGTGTATGGGATTACATCAAAATCTTCCAAGTATATAACCTTTAGATCCGCAACCGCGAGAAAATCTCCCAACTAGACTGGACAACCCTGAATTCCCTGATCTGACACCATGGAATCACCTGAGGGGAACTTGACACAGAATGGGTCGCCAACCGGATTGAGGAACAAACGATGACGCTCTACAAAAGATCTAGCCACGAAAGAGTGGGTAGCACCGGAATCGAAAAGGACACGGGCCCAACGGTTACTTACCTTAAACTTTCCTATAAGATTAAATATACGACTAAGGGAAAAGAACGTTGACATTTAGATCATACCTAGAAAATAAAATAAGGTTAGGATCTAACCTGAAATAACTTGGGTCGACGTCTGAGCTTCATCCGCGGACACCACGTTCAACGTGCCCTTTCCTTTGTCCAAGAGCTGCTGTGGCGGCAAGGCCTGAAGGGGCACTAGCTGCAACGGGGGTTGAGCCTGCGGGCAATGGGTCTTAACATGCCCCTTCCGCCCACATGGATAACAGTTCCTGTCCTTCCACCAATGGCTTGTATCATGCCCCGTCTTTTTGCAACTGGAACAAACTAATCTCTATTTGGGAGCGCCCGGAATCGCGTGCACCAGCTCTTACTTCCGAGATCCCAGTCTCTGGTAACATCTCTCGAATGGGTGGCCTGCCCGACCACAGAAATTGCACACTTCCTTGCCTCTTTTCTTCCCAATAGTCCCGGATTCCTGTGATTCCTTACCTTCAACAGACTTCCTCTTATACTTCCTCATCTGCTGACCTCTGAACTTGGCATTGTCAATGGATTCCACCTTCAGAGAAGCCTCTACCACCTCAGAATAAGTCCCAGATCGGTAGGCACTGGTAAGCTGCTGGATGTCATTCCGAAGACGTCCCAGAAATTGCTTGACTCGGTTGGATTCTAAAGATACGAAGTCAGGAGAAACGCGGCTCAGCTTATTGAACTCCACCTCATATTCACTGAGAGTAAGTCGCCTCAGCTTCAAGGGAAGGAAATCATTCATCAACCAGTCTCTTTCCACAGTCGACAAGAACTTCTTCAACAACATTTCCTTGAAGGACTCCCACGAGCATCCATCCTTCAAGCTTTCTTTCTCCCTCAACCACCAACTCTTGGCCATACCTTGAGTTGATAAGCTGCAACCATCACTCTCTGGTCCACAGAGATACCAAAGTAGGTGAACATCTCCTCGATGGAAATCATCCAGTCATCTAATGCCATAAAATCTGTCTTGCCATCATACGTAGGGGGTCCTAACCTTTGAAAGTGCGAAATGAAAGTCATCTCTGGTGGCAACACCGCCGGGGGCACCAGAGAATGGGGGGAACGGGAACAGCTAGATCTACGGCGGGCTCTTGTGCCCTCTGCGACTGACTCGCCACGACTGACAACAATGACTGAATCTACGACTGCATCTTCAGTATCTGCCTCAACAGGACCTCATTTCTCTGTCGCAATCCCCCTATTACGGCCTCACCCTGGGCACCAGAAGATTCTCCCTTCGAATGGGGAGTAGTCCTCATCACATGACTCTTAGGCGGCATTCTAAACAAATAATAAATGATCTATCAACACCTAGCGTAACATGCTAGACTTACAACTTAGCTCAGACATAAAACCTTATATACTTGCTCTGGGATTTAAAATAAATGATGGCATGTCCTACTTAGGGGGAAACACACGCATCCTTATGACTCTTGTGCCTATTATATGAGTGCATGAATGATTACATTTTTATTTCAAATCATGTGTGTACATATGTCATCCTGTAGATCTTTAACTTGGCACGTGTGCTTATGCAATGATATGATATGTATGCAGTGCTATGCATTCTAAATCAAAGCCTTAATGCATGTATGAGCGGCGTACACATATAATATTATGTATCCCATACTACATAATATTGTATGTAACGAAATAGGTAAAATGTGCTAATGGGCATCCATGTGATGGTTGTTATGCATCCCATATTACATAACCGTCACATGTCACCACCTATGGTGGATCCATATACAAACACATATTATGCATCCCATACTACATAATATGCCCTATATACTTCTTCTTTTGTGCTATGAGTGTAGTGTTCATGCTTCCATCAAGATCTACTGATGACATACCAGTGTGTGTATGCAATGAATCACACGATGAGAGCTTTTTTTGAGGGCAAGTTGTTCGACCAACTTGCCAAATCAACTACCCCTCTTGCAAAACCGGGCTCTGATACCAAATATCACAACCAGCATTTTCGCCACAATGACAAAATATCAGAGTATGGGAAAATGAGCGTCATGATGCCATGTCAGCAGAGGATAACTGCAAGCGCTCAGGAAACACTCCGACTCAATACTAAAAATATAACTTAAATGTTTTATTGAAGAAGTTTCTTTTAAGTTAGGCAATTAGCCGTATCCCTTGGCTTAGTGGCTCACGAGTCCACCAGAAGAAAAGTAGTTAAACGCAGTGGAAAATACTATATTAAACAGGTTAGACATTCTACATGAGTCTAGCATCCCAAAAAAAACTCAAGCCATGCATTACACTAAATTTATAGTAATGATATCGAAGTAGTTTGTACGGTATTTAAATATAGTGATTTAGAGTTTTAAACATGATGTGCATGATATAGTAATAATAGTTGGCTTTCTAGTTGAAAATACCTATAGGCATCCTAGCATAAATCCATCTCAGAGAGCAAGAACTATTAACACAAAAGTAGACACTAGCAACTAGCCAAATATCCAAGAACGACATTAAACAATCATTGGGCGTCAAACACCTGCCACGAACCCACTAAAGGTTCTCAAGTCTGAAGCATACTACAAAAGAACAAAAGCTACCTCGCAACCTCGAGGCACCCTCAGCAAACCCAGCAAGAAAACTACTCAGTCGCACCACCGGCTACAGCCCTGAACTTGAGGCATTCAAGAGAAGAACACGTTAACAAGCCAAAAAAACAAGTGGCAAAAGAATAGGTAAGCAAGTGAGTAAGCCAAACAAAGGAGGGTGTACCAAACCAAACCCAAGGAGGAAGAATGCAAAAAAATAGCAACAATTAGCCAAATAGTATTAGTAGAGAAAGGTTGGGCAATATAATAACCTTTAAATTAAAAAGAATGCACCAAGTGTGAAGGTGAACAAGTCTGGGCATAATCAACAAAATTTAGCAAACTGTGGCATAAACCACAAGAAAACAACTAAGCACAATACAACTCGGAAGAGGGTGGATCATCAACACGTGTTATGACTGCGTTGCAGGCTGGAGAGGGCGACAACCTCAAGCGCCCTAAACCCAACTCCGGATCCTCAACTGTCTCACAATCGATACCGTGGTCCACAAACATGGCCAAACCGGGCCAACCAGAACCCAACAGTCCAGGAAAGGAGAAACTAAGCATACCCCCACTGTGATGATCCACAGAAAGAAGGGGCCTCCCGGTTCGGTGGTATGCTAACCACAACCAACACTCATACCCCCAACATCACCATCTCAAAAATCGGCACAACACCTAAGTATTACAACACTAAATCGAAGACCACGACCTATAATCGACCAAAACTAAGCTCAACGCATCCTACGCTCAACGGTGTCGAAACATTTACCCTAAGCATAAGCCTAAAAAGTTTTAACATCTTATACTCTAAAAGAAACAGGAACATTAATATAAGATGAAAGTCTTACCATAAGAATTTAAGGAAAATGAGAGGAAAGTAGCCACTTGCATTGGCTTTACCAGAGAAAGCCTCCAAATCACACCTCGTCGCATATCGGGACTAAGGGAGACGAGAGAAGCCGAAATCTGAACAGGAGTGGAAGAAATAGAAGTTAGGGCCAAAAGCCCTAACGAGAAATCTAAAGAAATGGGAAGAAAATTACCACGGTGACGTAGATCTTGTCGAGTGTTTTTCAAATCTATGTTCGAATGAATATTTCGAGCACTGGAACTCCGTCGGCGGCGACTGGAAGGTTCACGAAATCTCACGGTCCGCCATCGCCGTCCTCACGTTTCTTCAGTTCTGGTTCGGTTCAGTGAAGAAGAAGAAGTCCTAAAGAAAGAGTGGGGCCGGTTCTAATTCTAAGTATATGTATGTGTGTGTGTGTGTATATATATATATATATATATATATATATATATATATATAGGTATTTATAAAAAATTTGTCTAAAAACGGACTATTTACGAGCGGGTGCGCGAACAATGAAAATAGAGGTTGAGGATTGCTACAAATAAAAAGGTGGTCAACATAAAGGTTGTAGATCTCGTCGAGACGAACAAATTTCATGTTAACCATTTTTTGATTCGAAGCTGTTTTGACCCTCAAAATGGCGCCCGAACGCAGATTGGAACGGATTACTCGAGCGGCAGCATGAACCACTCGAGTTCCAATATAATCTACTCGGGTAGCAGCATACCACTCAAGTTCCAGCATGTTGTAGTCGAGTAGTAGCATAATTTACTCGAGTATCACCTCAACACTCGAGTTCCAGCATGAATTACTCGAGTAGCAGCATATTTTACTAGAGTAGTAGCTCAACACTCGAGTTCCAGCAGAAACAATGAAATTAGGGGCTCAAAATGGTTTCAAATCGAAACGTGGTCAACATGAAAGTTGTAGATCACGTCGAGACAAACAAAGTTCATGTTAACCATGTTTTGATACGATGCCGTTCTGACCCTCAAAACAGCGCCCGAACAGAGACATGAACGGACTACTCGAGTGGCAGCATGAACCACTCGAGTTCCAACATAATCTACTCGAGTAGCAGCATACCACTCAAGTTCCAGCATGTTGTACTCGAGTAGTAGCATAATTTACTCAAGTAGCACCTCAACACTCGAGTTCCAGCATGCATTACTCGAGTAGCAGCATATTTTACTCTAGTAGCTGCTCAACACTCTAGTTCCAGCAGAAAAATGAAATTAGGGGCTCAAACTGGCTTTAAATCAAAACGTGGTCAACATGAAAGTTGTAGATCTCGTTGAGACAAACAAATGTCATGTTATCCAGTTTTTGATTTGATGCCTTTTTGACCCTCAAAACGACATTCGAGCAAAATATGAAACGGGCTATTTGACAAGAATCATAACTACTCGAGAAGACTCAGAACAGAAGCCCAAACGCGCACTGAATTAAATGAAACTCGCACCGAAGGCGAACACTGATGCTACAAATTTAACGGCGAAGTCAAAACCACAAAACTTAACTTATCAACTCGAAAACTTTCAGTTTCGACGAAAATCCCAAAAATCTAGTCAATCAGACCTAACGGACGCGAAAACGCACTAACGGTGTAGCGCCGACAACATGATGTAAAAATCATAACGCTTTGACGTCATAAATATTAAGATATCAAATCAAATAAATCATCGAAAAAAAATCGGGGCGTCACTGAGAGCGTGACACAGGTTTAGCACCTCACACTAGCTCGACAGTGAAGTCTATCTCCCGCTGAGGTGGGGCTCCAGGGAGGTCGCCAGGGAACACATCAGGGTACTCAGATACCCCTGGGATGTTGTCCAAATTAGGCTTAGGCTTAGGATTCGAAGTCTCCACTAGCATAAAGAACACCTCTGCACCAGCACGAACCGCCTTAACCACCTGAAGAGAAGACATTAAAGTCTTGTTCGACCCTTTCAAGCCTGCAAACATTGTCTCATGACCCGTTCCCAACTTAACCTCCTTACGATTGCAATCAATATATGATTGCTGCTCCGAGAGCCAGTCCACACCAAATATCACGTCGAACTCCACTAGCGTCAGTAACGACGCTTGCAAATCGAACTCCTGACTCCCAATATGAATATTTATGCTATAGACTCAATCCGCATGCATCGAACACCCATTCGGCAACAATACATCTAGTTTGTCCTTTGCCATCGAAGAATGTACTCCAATGTGTGATATGAATCCTTCAGACACAAAGGAGTGCGAAGCTCCCGTATCAAAGAGAGCTCTTGCCGGATTATCACAAATCAAAACAAAGCCTATACAAGCAATGGTAAGGTAACACACGCAAGGTAACATGTATTTAAAACTAACTTGCCATAAATTTAAACTGTACTTGTCACCACATTAGCTTGTTTTATGGCCTCATGCTGGTGAAGATTATAGACTCTAGGTTGAGCCGGAGCATAATGGGATGCGGTTGACTCCACCGCCTTGCCCTTCTCCTCATAGGTTGCTCCCGGCTTCCTCTCGGACTATGGACGTCCGCTCCAGCAGTATCGGGAAAAGTGTCCCGGCTTCCCACAATTATAGCACCCGCTCGGGGTTCGGCTTGTAGTTGCCCCCAAAGCACCGGAAGAAGGGGATGGACCCGAAGTCCTAGCCTTCTTATTGAACTTACGATAACCAGACTTTGAATTAGTCACCATCTTGAACTCTGTCTTCTTATCTCCAGAGTCTCTCTTTGCTTGCACATTCCTCAGATCCTTTTCTAACGACAGGGCCGTATTGACCAGGGTCAAAAAGCCCTGCGTCATAGGCCCCGAGAGCAGTAGCCTTAGGTCATCCCTCAGACCTTCATAGAATTGGTTTGTCTTACGCTCCTCATCAGCGAATGTAGAGCTAGCGTACCAACCCAACCGTGTAAATTTGTGGAGATACTAATCCACGCTACTCTCTCCCTGCGTCAACTTCTGGAACTCATTCTCCAATGCAATCCTCTGAGTCGAGGGAAGGTACCTTGCCAAGAACAGTCTCGAAAATTCTTCAATCGAGACGTCCGTAAGTTGCCTTCCCCTCAAGTGATGTAACTCCAAACCTTCCCACCACAGCCTTGCATCTCTGTCCAACAGGAACGTAGCTATGGTGGTCATCTGTCACTCTTCTGTTTTAGTAGCTGTCAATACTCTCTTTACTTAGGAGAGCCAATCCTCAGCTTGCAATGGGGTTCCCGTCCCCGAGAACACCGTAGGATTGAAGCCCATAACATGTTTGAGCTACCTTTCAGTTGCTCTCCTAGGCATCAAAGGATCCAACACTACTTGCTCCACCCTTCTTGGTTCTGCTGCTTGAAGCGGTACCTGCTCCACCGCAGGAGCAGGCTGTTGCATTTGCCTTGCATGCTGCTCATTGATCATAGCAAACACCGCTTCAGCCACCAATCGTATTGTTTCTACCGAGGGAGGTGTTGCAGGCACATCATTCGGTGCACTACTTGCCTCAGAAATCGGACGTTCTGACGGCCCTGCACCACTCATGGTCACCTATAGTTGCACAAAACACCGTTAAGTGACCAAACAAAATTGCAAAAAGTAATTATAGGAACACGCAAGTTCCTCAAACATGAGTATTTCCATTCCTTAGTGGACATTCATGGGTTTTTTTATATTATAACGATGGCGCACACACATGTGCTCACCACCCCTTTAAAGAATTCGTCCACGAATTCATTTAAGTTGACCGGAACCAGTAGTCTGACACCAAATTGTAACACCCCCTATCCATCGCATAGCATATAGCAGTAGGTCCGGTCGGTGCCCGACGCCATATACCACAGACAGACCGGAAGGTTACGCAATGGAAACCATCCTGCCAACAACCAACGTCCTACACAGAGTACATTCTAGCGGAAGAAATTTAAAAGTTGCAAATTAAGAACCCACCCAACAACATGGATGTCCACTATGTAAACCCAACAGGAATGAACGTACAAATACACATTATTTGGCCTTATGGCCTTGCAAGAGTTTACTCAAATATAAGTGTCTTCCAAACCTCGGCACGCAGGCTGGTCATACATGATAATAAATGTAAACACTCATAATTAGGCCTTCGAGGGCCGGCTTAGTAATAAGGGATTTTGCCCGCTATTTGCCACTCGGCTCTACGCAGCACGTGCAAGCAACAATCCACCAAGCAGTGCTAAACAAAAGCAATAGTCAGCTAAGCTGACCAAATTATAACGATCCCGCCCCTAAACTCGGTGCGGCAATGCTCCTTCCCTGTACGTTATTAGCATAGACATATTATAGAGAAATTACACATCATCACAGGCGTAGGCTAGCACGGTCACACACCACGTGCTCTCAGGGAACATTCTCGGTGAACCCGGTCAAACTCCGCGGTCTCACCACTGCCCCTTGGACGACAATTTCTTGTAAGCATTATGGTCTTTTTGGCCACTGCCTAAGACCCTCCATCTATGCTAACGACAAGTCCCACATACATTAGGTCACTTGTACCGAACGACATAGAGTGGGTACGGTTCTGCCTAACCTGTTGCTCACTCCGCAACGTCAATTTAAGCCATTTGTGCGGGTCAAGCTTTCCCGAGTCCCAAATGATCACACACCTTACATAACCCAGTTATGTGCAAGTTAGCTCCGAAGCCACCATGATGACAGAATCATGCATCTTCCCAGTTTTCCGGGTGCACCTTCGAGTTAGTCCCCAAGGTTCCCTGTTGCAATCTACTGCATAGAAAACTCGAAAAAAAACCATCGGTGCGGAGTCTTCTCCAGCTATTTGTGCAATGCAACATCACTGATCCAGACAAACTTATCCGGGTATGCTTCACACATCATGCCTATGTCTATTTCTTGATTACGGACTCTACATGCAAAACAACGGGGACTATTCATGTATACCCAAAGGAACACCCCACACTCACTGCAAACTCTCGAGAGCGGGATTCCTATGCAAGGGAAAAGAGGACTTCACATGTCCAATATGAGAATCGTTACCCTAGAATTCCTCTTTGGTTCCATGAAGATCTATGCAGATGAAAAGCAACGCAACGTCCTCGCCTCCGTAGACACGAACTCAGCTTGCGATTTGGGGCTCTGAAGCTCCACCGGTGGCCGTATCTCTCCTCCTTCTTATTCCTTGCTCTCCCCTCTCCCTAGAACTCTTAGAAAGAGAAAACCCAAAAGAAATGAGGGTTTCTAAACCCTATTCTAGGGTTAAACCCTGCAATGATCAGCCAAGACCCTTAGATCCCAAAGGAAGGAAACAGACGGCCATGATGCGCACTTAAAATCCAAAACCTGGGCTGAACATGGCTTTTGACATGCCCGTGTCCAAGGCTGTGTGCCTCATTCGATGCCGAAACTATCGCATCCCGAAAAGAACACGGTCTCTCAACACGCCCGTGTCAGGCTTGACATGACCGTGTAATCCAGTACATGCCCATGTAGCGGGGCGTGTTCCTCCATCGATATAGGACCAACACCAACCCGAGGAGAACACGGGTATTAGACATGCCCGTGTTGAATTTGACACGCCCGTGTCAGACCCGAACACACCTGTGCTACAGGACGTGTTTCTCCCCTAACACTACTCGGCTAACAACCCGAGTAGGACACGGCCTGGGACACGCCCGTGTCTTAGGCCGTGTTCACTTTCTTGACGATCGTCGGCTACAATTTCGTAGACCACGCGACCATCATCGAACTCGAGCACGACACGGCCCTGGGACACGCCCGTGTCTGAGGTCGTGTGACCCCTTCCAATCACCAAACTTGGCTCAAAATGCTACACGTCCCTCTTTTGAGTTTTGGGGCATTACAAAAAACAAGCTATGGAACTATGCTAAAATGCAGTTTTATTTTGTATTTAAAGTACCTAACATGCATCTTAACATAAATCATTCCCAGATAACAAGTATACAACTAACAGTAGGTAATAGTAGTAGAAACAAGCAAGTAGTCCAACATGAGAACTAACCATATGGACGTCACAAACTAACGCGAACCCATAGGGAAACAATCTAGTCTAAAACAAAGAAACATCTACCGCTTGATGCGTTTTACGGCAAGTGTACTAGTCACGCAAGTAATATAAAATGGGCGAATTTTCCCAAGTATCATTCTCTCAAGGAACACAGTAAGGTGAAGTTAATTTTTGAGGAGGACTTGAGATTGAAGTCCTTAGGTCGGTGTTTACGAAGGGTTTTGATTGTTGCAGGAAAAGAAAGCAAAACACTAATAAACACTCATATGCAATGCCACTATGCAATGCTTCGCCAGGCAGATGGAAAACTACACGGGCCGCTATGCACCGAATCGCTACGCGAAGATACGAGTAGGCTTGCGGATGAGGTGGGGAGACTTGCGGAATCCTATGCAATTCTACTATGCAATGCTTCGCCAGGCAGTTGGAAAGTACATGAGCCGCTATGTACCGAATCGCTAGGCGGATGGACGAGTAGGCTTACAGATGACGTGGTTAGAATGATGAAATGAGGGTTGTGAGCACCTCTTCGCTACGCATGCCACTAGCAATTGCTAGTGCGGCACTGTGTGGTGGAGGAAGGATGATGGCACACCATAAGCAAATAACGTAAATATGAAATCATATAGACATGATTGTACACAAATATATATCAAATTAAGCACACTTCATCAAATACAAGAGATCAAACTACACTATCAATAACAAAGTAAAAGAGAGTGTGAAATTGACCGTATCTGAAGTCTTGCTGAGGATTCACGGAAGGAATCACCGGGTTATCAATCCGCATCCTAGCTCGGTCCTCAACTGCGTCCAGGGTAGAGTGGGCTGTCACTAACTCTCAATGGACCCGTCTTCTTTGTGTCATGATCCGGTGGAAATATAGTACCAAGTTTCATAAAAGCTAAGCTACAAAAGTCCGAACGGAAATATAGTACCAAGTTTCATAATGCAGAACATCTTTTATTATATATATATCTTCATTAACCAAATTAAACAAGACTGATCAGCTCGAGAAGGGAATCAAAAACATTGAGCAATACTAGTTGTATGATGCACAACCAATAAGATATACTGTGCCGTGGAAAAAGGTCCACAACGCGCACAGACTCAACAAGTAAGCACTCTACTGAGGGAAAACCCCAACGCACACAGACTAATACATTTTATATATGTTTATATGAATCACATTATGACTTCTTAATTAAGCAGTCGATAGAAGATTTATACCATAAATCTTGACATGGAGTCGACACAATGATGCAATTAGCCCGACAAGAATCCAAGGCTTTCGCAATGATGATTTCTAGGGACAAACGGTATAGACAAATCACTCGACGAAATTTGACATACCCGAGGAAATTGGCCATACTTGACGAATTTTTAAAGGTCAATTGACGAATTGGACAGGCGCCGCAAGACACGACACCCCACAAATTTTACTAAAACGACTCGATATATTTGATCATACACGACAGAAAAAAAGAATTAACAAACTCGAGAGATAATTAACCTAACAATTTCTACTAGTAAGCTACATTCGGAGTTGATAACGGGAAAAGAGGAAAAACGAACGATACACCACTTGCCTCAAAACGTCCGGATAACATCTGAAAAACGTCCAGTCGCGTGCTCCGCTTCGAGGTAGTCCGTAAGAATACCACATCACCGATTCCTAATACTTTTTCAGAGCAAAGCGAGGATGCGGTCAAAAGCACTATCGCCAAAAATCCACGAAACAGAGAAATCATACCGCGCACGCGTAGCTCTCGTCGAGAGCTTTCCAGATATATGCTCGGGCGAAAAATTAGAGCACCGGAGCTCCGTTGGTGGCCGTCAGATGGTTCTTCGAAATCGTCTCATCGCCACTCTGGTTCGGCCGAAATGTACAGGGGGAGGGATGGTCTCGGTTTCTTCTTACATTATATATATATATATATATATATATATATATATATATATATATATATATATATATATATATATATATATATATATATATATATATATATATATATATACGAGTGACAGGCACGGGCCTCCGGCCCGATGACTACCCGCACAGTACCCAGCCGGCGACGGAGTGCTTCGCCCGCCCCCGACGGGTCCTGCGGACTGCGCCCGCAACATATACATATGAGTACTCAAAATGATCGTAAAAAAATTTAAATCAATATTACAATATTTAATTTGTAAAAAATATATATTTGTATACTTAAAAAATTATTTTTTCCCTCTCTCTATTCCTATTCCTCCCTCACTCTCTCTCTTTCCCTCTCTCTCCCTCTGCCCCGCACACACTCCCCCTCTCTCTCCTCTCTCTCCTTTCTCTCCTTTCTCTCTTCTCTCTCTATAATAATTTATTTTAAAAAATTGGAAGTGTATTTTTAATAGTGTAAATGTTGCACCAAAGACATGTTTTCTTTTATATAATTGTATAGATATATATATATATATATATATATATATATACATATATATATATATATATATATATATATATATATATATATATATAATATAATAATACTAATAATAATAATTAAGACTAATAATAGTAAGTTAGAAATAAGGGAGAGGGTTTCGCGAGAGAGCAGTTGGAATTTTGTGAGAAGGAGAGTTAACAGTGGAAATTGCATGAACAATGGCCCTTTTATCCTTATGAATAGTGTAAATATCAAATATATCCTTCCTTAAACTTAAGGATGAATAGTAAATTTCATTTTTGAATAGTGTTTTAATATAATAATCGTAATAATAATGATAGTACATTATAAATATTATATCGTTACAGAGGGCCAAACGCCCGCCGAATCCTACGAAATTCGTGTCATAGGCGAATACAGATGCTACAAACCCAACGGCGAAGACAAAATCAAAATCTGACGCACCGTTCTCAAGATATAAATTTCCAAAATTTACGGCGAACGTTAAATGTAAAAGACTTCGGAAATTCGCCGAGGTTCCAATAATGCTTGGATCGCGACGAAGCTTGACGAGCAAGTCAAAAATTTATTAACTTTATTTCGTAACGCAAAATTTTCCAATTTCGACAACAATTCAAGAATTTGGCTGACTCGACCGAACGGACGTGAAAACACACTAACGGCG
Source organism: Platanthera guangdongensis (assembly GCA_039583875.1). Classification (NCBI taxonomy): domain Eukaryota; kingdom Viridiplantae; phylum Streptophyta; class Magnoliopsida; order Asparagales; family Orchidaceae; genus Platanthera; species Platanthera guangdongensis. Next base: position 124,261,379 of record CM077164.1, read on the forward strand.
ACGCGCCGTCAATTCCACATTAACGTAACGCCCTTACGTCATTATGACGTCACCAAGAGGATTAAATAATTGTTGGAAAATCTGGCGTGTTACATCAATGCTCTCAACGCCTCTGGCTGGCGCGACACGTTAGAAAGTTACCGCCTACACAGTAGGTTCTTGAGAGCTTGGCAAATTTATTCATTGAGCTAACGAAAGCGGTAGGACTAGCGCAGCACGGTAAGTTCCCGAGTGCTTTATCCATTTAATTCAGGCTACCGCTCGACATTAGCTACTACCGCTCGACGGTAGCTTCTAGATGAGGGCGCCTTGCATTTCTCGGACTTATAAACCTGCATACTCTACCAAACACAAGATGTAATCAAATACAACTTTGGAGTTGATATTATAAAAATAAGGATATGTGAATCGTCAGTTCCAAAAATTCTTATGTTCGTACATCGATCCTGACCCTAAATGCAAACTTTATTGGGGATAAACCATATCATCCCAGTGTAGATCTCTTCCTCCACCAATTGGTGGGAATCTCCATGCAAACATGTTGAATAAAGGATTTCACATGTCAATGATTTTGAAAAGAGAATCATTATACTCGAAGCACATTTCAGAGCCGACTATGGACTCAATCATTCTAACGACTTGCATATGCTACTGTGCTTTATAGCGTACTGGAAGCAATTCCCTCTGCTCAATCTCGTCCTTTAATTTGGCACAATCCTTTGTGGAGTGGCCTATTTCTCTATGAAACTCGCAGTACTTTACCCGATCTCCCTATCCTACCGAGATTTCTCGTGGCCTTCATAGCGCTGGGTCATCCCGGATTGCGTATAGCACATTGGTGCGCAAAGAGTTAAGTGGCGTGTATTCTTGGCACGTTCGGGGAGGTTGATTCTCACGATGATCTTGGTGGTGGGGTTGTCCCTACACTCTTCCGGGATAATCTGGGCATGTTCCTATATCTTCCTCTTCATCCCTCCTTCAAACTATCATCGATGTGGTTTAATTGCTTCATCGACTATGATTTGGGCTTCCACTTGGTGCACTAAGTCCGTGTACCTGGGGACCATCTCCCTCATAAAGGCAGAGTAGAAGCCCCCAAGCCAGAGTCCTCTGAGAAAGACTCTATGCAGGAGTTCTGGGTCCACCACAAGGATCTACCATTCTTTGGAAGTGAACCTACGAAAAAAATGTTTGAGGGTCTCCCCCTCATCCTAGAGGATACCTGGGAGATGGGATAGGTCCTCAACAATGTGACAATTAGCAATGAATTTATTTAAGAACTACCGGGTAAGCTGAGCGAAGTTCTGGACCATTCCTTACTTTAGTGAGTGGAATCATTTTCTTGTCTGACCTTTTAATATGGCTGGAAAAACTTGGTTGTGCAACTGATCATGTGCATTGTAGATGTAAAGAATTGCGGGGAAGTGGTTTATGTGCTCAAGGGGATCTTTAGTCCTCTCAAAGAACTTGATGTCGGGGATCTTTAATCCTGGAGGGACTGAATGTGCCAAGGCTTCTGGTGAGAATGGCGACCCATTTATTACAGGGTAGTGAAGGTTCATTGCTTGTCAACCTGCTTGGCCAGAATCATCTTCAAACAACTCTCTTATCTGTTCTCAAGTCATTCCTCTTACTAGATTTTCAAGGGATTCCTTCTGCTGGCGCTGGGGAAGAGGGCCAGTTTTGTTGGCCCTTGTCTGGTAGGCGGGTTGTTAAGTGTTGTCTTATTGTGAGGACTCAGTGTCCTCTTCTTATCCAACACTCCTATCACAAAACTTGGGTGGCAGTTCACTGTCCAGTGTCAGTGGTCCTTCAGAAGCATGCAACATTATATGGTTCTTTAGGAAGGCCATCATCTCGAACTGCTTCTTATCCAACTAGGCGACGCAAGCTGTTAAGAATGTCATAGGGGAATTTTTAGCATCTTTTGTGCAGGGAGTATTAAAGAGAGAGTGCGTAGGTCCTAGGTCCACATGGACTTCTAGAACTGACCCTCACATGGTGCTAGTACTACGTCCCTCCATCCCTTCTTGGTTTGCTAGGTTGTGAATTTTCTTGGGAACCCATAGACTGCACCAAACTGTGTGGGAGCCTACGGATCACATCTCTTCAGTTTGATAATATCAAATCTCATGTTGTATTTTATAACACTTGTGTTTGGTATAGTATGCAGTTTTATAGGTTCAAAAGAATCGAAGGACTCAACTCTGCGACCTACCGCCACATGTTAGCACTATTGCCAAGCGCCAGCCTGGATTTAATCTGAATGGGCGCTCGGGGAACTACTGTGTGGATCTAGAGCTACTGCCTGTATTATCTTCGCGAATTAGTCAGGACATGTGTTTGATGACCTACCACACGATGCTACCTTCCTACCACACATCGCTAGCTCTCTCAACGATCGTCGAGCTGGCTTCGTCGAGAAGATTGTGATACCGCCTGGTGAAAACTGGGTATCGTGCCACGCTAGCATGAAAAATAAGAAAATATATTGTTCAAATATATTTCCAAATCTGCAGGACAGCTATCACGTCAACGCGCAACGACCCACTGCTGGGCGCTAGTCCTACCACATGCAGTAGCCTATTTTTCAAAGACATATTAAAGGATTCTGTTTCTTTGTTCCTTGTAAGTAGAGAGACATAATTTCATTCTAGGGTTCGTGTGCCGTCTCTGAGCTGTGTTCCACCATCTCTGTCGAAGGAATAGAAATTCGCCTTCCTCCTGTTCGCGCACGAAGATCTCCGACGAGCAAAGTACTATAATGTCTTCGAGGATTTGATTGGTTGCAATAGAACATAGATCTTTAGCACTTATCACAAACTGCTCAACGGAGGAATCGTCTTGAGGGAGAATAAATTCAAATCTTCTTTATTCTCTTGTTATATTTTTCTAGTTTTCTAATTATTTATGGGTGAAGAAAATCGACCAGTGAAGGTCGTCAGAATCTGGGAAGGATTGCGTAAGAAATCATCCCGGGGAAGGGATGTATATATCAGGGGATCTAATGGGGCCCTAAGACACTTCTTTGCATGAAGATGAAGAGACGGATCGAAGATCTTTTCGAGGAGGAAAGGGAGAGAGTCAACTGGTCTGGGGAAAGGGTCGGTATAGAAACAAAAAAATCATTGTCAATCATCACTTTCGATCTCTGACGTCATGGAGATCTAGTTGTTTATTATTGTAAACCACTATTATTTCTATTGAATAAAATTATTACTTATTCTTCATTCATATTGTAATTTTGAGATTGTGTGCTGGTAGATTTCAGAATGGTATGTGCGTCTCTAAGGCAAAGTTCATTCCCGAAAATGAGTTCTGTAACCTCCCTCCGCACGCTAGCAAGCTAGCGCCCCTCGCACTAGCAATCTAGCGCCCCGCGTTAGCATCCAAAAACCAGTATTCCTGGGTAAAATTAATTTGAATTTTCACTTAACTCTACAAACCCTATTCACCGCCCTCTAAGGTTGGCCACACGATAAAACAAGTGCTATCAGAGGGAGGTTACTTCAAAAAAGGTTAAAATCTTGAAGTAAGATAACCAACATTAATCATGCTTTACCTACGGGTCAAGGTGGTAGTAGACCCCAATGTTTATGGGGAGTGACTATAGACACTTGGGAAGGCACAATTTTTTTTTCTTGATGACACAGAACATGGACGTGTGGGTCGTGATCCAAACGAAATACACTGCACCCACTATCACTCTGGGTGATCAAGTTTTAGAGAAAATGCATGACAAATGGAATGACTTTGATGAACTAAAATGTACTAACAATGTGAAAGCTATGAACTCTCTTTTTTGTGTGTTAGACAAAACTGAATTTAATCAAATTTGTAATTGTGAAACTGTGTTTGATATTTGGCGATTACTAGAGCTAAGACATGAAGGTACCTCTCAGGTAAAGGAGTCAAAGCTATTTTTACTAGAGTCTGAATATGAAAATTTATGGATGGAGATCGACGAGGAGGTTGATAGCATGTACACACACTTCATGAAGATCATCAATGCCTCTAGATCTCTCAGGAAGACATTCTTAAATGGAGACTTGATGTAGAAAATCTTGTGATTTCATCGTCCACGGTTCAATCGAAAAGTGATTATCATTGCTGAGTCACACGATATGAACACCTTGAAAATTGAAAGACTCATTAGGAATCTGAATAACCCTGAACTAGAGCTGAAGATATAATGTGAGGAATAATCAAAGGAGCCAAGAAGAAAGCTCTAATAATAGAAATAAAAGAGTCGGATGATGAAGGTGAAAAAAGATTATATGTTTGGGAATTTAGAAGATTCCTGAAGGATCCCAAGAGGTAATAGAAGTACAAAAGTTTTCTAAAGAAAGGTGCATTAAAGATGATGAGGTGGACCAGATCGACAAAAGGGTTAGAAAGCGATGAAGAAAAGTTTATTCCTGAGTGCTTCCACTCTCACAAGTCTGGACACATGAAGAGAGATTGCCCAAAGCTCTAAAAGGAAGAAAAAGGGAGGCAAGTAAGATAAACGGAATGAGAAAAGTGCTCAAAGCCTCGACATGGTATGATGCTATTTTTGATAAGTCGAGCACCTCTGGCTCTAGCAGTGAAGGCGAGGAGAATCTTTGTCTAATGGGGGAACAACACAATGACTCAGATGGTGAATCCAGTTTTTATAGCGACACGGAGGTAACTCCTCACATATATATAGAACTCCTTGAGTTATATGAAACTCTTGGCTATAAATTAGATGATGTGGGCAATATGAATAGTGTTTTGAAATCTGAAAATAAATAACTAAGAAAGGAGTTGAAATGTGTGAAGAATGAATTAGTGAAATCTGGAAAAGATAAGGTTGAGTGCCAAGGGTGCTCTCACTCCTTGTGCATAATAAAAGAATTTGAAGAGAACCTCTCTGAGAATTCCTCCAAAATTGACACTCACACTAAAGAGAGGAAAGACTTGGAAAGGAAGCTTCAAACTTCTCGTAGACATATTGAGAATAAAAAGAAAAAATTCGCAAATCAGTGTGTAATGCTGGTCACAAAAAATGCCACGTTAAAGGCGTAGATCCATGACCTAAACCTTGCCATCCAAAAGTTTGGAATAGGCCAAAAATCTCTGGATATGCTATTGGGTTATCAATGTTAAGGATATGGAAAATTCGGACTTGGATACAACTGTTGTGAGCTACCGCCGGACAGTATCGGTAGAGCTGGAAATTCTTCATTTCCAGCAAATCTAGCCAAATGGTTTATGAAACATAACACTAATCATGTTAAATAGAAAACCCACATCCTTCGTCTAGCAGGAGCCTGATTACCACGCAAAAGGTGATATCCACCGCTTATGTGAAGTGTGCCAAATGTAATAAGTTTGGTGACACCTATGGCTCTTTCTTGAATAGAGGAATGAAAAAAATGACTCAAGTCTGGATGCCAAAGTTGACTACCTACACTATGGGTGGAACAACTTGGGTAACCAAATTTTTACCCTCATCCTTTTGATGAGTGTGTTAGCAGGCTAAGGATAGGGAAAAGTGTGGTATTTGAAGACAAGTTCCTTAGCCTGGAGAAGTATAAAGGAGACATGATGATTTTTGGAGTAGAATGCAAATGATGTATTCTTGGTGTCGATAAGATGGGTAACAAAATATTTTCTATTTCAGAATTTCTATTCACAGTCATCTAAAACACAATTTAACTTCTATTAGTCAACAGTGCATTAAGGGCTTAAATGTGTAGTTTTGAAACCTCTACGAATACATGCAATATTATAGATGAAAATTGAACACCATGTTGCTGACTGCACCTAGAAACCATAGTTCTATATATGTTTTCGTAGGAACAAATGCATAAACATGACCACGATCATTCACCTATTATCTATGTCTCACAATAGTTGGGGCATATGGTTATGGGCATTAGAAACACTGACCTGTAATCCACGTCTTGTACTTAACTGGGGAGGGTTCCAGTAGGTCCTTATGTGCCAGTGGGGGGAAAGAGTGTAAGGTTGTGCGAGGTTCTTTTGTATGCATATGAGATTAGTGCCCCAACCTACGACATTTGTGCAGCTCTTCATGCCCATCCATCACTTAGTATGGGTCTAGGGTGTCGACATATTGATTGGGCAGTTTTTATCTTGAACATATTCTTCACTCTCATATACCTAGCATGGGCATTATTTCACTTCTCATACATGTCAAAATCATGCATAATTTTCTATCAGATTATCCTGTGTTTCTTTGTTCTTTCTTTTTTTGTATTTTCCATTGGACTAGTGTGCAATGTTTTTATGTCCGCAAATACAAAAAAAGTGGATCATTCTTTCTTATGACACACATGACTAGAATCTAGAGGATAATGATTGCGCGCAATGTTTGATTTAGGATTGTTCATCCTCATTAACATTGTCTGATTATGTAACAGCCCAAATTTCGGAAACAGGAAATTTTTGGGTGACACGGCCTGGGACACGGGCGTGTCCCAGGGCGTGTCATCTGACACGGCCTGCGACACGGGCGTGTCGCAGGGCGTGTCGAGGTTGTGTCGACGATCGGCCTTTGTCTCGATGATTTTTCGCTCGACCATGTGTCGAGAGGAGGCACACGGCCCAGGACATGGGCATGTCCAAGGCCGTGTCGTGTGCTCGACGATTTTTACTCGACGATCATCGAGTGTCGAGACGTGAGTGTTGAGTGTCGAGAGGTTGAACACGGCCTGTGACACGGGCGTGTCACAGGGCGTGTCAAATAAGGTCGACGAGCTCAGCCCGCCGAAGGATTTCGACAGGGCGTGTCTTTGTGCCGTATCTGGGCACACGGCCTGGGACACGGGCGTGTCACAGGCCGTGTGAAGTCTCGGGATGTTTTGGGATTTTTTTTCACCCAGGAACACGGCCACAGACACGGGTGTGTCTGAAGGCGTGTTGGTGACACGGCCCATGACACGGGCGTGTCCCATGGGCGTGTCACTGGTTTGGATAATTCGGTTGACCACCGCTTGAGGCACACGGCCTGGCACACGGCCGTGTCAGAGGCCGTTCCGAGTCAAAATCAGTGTTTTTGGCAGAATCGTGGCCGTCCATTCCTTCAGCCTGGATCCAAGGGCTGAAGCTTCTTTCCTCTTCTCCTAAAGGCCGAAATCTGAGAAGTTATTCTCATTTACTTGGCCTTGATCTTTCTTCAAGTTAAGAGAGAAAGAGAGAGAGAAAGGAGGAGGAAGAGGGAAAGGGGGCTGCTGCTGGTGGTGCTGCGGTTTACCGACGAGAAATCCGAAGCCGGCGTTGTGGAGGAAACATTCTTGCGAGTCTTGCAAGCAAGCTTTGAGTTCATGGCACCTAAGCGGTCGTCAAGAGTAACGACTTTTCTTCCTAGCCATGTGAAGGCTTCTTTTTGGCATAGCTTTGTGATTCCCCCCACCAAGATGTGGCTGATTTTGGGAATCTTTGGGTGGATACTTGACATCCCCTTTGTTAGCATATAGATCCGGAAATGGAGTACGGAATAGGCATGCTGTGTGAAGCCCATCTGGACAGGTTGGTCTGGATTGGTGATGTTGCATACGAACCGGAGAAGACTCCGTGATAACGTGTAGTGTAAGGAGTCTACGGGTTATGCCTGCGAAAAGGAGTAGCAGGAAGTACTGGAGTGGTAGCCCAGGGAAAATAGCCATGTGTTGTTTTTGGGTCCAACCTGTGTATGAGGCATAGGAAGTACTGGTGTGACCAGGAAATACCCTTTGTGATGCTTGATGTCTGAGGTTGTCCACCTGTGAAGTGAGTAACAGGCAGTACTGGCAGGATAGCCAGGAAAGACCCCTGACATTTGTGCCTGTGCGGTGTCAACCTGTGGAGAGAGTCACAGGAAGTACTGGGAGGCCCAGGAAAGACCCACTGTTGTGCTAAGGAAATGGGTATCGAGATATGCCCATGCTTGAATGCCAAGAACAGGATTGGTGAGACCGACCCGCGCCTGTGATATAGCCATGAGTACGCTGTACTCGGAGAAGGCAAGGCGATTTGAGCAACGGGGGGTGGAGGATCCGACCTCCGCTATGTCCGTCCGACGTGAGACCAAAAGGTGCGGTCTGCTGGAGCGCATAGCAAGTGTCTTCGGCCTGCGCGCCATGACACAATGGGGGGCTACAGGCCATCCCGGTGTAGGAAGACTAACTCCGGCTGCATGCCATGGAGTAAATGCTCAAGAGATTTACCGTTGGGTTGTGACCCCAATACGGTGGTGGGCAAGAGATTTGCCAGAACACCAAGAATGTGCCCTGAGTGCACGGTCCGTCGGGCCGGGTGGCGAACGGTTGTGATGGCTTGTGTGCGTGAAAGCACATTTTGATGATATATCTTGCCATACTTGTGATTTACTATGCCTGCAGGGAAGGATACCGCTGCCCCGAGAGAAGGGGTAGGGTCGTTATAATTTGGTCAGCTGAACGCTGACTGTTGCTTTTGTTTGCCACCGTTGGGTGGATTGTCCCTGTACAGGTGCTGGAGAGCCGAGCGGGACGCATAGAGGTTGATGTTCCTGCTGTTGTTGCTGCTACTGCTGCTAGCCCTCGAAGGCTATCTGTGTTATTGTGTGTTTTCTTTTATTGTGGCCGGCCTGCACGCCAATTTGTTTAGGCCACTGTTTGAAAGCCATGTAAGGCCATCAGGCCAACTCTTTGGACTTGTTGTAAGACATTCCTATAGTATATAAAATGTGAAGTTTTATGTTTGGACATTCATGAGGAGTTCAAGTGATAGTCTAGGCTTCCGCTAGAATGCTTTGTGATAAGTGCGATGCGCGACTCTGGTATCATCCTGTACCGTCTCCGTCTGTTTTGTGATATATCCTGTGGGGCCTCGGTCGGACCTTCTAGAATATATCATATGAACGGATGGGGTTGTTACATTTTTGGTATCAGTTGTCTTGGTCTTTCCCTCTCGAAGTCGTGGCTGACTTCTTTTGTGGGGTGGCGAGCACGTGTTTGTGCACACCAAAGTCTACGAATGAACTCCTGAATGTCCATGATAGGAATGCAAACTTGATGTGTTTGAGGAACCTGTGTGTTCTGATTTTGTGTTTATTGCTTGGGTACGACCGCTAATGTGTGTGTCTTGTCCACCTTTCGGTGACACAGAGTGGAGCTGGGCCGTCTGAGTCCCAGCGTTCTGATGAAAGTACGGCACCAGCCGCGGTGCCTACACCTCCACCGTCTGCGGAACCTGTGCGTTTAGTTGCGGAGGCTTTATTTACCATGATCCAAGGCCAGACCCTTAGGCAGGAGCAAGCGGCTGTGAGGCCAGAATAGGTGGCGGCAAGGCCTGAACCTGTCGTGGATGTGGCTCCTCGAGCGGCTGAGAAGCAGCTAACGCGGTTTATGAGTTTCCATCCGCCTACGTTCTCGGGCGCGGGAACTCCGACGCAGGCTGAGGATTGGCTATCGCGCGTCAAGCAAGTGATGACGGCGATAGGAACGGCGGAGCATCAGAAAGTTACTTTAGTTACCTTTTTGCTTGAAGGAGAAGCTCGATTATGGTGGGATGAGATGGAGTTGCATCACTTGGCGGGTCGTCCGTTAACCCAAGTATCGATGGAAGAATACTCCCGGCTCTTCCTAGCGAAGCACCTTCCTGCGGCTCAACGGATAGCCATGGAAAATGAATTCCAAAGGTTAACACAAGGTGATGGCAGTGTTGACGCATACTTGCATGAATTTACTCGCTTAGGGCGGTATGCGGGTTCTATTTTTGCTGATGAGCATAGGAAGAATAATCGGTTCTATGAAGGACTGAGGGACGAGCTGAGGTTCCTTGTGTCAAGTTCTGTGAACCAAGGTTTCCAAGTGTTGGTTGACACCGCGACCGCGTTGGAAAAGGATATGAAAAGGGTGCAAGGGAAGAGAGCTTTGGCTGTGACGCAACCGGAGTGGAAGGCGCCCCGATCGGGAAAACCATTTTATAAGACGAGATGGGGCAAGAAGTCCAAGCCTAGTGGACAAGCTCCTTCATCAGTTGCAACGGAAGCAACATCAGGGGCGACCTCCAAGCCCGACAATCGTATCTGCTTCCATTATGGCCGGATGGGGCATATTGCGCGAGATTGTCGGATGCCGCCAAAGAGTGAAAAGAAGGCGGGAGCATCTTATGCGGAAAAAGGAAAGGCGGTGGTGGATTCCTCTGCCTCGCAGGCGCAACCCCGGGTCTATAATCTTGGCCTACAAGAGGCCATCAAGCAGAGTGACGTTGTCACAGGTATGCGTTGAGTTTTGCATCTGCTATTTGTTTGTATGTTTTGCTTAGTACTCCTATGTTTGCGGTTTGTGTGTGTGACATGTTTGTCATAGGCTTTGTGATGATTCGGGACACGCTGGTGCGAGCACTATTTGATACAGGTGCATCACATTCTTTTCTGTCTAGTGAGTTTATTACGTGGCTTGGGATACCCAGTCGTGCAAAGACAGATAGCGTCAGAGTGGTGTTGCCGAATGGCTGTTGGATGCTTGCGGATCAAGCTTGCGATGTGGCGGTTCAGTTAGGAAGTCGGGATTTTCATTTGACTGCATTTGTTTTGCCAATATCGGAATTCGACTTGATTTTTGGGATGGATTGGCTTGCGGAGCAGCATGCTATGATTGATTGCCAGTCCAAAGAAATCACGTTGGGCCAGAATACCGAACAGGAGACAAAGTTCGCGGGTATGCGAGGAGTGGGCGGGACATTGATGTCTGCACTCCAGGTAGTCAAGGCTGTTCGGAAGGGTGCGGAATGTTATTTTGCACTGATTCAGGCTGTGGATCCTAAGGCCAGTTTGTGCGAGGTTCCGATTGTGGCAGAATTTACAGATGTGTTTCCCACGGATCTCCCTGGGCTACCACCCCAGCGGGAGATTGACTTCACAATTGAGTTGGTGCCAGGTGCGAAACCTGTGGCCCGTTCGCCATATCGCGTTGCGCCAAAAGAGATGGATGAATTGAAGGTGCAACTCCAAGAAATGTTAGAGCAAGGTTATATACGCCCAAGTATGTCACCTTGGAGCGCGGCTGTGCTTTTTGTAAAGAAGAAAGACGGTGGGTTGCGGTTGTGTATTGATTACCGTGAATTGAATAAGCTGACCGAGAAGAATAAGTACCTGATACCCCGGATTGATGAGTTATTCGATCAGCTAGTGGGCTCGACCGTCTATTCGAAGTTGGACCTAAAGTCTGGTTACTACCAGTTACGAATTCGGGAAGGTGACATTCCCAAAACCGCATTTGGAACGCGTTATGGGCACTATGAGTTCACAGTCATGCCATTTGGACTGTGCAATGCGCCCTCGGTGTTTATGGATTTGATGCACCGTATTTTCCGTGAGTACCTGGATCTATTTGTGATTGTGTTCATTGATGACATCCTGGTGTACTCAAACTCGGAAGCTGAACATGAGATTCACTTGCGGTTGGTGTTGAACACGTTGAGGCAAAATCAGCTATATGCCAAGTTCTCGAAGTGCGAGTTTTGGCTATCGTCAGTGGCATTTTTGGGCCATATGGTGAGTGGAGCGGGCATTGCAGTGGATCCAGCAAAGATAAGGGCCATACAGGAGTGGCCAATCTTGTCTTCCGTGGCCGAGGTCAGGAGTTTCCTTGGACTTGCGGGCTACTATCGAAGATTTGTGGAAAACTTCTCGCGGATGGCTTTGCCGCTAACCACACTGACGCGAAAAGATCAGAAGTTTGTTTGGACGCCAGAGTGCGCACGAGCTTTTGAAGAGCTGAAGGTTCGGTTGACCACGGCACCGGTGTTGTCTTCGCCACGTGGAACCGATGGATTTATGATTTATAGTGATGCCTCAGGGAGCGGCTTAGGCTGCGTTCTTCTGCAAAAGGAGAAGGTGATTGCTTATGGCTCACGCCAGCTAAAGGTGCACGAGCGAAATTATCCCGTCCATAATTTGGAATTAGCGGCGGTGATTTTTGCACTCAAGTTGTGGCGACACTACCTTTATGGAGTGAAGGTGGAGATCTATACCGATCATAAGAGCCTAAAGTATCTTTTAGAGCAGAAAGACTTGAATATGCGACAATGAAGGTGGTTGGAGTTCCTTGGGGACTACACTTTCGAGATTCACTATACGCCCGGGAAGGGGAATGTTGTCGCGGATGCCTTGAGTCGGCGAGTTCCGGTTAGAGCAAATTGGTTACAAAGGCATGATGAACGTCTTATCCAGGAACTGGAGGCATTGGAGATCTATTGTGTTGACAAGAATTCCATTGCCATTGCATGTCTGAACTGGACTGAGGTGCAATGTGACCTTGCAGACCGAGTGCGACGGGCAACGGAGTTGGATGAAGATCTCTTGCGTTATGTGAATTAAGGGCCAGAAGGCAAATTCACCTGGAATGACGGTCTTTTGCGAGAAGAGGGCCGTTTGTGCGTCCCGAATGTGGGAAAATTGAGGGAAGAACTGCTGTATGAAGCGCATTATACAAAATATTCCATTCACCCCGGGAGCACAAAGATGTTCAACGATATGAAGAAGCTTTTCTGGTGGCTAGGGCTCAAGAAAGATGTTGCCCTTTATGTCTCGAAATGCCAAACCTGTGCGATGGTGAAGGCGGAATGCCAAAAGCCGGGCGGTTATTTGAAGTCACTGCCAATTCCAGAGTGGAAATTTGATGATATTTCCATGGATTTTGTGCATGGGTTGCCAAGATCGCAGCGAGGAAATGATTCTATTTGGGTCATTGTAGACCGGCTAACAAAAGTAGCACATTTTCTCCCGAACAGGCGGGAGGATTCAGTTGAATATTTGGCAAAGTTATATGTTGACCAGATTGTGCGGCTTCACGGTGTTCCTCGGAGCATCGTAAGTGATCGAGATGGGCGATTCACGTCAAATGATTGGAGGCTAGTTCACCGACTGTTGGGCACGAAGTTGACTTTCAGTACGGCCTTTCATCCCCAAACGGATGGCCAAACTGAACGTACCAACAGAACAATGGAGGACATGCTCCGAATGTGTGCCTTTGACTTCGGAAAGAGATGGGAAGATCATCTCTATGTGGTAGAGTTTGCATATAATAACAGCTACCAGGCGAGCATTGGGATGGCACCATATGAAGCTCTATATGGAAGGAAGTGTCGTACTCCCCTGGCTTGGGTAGAAGCGGGCGAAGCCCGGGTTTTTAAACCAAATGAGGTTGATGACGCAAACTCAACCATACGGACTATTCGAGAGCGATTGCTTATTGCTTAAGATCGACAAGCGAAGTACTACAACGCCAAGCACCGGAACGTAGAATTTACGGTTGGCGACTGGGTCTACTTGAAGATCAAGCCATTCAAAGGTGTCTCCAGGATTCGACGATTGAAAAAGTTGAGTCCAAGATATTTGGGTCCTTTTGAAGTGGTTGAGTGAGTGGGCGAAGCGGCTTATCAGCTGGCTCTGTCGGCGGACTTGGGTGGGTTACATGATGTCTTTCACATCTCGGTGCTTCGGAAGGCCGTAAAAGATCCAGCTCAAGTGATCGCGGATGATCGTGTGCCGGTGGAGTATGGACTCACAATGAGAGTTAGACCCATTCAGATCGAAAATCGAGCCGAGAAATAGTTGCAGAACAAGACGGTCGGTATGGTAAAAGTCTGGTGGGACAACTGCGGCCGTGAAGAACTAACATGGGAGCAAGAGCAAACCATGCGAGAAGAGTTCCCTGAGCTGTTTTTGTAATTTGTAGCAAGGATGTTGTAACATCAAATTTGGCATGTTGTAACATTTTTCTTGCTGGTTACTGTTGTCTTTCCCGTGTCTGAATTTCGAGGACGAAATTTCTTGTAAGAGGGGAGGATTGTAACAGCCCAAATTTCGGAAATAGGAAATTTTTGGGTGACACGGCCTGGGACACGGGCGTGTCCCAGGGCGTGTCAGCTGACACGGCCTGCGACACGGGCGTGTCGCAGGGCGTGTCGAGGTTGTGTCGATGATCGGCCTTTGTCTCGACGATTTTTCGCTCGACGATGTGTTGAGAGGAGGCACACGGCCCAGGACACGGGCGTGTCCAAGGCCGTGTCGTGTGCTCGACGATTTTTACTCGACGATCGTCGAGTGTCGAGACGTGAGTGTTGAGTGTCGAGAGGTTGAACACGGCCTGTGACACGGGCGTGTCACAGGGCATGTCAAATCAGGTCGACGAGCTCAGCCCGCCGAAGGATTTTGACAGGGCGTATCTTTGTGCCGTGTCTGGGCATACGGCCTGGGACACGGGCGTGTCACAGGCCGTGTGAAGTCTCGGGATGTTTTGGGATTTTTTTTTCACCCAGGCACACGGCCATAGACACGGGCGTGTCTGAAGGCGTGTTGGTGACACGGCCCATGACACGGGCGTGTCCCATGGGCGTGTCACTGGTTTGGATAAGTCGGTTGACCACCGCTTGAGGCACACGACCTGGCACACGGCCGTGTCAGAGGCCGTGTCGGGTCAAAATCAGTGTTTTTGGCAGAATCGTGGCCGTCCATTCCTTCAGCCTGGATACAAGGGCTGAAGCTTCTTTCCTCTTCTCCTAAGGGCCGAAATCTGAGAAGTTATTCTCATTTACTTGGCCTTGATCTTTCTTCAAGTTAAGAGAGAAAGAGAGAGACAAAGGAGGAGGAAGAGGGAAAGGGGGCTGCTGCTGGTGGTGCTGCGGTTTACCGACGAGAAATCCGAAGCCGGCGTTGCGGAGGAAACGTTCATGCGAGTCTTACAAGCAAGCTTTGAGTTCATGGCACCTAAGCGGTCGTCAAGGGTAATGACTTTTCTTCCTAGCCATGTGAAGGCTTCTTTTTGGCATAGCTTTGTGATTCCCCCCACCAAGAGGTGGCTGATTTTGGGAATCTTTGGGTGGATGCTTGACATCCCCTTTGTTAGCATATCGATCCGGAAATGGAGTACGGAATAGGCATGTTGTGTGAAGCCCATCTGGACAGGTTGGTCTGGATTGGTGATGTTGCATACGAACCGGAGAAGACTCCGTGATAACGTGTAGTGTAAGGAGTCTATGGGTTATGCCTGCGAAAAGGAGTAGCAGGAAGTACTGGAGTGATAGCCCAGGAAAAATAGCCATGTGATATTTTTGGGTCCAACCTGTGTATGAGGCACAGGAAGTACTGGTGTGACCAGGAAATGCCCTTTGTGATGCTTGATGTCGGAGGGTGTCCACCTGTGAAGCGAGTAACAGGCAGTACTGGCAGGATAGCCAGGAATGACCCCTGACATTTGTGCTTGTGCGGTGTCCACCTGTGGAGAGAGTCACAGGAAGTACTAGGAGGCCCAGGAAAGACCCGCTGTTGTGCTAAGGAAATGGGTATCGAGATATGCCCAGGCTTGAATGCCAAGAACAGGATTGGTGAGACCGACCCGTGCCTGTGATATAGCCATGAGTACGCTGTACTCGGAGAAGGCAAGGCAATTTGAGCAACTGGGGGTGGAGGATCCGACCTGCGCTATGTCCGTCCGACGTGAGACCAAAAGGTGCGGTCTGTTGGAGCGCATAGCAAGAGTCTTCGGCCTGCGCGCCATGACATAATGGGGGGCTACGGGCCATCCCGGTGTTGGAAGACTAACTCCGGCTGCATGCCATGGAGTAAATGCTCAAGAGATTTACCGTTGGGTTGTGACCCCAATACGGTGGTGGGCAAGAGATTTGCCAGAACACCAAGAATGTGCCCTGAGTGCACGGACCGTTGGGCCGGGTGGCGAACGGTTGTGATGGCTTGTGTGCGTGAAAGCACATTTTGATGATATATCTTGCCATACTTGTGATTTACTATGCCTGCAGGGAAGGATACCGCTGCCCCGAGAGAAGGGGTAGGGTCGTTATAATTTGGTCAGCTGAACGCTGACCGTTGCTTTTGTTTGCCACCGTTGGGTGGATTGTCCCTGTACAGGTGCTGGAGAGCCGAGCGGGACGCATAGAGGTTGATGTTCCTGCTGTTGTTGCTGCTACTGCTGCTAGCCCTCGAAGGCTATCTGTGTTATTGTGTGTTTTCTTTTATTGTGGCCGGCCTGCGCGCCAATTTGTTTAGGCCACTGTTTGAAAGCCATGTAAGGCCATCAGGCCAACTCTTTGGACTTATTGTAAGACATTCCTATAGTATATAAAATGTGAAGTTTTATGTTTGGACATTCATGAGGAGTTCAAGTGATAGTCTAGGCTTCCGCTAGAATGCTTTGTGATAAGTGCGATGCGCGACTCTGGTATCATCCTGTACCGTCACCGTCTGTTTTGTGATATATCCTGTGGGGCCCCGGCCGGACCTTCTAGAATATATCATATGAACGGATGGGGTTGTTACAAATTATGCCATGATGTGTCGAATCTAAAGGTGCTTAGCTACTGAGTACGACTAGACACTATAATGTATGGTGATATGCCTCTTGGTATGTGTGAGGATTTAGGTTGCATAATGACTCTACACTTTTCACACATCCCTAGACAAAAGACTCATGTAGAAATTCTAAGCTTACATGCTATAACTCGTGATATTGTGTCTGACATAGTAGACATAACTTGAATAATCAAAGTCACAATACACATGTTCTTATATAAAGTTTAGAACCTTGGGCCAAATTCCTGGTTGTCAAGTTTTTTGTGTATAAGTTAAAGTGTATTTATCTATGTGGATAGATTTCGATTGATTCGGGGACCTTGGAATATATGCTATAATAATGATAGTACAAAAATAAATGATATATATATATATATATATATATAAATATATATACTATGCATGATATCAAATCATGTGTTAAGGATTCCCCCAAGCACTACTCACTCCTCTTGATAAGTCTTCATGAGAGTTCTAAGGATGAGCACCTTGGTCAAAAGAATCATTTTGATCTTGTACAAAGACTATAATTTGAGTTAGTGCCCCATATTCTTGTCTTGGTATGAAGTAGATAGAAACGTAACGTGATTTTTCACTCTATTTCTCGTGTGATTGCATATCGAATTATTGAGATAAAACATGTACTAATGGTTATTTCTACTTGATATTTTTCATTTGGTGCTACACGTGCACCTTTCATTGTTCTATCTAACACTTCCTTGTATAAGAGTTGGACTGAAACTACATTATATGTCTTTAGCACATAGGTACTAGTACTCAATTTCTATTCTTGACTCTTACAATGTTACATTATGTTCACTCTATAAATCTCCTAGCATTGTACTACAAATCGCTGTGTATTTAGTTTCACTTGTGTTGTCCAAATATTTTTTTACTCGAAAAATTCATATGATTTGCTTCTGTGTAATCCGCTCGTATATTTTCTCATGCGCATTCTGTTCTTTGATTTATGTTTGGTCACCCTTATTGTGTTTGCATCATGATTCACGTTATAATGTGCATTGTTTGTTGTTTATCATGCTTATTTTGACTGCATCTTTTCCCGTACATGCGTATAATTTTTTTTGGTCCTGCCCACCCCTTTTGGTAATATCAAAAGGGGAAGAATATAATGTTCATAACCCCTCTAAAAGCCCAAAACAATGCTTCCACTGATAGAATTCTTTACCTCTCAAAAGTAAAAGAGAGGTCTGGGGTTCAAGTGAAATTCTAGAGCTGCCCATTCCAATGGGAAAGGCAAAACTCTCGTAGTGCATCAAACCACTGTTGGGAACTATACCCACATTAACCCAGATTTGATGAAGTCACCCAGGAACTAAGATGGATTAGTTTGTATTTGATGCTTTGTTTGAGTTATGTGTTTGCAAGATTCCAATGGGAAGTGTAGACCAATGTCAGTCTACAATGGGTCATCAAACACAGGACCATACAGTGTAATCCCTCATTGTGTGCTCCAAAGTGTTGACTCATGTGTAGCCTCTCTATTGGGATTGAAAGTCCACTAAGTGTCGGCTATGTGCACCTATGGGGGGGGGGAATAGGTGACGTGTGGTTTTTTTGCGGAATTTACAGATGTACCTGCACAATAAAAACAACAAACACAGCACACAGAATACACAGCAAATTTATAGTGGTTCCCCGACTTGGGTACATCCACTTTCCCCCTTCGACCTATCTCCCCAACAAGGGACGACTCGGTCACTTCACCAACGGGATTGAAATCCAATCCCTGCACTAACGGAAGGAGCCCTTCCACACGTGAGAGTCAACACTCCCACAAAACGGGTTGCACCCAACCCTTACAACACGGAACAAAGGTTCCTAAACAATAAAATAAATGTAGAATGTACACGTGATACAAACTTCTCTTGGAGACTACGGTGTTCCTCTTTGTTCGACGACGTGTTCTTGAAGTCGATGAAGAGTCTACGACCTTGGTCTCTCTTGGAGAGGATCTCCCGAAACCGGCGGCGGCAATCCGAGCGGCGGCTTGGTTCGGAGTTGGCGGCGACGAAGGTGCGATGCTGCAGTGCTTTGAGATCCAAACTTGCTTGCGAAGCAAACTAGGTCTACCAACGGTCCCTCTAGGATCGGTCGTCTCGATCGATTCGGACGGGGGAGTGTTACCCGGTCAACAAATCGAGAGACAAGAGATCTCTGGATAGACGCGTGAGACGCAAGCTTTGCTAAGCTACTGTCACCGGAGATCGGGAAGAAGAGTGATCAGCGGCGGCGGCGTACTAGCCCGAGCGCGACGGCGGCGGAGAAGAGAAATCGCGATATTAGGGTTTCGTGCTCGGCTACTTTCTCGGTGTCTTTTCCGTTCAAAATACCCGAGTATAAATACTGTAGCTACAGCAAATTTGACCGTTGTGGGACCCACAAATGAAATCCCCAAAATCCGGTTCAGACAAGTCCAAAAGCAGAATCCGGTTCAGCAGCATTCTGAGAAAACGCCAAGTCAAAATCGGCGAGAATCGCAGACGATTCTCGACGAATCGGCGAGAATCACCAAGTGATTCTCGACGATTCGTCGAGAATCGTTTGTGATTCTCGTCGAATCACTTGTCGATTCTCAACGAATTTTACTTTATACATGGGCTGCTTGACCACTGGTTCGGCGGGAATCACAAGTGATTCTCGCCGAATCTTACTTGGCACCATTTTGAGATGGCCAAAAGGAGTCGGCGAGAATCACTGATGATTCTCGTCGATTCGGCGAGAATCACCAAGTGATTCTCGCCGATTCGGCGAGAATCACTTGGTGATTCTCGTCGAATTTGCCTTGGACGATTTTTCGTCTTCCACCTAGGAGCTGCTCCTTGATCCTCCATGCTCCTTGTCTTCTCTTGCATATGAGCGGCCCTGTACTTGAAAGTAAGTGCACTCCAATAGAGAGAGTACACATAGGCCAACACACTGATCTGCTCAACGAGGGATTACGTCGTGCAGACCCGTGTATATTGACCTACTGCACCCTGACATTGGTGTGCACTTAGCGTGGAGAAACTGCAAGTACAACTTGAAAAAGTTTATCAAATACATAGTCTATTCACCTTAGCTTGTCCAGGGGCTTCTTCAAATCAGGTACATTGTGGATACAATACCCAACAATCTCCCCCTATTTGAAGAAGCCTAAACCCTACAAGCTAAGGTGAATGGAGCGAATGAAAATGAAAGCAAATGAAATTCATAAACTTAACATTGGGTGGAGTCATCCCTTACCAATACCGATTGCTTGGGAGCAAGCTGGAGCCACACCTTAGCCTTGACCCCGAGAGGGTAATCTCCCCCTTTTCGGCTTCTACAAATCGGGGTCTGTAGCGATTGACTCTTTGCTCCCCCTCGGTTCTTGCACGAGCCTGGAGCTTCTGCAGTCTTCACTCCTCATAGTTGAGCATTCCCAATTCAGTCTTGAAAAGATTGAACTTGGCCTCGTCTAGGGGCTTTGTGAATATATCAGCAATCTGCTTGTCCGTGGGGACATAACAGAGAGAGATATCCTTGTTCTCCACGTGCTCCCGGATGAAGTGGTAGCGTACTTCAATATGCTTCGTTCTGCTGTGCGACACCGGATTGTTGGCAATGGCAATTGCACTGGAGGAGTCGCAGTACATTGGAACTTCCTTGAACTGAAGGTTGTAGTCGGCCAACTGATTTCTGATCCAAAGGAGTTGTGCGCAACAGCTTCCTGCCGAGATATACTCTGACTCTGCTGTGGAGGTTGCAACACAATTCTGTTTCTTGCTGTTCCATGAGATAAGCCTCCTGCCGAGGAATTGACACGTCCCGGAGGTGCTTTTCCTGTCATCCCTGCTCCCTGCAAAATCAGCATCTGAAAAGCCTATTAGCTCGACATCATTGTTCCTCGGGTACCACAAGCCAAGATTAGGAGTACCTTTAAGGTATCTTAGAATTCGCTTTGCAGCGACATAGTGAGATTCCTTAGTGTTCACCTGATATCGGGCACATACACATGTGGAGAACATAATATCCGGTCTACTGGCAGTAAGGTAGAGCAGGGATCCAATGATGCTTCTGTATTTGGTTTCATCGAAAGGTTTACCTTTCTCATCCTTATCCAGAGACATGGTGGATCCCATTGGAGTCCTCATAGAGGTTGCACTCTCCATACCGAATTTCTTAAGGAGTTCATTTGTGAACTTCGTCTGAGAGATGAAGATTCCATCCTCAGACTGTTTCACTTGAAGGCCTAAGAAATACTTGAGCTCTCCCATACTGCTCATTTCAAACTTTCCTTGCATAAGTTTAGAAAACTTTTTGCACAGATTGTTGTCCGTTGAGCCGAATATTATGTCATCGACATAGATTTGCACCAGCAAAATCTTGCCTTTGACTTCCCTGAGAAACAATGTTTTATCTATTTTACCTCTGGAGAACTTGTTCTCAAGAAGAAAACTAGATAAAGTCTCATACCAAGCTCGTGGAGCTTGTTTCAACCCATATAAGGCCTTATTGAGAAAATAAACGTGATTGGGATAAGTAGGATCGACAAAACCTGGGGGTTGAGCGACGTATACTTCCTCTTTCAGGTCTCCGTTCAGGAATGCCGATTTCACATCCATTTGGTAGACTGTGAATCATTTGTGTGAAGCATACGCCAGGAACAACCGGATTGCCTCGAGCCTTGCTACTGGTGCAAAGGTCTGGTCGAAATCAATCCCTTCCTCCTGTCGGTAACCTTGAGCCACCAGCCTGGCTTTGTTCTTTACGATGACACCATGTTCATCCAGCTTGTTTCTGAAGATCCACTTTGTGCCGATCACATTCTGCTTGTATGGTCTGGGAACCAACGTCCAAACTTTGCACCGTTCGAATTGATGTAGTTCCTCTTGCATGGCCAGAATCCATGCCGCATCCTTATTCGCCTCGTCGAACTTCTTTGGCTCTACCTGTGACAGGAAGCTGAGATGCAATACTTCGTTAGTTGTACCTCTTCGAGTTCTGACGCCTACACGAGGATCTCCGATGATCTGTTCTCTAGGATGATCCCTCACATGACGGAGCTCTAGAAGTCTGGCGTCTGGAGCTTCAGCTACTTCTTGTGCTTCTCTTTCTTCTAAAAGATTTGTTCCATCTTGATCTTCAACATTTTCAGATGACGTGGAGGTGGAAACTTTGACGTACTTGGGTGCGTCATCTTTAGGGGTCTCATCCAGATTCAGCTGGTCAAGTCTAGCACCTGCATCTTCAAGAATACTACTGGAAAAATTGCTGTTAAGCAAACTTCCTTCATCAAATACAACATTTATTGATTCTTCTACCACTAGGGTTTTCTTATTGAAGACCCTATATGCCCGACTATGGGAACTATAGCCCATGAATATGCCTTCGAAGCATTTTTCACCGAATTTAGTACGCGGGTACTTCCCATTATTCAGTACATAGCATCTGCAACCAAAAATCCTCAAGTAGGACATGGTTGGTTTCCTGCCTTTCAGTAGCTCGTAGGGCGTCTTACGATGATGCTTGTTGATCAAAGCTCGGTTTTGTACATGACATGCCGTATTGACACCCTCTGCCCAGAAGTATTCCGGGAGAGAAGCATCTTTCAACATAGTCGTGCAGGCTTCAATGAGAGTTCTATTTCTCCTCTCCGCAACTCCATTTTGCAGAGGAGTGCGCGGGGAGGAAAACTCGTGAAAGATAACTTGTTCTTCACAAAATTCTGTCATAGCACCAGATTCGAATTCTGTTCCATGGTCACTTCGGATTTTGACCACGGAGCAGTTAAATTCGTTCTGAACCTGCTTGACAAAATTAGTGAAGATGTCAAAAGTATCTGACTTTCGTTTCAAAAAGAACACCCATGTAAACCGTGAGTGATCATCAACTATCACTAGCGTATATGACTTGCCTCCCAAGCTATGAACTTGCATTGGGCCAAACAAGTCCATATGTAACAGGTAAAGACATCGGGAGGAGTCTTTGTCTGCAATGCTCTTGAAGGTAGCCCGAGTCTGTTTGCCCATCTGGCATGCAGGACAGGGGCTATCTTTGATGCACTTGATACTGGGAGCATCTCTTAATAAGTTCTTAGAAAATAGCATACTAATTGTCTTGAAATTAATATGTGCCAATCTCTTGTGCTATTGTTCACAAAGAGATGCACTGCCTGTTGCCACAAGGCATACGGGGGTAGATGAATCCAAACTGAGAAAATCTAAGCAAAAGATATTTCTGCTCCTAATGCCTGATAATACCGTCTCAGAAGAGATACGTGAAATTATCAGACATTTATCCTTGCAGAACTTAACGTCATAACCTTTATCACATAACTGACTTACACTGATCAGGTTATGGTTTAACCCTTCAACATAAGCCACGTCGGTGATAGAGATTATACCGTTGGAAATCATACCATAACCTCTGGTGACTCCTCGATCTGACCCTCCAAAGATGACTTTGGGTCCATTCTCGACTGGAGTGTAATCACGCAGCAGGCTTCTTGTCCCGGTCATATGCCGGGAGCATCCACTGTCCAAATACCAGATTGGCGTTTTGGTGGCCTTTGGACATTCCTGCAAAACAAAATTAATTTGCCTTAGGAACCCAATCGAACTTGGGTCCTAGATTCCTGGTTAGCACACTCCCCCTCGGTTGGTTAACCCTACGAGTGGTCGGTCTCGCATTGTTAACATGGGGAGTCTCGTAGTTCCTTGGATTAAACCAACAATCCACGGCAAAGTGACCGACTTTGCCACAGCACCAACAGTCGAACCTGTTGTATCTCTTCCTAGGCTCCTGCCTTACCCTGGGAACGGTGGGTGCGGCTGGGGCCTTGGATCTGGAGGTGGAGACCTCATGGTGACAACAGTCACATGACTTTGTCACCTTCTGTATACCTGGTTTGGCCTTTGGTGCCTGCTTTCCATTATGGCCGCTAGAGAACGGACCATAATTTCCTATGTGGATTTCCTCATAAGGTGCCTTGAAGGCACTCTCACCAAAGTTCCGGGGGAAGTTCCAACCGTCATACCGGCTCTTAGGCTTTGCAACCGAGGGCCGGAAATGATGCCCAAATGTTGACTCAAAGTCATGTTGGTTGCAAGGAAAGCCAGGCTTCCTGAACGCAACAGGACTAAGAGGAGCCTTCCCCTTTTCATCAGCAGAGGCCTTCTTGGCGGCCTTATTCTTCCTCTGGTTCTTGTTTCTCCTAGATGAAGAACCAGAAGCCCCAATATGCCCCAAGCCAGCTCCTTTGGCCTGAGCAGAGAAGGTGTCAACGACTGGAAGCACTGTTTTTGGCATAGAGAAGCTCTGTACGATCTTCCTTTCTGCCGCAAGTAGTTCTTCCAATTTGTTGACTTCCTCCTGCTTGAGATCAAGGAGCTTCAAGGACTCTGAGTGCTTTGAAGTTAGGTCAAGGTGCTCCTGTCTGAGAGAGATCAAGCTAGTGACCTCTTCCCTTAGGGATACACACTCACCCTTAAGGAATTTTACTTCCTTCTTCTCAGCCTTCAGTCTCTTGCGGCACTCGTCGAAAGTGTTGAGCAGAAGCTCATACTTTTCGAGGAGTTCAGCTTCGCGGGCCGAAGGGCCATCCTCAGGTTCATCATCCAGAGACTCAGGATCAGAGTCGGAGTCGGAGAGAGGGGTGTGAGCTTTTACCTTCCCAGTAAATGGGGGGCATTCTCCTTCTGAGTCCGAGCGACCCACCAGCCCGAAGTAGGCTTCCTCATCATCACTGGAGTCTGAGGAATCAGACTCACTTAGTGTCTTTGGTCTTCTAGCGATGTAGCTCCGCTCCTTCTTCTTATCTCTGGAGGAATTGAGCTCCTCTCCTTTCCCTTTATCTCTTTTGCTTTGATGGCAGTCGGCCACGACGTGACCTGGCTTATTGCATCCAAAGCAAATAATATCAGAAGAACGATGTTTGTTAGGTTTAGATGCATACCTGTCAGAAGAGTAGTTTTTCTTCTGATGTCTGGAAGAGGAGCCGTCTCTCTTTCTTTGATTCCTCATCTTGAGGAATTTCTTGAACTCTCGAGTGATGAGGGAGAAATCCTCTTCCGACAGTTCTGAGCTGGAGGAGCATGGATCGGAGTCCTCCTCTTCTTCTTTATTTCTGGCACGGTATGACACCGCACCCTTCCCTTTTCTGGAGTGACTGGCTTTTAGGGCCACAGTCTTTTCTTTTGCAGCAGCCTTCTCTGCTTCTTCCTCTGCCTTCCTGGTGTTCAGCTGAAGTTCATAGGACATCAGCTTCCCGAACAGGATTTGTGGATCAGTTTCTGCTAGTCTGCCAAATTCTCTGATGGCGCAGATCTTTGTGTCCCATTCCTTAGTAAGGGACCTAAGGAATTTGTCATTGAGTTCACCATTGGTGAACACTCTTCCATAGCCCTTGAGGGCGTTGACAATCTTCAGGAAGTTCTCGTATGTGACTCCGATCTCTTCCTTAGGCCCTTGCCGGAAGGCCTCATACTTCTGGTTCAGGAGGGATCTCCGATCATCCCTTACTTCATCTGTGCCCTCCATTAGAATGATCAGACACTGCCATATCTCCTGAGCTGTCCTGCAGTTGCTGAAGTTTTGCATCATCGAGTCATCAACTGCACTGACCAGGATGTTTCTTGCCTTCATGTCAAGGCCCACTAGGACCATTTCATCCTTGTCCATTTCAGAGAGTGTCTTCGACACTTTCTTGGTGGGATCAATGGTGGAGGCCTTAGTGGGGACATAAGGTCCCTCCAGCACGATCATGAACAGTCGAGGGTCCACTGCTTCCATGTAGAACCTGATTCTTTCCTTCCAGATAGGAAAGTTGAGTCTGTTGCACACTGGGATCTTGCCGGAGTACTTGAGCCCGTCCATAGTAGATGTATGTCTCCTTGTTGACACTAGTGGCAGGATTCACCTCAAGGTGTTAACCTTTTTGTTGAGGAACCTGCCTCTGATACCACTTGAAAGTCCACTAAGTGTCGGCTATGTGCACCTATGGGGGGGGGGGGGAATAGGTGACGTGTGGTTCTTTTGCGGAATTTACAGATGTACCTGCACAATAAAAACAACAAACACAGCACACAGAATACACAGCAAATTTATAGTGGTTCCCCGACTTGGGTACATCCACTTTCCCCCTTCGACCTATCTCCCCAACAAGGGACGACTCGGTCACTTCACCAACGGGATTGAAATCCAATCCCTGCACTAACGGAAGGAGCCCTTCCACACGTGAGAGTCAACACTCCCACAAAACGGGTTGCACCCAACCCTTACAACACGGAACAAAGGTTCCTAAACAATAAAATAAATGTAGAATGTACACGTGATACAAACTTCTCTTGGAGACTACGGTGTTCCTCTTTGTTCGACGACGTGTTCTTGAAGTCGATGAAGAGTCTACGACCTTGGTCTCTCTTGGAGAGGATCTCCCGAAACCGGCGGCGGCAATCCGAGCGGCGGCTTGGTTCGGAGTTGGCGGCGACGAAGGTGCGCTGCTGCAGTGCTTTGAGATCCAAACTTCCTTGCGAAGCAAACTAGGTCTACCAACGGTCACTCTAGGATCGGTCGTCTCGATCGATTCGGACGGGGGAGTGTTACCCGGTCAACAAATCGAGAGACAAGAGATCTCTGGATAGACGCGTGAGACGCAAGCTTTGCTAAGCTACTGTCGCCGGAGATCGGGAAGAAGAGTGATCAGCGGCGGCGACGTACTAGCCCGAGCGCGACGGCGGCGGAGAAGAGAAATCGCGATATTAGGGTTTCGTGCTCGGCTACTTTCTCGGTGTCTTTTCCGTTCAAAATACCCGAGTATAAATACTGTAGCTACAGCAAATTTGACCGTTGTGGGACCCACAAATGAAATCCCCAAAATCCGGTTCAGACAAGTCCAAAAGCAGAATCCGGTCCAGCAGCATTCTGAGAAAACGCCAAGTCAAAATCGGCGAGAATCGCAGACGATTCTCGACGAATCGGCGAGAATCACCAAGTGATTCTCGACGATTCGTCGAGAATCGTTTGTGATTCTCGTCGAATCACTTGTCGATTCTCAACGAATTTTACTTTATACATGGGCTGCTTGACCACTGGTTCGGCGGGAATCACAAGTGATTCTCGCCGAATCTTACTTGGCACCATTTTGATATGGCCAAAAGGAGTCGGCGAGAATCACTGATGATTCTCGTCGATTCGGCGAGAATCACCAAGTGATTCTCGCCGATTCGGCGAGAATCACTTGGTGATTCTCGTCGAATTTGCCTTGGACGATTTTTCGTCTTCCACCTAGGAGCTGCTCCTTGATCCTCCATGCTCCTTGTCTTCTCTTGCATATGAGCGGCCCTGTACTTGAAAGTAAGTGCACTCCAATAGAGAGAGTACACATAGGCCAACACACTGATCTGCTCAACGAGGGATTACGTCGTGCAGACCCGTGTATATTGACCTACTGCACCCTGACATTGGTGTGCACTTAGCGTGGAGAAACTGCAAGTACAACTTGAAAAAGTTTATCAAATACATAGTCTATTCACCTTAGCTTGTCCAGGGGCTTCTTCAAATCAGGTACATTGTGGATACAATACCCAACAGGGATACACTTCATATTCAAGCTATAGGACTGTGTAAAGACTTGGTGCTGATTCCCCTCTAGTAGAAGAAAAAGTGCTGACAAAAATTTTTCTAAGTATTTCTCTCGAGTAGGTCCTTAACTACTCGAGTAGATTACTTAAGATATACTCGAGTAAAACTTATGCATACTCGAGTAAGAATATTTCTCTCGTGAAGTTAAGTAAAACACTCGAGTAGTTCACTGACATAATCGAGTAGCTTACTTAACTACTCGAGTAGATCACTCTTCCTACTCGAGTTGCCCAGAATCTAGTTTCCAAGCTTTTATAAGTAAAACACTCGAGTAGTACAGTCATATACACGAGTAGCTCATTCTGTCGCGAGTAGTTTATTCTTCCTGTTCCAGATTCCTTTTTACCAGAATTTTTCTAAGTCATTTACTCGAGTAGTTTTATACATACTCAAGTAAGTCCTTCATATACTTGAGAAGATTTCTCTTATCTCGAGTAGTTAAACCTAACTACTTGAGTAGCTGTTTTTCCCATGTGCAGAATATTTCTAAGTGTTTGTCTCGAGTAGTTTTTCTAACCACTCGAGTTGTACAATTTTGCCTACTCGAGTAGTATAACTTGTACTCGAGTAGCTCAACTCCTTCCCGTGAGAACTTTCTGTGTACTGGAGTAGATCTTCTAAGATACTCGAGTAGTTGATTATATGTACTCGAGTAGTTGTCATCGACATACTCGAGTAGTCTTGATTTATATACCCGAGTAATTTCTCTATGCTTACTCGAGTAGTCCTTGAGCTACTCGAGTAGTTTTATACATACTCGTGTATATGACCTCATTTTCCCTGAAATTTCTTCTAAGTCAAGATTTGACCAATTTTCAAATCCTGTGATATGATTGGTCCACGTGTACGTCATTAAAACCAATTATGACTGTTATTAGTACTCCTATAAAAGGTCTTGTCTAATCGACAAACCCTAATCAGAAAAACAAATCTTTCAAGATGAAAATTATTCTAAGCTTTGCATCCGCCTCTTCCCAAAAAGAATCGTTGTTTCCTTTCTCTCTCTTCACGGAACGAAAGCCACCGCCTTCTCTGTTCTTCTCCGGCAAGGGTTTCGATCTTCAGAGGAAATAGACAGAAAAAGCTCTCTAGATCGAGATCGATTTTCACATACTCATCTTCTGTCCGATCGTTGAAGCAAGGAGTTCAGATCTACTGTTGCCGAGAATCATTCTTCAACTTTTCTGATAAAGCCGCACGCCAAGAAGAAGATTCCAGTTTCTGTTTTATTTTCAGATCTGAACCAGACGATTTCATTGTTTATATTTTTCAATACTTGAATTTCATTTCTGTAGGAGAATTTTTCTAGGAGTGTAGGAGTTTTCCACTCCGAGTTTGTAGGAAGGTGTTTCTTCCGGGTTGTAGATACAGTGGATTGGATTGAGATTGTAGGAACTTTGTTCCGAGGGTAGGATTGTTTTTCAATCCGAGATAGTGGAGTAGCCGAGTCTAGTTTATTGCTAGATCAGTGAGGGAAAGTGGATGTACCCAAGATCGGGGAACCACTATAATTCTTGTCTCGTTTGTGATATTTTAGTAGATAGATCTGTGCTGTGTTCTAATATTTTCTATCCCGCAAAAGAAGCACAACTCGCCTATTCACCCCGCTCTAGGTGATTTAGGTTGACAACTATTTTCTTTCAATTGGTATCAAAGCGAGGTTGATCGTTAAAAGGTTAACACCTTGATCAGTTCCTGCAATAGTTGTTATTTGAGATCTATCTATCATGGACAAGGCAAAGGATTTTGCCAAGCTTCCCTTATGCAACAAGAACAACTTTCCCATGTGGAAAGAAAGGATCAAATTTTTTATGGAAGCTGTGGATCCAAGGATCTTCATGATAGTTGAAGAAGGTCCTTATGTCCCTATGATTGTCTCCACTATAGATCCTACCAAGAAGGTTCCAAAGAAGCTGATGGATCTAGACAACGACGAGATTGCACTTGTCTCACTAGACAAGAAAGCTAAAAACATTATAGCAAGTGCAGTTGATGACTCAATGCTGCAAAACTTAATCCACTGCCAATCTGCAAAGGAGATGTGGTAGTCCTTGGTTACCTTAATGGAAGGAACAGAAGAAGTAAGGGATGATCGGAGATCCCTTCTCAATCAGAAGTATGAAGCCTTCCGACAGGGAAGCAAAGAGACCATTCCTGATACATTTGAGAACTTTTTCAAGATAGTGAATGGCCTAAGAGTCTATGGCAGAGTATTCACTAATGGAGAACTGGATGATAAGTTCCTGA
Source organism: Platanthera guangdongensis (assembly GCA_039583875.1). Classification (NCBI taxonomy): domain Eukaryota; kingdom Viridiplantae; phylum Streptophyta; class Magnoliopsida; order Asparagales; family Orchidaceae; genus Platanthera; species Platanthera guangdongensis. Next base: position 124,290,576 of record CM077164.1, read on the forward strand.
GATCCCTGACCAAAGAATGGGACAACAAGGTCTGTGCCATCAGGGAGTTTGGGAAGCTGGCTGAGACAGACCCACAAAATCTCTTCAGGAAGCTTATGTCATATGAGCTTCAACTCAACACCAGGAAAGCTGAAGAAGAGAAGAGCAGGTCTGTTCTCAAAGAAAAGTATGTTGATCTAAAAGCAGACACCTCCAGAAAGACAAAGGCTGCCTCCCCTGCTCTAGCTCTAGAGATTAGTGAAGAAGAAGAAACTTCAGAGCCTAGTACCTCGGGCTGTGAGCTATCAGAAGGAGAGTCCTCACTGCTCTCACGTCAATTCAAGAAATTCTTGAATAAGAAAAAGCAATGGAAAGGCAAGGATGCCTCCTATAGAAGATCATGACACGATGGTGATCGGCAAAGAAAAGGCTCAAGTAGGCAGGACAGGTATTCCTCTAAACAGAACAAATATGTTTCGACTGACATCATTTGCTATTGATGTAATAAGCCAGGTCACATCATCGCCGACTGCCCTCATAAGAAGAAGGAGGGTGACAGAAGAGAAGAAAAGAAATCCTCACACAACAAGAAGAGGAAAGAGAAGAGCCTCATAGCCAAAAAGAGCAAGACTCTTAGTGACTCCGACTCATCTGAGTCAAGTGAAGAAGAAGAAGCTTATTTTGGTCTAATGGCTCAAACAAATGATGATCAAGAGCCCCAGTTCACTGGGAAGGTAAACTCTCAAACCCCTCTCTCAGATTCTGAAGTCTCTATGCATGATTGTGAGGATAGCTCCTCTGACAATGAGTCAGAGCTAATGGCCCAGTACAAGGAGTTAATCATGGCTTACGACAAATGTCGTCGAGTCGTGAAGACTCAGGCTAAAGAGATCAAATCTCTAAAAGCCGAAGAGAGCATCTTGAGAGAGAAAGTCACAAAGACTGACTCCCTCGAAGAAAACTTCAATAATGCTATTGAAGAATATAACAAGGCTCTTGGGCACCTTGACCTTAAGGAGAAGATCATCAAAGAGTTGGAAGCCCAACTTGCGGCTGAAAAGAAAATTGTTGAAAGTTTTTCGAAGCCCAAAACTATTTTTCCATTCGTTGCTGAATTCTCAGCAAAGGCCAAGGGAGCTGGACTAGGCCATGAAGAAGCTCTTAGTAAATCCTCTAGGAGAAACAAGAATCAACAGAAGAATAAGGCCGCCAAAAAGGCATTAGCCGAAGAAAAGGGGAAAGCCCTTCAAGATCAAACTACATTCAAAAAGGTCATCTTTCCATCAAATGAGTTTGATTTTGACTTATCCTACGGGCACTTTGCTAGGCCTACCTATGTAGATCCAAAGTCCCGCTATCAAGGATGGGCTCGACTCCGAAACTTTGGCGAAAGTGTCTTTAAGGCACCTTATGAAGAAGTTATTCTTCAGAGCTATGACCCTTTCAATCATGGGCATAACTTCAAGAAGGCACCAAAGACGAAGCCTGTTGTAGAAAAGCCTATAAAGGAGAAGAAGTCATGTGATTGCCATCATCATGAGGCATCTTCCTCCAAGAATGCTACCCTTGCTAGACCACAATTCCAAAAGGTCAACTAGGAGATCTTGAGGCAAAGGTACAACAGATTTGACTGTTGGTGCTGTGGCAAGGTTGGTCACTTCGTCATAGATTGCTGGTTCAATTCCAGAAATGCTGCAAACCCTCATGTTAGCAACATGAGAAAGACCACTCATAATGCTAACACTCGCAGGGAGAGCACTCTAACCCGAGACCAAGGACCCAAACGTGTTTGGGTTCCTAAGGTAAACTGATTATGATTGCAGGTATGTCCAAAGGCCAACAAAACGCCCATCTGGTACTTGGACAGCGGATGCTCTTGGCATATGACCGGGACTAGAAGCCTCATTCAGAACTTTACTCCAGTCGTGAACAGACCAAAGGTCATCTTTGGAGGTTCAGACCGTGGAATCACTAAAGGCTATAGTATGATTACTAACGACAATGTATCCTTCTCGGATGTGGCTTATGTCGAAGGATTGGAACACAATCTCATAAGCATAAGCCAACTCTGCGATAAAGGATACATAGTTGAATTCCATGCTGATAAGTGCTTGATAAGATCTGTTGACAATATGGAAACGATTCTATCCGGCACACGAAGCAGGAATATTTTCTGTTTAAATTTCATCTGTATAGATTCCTCTACACCAGTGTATCTTTTAGCAAAAGATAGTGCGTCTCTTGGTGACCAATGGCACAAGAGAGTAGCACATATTAATTTCAAAACTATTAATAAATTATTTTCAATGGACTTAGTACGTGATGCCCCAAATGTGAAGTGCGTCAAAGATAAATCTTGTCATGCATGCGTAAAAGGCAAGCAAACTAGGGCTACCTTTAAAAGCGTTATTGGAAAAGACTCTAACAGATGTCTCCATCTATTACACATGGACTTGTTTGGTCTACTACAAATTAGAAATTTGGGAGGTAAGGATTATATGTTGGTAATTGTTGATGATTACTCGCGCTTTGCGTGGGTGTTCTTTCTGAAACACAAGTCAGATACCTTCGACATCTTTACTAATTTTGTCAGGCAAGTCCAGAATGAATACAACTGCTCCATAGTCAAAATCAGAAGTGACAACGGAACAGAGTTCAAATCTGGGGCCATGACAGAATTTTGTGAAAGCTTAGGTATCTTTCATGAGTTCTCCTCTCCTCATACTCCACAACAGAATGGAGTGGCTGAGAGAAGGAACAGAACACTCATAGAGGCCTGCAGGACCATGTTGAGTGATGCTTCACTACTGGAGTACTTCTGGGCTGAAGCCGTCAACACTGCATGCCACGTGCAGAATCGAGCACTCATAAACAAAGACCACGATAAGACACCTTACGAACTTCTGAAAGGCAGGAAACCAACAGTCTCATACATTAGAATCTTTGGCTGTAAATGCTTCGTGCTTAACAATGGTAAGTATCATACCACCAAGTTCAGCGAAAAGAGTTTTGAAGGTATTTTTGTAGGCTATAGTATCCATAGTAAGGCATATAGAATTTTCAATAGAAAAACCCTGGTGGTAGAAGAATCGATACATGTTGTATTTGATGAGACGAGCTTGCTGCAAAGTAATCCGTCTAGTCTGCTCATTGAAGATGCAGGTGAAAAGCTGAAAGAAACTAGCCTGGATGAGCCGTCCAAAGACAAAGGCGAAAAGTTCATCAAGATTACCACTATAACCCCTATTGGAGAGGCTGATGATCAAAATGAAGAAGTCATCCAAGATGAAGAAATCACTACAGTGATTGAAGATAATCCAGATGCAAGAACTTTAGAGCTCAGACATCTAAAGGATCACCCCACGGACCAGATCATAGGAGATCCCCAGGACGGTATCAGAACTCGAAGAGGTACAACTAACGAGAATCTTTATTTAAGTTTTCTCTCGCAGGTTGAACCAAAGAAGTTTGAGGAAGCAAACTCAGATGCATTGTGGATAATGGCAATGGAAGAAGAGCTAAATCAGTTCAAGCACTGCAATGTATGGAAGCTTGTTCCAAGACCCAAAGTAAAGAACATCATTGGAATAAAATGAGTCTACAGGAAAAAGATGCATGAAGACGGGACGATCATAAAGAACAAGAGCAGACTCGTCGCTAAAGGCTATCGTCAAGAAGAAGGAATCGACTTCGACCAGACATATGCTCCAGTGGCAAGGCTGGAGGTAATAAGGTTATTCCTAGCATATGCTGCACTCAAAGGCTTTACCGTCTATCAGATGGACGTGAAGTCTGCCTTCCTAAATGGTAACATAAAGGAGGAAGTGTATGTGGAACAACCTCCAGGTGTCGTTGATCCCAACTTTCCTAATTACGTTTATTTCCTGCACAAGGCCCTATACGGTCTGAAACAAGCTCCTAGAGCTTGGTATGAGATGTTGTCTAGCTTTCTACTTGAGAACAAGTTCACAAGGGGAAAGATAGACAAGACATTATTTCTTAGGGAAATTAAAGGCAAGATTTTGCTAGTGCAAATCTATGTCGACGACATTATTTTTGGTTCTACAGACGACAACCTCTGCAAAATGTTCTCAAAACTTATGCAAGGGAAGTTCGAAATGAGCAGTATGGGCGAGCTGAAGTATTTCTTAGGACTTCAGGTGAAACAATCTGAAGATGAAATTTTCATCTCGCAGACCAAGTTCACCGAAGAGCTAATTAAGAAATTCGGAATGGAGAACGCAACCTCTATGAGGACTCCAATGGGCTCAACTATGTCTCTGGACAAGGATGAAAAAGGGAAACCATTTGATGAAACAAAGTACAGAAGCATAATTGGATCCCTGCTCTACCTTACTGCCAGTAGACCTGACATAATATTTTCAACATGTGTCTGTACTAGATTTCAAGTGAACTATAAGGAATCTCACTACGCTGCTGCAAAGCGAATTTTGAGATACCTTAAAGGAACACCAAATCTTGGCTTATGATACCCAATAAGTAATGATAACGAACTAATTGGATTTTCAGATGCAGATTTTGCAGGTAGAAAAGATAACCGGAAAAGCACTTCAGGGACTTGCCAATTATTTGGAAGAAGGCTAATCTCCTGGAGTAGTAAAAAGCAGAACTGTGTCGCAATCTCAACGACCGAGTCAGAGTACATCTCTGCAGGCAGTTGCTGCACATAGTTACTTTGGATAAAGAATCAGTTCGAAGATTACAACTTGAAGTTCAAGAATGTCCCACTGTTTTGCAACTCCTCCAACGCAATTACAATAGCCAACAATCCAGTCTCGCACATCCGGACAAAGCATATCGAGCTAAGGTATCATTTCATCCGGGAGCATGTAGAGTATGGGGACATAAATCTCCAATATGTCTCCACAGACAGGCAAGTTGCAGATATCTTCACGAAGCCGCTGGACGAGACCAAGTTCTCCTTCTTCAAAACTAAACTTGGGATGCTCAACAAGGAAGATTAGAGAAGTTTGGACTTCATGAAGCAAAGGAAATTAAAAGGTTAGTCAAAATCTGGCTTTTCAAGGTTTCTTCCTTCTCTAACTCAAGTAAAACCTGACCTACTCGAGTACTCAAAGCACCTACTCGAGTACTCAACAGACCTACTCGAGTAGTCCTTTAACTTACTCGAGTAAGGCAGTTAAGTACTCGTGTAGTACACTTCATCTACTCGAGTGAGTCAATTCTTATACTCGAGTCATTGCAGATTCATTAGACCTACTCGAGTAACTCTCTATATACTCGAGTACCTTCTTTCGACCTACTTGAGTAACCCCCTATGTACTCGAGTACCTTCTTTTACCTCTCGTGTGTCTGCCTCTTAGCTTTCAAATTTTTCCCGTGCCGCCTTTACTTTAAATTATTCTCTTCTAGATGATTAGACTTAAAACTAGGGTTTTATAAATTCAAAATTCCATATTACTTCTACACGAAATCATTTCCAAGTACTCGAGTACCCGTGTGCCGCTTCATCTTCATTCGAGAAATTGCAGAGACGCGACTTTTCCTCTTCCCCGCGACAGAATTTCTTCCCGTTTTCTGGCTCAGGGCCGCCGTCTCCAAGAATGGTGTACGATCGGAACTTTTTACCGCCGGGATTGCCGAGCTTTCAGACGACTTTCACAATCTACTGATTCTTCTAGACACCGCAGGGTTATCCTTCATCCTGGAAGAACCCTACCGGATTATCTTCCCAGAAGTAGCCGAATTCTTCTCAAATCTAAAGGTCAAAAGGAATGGCAAAGTCCTGAAATCCAAGGTGCAAGGTTTGAAAATTAAACTCAACAAGACCTCTGTCTCTCAACTTCTCCGACTGCTGATAGTAGACGAAGAAGATCACTTAGATGCTGAAGACTCTGACAGAATAACCCTATTCTGTGGCATTTCAGCTGATGCTCAGTACTTCAAAAGGTCAGACATGAACGCAGAAGGAAAATTTCTGGTTGATGTTATTGGGAAGATTTTACTGTTCAAGACCAACTCCATAAGAGACATTCCATCGTATTTCTTCGACATAATGCAAGCCATTTTCTGCCGCAAGAAATTCCAATTTGGTATGCTGATTCTGGATAAAATCAAGGACAATTTAAAATCCTCCAACTATGCCAGAATAATCTCTCTGCTCCTCCATGAAACAAATCCTCAGGTATTCGACTTCTCCAAAGGGACCCCTCTTCACCACATGAAGAAGGTCTCCATCTCTTCCATTCAGAGATGGGAGCTCAAGCTGAAGAATCCTGCCCAAGCTGCAAAGATTTCATAAATTCCAGCAGATCCAGCATTGGAAGATAGGACTCCATCTCCCTCTCCTCATCATGTGGCCAGGTCCTCTAGTGCACCAAGTGAGGGGGAGCCTGCTCCTTCTACCTCAGTCAGGAAGCCCTCTCCTCAGCCAGCAATTCCTTCCCAACCTATACTCCATAAAGTCCAGCAACTCCCTCAGATCAGATACCTCAAGAATCTCTTCTCTCAACAGCTGCTACCATAGATGCTATGATTGCCGAGCTCTCTAAAGAAGTGATGCATATTCCTTCCCTATCTCCTCCAGCTCCATCCTCTGAATGTCACAAGGACTCAACTCCAGCATAGTCTCCTGAACATTCTCCAGCCAAATCTCCAGATGCTCTCAAAGATCAGCAAGACACCATTCTTATTTATGATGAGCCCTCTCCAGAGCTAGCAGAAGCCCCTCTCGGAAATCTAGATTTCTTTCTCCCTCAGGTTACAGAAGAAGGGGTTGCTCTCATTTCTACCACCAGAGCTCATAGCTCTGTGATCATTGCAGAAATAGCTCCATGGGTAACTCCTCCCCTTCCTTCTGTTGCTCCTCCTGCTGCTGCTACTGCTGTCTCTCCCTCTCCAGATTTCTTGTCCCACATCTCTTTCCTGCTGCAAGAACAAAGAAATTATTTTGATACTTCTCTAAAGATAGTAAATGACAAGGTAACTGCTCTAGAGACTGAGATGAGCCGAGGCTTTGCTGAAATTCAGCATAATACTGACAAGCTCAAGTACTTATTTCAACTTGGTGGCAAAGCCCTTGACCACACTATCACTAGTGTTGGAGAAGTTATGGAACAAGGTGTCACCCTTGAAAATAATCAAATTGAACTGGACAAGAGAACTGAAGCCAACAAAGTGAAAATCTGTGAAGAAGTTGGTCTTTTCAAAGAAGATACTATAGAGAGGTTTTCTGTTGAAATCAGAAAGGGGGAGGGATTGATCAAAGAACTCAGAGGCCAAGTAGAAAAATCAGCTGCTCAGAAGACAGATGTATGGGAAGCTCATATGAAGACAATTCATGATGATGTGCTAGCCCAGATATAGAGTGTCAAATTTCATACCTATGACACTGATGTCTGGATGCACAATCAGATTCTGCCAGATCTTGTTGTTGACCCCAACATCATTCCTCATCATCTAAATCCTCTGGCTACAGATCCATCTGCTCCATCTGCTCCAGCTGTTCCTCTGCAACCTACCTTCTCTCCCAGGCCTGGAGACATAGTTGCTCCTCTAGACTCCTATGCTCCATGCTGGGAAGAAGATCCTGCTGACATTTTTCTTCAGGCTCCTCCAGAGATCAAAACTTACAAGAAGAAAAGGAAGTATGGTGAAGACCCCTCTGCTAGCAAGACTGCTCCTACCAAAGCTACTGAACATGTTGAAGTTTGGTCTCCAACCTCCAAATCCCTGATTCTGGAAACTCTCAGACTAGTTATGGAATTCCATGAGAGCAGGAATATTCATTACAGCTCATATGAATGGGAACTGTATGAAAAATCCATGACCAAGAGAAGAATTTATGACAGAGAATATGGGAGGAACAACCCTGCTGCCCCTCCTAGACCTCCCAAGTATTATCCCAAACCCTACTGCTACCATAGTAGACAATAAGAGAAACTAGACAGATAACAGAATCAAGGATGACTTTCAAGGACTTTTGAGAATGTGGAATGATTGACTGTAGAATTGATAATGTTGGATATTCTTATTTATATAATTCTAAGTTTTTGCTCTTATTATCCTTTTCCATAGTCTATTGCTTGCTTGCACATTTTCTACTTAGCTTCTTTTTATGTCTATAATTCACCTTAGTGTAAAGGGTTCTGACTTCAACAAATAGGGGGAGATTGTTGGGAACTATACCCACATTAACCTAGATTTGATGAAGTCACCCTGGAACTAAGATGAATTAGTTTGTATTTGATGATTTGTTTGAGTTATGTGTTTGCAGGATTCCAATGGGAAGTGTAGACCAATGTCAGTCTACAATGGGTCATCAAACACAGGACCATGCAGTGTAATCCCTCATTGTGTGCTCCAAAGTGTTGACTCATGTGTAGCCTCTCTATTGGGATACACTTCATATTCAAGCTATAGGACTGTGTAAATACTTGGTGCTGATTCCCCTCTAGTAGAAGAAAAAGTGCTGACAGAAATTTTTCTAAGTATTTATCTCGAGTAGGTCCTTAACTACTCGAGTAGATTACTTAAGATATACTCGAGTAAAACTTATGCATACTCGAGTAAGAATATTCCTCTCGTGAAGTTAAGTAAAACACTCGAGTAGTTCACTGACATAATCGAGTAGCTTACTTAACTACTCGAGTAGATCACTCTTCCTACTCGAGTTGCCCAGAATCTAGTTTCCAAGCTTTTATAAGTAAAACACTCGAGTAGTACAGTCATATACTCGAGTAGCTCATTCTGTCTCGAGTAGTTTATTCTTCCTATTCTAGATTCCTTTTTCCCAGAATTTTTCTAAGTCATTTACTCAAGTAGTTTTATACATACTCGAGTAAGTCCTTCATATACTCGAGAAGATTTCTCTTATCTCGAGTAGTTAAACCTAACTACTCGAGTAGCTGTTTTTCCCGTGTGCAGAATATTTCTAAGTGTTTGTCTCGAGTAGTTTTTCTAACCACTCGAGTAGTTCAATTCTGCCTACTCGAGTAGTATAACTTGTACTCAAGTAGCTCAACTCCTTCCCGTGAGAACTTTCTGTGTACTCGAGTAGATCTTCTAAGATACTCGAGTAGTTGATTATATGCACTTGAGTAGTTGTCTTCTACATACTCGAGTAGTCTTGATTTATATACCCGATTAATTTCCCTCTGCTTACTCGAGTAGTCCTTGACCTACTCGAGTAGTTTTATACATACTCGTGTATATGACCTCATTTTCCCTGAAATTTCTTCTAAGTCCAGATTTGAACGATTTTCAAATCCCGTGATATGATTGGTCCACGTGTATGTCATTAAAACCAATTATGACCGTTATTAGTATTCCTATAAAAGGTCTTGTCTAATCGACAAACCCTAATTAGAAAAACAAATCTTTCAAGAAGAAAATTATTCTAAGCTTTGAAGCCGCCTCTTTCCAAAAAGAATCGATGTTTCCTCTCTCTCTCTTCACGGAATGAAAGCCACCGCCGCCTCTGTTCTTCTCCGGCAAGGGTTTCGATCTTCAGAGGAAATATACAGAAAAAGCTCTCCAGATCGAGATCGATTTTCACATACTCATCTTCTGTCCGATCGTTGAAACAAGGAGTTCAGATCTACTGTTGCCGAGAATCATTCTTCAACTTTTCTGATAAAGCCGCACGCCAAGAAGAAGATTCCAGTTTCTGTTTTATTTTCAGATCTGAACAAGACGATTTAACTGTATGTATTTTTCAATACTTGAATTTCATTTCTGTTGGAGAATTTTTCTCCGAGTGTAGGAGTTTTTCACTCCGAGTTTGTAGGTAGGTGTTTCTTCCGAGTTGTAGATCCAGTGGATTGGATTGAGATTGTAGGAACTTTGTTCTGAGGGTAGGATTGTTTTTCAATCCGAGATAGTGGAGTAGCCGAGTCTAATTTATTGCTAGATCGGTGAGGGAAAGTGTATGTACCCAAGATCGGGGAACCACTATAAATCTTGTCTCGTCTGTGATATTTTAGTAGATAGATCTGTGCTGTGTTCTAATATTTTCTATTCCGCAAAAGAAGCACAACTCACCTAGTTACCCCCCTCAAGGTGATTTAGGTTGACAACTATTTTCTTTCAACCACCTTTCATAAGGTAATCCTCTCATCTAACAGGTATGACCAGGACAATATGTATGGTCACTGGAAAAATGGGAACTCTTCATGTAAAAAAGCAAAGGTATCTTGCGATGGAGGGAGAAATGACATGGGTATGAGTGCACTCAAGGCTCCCCATGAGGAAATCCACATGTCCCATCATAGACCATTTGTATTTGGAGCTCCAGCCCCAACACTCAAGGATAAGGCAGTGGCCTATTCTTAGGCTCTTCCAGCAAAAACTCATACCAAAGGTAAGTTAGTCAGTAAGCCTGACTTGGCCATCTCTGATGCCATACCCAGCATGTCTACAAAAAAAGATTGTTGTTGGAGGAACTCAGAGTAGGACAAGTATATCTACCGGCAAACTCAACTCTAGTCAAATTCATACTGAAAGAAATAAGAACATGGCCTACTCTCCGCTCTGAACAGACAACTAGTGATAGATTGCACACCTCAAATACTGTTCAGAAGAGGAGATAGAACATTCATGAATGTTAGTGTTGTGGTAAAGTGGGACACTTTGCCATAGATTGTTGGCACAACCCTAGTTTGCTAAGGGAAAGTGTGGGTCTTCCTCTTATAAGTGATGTAGGTAGACAAGTTCCGTTTCCGACAAAAAAGAACCGAGGAACCAATCCCTTTTGGGGTCCTAAGGTAAACTAAACTGTGTTAGTAGGATAGTCCAAGTACCCATGCACCAATGTGGTACATGGACAGTGGATGGTCCAGACATATGACTGGAATAAGGAGCCACCTAAAGGATTATAATCTTGTGAAGAATGGATCTAAGATGATCTTTGGAGGTTCAGACAGAGGAGTTACCAAGGGCTATGGTATGATCACCAATGGCATAATCTCAATCTCAAAAATAGCTTCTGTGGAAGGATTGCAACACCATCTGATTAGCATAAGTCAACTATCTAACATGGGCTATATCGTTGTCTTCCACGAGGATGAGGGTCTGATCGAAAGGTCAAGTGACCAAGAGGTCATGTTGAGAAGCACTAGGAGTGGAAATATTTATTGTTTAAATTTCTTATATTTAAGTGCAAACTCACCAGTATGTCTAGTAGCAAATGAGAAAGTCACTTATTATGTGCATTGACACATAAAAGAGTTGTACCGATCGTAGTGATTATAGTATTTAATTATTTCAAACACTTTAGCTGCCAATTTGGTCCATGTGAAATCTCCATTCTTCATGCACTCCATGATCAGTGTTATGATACTACTAAAATCCCGGTTAAATCGGCTGTAAAAAGTAGCTAGGATGTGAAACCTCCGAACATCCTATATATTGGTTGGATTCAGTCAATCCTTAATGGCTTGGACCTTCTTAGTATCAACATGTATGCCCTCCGAACTAACAATATATCTAAGGAACTCCACAGATGGAACATTGAACATACATTTTTAAAGATTAATAAATAACTTTTCCTTTCGCAACGTGGTAAGTACTATCCTCAAGTGATACTCATGATCGTTCGAAGAGGCGCTAAAGACTAGGATATCATCAAAATATATAACTACGAATTTTCCTAAGTAAGGCATGAACACTAAAGTCATCAACCTCGAAAATGTACTCAAGCCATTAGTGAGCCCTTCCCCGAGCACCAAAAACTCATAATGTCCGTCCTATGATTTAAATGATGTCTTCCTCTTGTTTCCCTCCCTAATCCTCATTCAATGGTAGCCACTTTTAAGATCTAATTTAGAAAAAATCATGGCCCCGACTAACATGTCCAATAAGTCATACAAATGAGGGATGAGAAACCTATATTTGACAGTTATTTTATTAACGGCCATATAATCCACACACATCCTCAAAGAACCATCCTTCTTAGGGACCAATAATGAGGGTATGACAGAATGGCTTTTACTATGACGGATGAACCCCTTAGTAAATCCAAAATTAATTTTTTGTAATTCATGGTGTGCGGAGGGGTTATGTCCATAATTGGGATGGTTGGGCAATGAGGAACCCGGAAAAAAATCAATCTCGTGTTGAATTTCTCACATGGGGGAGAGCAATTAGCAGGCAAATCAATTAGGGTTTTTTTTCACTCCACTAAATAAAATTAACAATAGCAAGGCCTTATATAGGCTTACAACAAGGTTTGGCTACATGCAATCCAAATAAAAAAATACACACATAAGTATAAACATAACATGAAAAATAAAAGTGCTCACAAAATAAAAAATAAATTCAAATAAATATTAATAGATTGTCTTGCGCCGAGGGCAGAGATTGTAGTGTCGCTCCATAATGTCACCATAACTCCGCAAGTATTTGGTTGGAGATGGAGAAAGATGATATTATGTTTTGTAGTAAAAACTATTAGGGTATTTTCGGGTTTTTAAAGCACAAATCATGTCTTGTAAGTGCTTATATTGACCTCCTTTTGTATATATTATTGTCACTAATGTGTTTTCTTCTTTATGCAGGTTTTCACAGCTTTCAGCCAATTTTTGCTATTACACTACCCAAAGTCACGCCCTACCCGGGCGTGTGCCTAGGGCGTGTAACCCAGAGGAATGAAGCTATCGGTCCAAAAGAGGAATCCAAGAAAACTCAGTTTACACGCCCTGTGTCACGCTCATGTAACACCTACACGGGCGTGTTCCAGAGGCGTCTCCCCAAGTTCCGAGGAATCTCCGCAACACGATCTTTTTCCCGCTCCACTATCGCATCGCAGCTTACACGCCCCCCGCCCCTTACACTCCCGGGACGGGCGTGACATATCGGCGTGCAATTCAACTACGATGCCCATCCCCTCCAGCATTTAATTTCAGCAAAAAAAGTCACACTGAATGTGTCACGCCCTAGGTACACGCCCGACCCGGGCATGTAAGGAGGGCGTGACCCAACTCGAAAAGCTTCTATAAGTTGGGCCTATCTACAAGGGTTCAGCATGCAGATTTTGAGAGCGGAGGTACTGCCAATAAGATTCTTGAAGCCCCCTTTTAAGTGTTCTTAGTTTTTTCTCTCTCTATTTAATTTCAAGCCTTCTTGGGTTTTCATTTCATGCAAGTGTTGTAATTTTATTTTCTAGATGGTAGTCTTGTAAGTTGCTAATAAGAAATAAATTAGTTTGATATTCTCTGTCTCTGTCACTCTTTCTTATCATGCATCTTCTTCATATAGTTTTTCTTCACTACTACTACATGAATAACTAAATCCTCCTAGCTCGGTCTTGACGATCTGAGGTTGAGTTGATTAAGTTATGATGCACTCATTTCTTCTTAGCTTCTTGTATTCTTTTTCTTTTCCTCTAGTTTATGAGCTTTTTCTTACTGGTTATAATCTTCTATAGTGCACTAGTTGTAAGTTAAATTACTTCTCTTTTAAATACTTTTCCATAGTTGAAGTTTTGAACTAGTTTTATCTTTCCTCTACTTCTCTTTCTCAACTACTTTCCTTTTCTTTTGCTTAATTTCTCTAATGGATTCCTTCCACTATTTCGTCTCCCTACCTCCATAATGAGTAACTAAATCCTCATAGTACTTGATCTTGATGATCCGAGGATGAGTTGATCAGTTATGATACTCTAGCTCTCTTTCTCTTTTTAGAATTTAGTCCTTCGATTTACTCTTGATTAATTTTGAATGAAACTATATTATCGATATATAGTCTTCATTTATGCTTTCATTCTTGTCTAGTCGAGAGGCCAATAGTTTGAAGTGAGTGCATAAGTATAAAGAGAGTTGCACGCACTTCTCGAGAGAGTGTGACCTAAATCTCCCGGATTGGAGTCAAATCCAATAGTGGGGTTCACTACTTAAAGCGACAGTTAGGTATTCAGATACTGGATGAGAGTTCAGTCGGATCTGCCAAACCTCAGTTGGGCACTTCTCCAAGAGGAGCATGTCAAAGCTTTGGTAACCCCCACGGTCAAAGTTTCTTTATTTTATTAAGTTAAAGTTTGTTATTGTATTCTTGATTAATTTATGCCGATGAAATTCAAGATTGAGTACTACCGCTTAATCATCGAGTACTATCATTTAGTCGTCGAGTACTACCGCTTAATCATCGTTTAACCTTACTCTTATTTGAAAGTAAACTTCCTGACTACTCTAATTTAGTAAAAAAGCACAAAACAAATTTTTTTTGATACGATAATAGTTACTCCTTGAGGTAGAAGTAATCAAATCGCCCCGGGTAATATGTCCTTGATATTTAACTTAATATCCTATACTATATGCGATAAGGTACACTTACTTTCATCGAATATAGAATCGAAGAATATCTTACAACTACACTTTCACCTTCTCTTTCCTTAACTTTTTCTTCTTCACGCATAACCCCTTATCCGCACGTAATTTTTATATCAAAAGATCTTCCGTAAGCATGCGGTCACCTTCTACATCCTGTTGGGAGTCATCGTCTCCATCATTAGCTCATTTGCTATTCTGAAGATTCTTTCTGAAAGTGAGAGTTAGATCTGAAATACTCTAGGGGGGGGGGGTGAATTGAGTATTCTTAAATATTGTTAACAACTATTATAGCTTTTGCTGTAATTTAACAGTGCAGAAATTTAGAGACTTGCAAACAACAAAACTAAAGCACAAGCACAGTAAGAACACAAGAAAATGAGGCAACCAGACGACACAAGAATTTTATAGTGGTTCCCCAACCTGGGTACATCCACTCTTCTACCACCCTTAGTAGGAATCCACTCTGGTTTTTGATCAGGTGCCTTACACCAATGAGATTTTGATCAGGTGCTCAAAAACCAACCCAAGTCTTTTGATCAGGAGACTTGTAACCAAGGAATCACTTTTGAAGGGAGATGACAACACTTTATATAGAGAGGGTGAGAGATTATTTTGTCTTCTCTTTCTCAATATACAACTGAGAAGACTGTGGATTTGATTATAGCTTAAAGCTCAACCTGAGGTGTACAGTGAATCGGGGAAAAGCATGAGCTAAGCTTTAGGTTGATAGGTTTTCAAACTGAATCCTTGACCAGCAATAGTCTTCAGGAACTTCTTTGACAGATTGAACTGAAGTTGTCCTTTTGAAGTGTCTTGGAGTACTTAAAGAAAGAAGACTATTGATATAGGTATTATTGTTCTTCTTCTTCAAGTGCTGATGAGCTTCTGGTCAAGAGCTTCTGTGTATCAGAGAATGCTTTTTCTTTTACAAAGCAGATTATCCAAGATTGAATGTGTTGGGTACATTGGAAAATGTGTACCAGATTTGAAGAAGCCTCACCTTACTCAATGATATGCATCAAGGTGTATTTGATGTTGTTTTGAGTTTATATGTGCAGGTTAAGAAAATGCAGGAATGTAGAAAAAAGTTTCTAAGTCCATGAGTCGACACCAGAAGAAGCTGTGTCGACACTTATGAAGGCTTGTGTCGACACTGGAGAAAAGTTGTGTTGACACTTGGAGTTAATTGTGTCGACACTTGGAAAGGCTGTGTTGACACCAGAAGAAACTATGTCGACACATAGAGGCAGTGTCGACACACAGAGAAATCTTAGTCGACATTAACTATGTCGACACACAGAGGCAGTGTCGACACACAAAAGACTTTGTCGACATCAACTGTGTTGACACACATGACTTGTGTCGAAACATGGCAGAGTTTCAACAAAGTCAATTTGTGTGAAGAGTAGAAGTGACTATGTCGACACCACATAACTAGTGTCGACACATTCTACAAAAGCTGTGTCGAGAAGTAGTGTCAACACCAAAGGAGCTATCTCGACACCACCAAGGCTTATGCCGACACTTAGTCTACTTGTGTAGACATATGATGAAGTTCAGTCTCGACACTTTGCTGACAGAGACAAAGATTCAAGAAGTGACAGGATGACTTGACAGCTGCAATTACCAACCGGTCTACTGCAACTGTCAGTGCTGTCAGAAGTTTGTTAGAAATCGGATCAGTCGGTTACCATGGAGGAAGTCTATATAAAGGCATTCTCCATCAATAGAATATACTGATACTGAATACATGAAAAAGAAGAATTTGGAGAGAGAGAGCTCCATCTATTGAAGAAAAGAAAGGAACTTATATCAACAAGTCCCTCAAGTGCAGATTCTGAATCAGTCTGCCAAGAAGGATTCAGATTGAGATCTGAATTTCAAGAAATATGCTAATTGAAGATCAACTTCAAGGGAGTTCAACCCTACTCAGTTCAGATTCAAGAAGCTTTGAAGAATGCTAAGAGTGGTTGTTCTCTGCCATCCGATTCTTCCAAGAAATGATCAAGAAACCATCCATCCTTTCTCTCTCTACTATGGTGGTGGTATATTACAAACTTAAATCTATTTTCTGTAGTATCTTTATAAGATCTGAGTTGTAAGCCTATTTTTATAAAGGTTGAGTTGTAGGAGATTATTTTCTCTAAGTGGTAGGCCTTATTGAAGGTTGAGGTAGGGCTGTGAGCCTTAGTTGTAGGAGATTGTTATCTCTGAATTGTAGGCC
This sequence comes from Platanthera guangdongensis, assembly GCA_039583875.1. Taxonomy (NCBI): domain Eukaryota; kingdom Viridiplantae; phylum Streptophyta; class Magnoliopsida; order Asparagales; family Orchidaceae; genus Platanthera; species Platanthera guangdongensis. The sequence goes on from CM077164.1 coordinate 124,307,085, forward strand.
TTGTTGAACGCTGAGGTAGGGCAGATTGCCTGAGCTGTAGGAGTGTGGACTCACTCTGAGTTATAGGATCCTTATTTGGGTTCTGAATTGTAGGCCTTGTTGAAGAGAAGAAGTTAGGCCGAATCTAGCACACTACTAGATAGGCGAAGGGGGAAAGTGGATATACCCAGACCTTGGGGAACCAGTATAAAACTATGTGCAATCTGTGACTGTGTGTATTTCTGTGAATTCTGTGATTGTGGTAGCTGTAGAACTGGTAGATTAATTTGATTATCTGAATAATATTATGCCTTAGTGTAAAAAGGAATTGCACCTATTCACCCCCCCCCCCTCTAGGTGTTTAGGAACCAATTCTTTCAAGTGGTATCAGAGGGAGGTTCCTCAAAGATAGACTTAATAGTCTGAGTGAGATCTGTAAGGCGGACTTAAGTTAAAGAAGATGGGTTCAGGAGAAAACCATAAAGAACTTGATTCAATGAAATTTCCTATCTGTAGGAAGGAAATATTTAGAATATGGAAGGAAAGGGTCTGATTATTTATGGAGGCATCTGATCCTAGAATTTACATAACAGTTAAGAAAGGACCATATGTTCCAATGAAGGTTTCAGTTCTTGATGCCAATCAAAGGATCCCTATGGATTTTTCAGAGATGACTAAGGATGAGATCATCTTGGCTATAATGGATAAAAGAGCACATAATATTATAGTGAGTGACATTGATGATTCAACATTTCAGAATCTAATTCATTGCAAAACCTCCAAGGAGATGTGGGACACATTGATTGTCTACATGGAGGGTTCTGAAGAGGTTAGGCAATATAGAAAGTCTATGCTTAATCAAGTATATGAGAGTTCTAGACAGGCCAAGTTTGAAAGTATAACTGAATGTTATAAGAAGTTCTACAGGATTGTAAATGAATTAATGTCTTATGGAAGAATATTGAGTATATATGAACTGAATGACAAATTTCTTAAGTCTTTGACTAAGGATTGGGATACAAAGATCTGTGACATAAGGGAAGTGGCCAGACTGGCAGATATTTCACCTCCAACACTGTTTGGAAAATTGTTGTCTTATGAGATGCTGCTGTTAGCCCGAAAGGAGGAAGAGAAAAATACAAAGGGTGACTACAGAGAAAAGTCATTGGCCTTCAAGATAGAAGCCCCAAGGAAGAATAGGAGAATGTCTCCATCATCTCCTAAGAAAGATGCAGAAGTAATTTCAGAAAATTCTGATAATCAAAGTACAGATAGTAGTAATTCTAATGAAGACTTTGTAGCATTCACAAGCCAGTTCCAGAGATTCTTAAAGAAGAAGCAGTGGAAATGTAAGCCATCCTCATGTCAGTCCAAGGATGACTATTATTAGAAGAGGAAATCATCCAGGAAGGACAAGAGTGGGAAAAAGCCCAGCAAATCAACTAAATCAAAAATTATTTGCTATTGCTGCAACAGACCAGGACATGTTGTGGCTAACTGTCCAGATAAAAGGAAGGAGAGTGCTGATAAAAAGAATTCACAACACAAGAGCAAGAAGGAGAAATCCTTGGTAGCTAAGAAAGAGCAAAGTTGGACAAATCAATCAATTTCAGAATCTGAATCTGAGGCTGAGGCATATATTGGTTTGTTTGGAACAGAAGAAGAGGATGAGTTCATGCAATTATTGGACTTTATCTATGAGCAAGAGGACCATCAGTGCAAATGATTGATGGCAGTGTCTGAACACTGCAACAAAAATACCAATTAGCTACGAAAATTAGAAAGGTTCAAAATTTTCTTGATAATTAATAACAAATTTTGCAAGGCATCACAATATTTTCTCATCTACAAAATTTGAAAGGAGATTTTTTGTTGCTAAATTAGCAACAAATAGTTTGGTGGCAAAAATGTGTTGCTAATTTAGCAACAAAAAAATTTGTTTCTAATTTTATATTAGATAAAAAATTTGTTGTTATTGTTAGATTTGTTGTTAATTATCTTGAAATTATTTTTTATTTCTAACTTTCCTTGCTAATTAACACGTGTGATACAATTAAAATGTTGATTTTACATATATATAGTTATTCATTTCATTCATGGAATATATGAAAACAAAATTTGGGATAACTTTATTTTTAAAATTTATAGCTCAAAATACATATAAAAAAATTAAATTGGTAATAAAATTATCTTATCATTTTACAAAAATTGAAGATAAATGATATTATTATTAGCAAAAATATTCAACTTAAATTTTAATTTAAAATGATTTATTATCTTATATGAATGAGATTATATATATATAATATATGTGTGTGCATAAGAAAATTAAGGAGAGAAGCACTCCTAAAATATATATATAAAGTTAAATTATATTTACTTATATATTATATATATTGTTCAATAATATTTATTTAATATATGTTCTTTTATAACATATATAAAATGTTTCGAAAACAAGCAATGAAATTGCTTTGGTGTAGTGGTAGCTCTTATTTGTTAAAAATTTCCAAATAAATTGGCCTTGGTTCGAGCCCAGCGGGAGCTGCTCAAGGTATAATTTTTTTTCCTGGTTTTTAAAATATTTATTTATTTTAATTTAAATTAAAAAATTAGCAAGCAAATAATTTTCCTTGCTAAAAAAATGTTATAAACTAGAAAGACTATTTCTCCTTCCTAAAAATTATTTGCAAATCAACAAAGAAAATCATCCTTCCTAAATTTAACTAGGGTCATATTTGCTATGATTTTTTTTGTTTATGAATTCGTTTCTAATTATAATTAGGAAGGAATTGTATTATTTAGCAACAAATTCCTCTCCTCACTAATTAGCATTTTTGTTGTAGTGGAAGAAGACTAGTGCCAGGATCAGCATGACCCCAGTAAGGTAAAAAGTGTATCTGTAGATTCTGATTACTTCAATGGGTGAGAATCAGATGCATCTCCATCAAGAGATGAAGATGGGTCTGAATCTGAAGGAGATATTCATCAACTGATAGATGAATATGGGGATTTGCTGCAGGCACTCAAGAGAAGCAAAAACCTGGCCAAACATTAGGCTAAGGAAATTGTAGCTCTTAAGTTGGCTGCATCTGATTCAGAGAAGCTGTTGGATCAAAAGATGAATGAGATTGCCAAGGTGAAAAACATAACAGTTATTCAGCTGGGAACAATCACATTCAAAAATGATCATATTAAAAATCTGGAAAATAGACTTCAGAAAGAGAAGGAGATTGTGGCTAGTTTCTCTAAGCCAAAATCTATCCTACCCTTAATAGATGACTTTATGTCACAAAAGGGTAAGGAAGGAATAGACTTTCAGAGAACTGCATGGGCTGCTAAGTCCAATAATAAAGGCAAATCCACAACACAAAACAAAAGATCTGCTGTCAGCAATACAACTAAGATTGTACCTAAAAAGAGGTATAATAAGTTTGAGTGCTGGTGCTGTGGTATGATAGGCCATTTTGCCTTAGACTATTGGCACAACACCAGTGTTAAGGAGAATAGCAGTCTGCCTGTTGGAAGAGCTGCATGCAGATTTGTTAAGTTTCAGGCTAATTTGAACCAAGGACCCAAAAGTTATTTGGGTTCTAAGGTTAAGTAATCTTTATTATAGGTGAGTCCAAGTTGTCATGCCCCTATATGGTACTTGGACAGTGGATGTTCCAGGCACATGACTGGAACAAGAGGATTGCTGAAGGACTACTCACCAATGCTGAATGGGCCTAAAGTAATCTTTGGTGGTTCTGAAAAAGGAGTCATCAAAGGTTTTGGTAACATTTCTAACAACTCAATTACAATCACTAAAGTGGCCTATGCAAAGGGTTTTAAACATAACCTAATAAGCATAAGCCAGCTGAGTGATCTAGGATATGAAATTTCATTTATCAAGAATGGGTGTCTTATCAAGAGGTCAAGTGATCAAAAAGTCATGTTGACTGGCTATAGAAAAAGAAATGTGTATTACATAGATTTTGTGTGTGAGAATAAGAATTCTCCTATCTGTCTTATGGCAGATGAGAAAGTCTCTCATTGTGTCAAATGGCACAAGAGGCAAGTCCATCCTAACTACAAGACAATTGGCCAACTCTTTAGTAAAGAGTTAGTGAGGAATGGTCTGCAAGTTAAGTGCTATAAGGATGGGATGTGCTCAGCTTGTCAAAAAGGCAAGCAGACCAGATTCTCCTTTCATAGCCTAGAAACCAAAGACTCAGTGAGGTGCTTATACCTCTTGCATATGGATTTATTTGGTCCTATGCCAGTTCAGAGCCTAGGTAGGAAGGTCTACACTTTTGTGGTTGTAGATGACTATTCTAGATTTTCATGGGTATTCTTTTTGAGGAAGAAATCTGAAACCCCAAATGTCTTCTACAATTTTGTCAAACAAATTCAAAATGAATTAGATAGTTCAGTGGTCAAATTCAGAAGTGACCATGGAACTGAATTCCAATCTGAAAGTATGACAAGGTTGTGTGAAGAATTTGGGATTCATCAGGAATTCTCCTCACCAAGAACACCTCAGCAAAATTGCATTGCTGAAAGAAAGAAGAGGACATTTATTGAGGCTGGAAGAACACTATTGAGTGATACTTCTCTCCCAGAATATTTCTGGGCTAAGGTAGTAAACACTGCATGCCATGTGCTCAATAAGGCTTCCATCAACAAAAGACATAAAAAGACACCCTATGAGGTTATGAAGGGCAGAAAACCAAACTTATCCTATTTTAGGATCTTTGGTTGCAAATGCTATGTGCTTAACAATGGTAAATCTCACCTAACTAAGTTTGCTGCCAAATCCCAAGATGGAATATTTGTTAGGTACACCAATAATAGTAAGGCTTATAGGGTCTACAATTTGGCCACTCAAGTTGTAGAATAGTCAGTTCATGTCATCTTTGATGAAACTGGACTTATTAACAGTGAGTTGCCAAGTAGTTCTTGTAGCTCCACAGGTATACAACAGAAGATGGACCAACTTACTATCAGAGAAGATCCAACTGCAAAACAAGATGAGGAAAATGGTAGTTGCTGTCCAGGGGGAGTACAAGACACTCAAGATACTGATGAAGACCATGAGGTGCAGCATAATGAAGAGATTGGAGAAGGTCAAACTATTGATAGATAACCTCCAACAGTTAGACAGTTGAAGGATCATCCTGCACACCAGATCATTGGTGATCCAAGATAAGGAGTACAAACAAGGAGCAGAAACTTAAACACAGTTCTTTGCTCTAGCTTCTTATCTCAAGTGGAACCCAAGAGATTTGAAGAAGCTATACAAGACCCTCACTGGATTGATGCTATGCATGAGGAGTTAAATCAATTCAGAAGGTGCAAGGTCTGGGATTTGGTTCCAAAACCAAAGGGCCACAATGTCATATTGACAAAATGGATTTATAGAAACAAGCTTGATGAGAGTGGGATCATAGTGAAGAATAAGGTAAGACTAGTTGCCAAATGATACAGGCAGGAAGAGGGCATTGACTTTGATCAGACTTTTGCTCCAGTGGAAATGTTGGAAGCAATCATGCTCTTCCTTGCCTATGCAGCATATCAAGGCTTCAAAGTGTTCCAAATGGATGTTAAGTCAGCATTCTTAAATGGAGACTTAAAAGAGGAGGTCTATGTAGAACAGCCCTCAGGTTTTGTTGATCCACTCAATCCTACTTATGTCTATAGACTTAGGAAAGCTTTATATGGGTTGAAACAAGCCCCAAGGGCTTGGTATGAAACCATGTCTACTTTCCTCATTGAGAACAAATTTTCAAGGGGGAAAATAGACAAGACTGTATTCCTTAGGGAATCCAAATGAAAGATCATCCTAGTCCAAATATATGTTGATGATATAATATTTGGTTCTACTGAAAGTAACCTTTGTAGAAAGTTTGCAAAATTTATGCAAGCGAAATTTGAAATGAGCAGTATGGGAGAACTTAAGTTCTTCTTGGGTCTCCTAGTAAGACAAATTGATGATGGCTTGTCCATATCCCAGTCTAAGTTCACCCAGGAGTTAATTAAGAAGTATGGTATGGAGTCATCCACTACCATGAGAACTGCAATGGGGACAAGTGTATCTCTTAGCAAAGATGAAGCAGGAAACCTGTAGATGAAACTTTGTATAGAGGAATAGTTGGCTCCCTCCTTTATCTGACTACTAGTAGACCAGATATCATGTATGCTACATGTGTCTGTACTAGGTACAAATCCTGTCCTAAAGAATCTCATTATACTGCTGTCAAAAGGATTTTAAGATATCTTAAGGGCACCCCTAATCTAGGCCTTTGGTATCCTAGGAATAGAGATTTTCTACTAATGGGCTATTCAGATGCAGACTTTGCAGGTTGCAAAGTAGATAGGAAAAGCACAACAGACGCCTGTCAATTTCTAGGAGGAAGACTGATGTCATGGAGCTGTAAGAAGTAGACTAGTGTGGCAATTTCCACAGCTGAGTCTGAGTATGTTGCTGCAGGAAGTTATTGTGCACAGCTGTTGTGGATATAACATCAGTTAGAAGATTATGGTATTTAGGTAAGTAGAACTCCCTTATTATATGATTCTACTAGTGCTATTTCTATTGCTCATAATCCTGTTTCTCATAGTAGAATAAAGCATATAGAAATAAGATACCATTTTCTTAGAGATCATGTAGAGACAGAAGATATTTCTTTAGAATTTGTTAACACTGATTTACAAATTACAAACATGTTCACAAAGCCTTTAGATGAAACTAAATTCAATAATTTCAAAATTGAATTAGGAATGTTGAACATAAATTAGTTTAACAAATTTGTCTAAGTAAAATTGTGTCGACACAAAACGTTGTCTGTGTCGACACATAGTAATTAATGTCTACACATCTAGAAAGTTGGTGTCGACACTTCAGAGAAGTAGTGTCGACCCATCCAGAAGAGGTGTCGACACTTAGAGTAAACACGCAGATTTCGTCGAGCACAGAATCGACACATATCGTCGAGCGCAGATTCGTTGACCTCAGATCGTCGAACTCGACTAAGACAAATAGAATTGATGTCGAGACATTAGAAGTCTGTGTCGACACATTTCAAATGTGTCGACACATTTAGATAATTTTAACATGACTTTTGACCTTCATGATTTAGAAGGGTATAAATAGGTCAACAATATATCCTGTCGACACACTCTCCATATTTTCGAGACCAAAACTCTGTGTCGACAACTTCTCTCTTCTCAATCCAAGCTTTCACTCAACCCCAATGGCGCCAAAGCTTGAAGATAATGTCAACGAAGGCTATGAGCTGGTACACAACTCCTTTGATAATGCAGAAACCGAAATTAAAGTAGTAGTAACCCTAATTGCAGAAAATGGTTTGGAATTTCTGGTATCTGAACCTACAAAGATTTGGAAGAAAGAAATACTGGAATTCTATGGCGCAGCTACTTTAGATTCGACTGGACTTAAGATCAAATCTATAGTTCAGGGAGCTAAAGTTAAACTTACTTTGAATAGCTTAAGGAAAACTCTTCAACTTCCAAGAACACAAGAATAAGAAGAAGTACCTTCTACTAAGACTAGGGAAGCACTTCAGTGGTGTGGATTGGATTCCACCATGAAGATTGGGTCTGCAATGAATAGAAAAGTGATGAATCTACAAGGAAAATTCCTTTCAGAAGTGGTTGGAAAAGTCATTCTCTGCAAGCCAGGGGGCATGATAGGATTTCAGCCTATATGTTCAGCCTGATGACCAGGATTATCTACAGACAGAACACAGATTGGTCTGCAGTAATCTTTGAAAAGATTAAGGAAAGTATTAAGAAGCTAAATCTGGGAAGAATCATGAGTTTATACTTGGCTAGAACAATTCCAGAAGTAATGGAACAGATTACAGGTTCTAAGATCAACCATATGAGAAGAATGGACATAAGGATAATCTCCAGATGGGATAGAGTCCTAACAAAGGACATGCCAGATGAAGAGAGGCCAGAGATTCCTGAAAAATCTCCTGCACAAGAAATTACAGATGGTGCTCAGGTGCAGGGGGAGCCTCATCTTGAGGAAGTGCCAACACACTTGGAAAGTGACATGGCTACACAAACTATTCTTGAGGTAATTCAAGAAGTTAATCAATCAATTTTCCATAATGAGGATGAAGTACTAACTGAGTCATTGATTGATGCTGACCAGAACACTCAACTCAACACTAAAGCACAGGATGTTATCATGAAGGATACATCTACAGCTATTGATGCTCCAGAGATGGTGGTGCCTCAAGTCCCAACTCAACAAGAGTTTACTCTAAAAGAGTTGTTCCCTGATTTAGATCAAGTAAGAACTGAGGGGGAGCAAGCTAACATTAAGGGGTAGTATGTCAGGACTGAGGGGGAGGAGCAAGGGACTTAGGGGGAGCTACCTAGGACTGACGAGGAATTGCCTCCTAGTCCTAAGGAAAGAGTTGATATTGCCAGTACCTCGGCTTCAAAAGATGAAGCAGAAATTTATGCCAAAAAGAGAAAGCTGATGGTTTTCAAAAGAAGAAGCCAAAACTACAAAAGGGTTTTACAAACTGCTCCTTAACCTACCCCAGCAACTGATTATAGTTCCTTGTTGATCTCATTGCAAGTAAAGTTAGATGAACAAAAAATTTCCATGGAGAAATATATGGATGAGACCCATAAAGATCTGCAATTCTCCTTGGCACAAGATATTAAATCAATAAGATTTAAGGTAAATCAGAACAAAATGGAAATGTTAGATTGCTTCCACAAAGGTGGCAATGCTGTAGTCTATCTTGGAAAACAACAAGTAGACATAAAGACTCAAGTTGATGATATAGCTGTTAAGCAAGGCTATGTGCTTGAAAATCAACTGAGGATGAATGACAATCTGACTGAATCACATAATGTGATTGTTACAGAGTTAAAGAATATTGTTACTGCCCAGACTGAGGCAAGGGCTAAAGCTAAGGTAGATTTTGACAAGCAATTACAGGAAGGCCTAGCTGCTGTACAAACAGCTATTGAGAATTCTCAAATGACCATCTCTACACAGCTACAAAAGTTAATGTCATTTTATAAAGATGGTGTTAATTATCTAGATGAACAAGTTAGATTTCAGAAATATGACCTCAGAGATCATATTGAAAGAGAAGTCATAAAGGGGGAGAGAGTATTAGTCAAAGCAGACTCAAATCATGTTAAATGGATATCTAATAGCATCAGAGCCACCCTTGGATATCCACCCCTCTGTGATTATGATAATGTAGCTGAGTTAGGTATACAACCTGCTTATTTTGGAGGTGATCAACCTGAAGTTGCTCAGGTCAATTACCCTCCAGCAGACTTTGATATGATTCACCAAGAAGTATAGTCAATGTACAGCCCTCCAGAGGGTAATAAACATGTTATTATTGAGAAAGTTGAAATGTCAGAGGCAGTTGTGAATAAGGAGCAAGAAGCTCAACTGTCAAAGAAGAGATTCAGAGAATAGGCTGAGTTGAAGCCTAATTTTGAGCAGTGGAGTCCCACTTCCAGGAATATTATTTTGACTGCCTGGAAGGCTGTAAAAGACAAGACTCATGACAGGGGAAAATGGTACACAGAGCAAGAATGGAAAAAGCATGAAGCTAGACAGGAAGCTATTCTACAATATAGAAGAAAGGAAAAAGCTGGGAAGCTACCTCCTAATGCTTAGGAGCCTAACAAGTATTTCCCAAAGCCTTTTCATTATTTTGAAAGGCAAAGAATAAGGGCTGAAGAACAAAAGAAGAAAGATCTAAAGGGCAAGAAGCTAGCTGAAGATATTGATGCTCCAGTACAAGCCAAGATCCAATCAGGCAAAGACATAGTCATCAAGGAGCCTGAGCAACCTTAGGATAGATTTACTAGATTTTACAACTTTGTAATCTTTAGTGTTAGAAATACATGTAAACTATTGTTAAAGAAACTTTTGGAAGTTTAAAAAAAATAATGTTTAATGCTCATTATGTTTGCATCATTATTCTGAGATGTCATTTTATACATGTTTTGTTTATAAGATTCCCTGTCATATAATATTTTTATACATCATTATGTATGTTTATTATGAATGGTGTATATCATTGACTAAGGGTTATGACCTCTCCAAATAGGGGGAGATTGTTGGGTACATTGGAAAATGTGTACCAGATTTGAAGAAGCCTCACCTCACTCAATGATATGCATCATGGTGTATTTGATGTTGTTTTGAGTTTATATGTGCAGGTTAAGAAAATGCAGGAATGCAGGAAAAAGTTTCTAAGTCCATGAGTCGACACCTGAAGAAGCTGTGTCGACACTTATGAAGGCTTGTGTCGACACTGAAGAAAAGCTGTGTCAACACTTAGAGTTAATTGTGTCGACACTTGGAAAGGCTGTGTCGACACCAGAAGAAACTGTGTCTACACATAGAGGCAGTGTTGACACACAGAGAAAGCTTAGTCGACATCAACTGTATCGACACACAGAGGTAGTGTCGACATTCAGAAGACTTTGTCGACATCAACTGTGTGGACATACAGGACTTGTGTCGACACATAGCAAAGTTTCAACAAATTCAATTTGTGTGAAGAGTAGAAGTGACTATGTCGACACCACGGAACTAGTGTCGACACATTCTACAGAAGCTTTGTCGAGAAGTAGTGTCAACACCAAAGGAGCTGTGTTGACACCACCAAGGCTTGTGTCGACACTTAGTCTACTTGTGTCGACACATGATAAAGTTCAGTCTCGACACTTTGCTGAAAAAGATAGAGATTCAAGAAGTGACAGGATGACTTGATAGCTGCCATTACCAACCGGTCTACTGCAATTGTCAGTGCTGTCAGAAGTTTGTTAGAAACCGGATCAGCCAGTTACCATGGAGGAAGTCTATATAAAGGCATTCTCCATCAACAGAATATACTGATACTGAATACATGAAAAAGAAGAATTTGGAGAGAGAGAGAGCTCCATCTATTGAAGAAAAGAAAGGGACTTATATCAACAAGTCCCTCAAGTGCAGATTCTGAACCAGTCTGCCAAGAAGGATTCAGATTGAGATCTAAATTTCAAGAAAGAAGCTGATTGAAGATCAACTTCGAAGGAGTTCAACCCTACTGAGTTCAGATTCAAGAAGCTTTGAAGAAAGCTAAGAGTGGTTGTTCTCTGCCATCAGATTCTTCCAAGAACTGATCAAGAAACCATCCATCCTTTCTCTCTACTAGGGTGGTGGTATATTACAAACTTAAATCTATTTTCTATAGGATCTTTATAAGATCTGAGTTGTAAGCCTATTCTTATAAAGGATGAGTTGTAGGAGATTATTTTCTCTGAGTGGTAGGCCTTATTGAAGGCTGAGGTAGGGCTGTGAGCCTGAGTTATAGGAGATTGTTATCTCTGAGTTGTAGGCCTTATTGAAGGCTGAGGTAGGGCAGATTGCCTGAGCTGTAGGAGTGTGGACTCACTCTGAGTTGTAGGAGCCTTGTTTGGGTCCTGAGCTATAAGATCTGTGGATCTGAGGTGAAGAGAAGAAGTTAGGCTGAATCTAGCACACTGCTAGATAGGCGAAGGGGGAAAATGGATGTACCCAGTCCTTAGGGAACCGCTATAAAACTATGTGCAATCTATGACTGTGTGTATTGCTATGAATTCTGTGATTGTGGTAGCTGTAGAACTGGTAGATTAATTTGATTATCTGAATAAATATTCTGTCTTTGTGTAAAAAGGAATTGCACCTATTCACCCCCCACCCACCCCTCTAGGTGTTTAGGAACAAATTCTTTCAGAATGTTTGTCTGTAATCTTTATGTCCTTCTCAGTGAACTATGCTCTGTGTTTTTATTTCTCAATGATGCTTGATTCTGTCTGTCAGTCTGTGTGTCTGTGTATAATTATTCTCTTCTTCTCTGTGTTTTGAAAATTTGAATGCATCTGCAATTAATGTTGACAGCCTTGAGAATAATCGACATTGATTTATTTCCCCAACTGTCCTGTGGAAAAAACGGCAAGCAATAATCCTGGAGAATACCATAATTAATGCTCCTTCTAACAGATACATTCAGAGAATGTTAGAGCATTAATTACTCAGGAATTATCGCATTAGAGTGGGGACAGAAGGCCGGAAATAACTAAGTCTGGAATCATCGAGCAGTTGGCCGAATTCGTCGAACTGAGTCCACAGTTCGTCGAGCTGAGATATTGTATTCATCAACCAGACGGCTTCTGTTCATCGAGATGAGTTCCATGATCGTCGAGCTGGAAACTGAACTGCTCTCTTTTGATCTTTGTCTATTCATCGAGCTGGTAAATATGTTCATCAACTGGAGTTCAACAACTATTCTGGAGTTGTCAAATATCCTGTGTCGACACAATTGCTCCTGTGTGTCGACATAAGTCTTCTGTGTGGTGTCGACATAGCCTTTCCTCAATGTCGACTGATGATCTGGGTGTCGGCACAAGTTCTTCTAGTGTAGACTCAGTTGGTGTCGACATATACTCTGAGTGTCGACATAAGTCTTCTGGTTCCAGAATTCATCAGGCAGAGAACTGAGTTCGTTGACCTGAGACTAGAGAATATAGTCTTGACAGAATGCTGTAGTAGTCCAATGATTCGTCGACCAAAGAATGGTGTTCGTCGAGCTAAGTCTAGAGAACCTTGAATTCATCGAGTTGAAAATGATTCTGGACTTAAAGAAAAATTGATGAACCTCTGACAATAAAGTTGAAGTGGAAGTCTAGAATTCGTCGACCAAAGAATGAAGTTCGTCGACATAAGAACTAGGTTCGTCGACCTGAGTCTAGAGAACAGTCTGGACTTAGAATGAGGAAGATGTAGTCCAAGGATCGTCGACCTGTGACTCAAGTTCGTCGAGCTAAGCTCAGAGAAAATATCTCTAAGATCATTGAGCTAAGAACGACTATCGTTGACCTGAGTTCGACGAACGTCGAATTCATTTTACTTAGTCTCTTGAGAAATCTCTGAATCTTTAGGAAAACTCTATGTCTTGAGTCTTTGGCAGTCTGATGATGGCTTGTCCATGTGATGTTGTTAGTGAGGACTTGGCCTAGACTATAGGACACAACTTTGACCCTGGCTATACATGTTATGTCACATCATCCTAAGTTAGTGAACCTAGCCCAAATCAAACTAGGGATCCAACAATCTCCCCCTATTTGGGTGAGGTCACTAATAGACTCAAAATAAAAACATAAAGTAAACAAAGCAGGAAAAAGATATATCTGGCAGAGATAATTAACACATGTAGCAGATATATTTACATAGAAGCTTTGTTCAGACAATATGATACAGTTTAAGATAGAAAAATAGAAATAAAATGGTTCATGTTTCACTTCTTCTGCTTTTTCTCCTAATGCTTTACATCATTGCCCTTGTCTCCTGGCTTGGTAAAGACAATTTCCCTGTTTTGATTTAAAGCTTTTTCCATAGTCATTATCATGTCAGCAGCCCCTATAATCTTCAGAGATGTAGCTCTATGGACCACTACTTCAGGATGTAATTTCATATAATCATCAACATTAAAAATTTTGTTAGCCTTTTCAAACCGTTTAGGTTCTTCTCTCCTGTACTTTGACATTGTAGTGTATTCAGAAGTATCCTTCCCTTCAGCCTTTGCCTTGTTGATCATAGAAAGGCCTACTAGTTCCTGGAAACTGGCCATTTTAGCTTTGTTGGCTTTTTCTGGATCTTCATAAGGAATAGGAGGAGAAAGTGGTCTTTTAGGACTTTCAGCTTGTTGATGTTGTTGCTGCTTATGTTGTTGTTGATGTTGTTTTCCTGAGGGTTGTTGCCTGTGCTGGATTCTTTCATGATGAGGTCTCCCTTGATGTCTTTGATATGTTTGAATGGGGGCAGACCTTTGAGAACTAGAGCTAGAATCACCAGCTGTAGGAGGAGGAGGTGGTGGATCCTTTCTGTACCTTTGAAATGGTGGAGGAGAGTATCTTCTACTCTTCTTCCTTTCCTTTTGCTGATTCTTAGATAGCCACATCCATGCTGGCATCCCTTTGTATGGAGTTATCTTTTGAAGAATATAGTAACGGGTGTCATTGTTTGGATTAGGCTTAGGAGCAGCAGCAGGAGGAGCTTTTCTTTTCTTTTATAATTGCCACTTCTTCTTTGTATCCTCCTCATCTGAATCCTCATCCTCATCATCATCATTGTCAGAACCTGGAGGGTTATCATATAGATCATCCAAAGCTTTAGCAGAAATAGCATGCTTTTCTGGAGCAGGAGCAGGAGTTGCAACAAGAATTGGAGTTTCAGCAGGAGTTGGGGAAGAAGATACACAAAAATCAGAACTAACTTGGACAGAGCTTTCAACTGCTGCCTTATTTTCATCTGCAATATCAGCCAAGATCAATTCATCTAGATCTGGCATGGGAGAGTCATCCATTAAAAAAGTTGGTGTTGAAGACATTATTGAAGAGGAGGGAACACCTACTACTTCTGGAAGTGGAGTGACTACTGGCTGTGTAATAGCAAAACTGTCCCTAAGCTGCTTAACAACTTCAGAAGGGATGGGGGAAGTGTATGGTATAATAGCCAAGGATGGCTTAGTAATCTCAGCTGGAAAGTAATGCATATGTTCAGTATCAAAAATTCTCAACAGATTTGCTAAATTAACTTTGGGATTAAGCATGAAATCACCAACAATATTAGGCTCTTCAGAGTCTGAATCATCAAAGTCCATATCAGTTTTAATAAAATCAATCAAATCTTTATCTATGTATTCAGTACACTCTGCTGCTATTGCTGAAGCTGGGGCATCTGCTACTGGAGCTGGATCCGCTGCCTCTGGAGCTGTAGCTACTGCTTCATCATCAGGCATCTCCCCCTGCCTGGTTTCAGTGGTAACTGAGGCCAGGCTCCTGGCTAAGGATGGGGCAGCAGTAAGAGCAGAGATTTTGTCAGAGAGAGAGGAGATGGTGGTAGCAAGTGGTGTAATGGCCTCTACTATAAGGGACTTAAGGAGGGGAGTGATTATGGAAATGATAGAAGATATGGTGAAGGGGTCCAGTGATGGAGTGGTAGATTGTATTGCAGAAGGTGTAGAAGTGAGAACTATGGGAGGGATAGAAAGTGGACCATCAGGTATGTGAACATCTGGAGGGATGGTAGATGTTGAGGGGGATGGATGGGTGCATCTTGCATGATGGTGTCTATTGGTAGATGATAAGATGGTATTGAAGAGTGATGTGGGGGAAGAGGAGATTGTGGTGGTGTAGAAATGTAGGTGTCATGGGGTGAAGCAGGAGGTGTTGGTAGTTGATTATCTTGAAGAGGGGAAGATGGAATGTCAGTGATGTCAGTTGGTGGAGATGAAGCTAGTGAAGCATGTTGAGATGGAGGTGGAGTAGCAACATGAGTATGTTGTTGTTGTGGTGTTGAAGAGATAATGGGAGATGAAGGAGTTTTTATTGCTAGAAGGGGGGCTGGAAGATTTGGTGGTGTTGAATGAACCTCTTCAGCAGGTGGGGGAGTGGCTTTAACAGCCCTGGTGCCTTTAGAAGCTGGGGTGGAAGAGGTAGAAGCCTTGGTTGGCTTGGTTATTGTCCTCTCCCACCTGCCAAATAAGGCACAGGTGAGCCTTTTACTGACATTGATGAATATGGTATGGGAGACGAGTGATTCAGTAGCCTTTTCTTGTAAAACGATCCCTAGGATCCTTCCAAAGCATACTTCCTTCTTATTGTTTTTCTTCTATATCAATTCAAAAAGAATCTGTGCCCAATCCACCTGATTTTATTGATGATTGCACACATGACTAGAAACTGGTTTCTAGTGATGTAATAATGGGCAGTATGTTTCCCGAGCAGAACCTTTCCAACCAAATCTGCCAAAAACTTATATGGGGCATATAGGTGTTTCTTCATGAGTTTGTGTAACACCCCCTATCCGCCGCATAGCATATAGCAGTAGGTCCGGCCGGGGCCCGATGCCATATACCACAGACAGAGCGGGTGGTTACTTATGGAAACCATCCAACCAATCTCAACGTCCTACACAGAGCATTCTAGCGGAAGCAGTTTATAAAAGTTGTAAACAAGAACACAGCATTAAAGCACGAATGTCCACTAGTACAAATTAGGAATGTTATACAAAAATACCCAAAACCGGCCTTAAGGCCTTACAAAATGTTTCACTTGAATATTACATGATTTACAAACCACGACACGCAGGCCGGTCATACATGAATAAAGCAGTAAACACTTCTACTTGGGCCTTCGAGGGCCAGCTTCGCAAAAAGGGCTTTAGCCCGCTATTGACCGCTTGGTACAGCTGCACCTGCAAGCAACAAACCACCGCACGGTGGCAAAACAAGGCAACGGTCAGCAATGCTGACCAAATTATAACGATCCCGCCCCCAACTCGGGGCGGCGATGCTCCTTCCCTGAATTTCATTAGCATAAGCGAGCAATATATATATATATAGCCATTACATCACAGACGTTGGCTCGCACGACCACACGCCCCGTGCACTCAGGGCACATTCTCGGTGAACCGGTCGATGTCACGTCAATTAAAGCCATTAACATTCCGAACTCACCACCGCCACTAAGACGGCCAAACATATGAGCAATTTGTCTTCCCGGCATGGGTCACGTCAATTTAAGCCATAGACCGCCGAAGACTCACATCTATGCCAACGGCAAGTGCCACGTAACCTTAGGTCTCTTTAACCCGAACGACATAGATATGGGTACGGTTCCATCTAACCCGTGCTCACGTCGCAATGACAATTTAAGCCATTTGCGCAGGTCAAACTTCTCCCGAGTCCCATTCTATCGCAAATCACATAACCCCGTTATGTTCAAGTTGGCTCTCAGGCCACCAAGTCGGCAAGATCTCGTATCCGCCCAGTTTTCCGGGTGCACCTTTGGGTTAGTCCCCAAGGCTCCCTGCTGTAATCTACCGCGTAGAAAACCCGAAAAACAACCAATAGCACGGAGTCTTCTCCGGCCTTATGCAATGCAACATCATCGATCCAGACTAACATGTCCGGGTAGGCTTCACACATCATGCCTACGTCCGTTCTCGCATACGGACTCTAAACAACGGGGACTTTACATATCTACCCAAAGGAACGCCTCCAACTCTCCGCAAACTCGCGAGAGCGGGCTTCCTATGCTAGGAAAGAGAGCTATTCGTGCTCAAGATGAGGATCGTTACCCTTGAGTTCCTCTTTGGCGCCATTGAAAAGTAATCGGATGGAAATCACCGCACTAGCGTTGCCTCCGTGGATCCGGAGTCGGCTTGCGATTTGGAGCTCCGAAGCTCCTCCAATGACGGATCTAGCTCCTTCTTCTTCGCTTAGCTCTCCTCTCTCTCCAAGGATTTAGAAAGAGAACAAGTGAAGAAAAGTAAGGGTTTTCTAAGTCAAAACCCGGGTATATCCCTTCAGGAACAACCCCCAGCCGTTGGATCTTCCGTCAAAGAAATGAACGGCTTCGATTCGGGACTGAAATACCCAATCTGGACCGAACACGGCCTGGAACACGCCCGTGTCCAGGGCCGTGTGCCGCATTCGCCGTCAAAATCGAATCTCCGGGAACCTCACACGGATATCGAACACGCCCGTGTTCGAGCTGACACGCCCGTGTTCCACTTCACACGGCCGTGAAGCCGGCCGTGTACCCCATGATGTTTCCCCATTTTCAACCCGAGCACTGCACGGGTTCTAGGACACGCCCGTGTCCTTGCCCGTGTCACATTGATACGCCTGGACCCCAGGCCGTGTACACGGGACACTTCGTCGAGGGAAGATCGACGACTTGATGACACGGCCTTGGACACGCCCGTGTCCTAGGCTGTGTGCCTTGTCTCGACGATCGTCGAGTGAATCTCGACGACTCCCCGGGACGATCGTCGACACGGGTCGACACGCCCTGCGACACGCCCGTGTCGCAGGCCGTGTGCCCATTCTCGACGAATCGTCGAGTATATCTCGACGACTCACGGCTAAGTGTCGACACGGGTCGACACGCCCTGCGACACGCCCGTGTCGCAGGCCGTGTGCCCATTCTCAGCGAATCGTCGAGAAAATCTCGACGACTTCGCGGCTAAGTGTCGACACACGCTTGACATGCCCTGGGACACGCTCGTGTCCCAGGCCGTGTGCCTGCAGCCAGAACCCAAACTGGCCCAAAACGTCCCCCTTTTGCTCCTTTGAGTTTCGGGATGTTACAACTCTACCCCTCTTAAAATAATTTCGCCCACGAAATTACATAAAGGAAAGACTTACAAAACAAAATTTGTACCTGAGCGGAACAACTCCAGATATTCGTCAAGCATAGTCTGCTCTCGCTCCCAAGAGAGCTTCTCACGACTGCAATTGTCCCACCGGACCTTGACCATCTTGATCTCTTTATTGCGTAGCCGCTTGACCTCCGAGTCTTCAATCCGCACGGGCTTGACCTTTGTCGTTAGCCCACTATCCACCGGCACTTGATCAACTGCGATCACTTGCGTAGGCTCTTGTACCGCCTTCCGAAGTACCGAAATGTGGAATACATCGTGTAAACCACTAAGCTCCACTAAAAGTTTCAACCGATAGGCTGCTTCCCCAACTCGCTCCAGAACCTCGAACGGTCCAAGGTACCTCGGGCTTAGCTTTTTCAATCGCCGCACCCGCGAGACACCCTTGAACGGCTTGATCTTTAGGTATACATAATCGCCCACAGCGAACTCCACGTTCCTGTGCTTGGCATTATAGTACTTTGCTTGCCGGTCCTGAGCGATAAGCAACCTCTCCCGAATGGTTCTCACCAAAGAAGTAGCATCCTCCACTTCCGATCGCTTATACAACTTTGACTCACCCGTTTCTAACCAAGACAACGGCGTACGACATTTCCTACCATATAGGGCCTTGAAAGGCGCCATCTGAATACTCACTTGGTAGCTGTTGTTGTATGCGAACTCCACCAAATAAAGGTGGTCTTCCCATTGCTTTCCGAAATCCAAGACACACATGCGAAGCATGTCTTCCATGGTTCGATTGACCCTCTCGGTCTGCCCATCCGTTTGCGGATGGAAGGCTGTGCTGAATTTCAACTTTGTTCCCAACATTTGTTGCACCAGCCTCCAATCATTGGACGTGAACCGCCCATCTCGGTCACTCACGATGCTGTGGGGCACACCATGAAGCCGTACTATGTTATCCACATAAAGCTTTGCCAGCTTCTCCACCGGATCCTCCTTCCTATGCGGAATAAAATGCTACACCTTCGTTAATCAATCAACAACCACCCAAATGGCGTCGTTTCCCTTTTGCGACCTTGGCAAACCGTGCACAAAGTCCATAGAGATGTCGCCAAATTTCCACTCCGGAATAGGCAAGGACTTAAGAAATCCTCCCGGCTTTTGGCACTCCGCATTTACCAAGGCGCAGGTTTGGCACTTCGCTACGTATAGCGCCACATCCTTCTTCAAACCCGGCCACCAAAACAGTTTCTTCACATTACGGTACATCTTCGTGCTCCCCGGGTGAATCGAGTACTTGGTATGGTGTGCCTCGTACAACAACTCCACCCGTAAATTGCCCACACTTGGGACGCACAATCGACCGTCTTCCCAAAGCAATCCGTCCTCCACGACGAATTGGGAATTTGTCCCATCCAGAGCCTCTATCATGAATTGCTTCATATGAGCATCCATATCCAAAGCCTGCCGAATACGATTAGCCAGGTCATATTGGACTTCAGTCCAATTCAGAACTGGTTCAGCACTTGATTGTCTGTCCACACAAACAATCTCCAACACCTCCAACTCTCGCACCAACCGCTCATCGTGCACCGATAGCCAATTGGCTTGAGCTGGGGCTCGGCGACTCAGCACATCCGCAACCGCATTCCCTTTGCCAGACACGTAGTGGATCTTGAATGTATTGTCCCCCAGGAACTCCGTCCACCTACGCTGCCGCATATTCAGATCCTTATGATCAATTAGATACTTTAGGCTCTTGTGATCGGTGTAGATATCAATCTTCACACCGTACAAATAGTGTCTCCATAGCTTCAAGGCGAAAATCACGGCAGCTAACTCCAAGTCATGGACCGGATAGTTCCTCTCGTGCACTTTTAGCTATCTCGAGCCATAAGATATCACGCTTCCGTGCTGCAGTAGCACGCAACCCAAACCGCTGCCCGAAGCATCGCTATATATCTCATAGCCTTCGGTTCCATATAGCGAACTCAGCACAGGCGCCGTGGTCAACCGACACTTCAACTCCTTGAAAGCTCGCGCGCACTCCGGCGTCCAAATGAACTTATGCTCCTTCCTCGTCAATGTAGTGAGAGGTAACACTATCCGCGAGAAGTTCTCTACGAAGCGCCTATAATAGCCGGCAAGCCCCAGAAAACTCCGGACTTCCGCTACAGTAGCGAGCTCAGGCCACTCCCGTATCGCAACAATCTTCGTCGGATCCACAGCAATACCCTCTCCACTCACTATATGCCCGAGGAACGCCACTGAGGATAGCCAAAACTCACACTTCGAGAACTTGGCATACAACTGATTTCTCCTTAGCGTTTCCAACACCAAATGAAGATGCTTGAAGTGATCTTCCTCACTTTGCGAGTACACCAAAATATCGTCGATGAAGACGATCACGAAATGGTCCAAGTACTCCCTGAACGTCCTGTTCATCAAATCCATGAACACCGACGGCGCATTAGTCAGCCCAAACGGCATGACCGTAAACTCATAATGCCCGTATCTCATACTAAATGCTGTCTTTGGGATATCACTCTCCCTTATTCGCAGCTGATAGTACCTAGCCTTGAGATCCAACTTCGAGTACACCGTCGACCCGACTAACTGATCAAAGAGATCATCAATCCGAGGGATCGGGTACTTGTTCTTCTCAGTCAGCTTGTTGAGCTCCCGGTAATCAATACATAGCCTCAATCTTCCGTCCTTCTTCTTAACAAATAGGACCGGTGCGCTCCAAGGAGAAGAACTCGGGCGCACATACCCTTACTCCAACAACTCTTGCAGTTGAACTTTCAGCTCCGCCATTTCCTTAGGCTCTAGCTTATACGGAGATCGTGACACAGGCTTTGCACCTGGCACTAGCTCGATCGTAAAATCTATCTCCCGCTGAGGCGGGGCTCCAGGAAGATCTGCGGGGAACACATCAGGGTATTCCGATACCACTGAAATACAATCCAACGCGGGCTTCGGCTTTGCAACCTCCACTAGTGTAAAGAACAGTTCTGCTCCAGCACGAACCGCCTTCACCACCTGAAGAGCAGACATCAACGTCTTACTCGACCCCTTTAAGCCCGTAAAAGTCGTCTCACGACTCGCTCCCAGCTTAACTTCCTTGCTACCGCAATCTATATGGGCATGCTGCTCCGAGAGCCAGTCCATGCCAAATATGACGTCGAACTCCACTAACGGAAGTAGAGACGCCCGCAGGTCGAACTCCTGCTCCCCAATACGAATCTTAACATCGCAGATACTATCCGCTCGCATCGAACACCCATTGGGCAACAACACATCCAACTTATCCTTCGCCATCGAAGAAGGGACTCCGATGCGTGATATAAATCCTTCGGACAAGAAGGAGTGTGAGGCTCCCGTATCAAAGAGTGCTCGTGTCGGATTTTCACAAATCAATACAAATCCTAAACAAGTAGTTGTAAGGTAACATGTGCATAACAAGTATTTAAAGAAATTGACTTGCTATAAATTAAATCGTACCTGTCACCACATCAGCTTGTTTAATGGCCTCCTGTTGGCCAAGATTGTAGACCGTTGGTTGGGCCGGAGCATAATGGGATGCGGTCGACTCCACCATCTTTCCCTTCTCTTCATAAGTAGCTCCTGGCCTCCTCTCAGACTTAGGACGTCCGCTCCAACAATCACGGGCGAAATGCCCCGTCTTTCCACAAGTAAAACACGCGCCCGGGGTCCGACCCGTAGTCGCCCCAGAAGCGCCAGAAGGAGCTGGACCCGAAGTCCTATGCTTCTTGAAAGACCTCTGATAGCCAGACTTTGAAGTAGTCGGCACTCTGAACTCAGATTTCTTCTCACCCAAGCTTTTCTTCGCTAGCACGCTCTTCATGTCCTTCTCCAAGGACCGGTCAGTATTGACCAAGGTTAAGAAACACTGCGTCATTGGCCCCGACAGTAGTAGTCTCAACTCATCTCTCAATCCTTCATAGAAACGATTAGTCTTGCGCTCCTCATCCATAATGGTGGAACTAGCATAACTACTCAGATGAGTAAACTCGTGGAGATATTCATCCACGCTCCTCTCACCCTGCACCAACTTCAGGACCTCATTCTCCATCGAAATCCTCTGAGTAGAAGGGAGGTATCTTGCTAAGAACAATCCCAAGAACTCTTCCATCGGAACGTCTATCAGTTGTCTACCTCTCAAATGATGCAGCTCCAATCCTTCCCACCACATCCTCGCTTCACCGTCCAGCAGGAACGTAGCGATGGTGGTTATTTGCCACTCCTCCGTCTCCGTCACCGTCATGACTCTCTTCACCCTGGAGAGCCAGTCTTCAGCCTGAGATGGGGTTCCCAACCCCGAGAATAACGGAGGGTTAAAGCTCATTACATGCTTCAGCTGCCTCTCAGTTGCCCTCCTTGGCACTATTGGTTCCACAACCACTTGCTCCACCCTCCTCGGCTCAGCCTCTTGAAGAGGTACTTGCTCCATCACAGGAGCGGGCTGCTGCGCTTGCCTTCCAGGCTGCGCATTTATCACGGCCAACACCGCTTCAGCCACCAATCGTATATTTTCAGCCGACAGAGGTGTTGCAGGAGCAACATCCGGTGCACTACTAGCCTCAGAAACTCGGCGTTCTGACGGCCCAACACCACTTCTGGTCACCTATAGTGGTACAAAACACCGTTAAGCGACCAAATAAATTGCAAACAGCAATTATAGGAACACGCAGGTTCCTCAAACACGAGTATTTTCATTCCTAAGTGGACATTCATGGGTTCTTTTTACCATTATAACGATGACGCACACAATGTGCTCACCACCCCTTAAAAAGAATTCGCCCACGAATTCACTTTAAGCCCGACCAAAACCAGTAGTCTGATACCAAATTGTAACACCCCCTATCCGTCGCATAGCATATAGCAGTAGGTCCGGCCGGGGCCCGACGCCATATACCACAGACAGACCGGGTGGTTACTTATGGAAACCATCCAACCAATCTCAACGTCCTACACAGAGCATTCTAGCGGAAGCAGTTTATAAAAGTTGTAAACAAGAACCCAGCATTAAAGCACGAATGTCCACTAGTACAAATTAGGAATGTTATACAAAAGTACCCAAAACCGGCCTTAAGGCCTTACAAAATGTTTCACTTGAATATTACATGATTTACAAACCACGGCACGCAGGCCGGTCATACATGAATAAAGCAGTAAACACTTCTACTTGGGCCTTCGAGGGCCAGCTTCGCAAAAAGGGCTTTAGCCCGCTATTGACCGCTTGGTCCAGCTGCACCTGCAAGCAACAAACCACCGCACGGTGGCAAAACAAGGCAACGGTCAGCAATGCTGACCAAATTATAACGATCCCGCCCCCAACTCGGGGCGGCGATGCTCCTTCCCTGCATTTCATTAGCATAAGCGAGCAATATATTTATATATAGTCATTACATCACAGACGTTGGCTCGCACGGCCACACGCCCCGTGCACTCAGGGCACATTCTCGGTGAACCGGTCGATGTCACGTCAATTAAAGCCATTAACATTCCGGACTCACCACCACCACTTAGACGGCCAAACATATGAGCAATTTGTCTTCCCGGCATGGGTCACGTCAATTTAAGCCATAGACCGCCGAAGACTCACATCTATGCCAACGGCAAGTGCCACATAACCTTAGGTCTCTTTAACCCGAACGACATAGATATGGGTACGGTTCCATCTAACCCGTGCTCACGTCGCAACGATAATTTAAGCCATTTGCGCAGGTCAAACTTCTCCCGAGTCCCATTCTATCGCAAATCACATAACCCCGTTATGTTCAAGTTGGCTCTCAGGCCACCAAGTTGGCAAGATCTCGTATCCGCCCAGTTTTCCGGGTGCACCTTTGGGTTAGTCCCCAAGGCTCCCTGCTGCAATCTACCGCGTAGAAAACCCGAAAAACAACCAATAGCACGGAGTCTTCTCCGGCCTTATGCAATGCAACATCACCGATCCAGACTAACATGTCCGGGTAGGCTTCACACATCATGCCTAGACCGTTCTCGCATACGGACTCTAAACAACGGGGACTTTACATATCTACCCGAAGGAACGCCTCCAACTCTCCGCAAACTCGCGAGAGCGGGCTTCCTATGCTAGGAAAGAGAGCTATTCGTGCTCAAGATGAGGATCGTTACCCTTGAGTTCCTCTTTGGCGCCATTGAAAAGTAATCGGATGGAAATCACCGCACTAGTGTTGCCTCCGTGGATCCGGAGTCGGCTTGCGATTTGGAGCTCCGAAGCTCCTCCAATGGCAGATCTAGCTCCTTCTTCTTCCCTTAGCTCTCCTCTCTCTGCAAGGATTTAGAAAGAGAACAAGTGAAGAAAAGTAAGGGTTTTCTAAGTCAAAACCCGGGTATATCCCTTCAGGAACAACCCCCAGCCGTTGGATCTTCAGTCAAAGAAATGAACGGCTTCGATTCGGGACTGAAATGCCCAATCTGGACCGAACTCGGCCTGGCACACGCCCGTGTCCAGGGCCGTGTGTCGCATTCGCCGTCAAAATCGAATCTCCTGGAACCTCACACGGGTATCGAACATGCCCGTGTTCGAGCTGACACGCTCGTGTTCCACTTCACACGGCCGTGAAGCCGGCCGTGTACCCCATGATTTTTCCCCATTTTCAACCCGAGCACTGCACGGGTTCTAGGACACGCCCGTGTCCTTGCCCGTGTCACATTGACACGCCTGGACCCCAGGCCGTGTACACGGGACACTTCGTCGAGGGAAGATCGACGACTTGATGACACGGCCTTGGACACGCCCGTGTCCTAGGCCGTGTGCCTTGTCTCGACGCTCGTCGAGTGAATCTCGACGACTCCCCGGGATGATCGTCGAAACGGGTCGACACGCCCTGTGACACACCCGTGTCGCAGGCCGTGTTCCCATTCTCGACGAATCGTCGAGTATATCTCGACGACTCACGGCTAAGTGTCGACACGGGTCGACACGCCCTGCGACACGCCCGTGTCGCAGGCCGTGTTCCCATTCTCAGCGAATCGTCGAGAAAATCTCGACGACTTCGCGGCTAAGTGTCGACACACGCTTGACATGCCCTGGGACACGCCCGTGTCCCAGGCCGTGTGCCTGCAGCCAGAACCCAAACTGGCCCAAAACGTCCCCCTTTTGCTCCTTTGAGTTTCGGGGCGTTACAGTTTGTTAGGGTTATCTCCACTATAACCCATGAGGCTTACCATCATGTCAGATTCCTCTACTTCAATCTTTAGTTGCTCTTCTCCATTCCTTAATCCAAAAATTTCAGTAAAGATTGCGGGAGTTAAGGAGATGGAGGTACCCGCAATAGTGCCTGTCAACGAATTCTCCTCTGTGGATGATAGGGTGTAGACCCATTCCCTGATTTCAGTGCTGTGTAATTTGATTCTTCTAGTCATCATGGTTTTGAGTTCTTATTCTTCAAAGAGTTCCAGAATGTAAAGAAAGATGGGATCAGAATGTTAAAACGAATCAAAATCCACATCAAAGCCGGTATCGAACTTCATGGCAGCGAGAATGCTTTCCTGAATCGCCATGGAATCACCTGCAAGAGAGACACAAAAATGGCGATCAAGTGCAAATGAACAGAAAGGGCAGGATGGAGGTCGAAGAAAACCTAAATATAGGGTTTTCAAGAATATGAATCGACAGAATCCGTTCCACGAAAATAAAAAGAATTCTTCGAACTGAGGTCGACGAAATAATTTTGAATGAAATAATTCGTCGATCTTATCTAGAAGAATTGAAGTCAGTTCATCGAACTCCGTTCGACGAATATCTTCTGAAGCAAGTTCATCAAACTCCGTTCGACGAAAAATGTTTCACTCACAGAGAGTTCGTCTATCTCTGTTCGACAAATATCTCTCAAACCTTCCACGGTTCGTCGATCTCCGTTCGATGAACTTTGGAAAATTCGTCGAGTCTAGACAGAAATCAAATAAAGTCTTCTCCATTGATCATTCCAAGTTGATTCACAAAGAACATATGATTTCTCTCATCCAGAGGTTTGGTGAATATATCAGCCCTTTGTATATCAGTGTAGATATAGACAAGCTTGAATTTATTTTTTTCTACACACTCTCTAATGAAATGATGTCTTATATCAATAGGTTTTGTCCTACTATGGTGAACTAGATTCTGGGCTATGGCTATAGCACTTGTATTATCACAGAGTAGGGTTGAATTATTTAAGTTGCACCCATAATCTAGTGGCTGATTTTGTATCCAAAGAATCTGTGAACAACAGCTGCCTGCTGCAATATATTCTGCTTCAGCAGTTGAGGTTGACACTGATGTTTGCTTTTTACAAAACCAAGATACTAATCTCATACCCAGGAACTGGCAAGTCCCTGAATTACTTTTTCTATCTACCCTGCAAGCAGCAAAATTAGCATCAGAGTATCCAGTTAACTCAAATTATGGTTCTACAGGATACCATAGGCCTAGATTAGGACAACTCTTTATATATCTCAAACTCCTTTTTAGTAAAATTAGATGAGATTCTTTAGGGTTCACCTGGAACCTAGCACAAAGACATGTGGCAAATATAATATCTGGTCTACTTGCTGTGAGTTAAAATAGGGACCCAATAATACCCCTATAAAGTTTCTGATCCACATGTTTCCCTGGTACATCAGAGTCCACAACAACATTGGTAGCCATGGGAATTTTCTTTGTTGAGTCATCAGCCATCCCAAACTTCTTTAGAAGTTCCTTAGCATATTTTTCTTGAGAGATGAAGATGCCATCAGGGAGCTTCTTCACTTGGTGGCCAAGGAAGTAGGAAATCTCACCCATGCTACTCATTTCAAATTTGGAATGCATGAGGTCAGAAAACCTCTTGCATAATTTGGAATCTGTAGAGCCAAATATAATATCATCTACATAAATTTGTACTAATAAGATTTGGTCCTTAAGATGTCTAGTGAAAAGAGTTTTATCTACAGTTGCTCTTGTAAATTTATGCTCTAATAAAAAACTAGCTAAGGTCTCATACTAAGCTCTTGGAGCTTGCTTTAGACCATAAAGAGCCTTATGCAATTTAAAGACATGAGAAGGGTAAGTCGGAGAAACAAAACCTGGAAGTTGTTCTACATAAACCTCTTCTTGTAGCACTCCATTTAGAAAAGCACTCTTCACATCCATTTGAAAGACCTTGAACCTCTTGTATGTTGCATAGGCAAGGAATATTTTTATGGCTTCCAACCTTGCAATAGGTGCAAAGGTTTGATCATAATCAATTCCTTCTTCTTACATGTATCCTTGAGAAATAAGCCTAGCCTTGTTTCTCACAATGACTCCTTGGGCATCCAGCTTGTTTCTGTAAACACATTTGGTTCCAATAACTGGGCAGTTGTGGGGTCTTGGAACCAAATCCCAAACTCTACATCTCTCAAATTGATTTAGTTCCTCCTGTATTGCAAGGATCTACTGGGGATCCTGCTCAGCATCATGAATGGATAGAGGTTCAACCTGAGTGAGAAAACAAGCATGCATCAAATCTTGCGTGAGTTGATGCCTTATCTGTACACCTGCTGATATGCCTCCAATTACCTGAGATCTGGGGTGATCCCTAAGTGTGACAAAATCATAGGGTGGTGTTGGTTGTGCAACAACATTTTGAATTGATTCCTCCTGTGGAATTGTATTTGCTTTTGGTAGAGATTCATTTTCTTCAACTTCTTCTTCTTCACTTTCTTCAATGGCTTGTGGAGAGGGATGAGTTGGCACCTCTTGGGTGAGGTTTAGCCCATCCAAGGTCTCACACAAATGGGGAACCTGCAAGTTGTTATTGGTAGGAACTTCTTTCTCCTTGCAATAAATGTTAGTCTCATCAAATGAAACATGAATAGACTCCTTAATTTTTAAAGATGATTTATTAAAAACCCTATAAGCCTTGCTTACTTGCGAGTATCCTAGAAAAACTTCCTCTTCAGCCTTAGCCTCAAACTTTCTAATGTATTTCTTGTTGTAATTGTGTATATAACAGATACAACCAAATACTTTAAAATTGTTTATTTTTGGTTTCTTCCCTTTGGCAATTCATAGGGAGTCCTGTTCTTTAGTTTGTGAATTAAGCTCATGTTCAGGACATAATTTGTTGTGCTTACAGCCTCTGCCACCAAGGTTAGGGGCATGTAAGCATTTGCAAGCAATGTACCTGCAGCTTCAATGAGTGTCCGATTTTTCCTTTCAGCTATCCCATTTTGTTGGGGAGTTCTAGGTGCTGAGAAGCATTGTCTGATACCTTCCTTCTCACAGAACTCATGCATAAGAAGAGACTCAAACTCTGTGTCATGATCACTTCTGATCAATGCAACATTAGTAGAGAGCTCAATCTTTATGGTCCTGAGAAAATCTGTAAGAACCTTGAAGGTATCCGACTTTGATCTCATAAGGAATACCCAACTGAACCTAGAGAAGTCATCCACTATAACCAAAGTGTAGGATTTCCCTCCTAGGCTTTGTACATCAATGGGTACAAAGAGATCCAAATGTAGCAAGTACAAAATCCTAGGTGAATCACTCTTATTAACAGATTTAAAACTAGTTTTAGTTTGCTTGCCTAATTAACATGCCCTGTAGAGACCTTCGTTTTTGTAGGGACCAGAAGGCAGACGTCTAACAAGGTTGTGCTTAGATAGCCTAGCAATGTTTTTAAGATTTACATGTCCTAGTCTTTTGTGTCATAAGTCATTCTGATTACTAGTTAAGTAAAGTAAACAGATATCAGTTCTTGCAGAAAGAAAATTTACTAAGTATATGTTGCCTTGTCTACTTCCAGTTAAAACTGTTTGGTTGTTTTTATCAATAATAGAACAAGTGGATGGGTTAAAGTATACCTGATAACCATCATCACATAACTGACTTATGGAGATGAGGTTATGTTTGAGTCCACTTACATATGTCACCTTTTTGAATGTGACAGCTCCTATTCTTACTTCTCCAAATCCTTCTAACTGACCACATTTGGAGTCACCAAAGATAACCTTTGGCCACAACTTGGACTTGTAGATAATTAAGATTTCCTTGCTGCCAGCCATGTGTTTGGAGCAGCCACTGTCCAGGTACCAAGTTTGATTTACCCCTGGACAACTCTTCACCTGCAATAGAAAACAGTTAATGGTTTTTGACCCAGGTTACCTTGGGTTCTTTGTATTGCTGATAAGAAAAGCTGGAAATAACAGAGAATTCAGGTTGGGAGTTATATCCTAGGGGGTGATATCTCATAGGTGGTATGATCCAGTGAGCTAGTGGATTAAATGGTTTCTTAGAAATATTTAAGTTGATGTAGGAATTATAGTTTTGATTAAGTCTTCCTGGGTTCGACGAATTGCTGTAAGTTCGTCGACCAGAGTTCGCCGAATTGGGTTGAGATTGTCGATCTCTGCCCAGAGAATGAACGTGTTCATTCTCAGTGCCCCACGTTCATCAACTTCTGTTTGACGATCCATACAGAGTTCGTCGATCGCAGTTAGACGAATAAATATTGTTGGGTAATGTATCCACAATTACCTGGATTTGACGAAGCCACCTGTCAAGCTAAGATGAATTCACAATGTATTTGATGAAACCTTTTAAGTTGTGCTTGCAGTTATTCCACGCTAAGTGCACTCCAATGTCAGGGTGCAGTAGGTCAATATACACGGGTCTGCACGACGTAATCCCTCGTTGAGCAGATCAGTGTGTTGGCCTACGTGTACTCTCTCTATTGGAGTGTACTTATTTTCAAGTACAGGGGTGTGATATTGCAAGAGCAGACAAGGAGCAAGGATGAGTCAAAGAGCGGCTCAGAGGCGGAAAGACGAAAAATCATCCAAGTATTATTCGACGAGAATCACCAAGTGATTCTCGCCGATTCGGTGAGAATCACTAGTGATTCGCCGAATCGTCGAGAATCACTGGTTGATTCTCGCCGTCTCTATCCGGCTACATCAAAGCATGCAAATCTGGCGCTAAGTCATAATCGTCGAGAATCATCAAGTGATTCGGCGAGAATCACTATTGATTCTCGCCGAATCGTCGAGAATCACCGGCTGATTCTCGCCGACTCGTCGAGAATCACCTTTGATTCTCACCGAATTTGACTTGGGCAATTTTCTGGATACCACTGGACCGGATCAAATGTTAAGGCTCTGTTTTGAACCGGAATTAGGGTTTCTTCAGATGGGACCCATAACGGTCAAAAAGAAGTATTCTACCGTATAAATACACGCGTATTTTGAACAGTAAACAGGACGACGACAGAAAAATATTCACGAGCTGCCGACGTGACCTAGATCGCGATACCTGCTCCGCCGCCGTCGCCGCTCATGCTAGACGATCGCCGGCCATATGATCGTGGTTTCTTCCAGATCTCCCGGCAATAGAAGCTTAGCCAAGCATAGCGTCTCACGCGTCTAACCAGAGATCCTTTGTCTCTTGATTCGTTGATCGGGAAAACCTTCCCCTTCCGAATCGATCGAGACGATCGATCCTAGTGTGACCGTTGGTAGACATTGCTAGGACTGCTACGAAGATTGAGTCTCCAAAGTACAGCAGCCACACACCGTTGTCGCCACCGATCCCGAGAACCAAACCACTGCCCCTCTTGCCGCCGCCGGTTTCGGGGAGATTCTCTCCAAGAGAGATCTAGGGTTGTGGACTCTTCGTTGACTTCAAGAACACGTCATCGAACGAAGAGGGACACCTTAGTCTCCAAAAGTTATTTGTATTTCTTATACATTCTAGTTTCATTTTTGTTGTAAAGGAACGTTGGTTCCTAGTTGTAAGGGTTGGGTGCAACCCGTGTTGTGGGAGTGTTGTCTCCTACGTGTGGAAGGGTTCCTTCCGATAGTGCAAGGATTGGATTTCAATCCTGTTGGTGAAGTGACCGAGTCATCCCTTGTTGGGAGATAGGTCGAAGGGGGAAAGTGGATGTACCCAAATCGGGGAACCACTATAAATTGCTTGTGTACTTTCTTTGCTGTGCTGTTTTGTTTTCGTGTGTAGGTACAATTTTAATTCCGCAAAAACGCTACACGTCACCTATTCCCCCCCCCCTAGGTGAAGGTAGTTGACACTAGGTGGACTTTCAAGTGGTATCAGAGGGAGGTTACTCATCAAAAAGGTTAACACCTTGAGTAGAATCCTGCCACCAGTGTCAAAAGCATGGAGCTGGATCATGGGATCTCTCCACTAAGACTTCCCACGTGCACTAAGGAGTATTATCCCGTCTGGAAGATGAGAGTATCCTATTACTTGGAGGCTATCGATCCTCGAGCATCTCTCATCTTAGAAGAGGGTCCTTTCATTCCTATGAAGACCTCCGGCTCTGGAAAGGATATCCCAATCCCCAAGTGTATTACTGAGATGTCGGAGACTGAACTCTCATTATTTAACCTGGACAAGATGATTCGTCTGATCATCATGGATGTCTGGTCTGGACCTTCTCGATCTAGATTGGAAAAATGTGGGACGGCCAAATCTATGTGGGTAACCATCTCAGAGCTGATGGGGGGATCAAAGAAAGCAGGGATCTGCTGTCAGCAAGAGGATGAAGCCTATGTGGGGGTCCTCGCCTCTGAAGATGAAGGCAAGGATTAATCAGACAGCATCAGGGCTCCGGTGTCCTTGTCAGAGACTGAAGAAGAAATTGAGGAAAGCAGTTCTGATGAGGCTGACATAACAGTCTCTGGCACTGGTGATAATAACTCTGAAGAGCAGGTAACTTCTTCATCTTGCCCATTCTCTCTTGAAGTTCCTAAAGACAGGAATTGTCACCCTTCAGAAAATCCTGATTCCCTGAAGAGAGCCCTTCAGAAAAGCTACCTACTTGTTGAGGAGAAAGCTCAGGAGATTGCTCGGCTGAAGATCTTGTTGGTTCTCCAATTGGCATCCAACAAGGTCAAGGACTCTAAAATCTCAGATCTAGAGAGTAGTCTAGAGAATGAGAAAAGGATAGTATCCAACTTTTTCAAGGTTGATGCTATGAAGAGAAAGGAAGAAAATGGGTGGATCTCCCGAATTATCAATTCATGGAGAAATGGGGAAACAGTATTCAGACCCCCCACTCCAGGCAGGAAGGGTATTCATCATGCCTTCAGGTATGATCACAGGAACAATCATGGTCACTACAAGGGTGATCTGTCCTCATGTGGAGACACCCATAGTGCAAGGGCTGTCATGGCCACCCATGAGAGAATACCTAAGGCTCATTCTGAGCCCTTTGTATTCTCGGCCACTGCCCCAACTCGGCATGAATCTGCTGGTATCAGCTCTCAGAACGCTTCTCACCACCCGAGGACACAGGAAAGGGAAGTTAGAAGTCATGCAGTAAGTTCTCATGGGGACTCTGGAAAGGTGCTGACTGAAAGGAAGGCACCACCTCCCAGGCCTCATGACGCTTACTATATGCATTCCTTCCACCCTTCCAAGTGTCACAGTGGAAGAGGCAATTTTGGGAGCAGATCCGGATCTATCCCGTTTGGACCTTGGACCATGACTACCTCAGTCACTGGATCAGGTCAGAAATGGAGGTACAACATTCACACGTGTTGGTGCTATGGCAAGGTGGGACACTTTGCCATAGACTGTTGGCACAACCCCTCTGTGTCAAGGGCAAGGGCCTATCCACATCTTCTGGGCAGAGGTAGTCTTCCTGACAGGATTTCTGAGGGAAGGCATTCGAGTTTTCATGCTAACAAGAACCTAGGACCCAATATGTATTGGGTTCCTAAGGTAAGGTAACTCTCTTTTGCAGGGTAGTCTAGGTTCCCGTAAATATGATGGGAACTAGACAGAAGATGTTTCAAGACTGAATTAGAACAAGCATCTGGAATAACAGAAGTGATATCTACATTGGCATACTCACATTGAACACCTGGTATGCTTTAACCAGAGGGGCTAAATGATAACTCTCATAATCCCAGGTATTTTTGATCAGCTCCAATACTTGAGTCATATTGTATCGACATTTACATATATATATATTTATATATATATATACACATATATGTGTGTACACCTAAGGATAGGTTAACACTGTAAACATAAACCTTAGATACATTAATAAAGATTTATCTGTAATTCCACTGGTAGATTCGAGAACTAACATCTACAGGCGTAAATCAGTTCACTAAAAACTAACGAAGATACGTCATTGCAAATCACTACAACTTACAATTGACATCAAGAAATGCATGGAAAAACCCCGTTCAAACCCTAAATAGATTGGCATTAAGAAATATATATATTTAGAAGATTTTTAAATTGTCTTGATATCAGAAGACTTCGAGAATCTGGCATGCCTCTTAACCCGTAGATTCCTATTAAAGAATCCCTTCGATTTCGACTTAGACAAACTCCCGCCGATCCTTAGCATTTCGCTCTTCACACGGAAACCCCGTTAAACCCGTCGATATCGCACAGGAATCCCGCCGACCCTTCATATTCCGCAGGAAACTCGCCGATTCTTCCTCTTCCGTCGATATCCCGCAGGAAACCCACCTTTCATTTCCGACGAAGTTCCTCTTCCTTCGATATCCCGCAGGAAACTCGCCGATTCTTCCCTCCGTAGATCACTCCTCTCGCGTCCAGGGCGCTCGTCCAAGTCTCAGCGGGTTCAATCAACCAAAGTCGCGATCGTCTTCCGATTTTCCGTCGTCTCCGTCGATTCTCACCTTCTACGCTCTTGGGTAACCACTTCCTCACCCATACAGTGACTTACTGTTAGTGTAGCTTCCCTCTTGATTTCTGATTAGGCGTAGTCTTGGGATTTCAGCCTTGCAATGGCTCCAAGGACAACCGCCGGCCTGGTCACTGGCTGTGAGTTGGTTCGAACAGGGTTCTCACATGCTTCTGATGAATTCAGAAACATCATCATCATGCTTGAAGAGGCTGGACTCTCTTCCATACTGGAGCACCCCTGCAAAATCTTGGACAAGGAAGTGATGGAGTTCTTCGCAACCGCCAAACTCCGGAATGAAGACTCCCTCATCAAGAGTAAGGTTGCAGGTGCAAAGATCAAGATGTCTCCAAGCAAGCTGACCCAGTACCTGCAGCTCACTATTTCTGAGCACGAGGATTATCTGGAGGAATAGGATAAAACCAGAACATTATTATTCTGTGGACTCGCTCGAGGAACCAGATCGATAAAGCGAAAGAAAATGAATGAGGAGGGGAAACTTCTGTCCGACATCATTGGGAAAGTGCTGATATGCAAACCCGGCTCACATGACCACATCTCAGCGGACATGTTCAATATCATTGTGGCGATTGTCTGCAGAAAGATATTCAACTGGGGGGCATTGCTTTTTGAGAAGATTAAGGACACTCTCAGATCTCCAAGTTTTGGAAGAATTATCAGCCTATATCTCAATCAGTTAAACGGAGATAGGTTTGACATGAGTAAAGGAGTTCCACTGCATTATTTGAAGAAAATGGACACGAGCGTATTTGACAGATGGGAGAGACGCATCGGGTAGGCTTCCATGGTAGAAGAACAAGAAGAATCTCCTGCCGAGGACGGAACTGTAGCTGATTCCTTGGTTATCCCCAATGAAATTCCTGATGCACTGACTGCAGGAATTCAGGGGGAGCCTCTACCCTCTTCTGCTAATATCATAACTGGCATCTCTCAGATAACTAGAGATGCAGTTGCGGATCTACAAGAAGAAAGTGAAGCTGTGATGGA
Organism: Platanthera guangdongensis; assembly: GCA_039583875.1. Classification (NCBI taxonomy): domain Eukaryota; kingdom Viridiplantae; phylum Streptophyta; class Magnoliopsida; order Asparagales; family Orchidaceae; genus Platanthera; species Platanthera guangdongensis. The sequence goes on from CM077164.1 coordinate 124,341,948, forward strand.
AAACGAGGCGGCCCTGAACATGAATGATCTAGGAGCCGGAGGTAATGTAGAGGAAAATGATGAGGGAGGTTTGGAATATGATGCAGCTGAGAATGATTTCATGGATGATGAGGATGAGGAAGAAGGAAATGCGAGACAGGAAGTATTGGAGCCTCAGGACATCACTGAAGCTCAATCTGAAAAGCAAGCTCCGAAGATCGTTCCTGAGAAAATTAGTGCAACAGTGGAGGGGGAGTCTTCTCAGCATAGACTGCTAAGTACTTCCGAGAAATCTACTGAGGCTGCAAGCATTCCCCCTAGAGACTGTGCTAGTGTCCAGCTCTACAAGTAAATCTGCTCAAGAGCAAGGCCAAGGAATGCCTCAGGATCATCCACTACGAGCTGATCTAGCTAATCACACCGTGAATGTTATTCAAGGTATCGTGGATGAGCTCAAAGCATCTTTTGAGAAAGCTCAAAATAAAATGTTAAAAAGAATTAAGAAATCTGAGAATCTCATGCTCAAGAACGTTGTGGAAATCAATCACAAACTGGATTTGATGGAAAAGAAGTTTGAAGACAAGTATACAGCAGCCGGCCAAGCTGTAACTCTTTTTATGGACGGATTAAAAAAGAATACCGATACTCTCGCAGTAGTGAATCAGAATGCTCATGTCGTAGCAAATAACATTCAAAAGTTTGATGGCAATATGGTGACTCTTAATAGCAATCAACAAGCCTTGGTTACCGAGTTCTCCAAGACTACAAAGCACATTGATGAGTCACTGCATTCTTATGCAAACTCTATTGCAGTCGAAGCCAAAAAGGGGGAGAAAGAATATACAGCTAAGATGGCCGAGCTTCAAGAAATCATAATCAAAAATTTTGAGCAGTCAAACATATATGTTTATGACAGTTGCTGGTGGATGCTCAAACAAGCGTTAGGCGCTACCATCCCTGAAAATCCTGAGGGTACTCCTGCTCCTGAAAATAATACTGCGGCTGATGAGGGAGCCAGTGTTGAAGAAGTTCCTTTAAGTGAAGCTTATGCTCATATTGCTGCTAGGGCCACCTCCAAGGCAAAACTGATGGCAATGTTTGACCAAGGAGCCCTAGCAAAAGCTAGGGACAAGAGAAAATCTCAAGAAGGGACATCTAAGGAAATGCAAGCTGAAAAGAGAATTAGATTGAAGGAGGATGAAGTAAGGAACGAAAGGTGGAGTCCGGTATCAAAGAGTATTATCTTGGACACATTCTGGCTACAAGAGAAAGGGGAAATCAATCGGAACGACGTATACAGCTAGCATGAGTTGGAGCTGCACAAGACAAATGAAGCTAAACGGAACATCTTCTTCAGGACCAACACGGCGGCAGATAAAGCTCCTCCTCCCAGATACTATCCAAAGCCCAAGGAGTACGTTGAGAGGCAAAGAAAGAAGTGTTTGGCTCAGAAACATAAGGATGACCTAGCCAAAGAGCAATAGACAGAAATTTATAGCTTCTCATTGTCTCATGAACACTTTTATCTTTTCTTATTATTATATGAACAATCTTGGGAATATTTATATATATATATATATATATGTATATGAATTTATGATTGACTCAAGCTTTAACCTGTTTGCCTCTATTTCCTTTTGTCGTATCTTTAAATTCTATATGATGTATATATTATCTGAATGGTGGTATTCATCTTAGCTAGTGGGATTTTGGCTTCGTCAAATAGGGGGAGATTGTTGGGTAATGTATCCACAATTACCTGGATTTGACGAAGCCACCTGTCAAGCTAAGATGAATTCACAATGTATTTGATGAAACCTTTTAAGTTGTGCTTGCAGTTATTCCACGCTAAGTGCACTCCAATGTCAGGATGCAGTAGGTCAATATACACGGGTCTGCACGATGTAATCCCTCGTTGAGCAGATCAGTGTGTTGGCCTACATGTACTCTCTCTATTGGAGTGTACTTATTTTCAAGTACAGGGGTGTGATATTGCAAGAGCAGACAAGGAGCAAGGATGAGTCAAAGAGCGGCTCAGAGACGGAAAGACGAAAAATCATCCAAGTATTATTCGACGAGAATCACCAAGTGATTCTCGCCGATTCGGAGAGAATCACTAGTGATTCTCGCCGAATCATCGAGAATCACTGGTTGATTCTCGCCATCTCTATCCGGCTACATCAAAGCATGCAAATCTGGCGCTAAGTCATAATCGTCGAGAATCATCAAGTGATTCGGCGATAATCACTAGTGATTCTCGCCGAATCGTCGAGAATCACCGGCTGATTCTCGCCGACTCGTCGAGAATCACCTTCGATTCTCACCGAATTTGACTTGGGCAATTTTCTGGATACCACTGGACCGGATGAAATGTTAAGGCTCTGTTTTGAACCGGAATTAGGGTTTCTTCAGATGGGACCCATAACGGTCAAAAAGAATTATTCTACCGTATAAATACACGCGTATTTTGAACAGTAAACAGGACGACGACAGAAAAATATTCACGAGCTGCCGACGTGACCTAGATCGCGATACCTGCTCCGCCGTCGTCGCCACTCATGCTCGACGATCGCCGGCCATATGATCGTGGTTTCTTCCAGATCTCCCGGCAATAGAAGCTTAGCCAAGCATAGCGTCTCACGCGTCTAACCAGAGATCCTTTGTCTCTTGATTCGTTGATCGGGAAAACCTTCCCCTTCCGAATCGATCGAGACGATCGATCCTAGTGTGACCGTTGGTAGACCTAGCTATCTTTGCTACGAAGATTGAGTCTCCAAAGTATAGCAGCCACACACTGTTGTCGCCACCGATCCCGAGAACCAAGCCGCTGCCCCTCTTGCCGCCGCCGGTTTCGGTGAGATTCTCTCCAAGAGAGATCTAGGGTTGTGGACTCTTCGTTGACTTCAAGAACACGTCATCGAACGAAGAGGGACACCTTAGTCTCCAAAAGTTGTTTGTATTTCTTATACATTCTAGTTTCATTTTTGTTGTAAAGGAATGTTGGTTCCAAGTTGTAAGGGTTGGGTGCAACCCGTGTTGTGGGAGTGTTGTCTCCTACGTGTGGAAGGGTTCCTTCCGATAGTGCAAGGATTGGATTTCAATCCTGTTGGTGAAGTGACCGAGTCGTCCCTTGTTGTGAGATAGGTCGAAGGGGGAAAGTGGATGTACCCAAATCGGGGAACCACTATAAATTGCTTGTGTACTTTCTTTGCTGTGCTGTTTTGTTTTCGTGTGCAGGTACAATTTTAATTCCTCAAAAATGCTACACGTCACATATTCCCCCCCCCCCTAGGTGAAGGTAGTTGACACTAGGTGGACTTTCACCAACAGGATTGAAATATAACTATAGTTTTCATTCAGAGTTCGTCGATCGGGGTTCGACGAACTGGCTCCATTTCGTCGATCTACGTTCGACGAAAATTGCTGAACCATGTTTTTATTAGGCATTTTCTGGTTTTTGATTTTCTGTCCTATTGTCTTAGAGATCTTTTCTACTGTTTGTTTGTCATTTACTTTTTCTTTGCCTTTAGCAGATACAAACTTTATTGGAGTTGATAAAATGTTCTTCCTGAGAATGGGGGGCAAACCTGATGGAGCACCCAAGCCTTGCTTGCCACTAAGTCCGGCATTAACAGTACTTGTGATATCCATCAGCTTGAGGCTTCTCCCATTGAGAGTTTCCTCAAGTTGTTTGGCCTCACAAAGCTCAGTTTTTAATGAAATTATCTTTTCATTTGCTAAGGTTAATTCACCTTTTAACCAAATGTTTTCAGATTGAGCATCCTCAAAGTTTCCTAGTTTTTCTCTAAGAGTTCTATTTTCTTTTTCAGAGTTAATTAAATCTATGCACATTAATTTGAAATCAGATTTAAATGTTTCAGGGCTGTAGTCAAACGAGGACATTACCGGATTCGCCTCTGACTTAAACACTCCTTCATCTTCAGATTCTTCTTCTTCTGAGTGACTTCTGGAGGCATCAATTACCATGAGGCAAACCTCCTTTGCTCTTTCTTCTTCCTCATCTTCACTGGAACTTGAAGATGTTGACTCATCTTCTGTCTCACTCCAGGTCTCAGCCACAAAGCCCTTTTCCTTCTTCTTGTGCTTGTTGGAAGAGGGTTTGCTAGTGTGCTGTCTTCTTGTTTCCTTCTCTCTTCTCTTCTCTTTCTTCTGGTGTTTTGGACATTTAGAGAGGAAATGCCCAGGATTTTTGCATCCATAGCACACAACATCTTTGGTTGGTGTCTTGTTATATTTTGGCTTGTAATCTTTTCTTGCTGACTTTCTCCTGAAATCCTTTCTGGCCATCTTGAAGAATCTCTTAGCAAAGAGACTCATATGCTCTTCATTTGATGTTGCAGTCTCTATCTCTTCAATGGCTTTGAAAGAAATACTTTGATCTCTTCTAGCTGCTTGAGGTGTTCTTTGTTCAGCTGCCTCCCTGGTCTTTATCAGCTGCTCATATGACTTCAGTTTACCTAATAGAGATTCAGTTGGAATCTTATTCAGGCATCTGGCCTCCTTAATGGGCCAGATTCTTGTATCCCATGAGCTTGGGAAGCACATCAGAATCTTGTCATTCACTTCAGTAAGAGTGATGGTTTTATCCAAGGTATTCAGCTCATTGATAATTGAGCTTAACCTATTGTACATATCAGAGACAGTCTCAGCTTCCTCCTTCTTAGAGTTCTCATATAAGGATATGAGATTTGATCTCCTATCCTTTCTCTCATCTGCTAATCCATCCACCATTTGGTTTAGAGAATCGCAAATAGCTTTTGCTGAGGTACACTCATTAACCTTCTGGAAAATATCATCTGGCATAGTTTGTGCCAAGATATTCATAGCTTTGGCATCTACAACTTTTGCTTTCTTCTAGGCTTCAGTCCACTCAGGTGGTGGGACTGCATTGTTGCTGGAAGATTTTATAGATGTAGATGCATGTGGGGGACCTGTCAAAATTGAATTATAGATGTCTTCATCAATGGAGTTCATGTATAACCTAATTCTTGCCTTCCAGATGGCAAACCTATTAAAGTTGCAAACTGGAGGTTTAGTGCTTGCATAATCCTTGTTCTGTGCCATGACTGTGTTTCTAATTTAAATAAGAATAAAGTGATGTGTAGATCTAACAAAGGATCTTTTGGTTGAAGATTTAACTTGTACAACCAAAGGAACCTACTCTGATATCAATTGAAAGTGAGAGTTAGATCTGAAATACTCTAGAGGGGGGGGGGGTGAATAGAGTATTCTTAAATATTGTTAACATCTATTATAGCTTTTGCTGTAATTTAACAGTGCAGAAATTTAGAGACTTGCAAATAACAAAACAAAAGCACAAGCACAGCAAGAACACAAGAAAATGAGGTAACCAGATGACACATGAATTTTATAGTGGTTCCCCAACCTGGGTACATCCACTCTTCTACCACCCTTGGTAGGAATCCACTCAGGTTTTTGATCAGGTGCCTGACACCAATGAGCTTTTGTTCAGGTGCTCAAAAACCAACCCAAGTCTTTTGATCAGGAGACTTGCAACCAAGGAATCAATTTTGAATGGAGATGATAAACCTTTATACAGTGGGGGTGAGAGATGATTTTGTCTTCTCTTTCTCAATATACAACTGAGAAGACTGTGGATTTGATTATAGATTAAAGCTGAGGTATAGATTGAATCAGGGAAAAGTAGGAGCTAAGCTTTAGGGTGATAGGTCTTCAAACTGAATCCTTGACCAACAATAGTCTTCAAGAACTTCTTTGACAGATTGAACTAAAGTTGTCCTTTTGAAGTGTCCTGGAGTACTTGAAGAAAGAAGACTCATGATATAGGTATTGTTGTTCTTCTTCTTCAAGAGCTGATGAGCTTCTGGTCAAGGGCTTCTATGTATCAGAGAATGCTTCTTATTTTACAAAGCAGATTATCCAAGATTGAATGTTTGTTTGTAATCTCTATGTCCTTCTCAGTGAACTACGCTCTGTGTTTTTATTTATCAATGATGCTTGATTCTGTCTGTCTGTCTGTGTGTTTGTGTATACGTTATTCTCTTCTTCTCTGTGTTTTGAAAATTTTAATGCATCTATAATTAATGCTGACAGCCTTGAGAATAATCGACATTGATTTATTTCCCCAACTGTCCCGTGGAAAAAACGGCAAGTAATAATCCTGGATAAGACCATAATTAATGCTCCTTCTAACGGATACATTCAGAAAATGTTAGAGCATTAATTACTCAGGAATTATCACATTACAGTGGGGACAGAAGGTCGGAAATAACTAAGACTGGAATAGTCGAGCAGTTGACAGAATTCGTCGATCTGAGTCCACAGTTCGTCGAGCTGAGATATTGTATTCGTCGACCAGACGACTTATGTTCGTCGAGCTGAGTTCCATGATCATCGAGCTGGAAACTGAACTGCTCTCTTTTTATCTTTGCCTATTCATTGAGCTGGTAAATATGTTTGTCAACTAGAGTTCAGCAACTATTCTGGAGTTTTCAAATATCCTGTGTCGACACAATTTCTCCTGTGTGTCGACATAAGTCTTCTGTGTGGTGTCGACATAGCCTTTCCTCAATGTTGACTGATGATCTGGTTGTCTACACAAGTTCTTCTAGTGTCGACTCAGTTGGTGTCGACATATACTCTGATTGTCGACATAAGTCTTCTGGTTCCAGAATTCTTCGGGCAAAGAACTGAGTTCGTCGACCTGAGACTAGAGAACATAGTCTTGACAGAATGCTGTAGTAGTACAAAGATTCGTCGACCAAAGAATGATGTTCATCGAGCTAAGTCTGGAGTACCTTGAATTCGTCGAGCTAAAAATGATTCTGGACTTAGAGAAAAATTGATGAACATTTGACAATAGAGTTGAAGTGGAAGTCCAGAATTTGTCGACCAGAGAATGAAGTTCGTCGACCTGAGAACTAGGTTTGTCGACCAGAGTCTAGAGAACAGTTTGGACTTAGAATGCTGAAGATGGAGTCCAAGGATCGTCGACCTGTGACTCAAGTTCCTCGAGCTCAGCTCAGAGAAAATATCTCTAAGATCGTCGAGCTGAGAATGACTATCGTCAACCTGAGTTCGACGAACGTCGAACTCATTTTACGTAGTCTCTTGAGAAATATCTGAATCTTTAGGAAAACTCTATGTCTTTAGTCTATGGCAGTCTGATGATGGCTTGTCCATGTGATGTTGTTACTGAGGACTTGGCCTAGACTCTAGGACACAACTTTGACCCTGGCTATACATGTTGGGTCACATCTTCCTAAGTTAGTGAACCTAGCCCAAATCAAACTAGGGATCCAACACTTTTATAGCAGCTATCTATGGTCTCTTTTTGACCCTGCCTGAAAGACTCATACTCCTTGTTGAGCATGGACTTCCTGTCATCTTTGACTTCTTTTGTGCCCTCCGTATAGACCACCAAAGTGTCCCACATATCCTTGGAGGTCGTGCAGTGCACTAGATTCTGAAAGGTGGACTCATCTATAACACTCGCAATAATGTTCTGTGCCCTCATTTCCAAGGTGGCAATAATGACATCATCCTTGGTTGTCTATGAATAAGTCTTTGGTGTCTAGACTGTTACATGCAGAGCTAAGACTTTTATATTGATGAAAGGTCTCTCTTTTACTGTGAAAAAGATCCTGGGGTAAGATGCCACAATAAAGAGTTTGACCCTTTTCTTCCAAATTCTGAAGCCTTCCTTTCTCTAGATAGGACGTTTCATAGAACCAAGCTCCTTATGGTTTTCTCCTGAAACCATAAGTATACTCTGATTGCTACCCTTGGAGATCTACTTAGATAGTGAAGTATTTCTTGAGTAACCTCTCTCTGATACCACTTGAAAGTCTTTGATTTCAAGGGTAGCTAAACACCTAGAGGGGAGTGAATAGGTTTTCTTACTTTTAATATTTTCTTTAACTTTGTGTGTTGTGAGTTATCTAGGTTAGCTCGGTTTCAAGACAATCAGCAAAAGCACACATAAAATTTATAGTGGTTCCCAAGAATATGTGTACGTCCACTGTCCTCACCTTACCTATAGCTTGTTAGAAAAAGCCCCTTCTCCAAAACTCGGATCCTAAGAGCTTACGACACGATACCGTAGGACCACCCAGTCTCCTCCAAGACCAACAGCTTGGGCACAAAGCCCTACAAGTTAGTGATCAAGATATCACCTACCTCAGGCCAAAGTCCCTACCACTAAGGTTAGGAGGATAGCCCTACCTTAGATCCAAAGGATCGTGCAACTCAAATTCACACTAGAATCCTACCACTCAGGCCAAAGTCATATACTCAGATTCTTAATAACTCCTACCACTCAGATATATACAAGATCCTACACTCGGCCTTTATAAATAGGCTTACAACTCAGATCTAGAAAGATCCTACATGAAAGTCAGAGTTAGATCTACAATACTCTAGAGGGGGGGTGAATAGAGTATATTTCAAATTTATTTGGTCCCTATAATAGGTGCTGTTACAGCTTTTGGTGTAAACTGAAAAGGTGTAGTTATTAGGAAACTAGAAAATAGAAAACAGTAAACCTAATCACAGCCACACAGCAAGAACAAAAAGAAAGAGATAGGCAACCAGACGACATAAGAAATTTATAGTGGTTCCCCAAATCTGGGTAGTCCACTCTTCTACCACCCTGGTAGGAATCCACTTAGGTTTTTGATCAGGTGCCTGACACCAATGGGTTTTGATCAGGTCCCCAAAAACCAACTCAAGTCTTTTGATTAGGAGACTTGCAAGCAGAAATCACTTTTGAAGGGAGATGACAACCCTTTACAGAGGTGGGGGTGAGAGAGTTTATTATGTCTTCTCTGTCAACAATCAGAGAGAAGACTTATGTGGAATGATGTTAGCAAACAGCTCCCCCTGAGATGTAGAATGATTCAGGGAAGATCTGGAGCTTCGCTGCAGGGTGATAGGCCTTCAATCAGAGTTCTTGACTAGCAGATATGCAGGAACTTCTTGACTGATTTGATTGTAGTTGTCCTTGGATGTCCTGGAGAGTATGAGAAAGAAGAAGATTCTTGTTATGGTTTGATTGTTATTCTTCTGCTGAATAATAATCTCTGCTTGTCACTGTAAGCTACTGAGTGTTTTTTTATCAAGCTTTTCTGCTACTATATCAATTCTTGCTGTCAGTCTGTGTGTGTCTCTGTTTTTTTGACTGAGTATTTTCTTCCAGACCTTTCAAAAATTTGAATCATTGGTAATTAATGCTGATGCCTTGAGAATAATCGGCATTGAATCATTTCCTCAACTGTCCCGTGGAAAATCGGCAAGTAATATTCCTGAAGAAGACCGTAATCAATGCTCCTTCTAACGGATACATTCAGAGAATGTAGAGCATTAATTACTCAGGAATTTCTGCGTTAGAATGGGGAGAGGAGGCCGGAAATGGCTAAGTCTGGAGTCGTCGAATGAATAACAGAATTCATCGAGCTGAGTTACTAGTTCGTCCAACTGTGATTTTGTATTCGTCGACCAAACAGCTTCTTGTTCGTCGAGCTGAGTTCCAAGATAGTCGAGCTGATCACAGAGCTGCATGATTCAGAGCCTTTGCCTTTTCTGTCTGAAGTTCGCCGAGCTGACAATTGCATTCGTCGACTGGAGTTCAGCAACAATTCTGGACTTAGTCAAGTATTTTGTGTTGACAGATATTCCGTGTGTCGACATGAATCTTCTGGTGTCGACACAGGTTTTCTGGTGTCGACATAAGTGGGTGTTGACTTATTATTCTTGGTGTCAACACAAGTTTTCTGGTGTCGACATAAGTGGGTGTCGACTGATTATTCTTGGTGTCGACACAAGTTTTCTGGTGTCAACATAAGTGGGTGTCGACCAAAGTCTGAAGTTGGACTTAGAATAATCTGGAGTTATCCTAACTTTAGTTTATTGAAGTATCCCAGTTTTCTTCGACCAGAGAATGAAGATCGTCAAGCTCAGCTCAGAGAAATATCTCAAGATCGTCGACCTGAGAATGTCTTTCGTCGACCTGAGTTCGACAAATGTCGAACTCATTTTACCTGGTCTTGAAATCTTCTAAGTCTTGAGTCTCTGATAGTCTTGTTGATAGCTGATCCATTTGATGTTGACTCTAAGGACTTGGCCTAGACTCTAGGACACAACTATGACCCTGGCTATACATGTTGGGTCACATCATCCTAAGTTAGTGAACCGAGAACAAATCAACTAGGGATCCAACAATCTCCCCCTCTTTGGGTGAGGTCACTAATAGACTCAAAACAAAAACATAAAAATAAACAAAGCAACAAAAATGTATATCTGACACAGATTTACTAACACATGCAGCAAATATATATGTACGTGAGCTTTGTTTTAAACAGACAAATCAGTTTTAAAACTAATGCAGAGACGAGAGAAAATGAAGCAATGTAAAAATTATTTCTTCTTTTCCTAATCTGTGGGCTTATCTTCTTTGGTCTTTTCTCCTGGCTTGGTAAAGATAATTTCTCTTTTTGGATCCAAAGCCTGTGCCTGTGTCATTGTCATGTCAGCTGCCCCAATAATCTTCAAAGATGTAGTTCTGTGGACAACTGCTTCAGGATGTAGCTTCATGTAATCATCAACATTGAACAATTTATTTGCTTTATCAAATCTTTTGAGTTCTTCCTTTTTGTATTCAGACATAGTTGAATATCCTGATATATCTCTGCTTTCAGCTTTTGCTTTATTAATCAAAGAAAGACCAATAATTTCCTGGAATCTAGCCATTCTAGCAGTGTTTGCTATTTCAGGATCCTCAAAAGGAACAGGAGGTGAATATGGTCTTTCAGGACTATTAGCCTTCTGGTCTGCAGAGATACTTTGTTGTTGTTGTTATCTTTCAGAAGTGTAGTGCCTTTACTGACTATTTCCAGAAGGTCTCCCTTGGTGTCTCTAATAGGTTTGAATAGGGGCAGACCTCTGAGAGCTAGAGCCAGTGGCACCAACTATTGGAGGAGGTGGAGGAGGTGGAGGAGGTGGATCTCTTCTATACTGATGAACTTGTGGAGGAGAATATTTTCTACTTCTTTTCTTCTCCTTTTGTTGATTTCTAGACAACCACATCCATGCTGGCATTCCTTTGTAAGCAGTAATATTTTGGAGGATATAGTATGGAGTGTCATTTTTTGGGCTTGGCTTAGTAGCAGGAGGGCGAGCTTTCCTTTTCTTTGACAGAAGTTTCTTCTTTTTCTTAGTAGCTTCTTCATCTGAATCTTCTTCATTATCATCATCATCATCTGAATCCTGAGGATTATCATATAAAGCATCTATATCTCTCAAGATGTCATCAGATATAATAACCTTTTCAGTCTGAACCTAAACTGAGCTTTCAGCTACTTTTGTTTCTTCTGCAATGTCAGCCAAGATCAACTCATCTAGATCTGTCGTAGGGGAGTCATCCATTACAAAAGTTGGTGCAGAGAGATCTACTAGAGGGGATGGAATGACTGCCAAGGTTGTTACAGATACTAGAATTACAAAGCTATCACATAGTTGCTTAGCAACTACTGGACTGATAGGAGAGGTATAAGGAATAATAGCCAAATGTGGCTTAGTAAATTCTACTGGAAGATAATTCATATGTATAGTGTTAAAGAGTTTCAATAGATCTTCTAAGTGAACTGTGGGATTTAGAATAAAATCACCAATAGTTTTGAATCCTTTAGAATCTCACTCATCAAAATCCATGTCAGTATCAATGAAATCAATGAAATCTTTACTTATACAATTTGTATATTCTATTGTGAAGAATGGCGTATCCGCTAGTGCTGGAGCTGAAGTCTCTGAAGTTGTAGCTGCTGCTTCATCATCAGGAATCTCCCCCTGCCTGGCTTCAGTGGGAACTGAGGCCAGGCCCCTGACTGAGGAGGGGTAGCAGTGAGAGCAGATATTTTGGCAGATAAAGATGTAATGGTTGTAGAAAGAGGTGTAATGGCCTCTGCTATAAGTGATTTAAGAAGGGGAGTGATGATGGTGATGATAGAGGAGATGGTAGAAGGGTCCAATGAGAAAGTGGTAGATGGTGTTGCAGTTGGTGTGGAAGAGGGGGCAACTATTGATGGAATAGAGGGTGGAACATCAGGTATGTGAAGGTTAGATGTTGATGGGGATGGAATGGTGGCATCTTGCATCGTGGTGTCTGATGGTAGGATGTAAGATGGTATGGAAGATAGATATGGGGGAAGTGGAGAATGTGGTGGTGTAGAAATGTATGTGTCATGAGGTAATTCAGGAGGTGTGGGTGGTTGATTTTCCTGAATGGAGGAAGAGGGAATGTCAGTGAAGGTGATTGGTAAAGATGGAGTGACTAGGGATTTTGTTGTTGTTGGAAGGGGGGCTGGAAAAGAAGATGTGGAAGGAATGTTCTCTTCAGCAGGGTGGGGAGTGGCTTTGATAGCCCTTGTGCCTTCAGAAACTTTGGTGGAAGAGGTGGAAGCCTTAGAGGGCTTAGTGATGGTCCTCTCCCATCTGCCAAATAAGGCACATGTCAGCCTTTTACTGGCATTTATGAATATGGTCTGGGAGACCAGAGATTCAACAGTCTTTTCCTGTAGGAAGATTCCTATAATTCTTCCAAAACAGACTTCCTTCTTAGTGTTCTTAATCTTTATCAAATCAAACATAAGTTGTGCCTAGTTTCTTGGCTTCTTGTTGATGATTGCACACATAACTAGAAACTGGTGTCTGGTGATATAATCGTGTGCAGTGTGTTTTCCAAGTAGCACATTGCCAACCAAGTCTACTAAAAATTTACAGGGAGCAGACAAGTGTTTCTTCAACAGTTTGTTGGGATTGTCTCCAGCATAATCCATGAGGTTCAACATCATATCAGACTCCTTTGTTTCAATTTCGAGGTCCTCTTCTCCATTTCTCAATCCAAAAATCTCAGTTAAGATTTGCGGGGGTTAAAGAGACGGAGTTACCCACGATAGTACCTGTCATGGTGTTTTCTTCTGTGGACGACAGTGTGTATACCCATTCCCTGATTTCCATGCTGTGCAATTTGACCCTTCTCGTCATTAGGGTTTTTAGATCCTGTTCTTCAAGAACTTCCAGGATATATAGAAAGATTGGATCGGAATGCTGAAACAAATCGAAATCCACGTCAAATCCTGTATCAAACTTCATTCCTGTGAGATTGCTTGCCAGAGTCGCCATTGAAATCACCTGCAAGAAAGACACAAAAATGGCGATCAAGTGCAAGGGAATAGAAAGCGTGGGATGGAGGTCAAAGGAAACCTAGATATAAGGTTTTCCAGAATATGAATCGACAAACTCCGTTCCAAGAAAATAAAATTAGTTCTTCGAACTGAGGTCGACAAAATAGTTTAGAGTTAAATAATTTGTCGAGCTCATCAAAAGAATTGAAGACGGTTCGTCGAACTTAGGTCGACGAAGATCTTCTAAAGCAAGGTTCATCGATCGCTGGTCAACGAAAATTGTTTCACTCACAGAGAGTTCGTCGATCTCCGTTCGACGAGTATCTCTCAAACTTTCCTTGGTTTGTCGAACTCCGTTCGACGAACTCTGGAAAATTCGTCGAATGCAGACAGAACTTAAACTAAGTCTTCTCCATTGATCATTCCCAGCTGATTTAGAAAGAAAGCATGATTTTTCTCATCCAGAGGTTTGGTGAATATATCAGCTTTTTGTAAATCAGTGTAGATATAGACAAGCTTAATATTATTTTGTCTACACACTCCCTAATGAAATGATGTCTTATGTGAATATGCTTTGTCCTACTATGGTGAATTGGATTTTGTGCTATGGCTATAGCACTAGTATTATTACAGAATAGGGTTGAATTATTTAAGTTGAACCCATAATCTAGAAGCTGATTCTGTATCTAGAGCATCTGTGAACAACAACTGCATGCTGCAATATATTCTGCTTCAGTAGTTGAAGTTGACACTGATGTTTGCTTTTTAAAGAACCATGATACTAATCTCATACCCAGGAACTAGCAAGTTCCTGAAGTACTTTTTCTATCAACCCAGCATCCAGCAAAATCAGCATCAGAGTATCCAGTTAGCTCAAATTCTAATTCTGCAGGATACCATAGGCCTAGATTAGGACAACTCTTTATATATCTTAAAATTCTTTTAAAGAAAATTAGATGGGATTCTTTAGGGTTCACTTGGAACCTAGCACAAAGGCATGTAGCAAACATAATATCTGGCCTACTTGCTGTGAGGTATAATAGGGACCCAATAATGCCCCTATAAAGTTTCTGATCTACAGGTTTTCCTGGTATATCAAAGTCCACAATAGCATTGGTGGCCATGGGAGTTTTCTTAGCTGAGGCATCAGTCATCCCAAACTTCTTTAGAAGTTCTTTAGCATATTTTGCTTGAGAGATGAAGATGACATTAGGAAGCTGTTTCACTTGGGGACCAAGGAAATATAAAAGCTATCCCATGCTACTCATTTCAAATTTAGAATGCATGAGGTCAGAAAAACTCTTGCACAATTTTGAATTTGTAGAGCCAAATATAATGTCATCTACATAGATTTGCACTAACAAGATTTGGTCCTTATGATGTCTAGTGTAAAGGGTTTTATCTACAGTTACTCTTGTAAATTTATGCACTAATACGAAACTTGCTAAGGTCTCATACCAAGCTCTTGGAGGTTGCCTTAGACCATAAAGAGCCTTATTTAATTTAAAAACATTAGAGGGATAAGTTGGAGAGAAAAAAACCTGGAGGTTGTTCTACATAAATCTCTTCTTGTAACACTACATTTAGGAAAGCACTTTTCATATCCATTTGAAAAACTTTGAACTTTTTGAATGCTGCATAGGCAAGGAAGATCCTTATAGCTTCCAACCTTGCAACTGGTGCAAAGGTCTGATCATAGTCAATTCCTTCCTCTTGCCTATATCCTTGAGCAACAAGCCTAGCCTTGTTCCTCAGAATGACCCCTTGGGCATCAAGCTTATTCCTGAAGACCCATTTGGTTCCAGTAACTAGTTATTTTTGGGGTCTTGGAACTAAATCCCAAACTCTACATCTCTCAAATTGGTTTAGTTCCTCTTGCATTGCAAGGATCCAGTGGGGATCTTGCTCAACATCATGAATGGTTAGAGGTTCAACCTGAGAGAGAAAACAGGTATGCATCAAGTCTTGGTTGAGTTGATGCCTTATCTATACACCTGCTGATATGTCTCCAATTACTTGAGATCTGGGGTGATCCCTAATTGTGACAAAATCAGTGGGTGGAGTTGGTTGCACAACAGCATGTTGAATAAACTCCTCTTATGGAATTATATTTGTTGTTGGTTGTGGCTCATATTCTTCATCTTCATCTTCTTCACTATCTTCAATGACTTGTGGAGAGGGATGAGTGGGAACCTCTTGGGTGAGGTTTAGTCCATCCAATGTCTCACACAAGTGGGGTACCTGCAAGTTGCTACTGGTAGAAACTTCTTTCTCCTTGCAATACATGTTAGTTTCATCAAAAGAAACATGAATTGACTCTTCTAGTTTTAATGTTAATTTATTAAATACCCTATAGTCCTTGCTTACTTGGGAGTATCCTAGAAAAATTCCCACTTCAGCCTTAGCTTCAAACTTTCTAACATATTTCTTGTTGTTATTATGTATATAATATGTACAACAAAAAACTTTAAAATAATTTATTTTAGGTTTCTTCCCTTTGAGCAATTCATAGGGAGTCTTGTTCTTCAGTTTGTGAATTAAACTCCTATTCAGGACATAGTTTACAGTGCTTACAGCCTCTACCCAAAAGGTTAGTGACATGTATGCATCAGCAAGCAATGTACCTCCAGCTTCCATGAGTGTCCTATTTTCCTTTCTGCTACCACATTTTGTTGGGGAGTTCTAGGAGCTGAGAAGGAATGCCTGATACCTTCCTTCTCAGAGAACTCTTGCATAAGAAGAGACTCAAACACTGTGCCATGATCACTTCTAATCAATGCAACATGAATAGAGAACTCAATCTGTATGGTCCTGAGAAAACCTGTAAGAAACTTGAATGTATCTGACTTTGTTCTCAGAAAGAATACCCAACTGAACCTGGAGAAGTCATCCACTATAACTAAAGTGTAGGATTTCCCTCCTAGGCTTTGTACAGCAATGGGTCCAAAAAATCCAAGTGTAGCAAGTACAAGATCCTAGGTGAATCACTCTTATTAATTGATTTGAAACTAATTTTAGTTTGCTTGCCTAGTTGACAAGCCCTCCAGAGACCTTCCTTCTTGTAGGGAGCAGAAGGTAGACCTCTAACAAGGTTGTGCTTAGATAACCTAGCAATGTTTTTCAGGTTTACAAGTCCTAGTCTTTTGTGCCATAAGTCATTCTGATTACTAGTTAAATTCAGTAAACAGATATCAGTTGTGGTAGAAAGAAAATTTACTAAATAAATGTTGCCTTGTCTACTTCTAGTTAAAACAGTTTGGTTATTTTTATCAATGATAGGGCAAGTAGATGGGTTAAAGTAAACCTGATAACCATCATCACATAATTGACTTATGGAGATGAGGTTATGCTTCAGTCCACTGACATATGTCACCTTTCTGAATGTGGCAGCCCCTATTATCACTTCTTCGACACCTTTTGACTGACCACATTTTGAGTCACCAAAGATAACCTTTGGTCCCAGCTTGGACTTATAGTTGAATAGAATGTCCTTGCTGCCAGTCATATGCTTGGAGCAGCCACTGTCCAAGTACCAAGTTTGATTTTGTAATGCCCCGAAAGTTATGTGCGAGTCAGTCGCGAAAAAAGGGTTTTTGGTGCCTGTAGGGGTACACGGCCTAGGACACGGGCGTGTCCAAGGCCGTGTTTGGCTGGAGATTTTTTGGCCGTTTTCAACCCGAGAAGGACACGGCTAGAAACACGGCCGGATGACACGGGCGTGTCATCCGACACGGGCGTGTGCCCACCCGTGTCCTGAGGGGTCGTGTCCGTTGCCGTGGCGGTTATGCGTGACACGCCCCCGAACACGGGCGTGTCCAGTAACCTGACACGGCCGTGTCAGGTCAGACACGAGCGTGTCTTGGCCCGTGTGCGTTTCTCAGTTCGACGATCGTGCCTGGAAAGAGGCATACGGCCTGGGACACGGCCATGTGCCAAGCCGTGTTCGGCCCAGGTCTGGAGAATTTTGTGCAGATCTGAGCCGTTCATTTTCTTTAATTAGGATCCGACGGCCCAGATGAAATCCTGCTCTGTTAAGGCCGGGAATAGGAGGTTAATTCCCCATTTTCTCTCCAAAGTTCTCCCCTTCCAAAGTGAGAGAGAAGAGGAAGAAGAAGGAGGTTTCCGGCCACCGGCGGAGCATCGGAGCGCCGTTTCAAAATCGGAGAGCGGATCCGTGGAGGGAAGGTCATTGCGAAGAGTTCTAACCGCGTAGTTTTTCCATGGCGCCAAAACGGACTACAAGGGTAACGATTCTCAACTTGAGCGTTTGAAGCTCTTTCTTTCTGCATAGGGAATCCCGCTCCCGCGAGTGTGCGGCGAGTGCGTGGTGTTCCTTGGGGTTGATGTGAATAGTCCCCCACGTGTTGCATATAGAGCCCGGAATTGCAAGTACGGGCATAGGCATTGTGTGTGAAGCCTACCCGGACGTGTTTTGTCTGGATCGGTGATGTTGCATTTGATGTGGTTTTGCCGGAGAAGACTCCGTGCTTTGGATTTTTTTCGGGTTTCTACGCGGTAGATTGCAGCAGGGATCCTTGGAGGTTAGCTTCAAGGCGCACCTGGAAAACTGAGCGGAAACGTGTTCTGCTAACTTGGCGGTCTGGGAACCGGCCTTGATCATAACTGGGTTAAGAGATTGTTTTGGAAAATTTGGGATCCGAGAGAAGCTTGGCCCGCGCAAAGGACTTAAATTGGACATGCGGCGTGAGCAACGGGCAAGTGGAATTGGACCTAGGCTATGTGGTTCGGTGCGAGAGACCCGAAGACGGGGACTGGCCGTTGGCATAGTCGGAGCCTTAGACGGTGGTCAGAAAGGCTAAATGCTCACATGTTGTTTCCATCCTGGGGGTGGTGTTGAATGCACTGATGGGTCAGGGTTCACCATGAATGTGCCCTGAGTGCACGGGGTGTTTGGCCGTGCGAGCCTACATCTGTGGGGAAATTATTTTGCGTGATATATATTGTTGGGCTAATGTTATGCAGGGAAAGAGCACCGCCGTCCCGAGTCAGGGGCGGGGTCGTTATAATTTGGTTGACTTTTAGCTGACCGTTGCTTTATTTGCCACCGTGCGGTGGTATGTGCTTGCAGGTGCTGCGGAGCCGAGCGCCAAATATCGGGCTGGAGCCCATGTTGCTGTGCTGGCCCTAGAATGCTGTAGAATAGCTGTTTTTATATTTATCATGTGTGGCCGGCCTGCGAGCCGATGTATGTAAAACACTCTTTATTAAGTGAACATTTGTAAGGCCATAAGGCCATATACCCGTTTCTGTGTATTTGGGATTTCTTTCCTGTTGTTGTAGCTGTGGACATTCATATTGATGGATTTAATTTTGGGTTCTTTCAACTTTAAAATCTTCCGCTAGAATGCTCTGTGATTAGGACGAGTAGTCTTAATTGGTTGGTTTGATTATTCATTTAGTATCCCTTCCGGCTGTCTGTGGTATATGGCGTCGGGTTCCAGCTGGACCTTCAGTTATATGCCATGCGACAGATGAGGGTGTTACAATTTGGTATCAGACTTCTGGTTACGGTCAATCTTAAATTAATTCGTGGGCGAATTCTTTTAAGGGGTGGTGAGCACATGTGTGCGTCATCGTTATAACATTAAAAAGAACCCATGAATGTCCACTTAGGAATGAAAATACACTTGTTTTGTGGAACCTGAGTGTTCCAATGATTGCCTTTAGCAATTTGTTTGTTGTCTAATCGTGTGTATTTGCTAATTTAGGCAGCTAGGAGCGGTGTTGGTCAGTCAGAGCGTCCGCAATCAGCGGAAAGTAGCGCACCAAGGGACGTGCCTGCTACACCTCCTTCAGCGGAAACCATCAGGATGGTGGCTGAAGCCGTGTTCGCAATGATAAATGCCCAACCTGCAGGGCAAATGCATCGCGCACCTCCTGCGAATGAGCAAGAACCGGTTAGGGCGGCAGAGCCGAGAGTGGTGGAACGTGCAGCAGTTGAGTTAGTATAGCCGAGGAGAACTATGGAGCGGCAGCTAAAGCACGTGATGGGCTTTAATCCTCCGAGGTTTAATGGGGTTGGAATGCCAACTCAAGCTGAGGACTGGCTCTCTTCCATAAAGAGGGTCTTGACGGCCACAATAACTGAGGAGTAGCAGAAGACCACCATAGTCGACTTTTCTTTTGGAAGGTGAAGCAAGGCTGTGGTGGGACAAGTTGGAGTTTCATCTTCTAGTGGAAAGGCAACTTGCGGATGTGCCGATGGAGGAATTTTCAAGATTGTTCCTAGCCAGATTTGTACCTTCTGCTCAGAAGTTGGAGATGGAGAATCAATTTCTTGGGTTGACTCAGGGATCCAGAAGCGTGGACGAATATCTGCATGAGTTCACACGGTTGGGTCGTTATGCTTGTGCTATGTTTTTAGAAGAAGAGAGGAAGACCAACCGATTCTATGTGGGTCTTCGCGGCGATTTACAGTTACTCCTTGATGGGCCTAAGGCGCAGGGATTCCTAGCCTTGGTCAATTCGGTTCGATCATTGGAAAAGGTTGCGAAGAAAGTTCAAGAGAAGAAGGACCCAGGAGAAAGGAAGACGGAGTTCAAGGTGGCAAGTAACAAGACAGGTTTCTGCAGATGGAACAAGAAGGGGAGGACTTCGAACTCAGCCCCTTCGGCTGATGCATCCGGGGCAACTACAAGTCGAGTCCCCGGAGCTTGCTACAACTGCGGGAAGACGGGGCATTTTGCTCGGGAGTGTTGGAGCGGACGTTCAAAGTCCGAGAGGAGACCTGGAGCGACTTATGAGGAGAAAGGGAAGGCGGTGGAGTCAACCGCATCCCATCATGCTCCAGCCCAGCCTAGAGTCTACAACCTTGGTCTGCAGGAGGCCATTAAGCAAGCGGACGTGGTGACAGGTATGAGTTAAGTTACAGTGGTTTAACTTTTATAGTTGTTACCTTCGTATTTGTTAGCTTACGTTTGTTAGTGCTAGGATTTGTGTTAATCTTTGGGTTTTCGGCGAGCGCCCTTTTTGATACAGGAGCATCACATTCCTTCTTGTCTGAAAAGTTTATATCGCGCATCGGAGTTCCGTTCTCGATGGCAGAAAACAAGTTGGATGTGTTGTTGCCTAATGGGTGCTCAATGCGTGCGGATAGGGTTTGTGTTGTGAAGATTCGGATTGGAGACCGGGAGTTTGATTTGCGGGCGTTGGTACTACCATTAGTGGAGTTCGACGTAATCTTCGGTATGGATTGGCTCTCGGAGCAGAGTGCATGCATTGATTGCAACCGTAAATAAGTCAAGTTGGGTCTGGACACTGATCGGGAGACTACTTTTGCGGGCATGAAGGGGTCAGGGAAAGTTCTGGTGTCAGCCCTTCAGATGTTCAAGGCAGTTCAGTCTGGGGCAGAACTTTATGTCACTCTAGTGCAGACTTCGACGCCTAAGCCTAGTTTGGACAGCATCCCAGTTGTGTCCGAGTATCCTGATGTGTTTCCAGATGATCTCCCAGGAGCCCCTCCTCAGCGGGAGATAGACTTTACTATAGAGCTGGTACCGGGTGCCAAATCGGTGTCACGCTCCCCCTATCGGATAGCCCCAAGAGAAATGGCAGAGTTGAAGGTGCAACTGCAAGAGTTGCTAGAGCAAGGTTATGTGCGTCCAAGTTCGTCGCCTTGGAGCGCACAAGTTCTCTTTGTTAAGAAGAAAGATGGGAGCTTGCGGCTTTGTATCGATTATCGGGAATTGAACAAACTTACGGAGAAGAACAAATATCCAATCCCGAGGATTGACGATCTATTTGATCAGCTGGTTGGATCAACTGTATATTCGAAGTTAGATTTGAAGTCCGGTTACTATCAGTTGAGGATAAGGGAGAGCGACATCTCAAAGACAACATTCAGTACGCGGTTTGGGCATTATGAGTTCACGGTTATGCCGTTTGGGTTGACGAATGCGCCATCCGTGTTTATGGATCTGATGAACAGGACGTTCAGAGAATACTTGGATCAGTTTGTGATAGTATTTATCGATGATATCCTAGTGTATTCGCAGTGCGAGGAGGATCACTACAAGCATTTACACATGGTGTTGGAAACATTGAGGAAAAGTCAGTTGTATGCAAAGTTCTCCAAGTGTGAATTCTGGTTATCCTCGATAGCGTTCCTTGGTCATGTTGTCAGTGGAGAAGGAATAGCTGTGGATCCGGCGAAGATAGTAGCGATACGAGAGTGGCCTTCTTTGACTACAGTAGCAGAGGTCCGGAGTTTTCTGGGGCTTGCTGGCTACTATATGCGCTTCGTAAAGAACTTCTCGCGGATAGAACTACACTCACGACGTTGACAAGAAAGGATCAGAAGTTTGTGTGGTCTTCGGAGTGCGAACAGGCTTTTGAAGAATTGAAGAGGCGATTGACCACGACGCCCATTTTATGTTCGCCAAGTGGAACCGAAGGGTTCGAGATCTATAGTGATGCTTCGGGCAGTGGTTTGGGTTGTGTTCTGCTACAGCATGGGAGAGTGATAGCTTATGGTTCACGACAACTGAAGGTTCATGAGAGGAATTATCCGGTCCACGACTTAGAGTTAGCGGCCGTGATATTTGATCTTAAGCTTTGGAGGCACTATCTGTACGGTGTGAAGGTCGATATTTACACCGATCATAAGAGTTTGAAGTACCTATTGGACCAAAAGGATTTGAACATGAGGCAGAGGAGGTGGCTAGAGTTCTTAGGGGACTACACCTTCAAGATATACTATGTGCCTGGGAAGGGAAATGCAGTGGTGGATGTGTTGAGTCATAAGATTCCCGCACAAGCCAATTGGTTATCAGTACATGATGAGAGATTGGTCCAAGAGCTGGAGGCATTGGAGATATCTTACGTCGATAAGCAGTCTAGTGCCGAGGCGAAACTTTTTTGGATAGAGGTGCAGTGTGATCTAGCGGATAGAGTTCGACGGGCTTTGGTTCTGGATGGCAGCATGAGGCAAATCTTGGATGAAGCTTTGGATGGGTCAAATTACCAGTTTGTGGTTGAAGATGGGTTGCTAAGGAAGGACAGTCGTCTATGCGTTCCTAGTGCGGATAATATTCGGGAGGAGTTGATGTATGAGGCTCATCATACCAAGTACTCAATCCACCCGGGAAGCACGAAGATGTATAGAGACATGAAGAAATTATTCTGGTGGCCGGGTTTGAAGAAGGATGTGGCACTTTACATGGCCAAGTGTCGTACTTGCGCATTAGTGAAGGCGGGATGCCAGAAGCCCGGAGGTTTCTTGAAATCCCTTCCTATCCCAGAATGGAAGTTTGACGACATATCTATGGATTTTGTGCACGGTTTGCCGAAGTCGCAGAAGGGAAACGACGCCATTTGGGTGGTCGTAGATAGGTTGACAAAAGTGTCGCACTTTATCCCAATCAGAAAGGAAGATCCAGTGGAAAAGTTAGCCAAACTCTACGTGGATAATATTGTACGATTGCATGGTGTGCCTAGAAGTATTATTAGTGATCGAGATGGACGCTTCACGTCAAATGACTGGAGGTTGGTGCATGGTCTGTTGGGTACTAAGCTAAAGTTCAGCACAACCTTTCACCCGCAGACAGATGGCCAAACCGAGAGAGTCAACAGAACTATGGAGGACATGATTCGCATGTGCGTCCTAGATTTCGGGAAGAATTGGGAGGATCACTTGTACATGGTGGAGTTTGCGTACAACAACAGCTTTCAGGCAAGTATTAGAATGGCGCCTTTCGAAGCCTTGTACGGGAGGAAGGGTCGTATGCCGTTGTCTTGGTTGGAGGCAGGCGAATCAAAGTTGTATAAACGTCAAGCGGTGGAAGATGCCACTTCAATGATACGGACAATTCAAGAAAGGCTGAAGATTGCTCAGGATAGACAGTCAAAGTATTACAATGCCAAACATAGAAATGTGGAGTTCAACGTTGGCGACATGGTATATTTAAAGATCAAGCCATTCAAGGGTGTATCGCGGGTTCGACGCTTGAAGAAGCTGAGTCCGAGATACCTTGGACCATTTGAAATCCTGGAGCGTGTTGGCGAGGCAGCGTATAGGTTGAAGCTATCGACGGAGTTGAGTGGGCTGCATGACGTATTCCACGTATCGGTGTTGCATAAGGAAGTGCAAGAGTCTTCGCAGATCGTTACGGACAATCAGGTGCCGGTTGATTATGAGTTAACAACAAGGGTCAAGCCAGTGCGAATTGAAGATGTTGCAGTCAAACGACTCCGCAATAAGGAGGTCCGAATGGTTAAAGTCCGTTGGGATAATTGCGGACGTGAGGAGCTTTCTTGGGAGCGAGAGCAAGCTATGTTGGAGGAATACCCCGAGTTATTCCACTCAGGTATCATTTAGCTTTTGTGTACCTTTGCTTAATTTCGGGACGAAATTCCTTAAGTGGGGTAGATTTGTAACGCCCCGAAAGTTGTGTGCGAGTCAGTCGCGAAAAAAGGGTTTTTGGTGCCTGTTGGGGTACACGGCCTAGGACACGGGCGTGTCCAAGGCCGTGTCTGGCTGGTGATTTTTTGGCCGTTTTCAACCCGAGAAGGACACGGCCAGAAACACGGCCGGATGACACGGGCGTGTCATCCGACACGGGCGTGTGCCCACCCGTGTCCCTACCCGTATCCTGAGGGGTCGTGTCCGTTGTCGTGGCGGTTATGCGTGACACGCCCCCGAACACGGGCATGTCGAGGAACCCGACACGGGCGTGTCCGGTCAGACACGGGCGTGTCTTGGCCCGTGTGCGTTTCTCAGTTCGACGATCGTGCCTGGATTGAGACACACGACCTGGGACACGGCCGTGTGCCAAGCCGTGTTCGGCCCAGGTCTGGAGAATTTTGTGCAGATCTGAGCCGTTCGTTTTCTTTAATTAGGATCCGACGGCCCAGATGAAATCCTGCTCTGTTAAGGCCGGGAATAGGAGGTTAATTCCCCATTTTCTCTCCAAAGTTCTCCCCTTCCAAAGTGAGAGAGAAGAGGAAGAAGAAGGAGGTTTCCGGCCGCCGGCGGAGCATCGTAGTGCCGTTTCAAAATCGGAGAGCGGATCCGTGGAGGGAAGGTCATTGCGAAGAGTTCTAACCGCGTAGTTTTTCCATGGCGCCAAAACGGACTACAAGGGTAACGATTCTCAACTTGAGCATTTGAAGCTCTTTCTTTCTACATAGGGAATCTCGCTCCCGCGAGTGTGCGGCGAGTGCGTGGTGTTCCTTGGGGTTGATGTGAATAGTCCCCCACATGTTGCATATAGAGCCCGGAATCGCAAGTACGGGCATAAGCATTGTGTTTGAAGCCTACCCGGACGTGTTTTGTCTGGATCGGTGATGTTGCATTTGATGTGGTTTTGCCGGAGAAGACTTCGTGCTTTGGATTTTTTTCGGGTTTCTATGCGGTAGATTGCAGCAGGGATCCTTGGAGGTTAGCTTCAAGGCGCACCCGGAAAACTGAGCGGAAACGTGTTCTGCTAACTTGGCCGTCTGGGAACCGGCCTTGATCATAACTGGGTTATGAGATTGTTTTGGAAAATTTGGGATCCGAGAGAAGCTTGGCCCGCGCAAAGGACTTAAATTGGACATGCGGCGTGAGCAACGGGCAAGTGGAATTGGACCTAGGCTATGTGGTTCGGTGCGAGAGACCCGAAGACGGGGACTGGCCGTTGGCATAGTCGGAGCCTTAGACGGTGGTCAGAAAGGCTAAATGCTCACATGTTGTTGCCATCCTGGGGGTGGTGGTGAATGCACTGATGGGTCAGGGTTCACCATGAATGTGCCTGAGTGCACGGGGTGTTTGGCCGTGCGAGCCTACATCTGTGGCTAAATTATTTTGCGTGATATATATTGTTGGGCTAATGTTATGCAGGGAAAGAGCACCGCCGTCCCGAGTCAGGGGCGGGGTCGTTATAATTTGGTCGGCTTCTAGCTAACCGTTGCTTTATTTGCCACCGTGCGGTGGTATGTGCTTGCAGGTGCTGCGGAGCCGAGCGCCAAATAGCGGGCTGGAGCCCATGTTGCTGTGCTGGCCCTAGAAGGCCGTAGAATAGCTGTTTTTATATTTATCATGTGTGGCCGGCCTGCGAGCCGATGTATGTAAAACACTCTTTATTAAGTGAACATTTGTAAGGCCATAAGGCCATGTACCTGTTTCTGTGTATTTTGGATTTCTTTCCTGTTGTTGTAGCTGTGGACATTCATATTGATGGATTTAATTTTGGGTTCTTTCAACTTTAAAATCTTCCGCTAAAATGCTCTGTGATTAGGACGAGTAGTCTTAATTGGTTGGTTTGATTATTCATTTAGTATCCCTTCCGGCTGTATGTGGTATATGGCGTCGGGTTCCAACTGGACCTTCTGTTATATGCCATGCGACAGATGGGGGTGTTACAGATTTACCCCTGGACAAGTTTTCACCTTTAATACAAACAATTAATGATTTTTGACCCAGGTTACCTTGGGCCCTTTGTATGGCTGATAAGAGAAACTAAAAAAACAGAAAATTCTGGCTGGGATTTATATCCTAGGGGGTGATATCTCATAGGTGGAATGGTCCAGTCAGCCAATGGATTGAATTATTTCCTAGAAGTATTTCAGTTTCTGTTGAAATTATAGTTTTGACTAAGTCTTCCTGGGTTCGACGAATTTATATAAGTTCGTTGATCAGAGTTCGACAAATTGGGTTGAGATCGTTGATCTCTGCCCAGAGAATGAACATGTTCATTCTTTGTTCCCCACGTCTGTCGAGCTCTGCTCGACGAACCATACACAGTTCGTCGATCGCTGTTAGACGAATAATGACAACTATAGTTGGCGTTTAGAGTTCGTCGATCTGGGTTCGACGAACTGGCCCCTATTCGTCGAGCTGAGGTCGACGAAAATTGCTGAACTTTGTTTTTATTGGGTGTTTTCTATTTTTCAATTTTGTCCTTGGATTTAATTTGTTCAAGAATTTTATTTAGCTTATATACTTGATCAGTATTCTTCTTTCCTTTCTCAGAAATAAAATTTATGGGTTGTGACTGGTTGTTTTTCTGAATAATAGGTGGTTCACTAGATGATGCACCTAATCCTAACTTACTTCCATTAAATATAGCATTAGATATGTTGGTGATTGCTGCTAGTTGTTTGCTTCTTCCATTTAGTGATTCTTCTAGCTCTTTTGCTTTACTTAATTCATCTTTCAGAAAAGTGATTTGTTCACTAAACATGTCTATTTCATTTTTTAATTAAGTGTTTTCTAAAATTAAGCTATCATAGTTAACTTGTTTATCTCTAAGAAATTTGATTTCCTTCTCAGAGTTGATTAAATCTAAACACATGATTTTAAAATCTGATTTAAAAGATTCTGAACTATAATCAAACCATGATAATACCTGATCAGCTTCTGATTTAGAAGCTTCCTCATTTTCTGAATCTCCTTCTTCTAAGTTGCTTCTTGAGGCATCAATTGCCATGAGGCAAACCTCCTTTGCTCTTTCTTCTTCCTCATCTTCACTGGAGCTTGAGGATGTTGACTCTTCTTCAGTCTCACTACAGGTCTCAGCCACAAACCCCTTTTCCTTCCTCTTGTGTTTGCTGGAAGAGGGTTTGCTAGTGTACTGTCTCCTGGAATCCTTTTCCTTTTCTCTTCTCTTCTCTTTCTTCTGGTTCTCTAGACACTCAGAGAGAAAGTGCCCAGGGTTCCTGCATCCATAACACACCACTTCCTTTGTAGGTGTCTTATCATACTTTGGCCTGTCATCTTTTCTTGATGACTTTCTTCTGAAGTCCTTTCTAGCCATCTTGAAAAATCTCTTAGCCAAGAGACTTATAAGTTCTTCATTTGATGTTGAAGATTCTGATTCTTCTGAGGCTTTGAAGGCTATATTTTGTTCTCTTCTAGCTGCTGCAGGTGTTCTTTGTTCAGTAGCCTCCCTTATCTTTATTAACTGCTCATAAGACTTTAGTTTACCCAGTAGAGATTCAGTTGAAATATCATTTAGGAATCTGGCCTCCTTGATGGGCCAAATTCTTGTGTCCCATGAGCTTGGGAAGCACATCAGAATTTTGTGATTCACTTTAGTGAGAGTGATGACCTTGTCTAAAGTTTTTAGCTCATTAATAATTGAGCTTAATCTATTATACATCTCTGAAATTGTCTCAACTTCCTGTTTATTGAAATTCTCATATTGGGATATGAGATTTGACCTCTTATCCTTCCTTTCATCAGCTGATCCATCAACCATTTGGTTTAGGGAATCCCAAATGGCTTTTGCTGATGTGCACTCAACAACCTTCTGGAAAATTTCATCAGACATTGTTTGTGCCAATATGTCCATGGCTTTTGCATCAGCCATCTTGACTTTCCTGTAAGCATCATTATAATCTGGAGGAGGAACTGCAGTCATACTTGTAGAAGTGCTTGGAGGAGCAGCAGGTGGTGGAGGTACACCTGTTAAGATAGAAGCAAAGATATCTTCATCAATAGAATTCATATATAGCTTGATTCTTGCCTTCCAGATTCCAAACTTTTGCAAGTTGCAAACTGGAGGTCTAGTGCTTGCATAATCTTTATTCTGTGCCACGACTGTATTTCTACTTTAAAAGTTAAATGTGAATGAAGGTGATGTGTAGATCTAACAAGGGATCTTTTGGTTCAAGATTTAACTTGTACAACCAAAAGAACCTCCTCTGATACCAATTGAAAGTGAGGATTAGATTTACAATACTCTAGAGGCGGGGTGAATAGAGTATATTTAAAATTTATTAGGTCCATATAATAGGTGCTGTTACAGCTTTTGCTGTAAACTGAAAAGGTGCAGTAATTAGGAAACTGGAAAATAGAAAATAGTAAACCTAATCACAACCACACAGCAAGAACAAAAAGAAAGAGATAGGCAACCAGACAACACAAGAAATTTATAGTGGTTCACCAAATCAGGGTAGTCCACTCTTCTACCACCCTGGTAGGAATCCACTCATGTTTTTGATCAGGTGCCTGACACCCATGGGTTTTGATCAGGGCCCCAGAAACCAACTCAAATCTTTTGATTAGGAGACTTGCAACCAGGAATCACTTTTGAAGGGAGATTACAACCCTGTACAGAGGTGGGGGTGAGACAGTTGATTATGTCTTCTCTGTCAATAATCAGAGAGAAGACTTATATGGAATGATGTTAGCAAACAGCTCCCCCTGAGATGTAGAATGATTCAGGGAAGATCTGGAGACTTGCTGCAGGGTGATAGGCCTTTAATCAGAGTTCTTGACTAGCAGAGATGCCAGAACTTCTTGACTGATTTGATTGTAGTTGTCCTTGGAAGTCCTGGAGAGTATGAGAAAGAAGAAGATTCTTGTTATGGTTTGATTGTTCTTCTTCTGCTGAATAATAATCTTTGTTTGTCACTGTAAGCTACTGAGTGTTTTTTTGTCAAGCTTTTCTGCTACTATATCAATTCTTGCAGTCAGTCTGTGTGTGTCTATGTTTTTCTGACTGAGTATTTTCTTCCAGACCATTCAAAAATTTGAATCATTGGTAATTATTGCTGATGCCTTGAGAATAATCGTCATTGAATCATTTCCTCAACTGTCTCATGGAAAATCGGCAAGTAATATTCCTGAAGAAGACCGTAATCAATGCTCCTTCTAACGGATACATTCAGAGAATGTAGAGCATTAATTACTCAGGAATTTCCACGTTAGAATGGGGACAGAATGCCGGAAATGGCTAAGTATGGAGTCGTCGAACGAATAACAGAATTCGTCGAGCTGAGTTACTAGTTCGTCGAACTGAGATTTTGTATTCGTCGACTAGACAACTTCTTGTTCGTCGAGCTGAGTTCCAAGATCGTCGAGCTGATCACAGAGCGGCATGCTTCAGAGCCTTTGCCATTTCATCGACTGGAGTTCAGCAACAATTCTGGACTTAGTCAAGTATTTTGTGTTGACAGATATTTCGTGTGTCGACATGAATCTTCTGAGGTCGACACAGGTTTTCTGGTGTCGACATAAGTGGGTGTCGACTGATTATTCTTGGTGTCGACACAAGTTTTCTGGTGTCGACATAAGTAGGTGTCGACTGATTATTCTTGGTGTCGACACAACGTTTCTGGTGTCGACATAAGTGGGTGTCGACCAAAGTCTGAAGTTGGACTTAGAATAATCTGGAGTTATCCTGACTTTAGTTTGTTGAAGTATCCCAGTTTTTGTCGACCAGAGAATGAAGATCGTCAAGCTCAGCTCAGAGAAATATCTCAAGATCGTCGAGCTGAGAACGTCTTTTGCCGACCTGAGTTCGATGAACGTCGAACTCATTTTACTTGGTCTTGGAATCTTCTAAGTCTTGAGTCTCTGATAGTCTTGTTGATAGTTGGTCCATCTGATGTTGACTCGAAGGACTTGGCCTAGACTGTAGGACACAACTATGACCCTGGCTATACATGTTGGGTCACATCATCCTAAGTTAGTGAACCTAGCCCAAATCAACTAGTGATCCAACACTACAAAAAGTGAAAAGTTTGCTGATGATGATTTAGACAATAGAGAGATGATCTCTGTGTCTTCCTCCTCCTATCCTGAGATAACTCAGTCCAAATTCCTTCTTCACAGCTCTAGAAAATTGACTTCAGGATAAGCTCTGCTTGGGCTTTGAAGTAACTGCAGCTGGGGTTGGCCTTGACTGCTTTTATCTCAGAGAAATAACTCTGAACTTGTTTTTGTCAGGGTTGATTGCAGCAACTAACATGTTGACCTTTTGGGTCAGTCGATTTGCACTTCTTCTTCAAGCTCTGCAGCAATGGTGAGGAAGAAGAATTTTTGCCACTTTTTGAAATAACAAACCATCGAAAAAATTTATTCTACTCTTCCAATCTCATTCCTTTTTATTATCCCCCGTCCAATGCCTCTTTTGACTCGTGGGCCCAGCTTTAATTTCAGATATATAGCCTCCCTTTTATAGAAAAATCTTGTTGCTGGCCGCCGACGCCATTAGTGGTGGACTACAGCTTTTCCGCAATGAATTTTAATTTTCTTGACTTTTGTTGACTTTTGCTGACGTCAGCATCTGTGGACTTAGCCAAATTCTCAGATTCACTGCAGGCGTTGAGTGCATTGAGTGAATGGCCTTTACTCAACAAATTCGGACTTAGATAATTTCTCTACATCTTAGGTGTTGAGAGCATTGAGTGAATGGCCTTCACTCAACAAATTTATACTTAGCCAATTTCACAGCATCTTAGGCGATGAGAGTGTTGAGTGAATGACATTCATTCAATACTTTTTGACTTGGCCAAACTTTCTGCGCTGCCAGGCGTTGAGTGCGTTGAGTGAGCCTTTGTCACTCAATGCCCCAAGACTTAGCCGCATCACTGATTGTCGTTCTTCATACTAAGACATTAAGTGAACTGACTTCACTCAATGCTTCTATACTTAACCGCAACCCTCTTTATCTGCTATGCGTTGAGAGCATTGAGTCAGCCTTCCTCACTCAACACTTTTGTCCTTAGCCACATCTCTGGAATTTGCCAGCTTGCTGAGGCATTGAGTGCATTGAGTGAGCTGTCCTCACTCAACGCATCTGGACTTAGGCAAATTTTTCTATCCATCTTCATTAAGCTTTGAGAGACCATAGCTCTATCTACGCTTTCTTCTATGGGCGTTGAGTGAGCTAAGCTCACTCAATGCTTTTGGACTTAGTTAATTTTTTTGTCTCCTTCTTTTTTGGCTTTGACAGAATTAGCATGTCATTGAGTGAACTAGCTTCACTCATTGCTTTTACACTTAGCCAAATTTCTTTGACAAATTCTCTATGGCTTTGATTGAAGTATCTTGATTTACCACTTATAGTTGTATGGCATTGAGTGAGGTGACATCACTCAATGCCATTGGACTTAGCTATGTTTCTTTACTGTCAAAGCAAAGTCTTTGACTGACTGGTCTATACTCGTCACTCTGGATCATCTGGTGTTAAGTGAGCTGTCCTCACTCATCGCCTCTAGTCTTAATTCGATTTCTATATATACCAATGCTGAGGCTTTGACAAACACAGCTTTACTCAATGCTTGTTGTTGTATGGCGTCGACTGAACTGCCTTCACTCAACGCCTGTGGACTTAGCCGCAGAATTACTTTGCATACTGCTGGGCTTTGACTGTCCACACCTTACTCAGTGCTTTTTGGTATCTAGCCTCGAGTGAACTGGCTTCACTCAATGCCTGTGGACTTAGGCAATTTTCAACCTTTCCAGCACCCTTCTTTGACATCTGGCGTTGAGTGAACTGGCTTCACTCAATGCCTGTGGACTTAGATAATTTTTGTCTCTCCAATCCTCTACCATGTGACCACCTATCACCTCTTGAAATACCTGTCCAACCTGCATGCATGAAATTAAACATACATCAAATACAACTATGTGAATACTTTTGACTTGTTTGACTTCAACAAATCTGTGACATTGTGAGCAATGGACCCAATACGTAGGTTCAGAAGACATTTTGACTTGAGCACTCATGTATGAAAATCTTGGATTACAAGGGTAGCTAAACACCTAGACGGGGCGTAGGGTGAATAGATTTTTTGGTCTTTTTTAATTTCTTTTGACCGTTATCTTTTTTATGTCTGGTGTGATTAGATTAGTTATGATTTCAAGAAGATCACAAACATCACACAAAATATTTATAGTGGTTCCCCAGATTATGGGTGCATACACTATCCTCACCTTTCTAACAGTTTGTTAAACAAGGCCCCTTCTCCAAAACACGGCTCCTAAGAGCTTAGAACAAAATCCCGCAGGATCACTCTGTCTCCTCCAAGACCTACAACTCATGCATACAACCCCACAATTCAGAGATAAAAAGATCTCCTACCTCAGGCAAAAAAACCCTACTCACGCTAGGAAGATAGCACTACCTCAGATATAAAGGATCCTATCACTCAGGCACAAGTGACTTACAACTCTGGACAAAACCGTACACTCAGATTCTTAACATAATCCTACCACTCAGATCTATACAAGATCCTACACTCAGCCTTTATAAATAAGCTTACAGCTCATATTTAGAAAGATCTTACAAAAAATTAGATTTGTTGATGTAGAGTAGACAACAGAGAGATGATCTCTGTGTCTTCCTCCTTCTGTCATGAGAAAACTCAGTATAGATTCCTTCTTCACAACTCCAGAAAATTGTCTTCCGGATAAGCTCTACTTGGGCTATGAAGTAATAGTAGCAGGGGGAGATCTTGACTGCTTTTCTCTCAAAGAAATGACTCTGATCTTGTTGTTGCTACTGTTGATCGCTACAGCTAACTTGATGACCTTTTGGGTTCAGTATATTTTTGACCTCTACATAAAGCTCGACGACAAAGGTGAGGAAGAAGAAGAAGTTACACCGCTTTGCGAATTTATAATCACTTGAAAAGAAATCTTCTCCACTGCCGATCTCATTCCTTTTATCATCCGTCGACCAACGGCTCTTTTGACCCGTGGGCCGTGCTTTTTTTGAAGATATATAGCCTTTCTTTTATAGAAAAGACTTACAGTTGCCCGCTGATGCCATTTGTGGTGAATTTCAGCTTTCCTGCAATGAATTTGAATTCTGTTTACTTAGGATTACTTTTGCTGATGTTAACATCTGTGTACATAGCCAAATTTTCAGATTCAATCCAGGCATTGAGTGTGTTGAGTGAACTGGCTTCACTCAGCGCATCAAGACTTAGCCAAAACTCTGCACCACAAGGAGTTGTGTGCGTTGAGTGAACTGGCTTCACTCAACACCCCTGGACTTAGAAAATTCTCATGCCTAACATTAAGAGTGTTGAGCGAATGACATTCACTTAATGCTTTTTGAATTTGTGAAACTTTCTGCTCTGCAAGGCATTGAGTGCGTTGAGTGAACCTTCATCAATTAATGCCCCTACACTTAGCCATTTCACTGATTTTACGTCTTCATGCTGAGGCATTGAGTGAACTTACTTCACTCAAATCTTCTATACATAACCATAACCCTATGTATCTGATAGGCGTTGAGAGAGTTGAGTGAGTATTCCTCACTAAATGCTTTTGTACTTAACCATATTTCTGAAATCTGCCAGCTTGCTGTGGCATTGAGTGAGCTGTCCTCACTCAATGCATCTGGACTTAGACAGATTTTTCAATCTATCTTCTTTGGCTTTGATAGAATTAGAAGGAGTTGAGTGAACTAGCTTCACACAGTTCTTCTAGACTTAGTTAATTTTTCTTTGACATATCCTCTGTGGCTTTGACTGAAGTAGCTTGATTCAGTGCTTCTAGTTGTATAATATTGAGCTTTGAACTTAACTCCTGTGGACTTAGCCATTTTTCAATCTTCCATCTTCTTAAGCTTTGACTGCATAGTCTTTCCTCAGTGTTTTTTGTTATATAGTGTTGAGTGAACTGTCTTCACTCAACACTTGTTGACTTAGTCACTTTTCTTCACTATTAATGCATAAGAATTGACTAACTGGTCTTTACTCGACGATTCTGCTCGTCTGGCGTTGAGTGAGTTGTCCTCACTCAAAGCCTGTGGACTTAGTCAATTTTTTGCTTGCTAGTGTTGAGTCTTTCACAGACGCAGTTTAACTCAGTGCTCGTTGTTGTTTGTTATTGAGTGAACAGCCTTCACTCAAAGCTTGTGGACTTGGCCGTATTTTTGTCTTACAAACTGCTGGGTTTTTACTGTCCACACGTTACTCAGCGCTTTTTGGAATCTGGCATTGAGTGAACTTGCTTCACTCAACGCCTGTGAACTTCGGTGATTTTCAGCCTTTCCAACATCCTACTTTGATATCTGGCTTTGAGTGAACTGGCTTCACTCAATGCCTATGGACTTAGACAAATTTTTGTCTCTCCACTCCTCAACCCTGTGACGGCCTGTCACAATCACTTGGAATTCCTGTCCAACCTGTATGCATGTACTTAAATATACATCAAATATAACTATGTGTATACAATAAACTTGTTTGACTTCTACAAATCTAGGACATTGTGAGCAATGGACCCAATAATGTCCCCCTATTTGAAGAAGTCAAACCACTCAAACAAAATTCTTAGTCTATGATATACACTAACATATGCAGTAGATAAAAGAGTAAATTGGAAAACTTAACACCATATAATAAGAGTATCAAGATATAAGTTACCACACTTTCCTTGCCTACAAGGTGATGATGATCACTTGCAACTCCCCCTGTCTTGCTAGCACACTTTACTTGCCTGCAAGGTAATGATGATCACTTGCAGCTCCCCCTATCTTGCTGCTACACTTTCCCTGCCTGCAAGGTGATGATCACCACCTGCAGCTCCCCTGTCTAGCTGCCTAATGCTTGATCATTTCCTTCTTCCCAATAATCTGCCCATTTAGCTTGCCTTCAGAGCAACGCCCCCGATTTCCCGATATTGTTATTTGATTTGGTGTCGTTATATTTATGACGTCGGTGCATTACCCATTCTTACGTTTTGTTGACGACGCTGCACCATTTGTTCGTTTTTGTGTCTGTTGGGTCTGGTTGACCAAATTTTGTGATTTTGATTGGATTGAAGGTTTTCCTTGATTCAAAGTACGAAGTTTTGAGGCTTTGGACTTGTCTAATTTTATCAGAGCATTTTGGAGTCTCGGTGTGTGTTTGGACCCTTGTGGTGATTTTTTCTTGTGTAAGCATTTGATGTTGCGTCTCAAGAATGGTGCGTCAGGTCCTAGGGTATGTTTTCGTCGAACATAGGCGTTCGACGAATTTTTATGGGCATTTGATGATGGTCGAAGGGCACTCGACGATCGATGAACTGGGCGTTTGACAAAGAGTCGAATGGTTCTGGGTTCGACTAAGCCGAACATTTGGGTTTTGTGTTCGACGAATTTCGAGCATAGTTCGTCGAACGGAGTTTTCCTTTGCGCTGGACGAATTTTGATCAGAGTTCGTCGAACGGGTTTTGTTTTCGACGAATTTCGAACAGAATTCGTCGAACGGGATGTTTCTTCCTCCTTGTTTTTGAGAAGTCTATATCAATTCCCGAGAAATGCCTTATCTTCTACTCGAGAATATCCCTCTAGCTCTCGAGAAATGCTTCTAGCTCTCGAGATGCCCGTTTTTTACTCGAGTAATGCACCTGTTGAACTCACGAAATAATCGGTTGTTCTCGAGAAGTACTCTATTGTTCTCGAGAAGTTTGGGCACTGTACTCGAGAACTGGGTTCGTCATTATTGAGTGGAACTTCCTTCTGTTCTCGAGTAAAACTTCTTGTACTCGAGAATTACCTTCTCCTTTTATCGAGAATCATGCTTCTTCTAATCGAGTAATCTTCCTCCCTATTCCTGAGACATATTTTCTACTCGTGAAAACTTCCTTTTGTTCTCAAGAAATACTATCTTCCACTCGAGAAATATTACCTTCTACTCGAGACATCCATACTTCTCAAAAATTCTGGTTCAACCGAACCTCATCCCTTCACTTAAGTATACAAACCCTTATATTATATTAATATAATATATATATATATAAGATAAACTTCTCCTTCTCCTACCTAGACCAATTTTCCTTCTTTTTTCCTGAACCAGAGCGTCGTCGGCGAGATAGAGAATGTTTTCCGCGATTCTTTCGGTGGCCGCCGACGGTGCTCCGGTGCTCCAAATCTTCAACTGAATATAGATCCGGAAAGATCTCATCGAGAGCTACAACATCGTGGTAAAATATTTCCCATTCCTTGAGTTTTACTTGCTAGGGTTTTCGGCCCCAGCTCCTATCTTTGTCCATTCTTGTCAGATTTCGATTTCCTTCACCTTTTTGGTCCCGATCTACGCCGTGGTGCGATTTGGTGGTCTCTCCGGTAGAACCAAGGCAAGTGATGGTTTCCTCCTTCACTTCCCTCCTTTATCGAGATATCTCTTAGTTGCCTGCCCGCTAAGTGGTGTAACTCTATCTCGTCCCACTATAAACGAGCCTCTCTTTCAAATAAGAAAGTGGCCAAGGTGACCTTCTGATTTTCCTCCGTCCTTATTGCCGTCAATATTCGCTTGAAGCGCGATAGCCAATCTTCTACCTGCGTTGGGGATCCCACACCCATAAATTTAGGTGGATTGAA
Organism: Platanthera guangdongensis; assembly: GCA_039583875.1. Taxonomy (NCBI): domain Eukaryota; kingdom Viridiplantae; phylum Streptophyta; class Magnoliopsida; order Asparagales; family Orchidaceae; genus Platanthera; species Platanthera guangdongensis. The sequence goes on from CM077164.1 coordinate 124,378,150, forward strand.
GCTTATAAACTGCTTCAACTGTCGTTCAGCTGCCCGAGTTTCAATAGCCTCAATAGGTTCTGGCCTTACACAACTCGTTCTAGCCTCAATGTCGGTTAATCCTTCCCAGTAGGTTGTGCATAAATCATTGCAAACAGTGCCTCAGTAACTAAACGTACTGTTTGCGCAGACGGCGGAGGTGTAGGCACTTCAGTTGGTGCCGCACTCTCATCAGAACGCTGCGGCTCAGACTGCCCAGCACCACTACGAGCCACCTATAGGTGTACAAGACACATATTAGTGACCTTACACAAGCAATAACAACGAAATAGGAACTCGCAGGTTCCTCAAACAGGTGTATTTGCATTCCTTAGTGGACATTCTTGAGTTCATTAATGTTATAGTGGGTCGCACTTACACGTGCTCGCCTCCCCACAAAAGAATTCGACCACGAATTTGAAAGGGAAGACCGAGATAGGCTGATACCAAAATTGTAACACCTCCATCCATTGCATGACATATAATGGATGGTCCGGTCGGGGCCCCACACCATATGACACAAATAGGCGACGAAGTTAAGGGTGAATATCAGAGTTGTGCATCCTAACTCAGAGCATTTTAGCGGAAGCTTTTAAGTTGATTGAACGCAGCTCATCATAATGTCACAATATATAAATAAGCATTTATATATACATCACGAAGGAATGGCCCCAAATACACAACAGGTCTGGCCTTATGGCCTTACAGTTAAGCTTGATACATATGATTTCCATACATTGGCACGTAAGCCAGCCACACATGAAACTCCTATCATATGAAGTTCTTTGGCCTTCGAGGGACAACATAGCAGCAACAACATCAACAATAAGGGCTTCAGCCCCCTACTTTTCACTTGGCTCTCCTGCACCTGCATAGGACAATCCATCGGACGGTGGCAAACAAGCAAAGGTCAGCATTCAGCTTACCAAATTATAACGACCCTACCCCTTACCCAGGGCAGTGGCATTCCTTCCCTGCAAGCATATCATTTCATAAGCAGATATATCACATAATGTGCACTCACGCAAAATCAACATATCACAAATGTCTCCCACACGGACCGACGCTCCGTGCACTCAGGGCACCTTCTTGGTGTACCAGATATAATAGTTGCCCACCACCAATCAAGGCCCGAAGCCCAACGACAAACTTGAGCATTTTGCTCCACGACCTTCAGCAAGAGACTTTAGTCATAATGGAGTGCAGACCTAAGACTCTAACTATGGGTTCTCCGGAATGCCAATAGACCAGGCACTCATGGCGGACAGCCATAACGCAGATATAGTTCAGCCTTTGCCTGTTGCTCAAATCATTAGTTTAATGCTAAGACTAACGCGGGTCGGCATCCGCTTGTCCGTTCAGCATGAGGTCACAAAGCTCACAAACAACCACACTGTCCCGAAAGGACTGGCGTCACAATCACAGGTTAGCTAGGAGCCATCGCCAGCGATACTCACTCTCGCCCGGCATTAGCGATAGAACTCACTTTCCTTCCCTAGCCCTAACTTATCTGGATCGACCATCCAGCAAACCCTGCAGCCTCCTGCAGTGCCAGGAACACTAGTGTTTCAAAGCATATAACACAAGAACTTGGGGGGATTTTCCTGGACTTCCACTCCAGAACTTCCTACTACTATCCTTCACAGGCACAACCCACCGAATTCACAATCATATTATTTATCCACGGAGTCTTCTCCGCTGTTCAAAATTAAACATCACCAATCTAGACAAACCTGTCCAGATGGGCTTCACGGAGTATGTAACGCCCCGAAAATTGTATTTGAGTTGGTCGCGTAAAAAGGGATTTTTGGTGCCGGTATAGGGGTACACGGCCTAGGACACGGGCGTGTCCAAGGCCGTGTCTGGCTGGTGTTTTGGCCTTTTTCATCCCGAGAAGGACACGACTAGAAACACGGCTGAATGACACGGGCATGTCATTTGACACGAGTGTGTGCCTAACCGTGTCTGTACCCGTGTTCCGGAAAGCCGATTGAGTTCGACGAAAAGTGTTCGGGAGGAACACGCCAGGCGACACGGGTGTGTCGGGAGGGCGTGTCCCCTTGCATTCGACGATCGCCGAACAATGCTCGACGATAGTCAAGTGACCCTCTCCATTCGACGATCGACGATTGTTGAGTGACACGGGCGTGTTCATACCCGTGTCCCTACCCGTGTTCAGTTGGGTCGTGTCCGTTGCCGTCGAGGTTATATGTGACATGTCCCCTGGTCACGGGCGTGTCGAGGACCCGACACGGGCGTGTCAGGTGAGACACGGGCGTGTCTTTGCCCGTGTGTCTTTTCTTCATTCGATGATCGTGCCTCGATCAAGGCACACGGACTGGAACACGGCCGTGTGTGAGGCCGTGCTCTGCCCATGTCTGGGGATTTTTGTGCAGATCTGATCCGTTCATTTTCTTTAATTGAGATCCAATGGCCCAGGTGGTTTCCTACTCTGTTAAGGCCGTGAACGGGGGAGTTAACTCTTCATTTTCCAAGCCATTCTCTTTCCAAGGAGTTAGAGAGAGGAGGAAGAAGGAGGAGGATTCCGGCCACCGGCAGAGCATCGGAGCACCGTTTGGAGAACCGAGAGCGGATCCGTGGAAGAAATTCCATTGCGAAGACTTCTTTCCATGTAGTTTTTCCATGGCGCAAAAGCGGACTACAAGGGTACGATTCTCCACTTGAGCATATGAAGCTCTTCCTTTCTGCATAGGGAATCCCGCTCCGGCGAGTGTGCGGTGAGTGCGTGGTGTTCCTTGGGTTGATGTGAATAGTCCCGCTTGTGTTGTATATAGAGACCGGAATCAAAGTACGGGTATAGGCATTGTGTGTGAAGCCTACCCGGACATGTTGGTCTGGATCGGTGATGTTGCATTTGTTATGTTTTGCCGGAGAAGACTTCGTGCTTTTGGTTTTTTGGGTTTCTACGCGGTATATTGCAGCAGGGATCCTTGGGGATTAACTCCAAGGCGCACCCGAAAAACTGAGCGGAAACGTGTTCTGCTAACTTGGCGGTCAGGGAACCGGCCTTGAACATAACTGGGTTATATGATTGTTTGGAAAATGTTAGGATCCGAGAGAAGCTTGGCTCGTGCGTACGTTTTAATGTGAACTATGCGGTTGAGCAACGGGCAAGTGGATTTGGACCTGGGCTATGTGGTTCGGTGCGAGAAACCCGAAAAGGGGACTGGCCGTTGGCATAGTCGGGAGCCTTAGACTAGATAGGGTCAGGAAGGATAAAATGCTCATGTTGTTACCATCCTGGGGGTGGTGGTGAAGACGCTGAAGTGTCAGGATTCACCGTTAATGTGCCCTGAGTGCACGGGGTGTTTGGCCGTGCGAGCCTACACCTATGGCGAAGTATGTTTTTAAATAATTGTTTAGCTGGGCTAATGATATACAGGGAAGGAGCACCGCTGTCCCGATAAAGGGATGGGGTCATTATAATTTGGTCGGCTTTGGCTAACCGTTTCTTTGTTTGGCACCGTGCGGTGGAATGTTGCTTGTAGGTGCTGCGGAGCCGAGTGCTAGATAGCAGGCTGGAGCCCATGTTGCTGTGCTGGCCCTCGAAGGCCGTAAAGAATAGATGTTTTTATTTTGTCATGTGTGGCCGGCCTACGAGCCGATGTATGTAAGACATTATTTTGTTAAGTGATCATTTGTAAGGCCATAAGGCCGTGTACCCTTTTCAGTGTATTTGGGTTTCATTCCTGTTATGTGGATGTGGACATTCATGATTATGGATTTAAGATTTGGGTTCTTTCAACTATTCAAAAGCTTCCGCTAGAATGCTCTGTGTAGGACGAGTAGTCTTAATTGGAATGTTTGAATATTCTTATATAACCCTTCCGACTGTCTCTGGTATATGGCGTCGGGTTCCAGCTGGACCTTCTATTATATGTCATGTGACGGATGGGGGTGTTACAATTTGGTATCAGACTTCTGGTTACGATCAGGCTTCACTGAATTCGTGGGCAAATTCTTTTAAGGGGTGGTGAGCACATGTGTGCGTCATCGTTATAACATCAAAAAGAACTCATGAATGCCCACTTAAGAATGAAAAATACACTTGTTTTGTGGAATCTGAGTGTTCCAATGATTGCTTTTAGCAATTTGGTTGTCGTCTAATCGTGTGTCTTTGCTTCTATAAGCAGCTAGGAGCGGTGCTGGTCAATCAGAGCGTCCGCAGTTGGAGGAAAGTAGTGCACCGAGAGACATGCCAACTACACCTCCTTCAGCGGAAACCATCAGGATGGTGGATGAAGCCGTATTTGCGATGATTAATGCCCAACCTGCAGGGAAAATGCATCACGCACCTCCTGCGAATGAGCAAGAACCGGTTAGGGTGGCAGAGCCGAGAGTGGTGGAGCGCGGAGCAGTTGATCTGGTAGAGCCAAGGAGAGCTACCGAGAAGCAGCTTAACCATGTAATGGGCTTTCATCCCCCAGTATTTGACGGGACTGGAATGCCAGTTCAAGCTGAGGACTGGCTCTCTACGATAAAGAGGGTTTTGATAGCCACATTAACTGAGGAGTGGCAGAAGACCACCATAACGACCTTTCTTTTGGCGGGTGAAGCGAGGCTGTGGTGGGATGAGTTGGAGTTTCATCTTCTAGTGGGAAGGCAACTTGCTGATGTGCCGATGAAGGTATTCTCTAGACTATTCTTGGCCAGATACCTACCCTCTGCTCAGAAGTTGGAGATGGAGAATCAGTATCTTGGGTTGACTCAGGGAGCCAGAAGCATGGACGAGTATCTCCATGAGTTCACACAGTTGGGTCGGTATGCTGGGGCTATGTTTACGGAAGAGGAGAGGAAGACGATTCGATTTTATGAGGGTCTTCGTGGTGACCTACAGTACCTCCTTGCTGGGCCTAAGGCGCAGGGCTTCCTAGCCTTGGTCACCTGGCCCGGTCTTTGGAAAAGGTTGCAAAAAGGGTGCAAGAGAAGAAGGACTCATGAGAAAAGAAGGTAGAGTTCAAAGTTCCTAGTACAAAGTCAGGATTCCGTAGATGGAATAAGAAGCAGAGGACTTCGAAATCAGCCCCTTCGGCTGGTGCATCGGGGCCAACCACAAGTCGAGTCCCAGGAGCTTGCTACAACTGTGGGAAGATGGGGCATTTTGCTCGTGAGTGTTGGAGCGGACGTTCAAAGTCCGAGAGGAAGTCTGGAGCGACTTATGAGGAGAAAGGGAAGGCGATGGAGTCAACCGCATCCCATCATGCTCCAGCCTAGCCTAGAGTTTACAACCTTGGCCTGCAAGACGCCATAAAGCAAGCGGACGTGGTGACAGGTATGAGTTAAATTACATAGTTTTAACTTTTATGGTTGTTACCTTCGTATTTATTAGCTTACTTTCGTTGGTGCTAGACTTTGTGTTGATCTTTGAGGTTCCGGCAAGAGCCCTGTTTGATAGGGGAGCATCGCATTCCTTCTTGTCCGAAAAATTCATATCGCTCATCGGGGTTTTGTCCTCGATGGCAAAAGAAAAATTGGATGTGTTGTTGCCCAATGGGTGCTTAATGCGCGCGGATAGGATCTGCGTAGTGAAGATTCAGATTGGGGACCAGGAGTTTGATTTGCGAGCGTCGCTTTTGCCGTTGGCGGAGTACGACGTAATATTCAGTATGGATTGACTCTCGGAGCAGGGTACATGCATTGATTGCAATCATAAGGAAGTTAAGTTGGGTCTGAACACTGATCGGGAGACTACTTTTGCGGGTATGAAGTGGTCGGGTAAGATTTTGATGTCAGCCCTTTAGGTGATTAAGGCGGTTTGGTCTGGGGCAGAGCTGTTTGTCACTCTAGTGCAGAATTCGACGCCTAAACCAAGTCTTGACAGTATTCCAGTTGTGTCCGAGTATCCTGATGTGTTCCTAGATGATCTCCCAGGAGCCCCTCCTCAGCGGGGGATTGATTTTACCTTTGAGCTGGAACCAGGTGCCAAACCGGTGTCACGCTCTCCATATCTGATAGCGCCGCGAGAGATGGCAGAGTTGAAGGTGCAACTTCAAGAGTTGTTGGAGCAAGGGTATGTGCGTCCAAGTTCGACGCCTTAGAGTGCACCGATTCTTTTCGTTAAGAAGAAGGATGAGAGCTTGCGACTCTGCATTAACTATCGGGAATTGAACAAGCTTACGGAGAAGAACAAATATCTGATCCCCAGGATTGACGATCTATTTGATCAGTTGGTTGGGTCAACGGTATTTTCGAAGTTAGATCTAAAATACGGTTACTACCAGTTGAGGATAAGGGAGAGCGACATCCCAAAGGCAGCATTCAGTACGCGGTTTGGGCATTACGAGTTCACGGTCATGCTGTTTGGTTTGACCAATGTGCCATCCGTGTTTATGGATCTGATGAACAGGACGTTCTGAGAGTACCTGGATCGTTTCGTGATAGTATTTATCGATGATATCCTGGTGTACTCGCAGTGCGAGGAGGATCACTACAATCATCTACGCATGGTGTTGGAGACATGAGGAGGAATCAGTTGTATGCTAAGTTCTCTAAGTGTGAATTCTGGTTATCCTCGATAGCGTTCCTTGGTCATGTTGTCAGTGGAGAAGGGATAGCTGTGGATCCGGCGAAGATAGTGGCGATATGGGAGTGGCCTGCTTTGACTACATTGGCAGAGGTCCTGAGTTTTCTGGGGCTTGTTGGGTACTACAAGTGCTTTGTAGAGAACTTCTCATGGATTGCGCTACCACTCACGATGTTGACAAGGAAGGATCTGAAGTTTGTGTTGTCTCCGGAGTGCGAACAGGCTTTTGAAAAGTTAAAGAGGAGGTTGACCACAGTGCCTATTTTATGTTCCCCAAGTGGAACCGAAGGATTCAAAATCTATAGTGATTCTTCGGGCAGTGGTTTGGGCTACGTTCTGCTACAGCATGGGAGAGTGATAGCCTATGGTTCACGATAATTGAAGGCTCATGAGAGAAATTATCCGGTTCATGAATTCGAGTTAGCAGCCGTGATATTTGCTCTAAAGCTTTGGAGGCACTACTTGTACGGTGTGAAGTTCGATATTTACACCGATCATAAGAGCTTGAAGTACCTGTTGGATCAAAAGGATCTGAACATGAGGCAGCGGAGGTGGATGGAGTTCTTAGGGGACTACACCTTCAAGATACATTATGTGCCGGGGAAGGGAAATGCAGTGGCGGATGGGTTGAGTCGCAGGACTCCAGCGCAGGCCAACTAGTTATCGGTACATGATGAGAGATTGGTCCGAGAGTTGGAGGTTTGGAGATATCTTGCATCGACAAGCAGTCTAGTGCTGAAGCGAAACTATTTTGGACCGAGGTGCAGTGTGACCTAGCTGATAGAGTTCGGCGGGCTTTGATTCAGGATGACATCATTAAGCAGATCTTGGATGAATCATTGGATGGGTCAAATTACCAGTTTGCTATTGAGGATGGGTTGCTAAGGAAGGACGGTCACCTATGCGTTCCTACTGGGGATAATCTTTGGGAGGAGTTGATGTACGAGGCTCATCATACCAAGTACTCGATCCACCCGGGAAGCACGAAGATGTATAGAGACATGAAGAAATTGTTTTGGTGGCCAGGATTGAAGAAAGATGTAGTACTCTATGTGGCCAAGTGCCAAACTTGTGCCTTGGTTAAGGCGGAGTGCCAGAAGCCAGGAGGTTTTCTAAAGTCCTTGCCTATCCCGGAATTGAAATTTGACGACATATCTATGGATTTTGAGCATGGTTTGCCGAAGTCGCAAAAGGGAAATGACGCCATTTGGGTGGTCGTAGATAGATTGTCGAAGGTGTCGCACTTTATCTCGAACAAGAAGGAAGATCCGGTGGAAAAGTTAGCCAAACTCTATGTGGAGAATATAGTACGATTGCATGGTATGCGCCGCAGTATTGTTAGTGATCGAGATGGACATTTCACGTCGAATGACTGGAGGTTGGTGCATAGTCTATTGGGTACTAAGCTAAAGTTCAGCACAACCTTTCATACCGCAAACAGATGGCCAAACCGAGAGGGTCAACCAGACGATGGAAGACATGCTTCGCATGTGCGTCCTAGATTATGGAAAGCAGTGGGAAGATCACCTATAGATGGTGGAGTTTGCGTATAACAACAACTTTCAGACAAGTATTGGAATGGCGCCTTTCGAGGCCTTGTACGGGAGAAAGTGTCGCACGCCATTGTCTTGGTTGGAGACGGGCGAGTCGAAGCTTTACAAACGTCAAGCAGTGGAAGATGCCACTTCAGTGATACGGATAATTCAATAACGGTTGAAGATCGCACATGACAGACAGTTAAAGTACTATAACGCCAAACATAGGAATGTGGAGTTCAATGTTGGCGGCTGGGTGTACTTAAAAATTAAGTCGTTCATGGGTGTCTCGCGGGTTCGACGCTTGAAGAAGTTGAGTCCGAGATTCCTTCGACCATTTGAAATCCTGGAGCGTGTTGGCGAGGCGGCGTATAGATTGAAGCTGTCGGCGGAATTGAGTGGGCTTCATGACGTGTTCCACGTGTCGGTGTTGCGTAAGTCGGTGCAAGAGCCTTCGCAGATCATTGCGGACAATCAAGTACCGGTTGATTATGAATTAACAACAAGGGTCAAGCCAGTACATATTGAAGATGTTGCAGTCAAGCGACTCCGCAACAAGGAAGTCCGAATGATTAAAGTCCGTTGGGATAATTGCGGACGTGAGGAGCCTTCATGGGAGCGAGAGCAAGCTATGTTGGAGTAATATCCCGAGTTATTCCACTCAGGTAACTTGTAATTTTTGTGTACCTTTACTTAATTTCGGGATGAAATTCCTTAATTGGGAGTGATTTGTAAAGCCCTGAAAATTGTATTTGAGTTGGTCGCGTAAAAAGGGATTTTTGGTGCCGGTATAGGTGTACACGGCCTAGGACACGGGCGTGTCCAAGGCCGTGTATGGCTGGTGTTTTGGCTGTTTTCATCCCGAGAAGGACACGGCTAGAAACACGACTGAATGACATGGGCGTGTAATTTGACACGGGCATGTGCCTAACCGTGTCAGTACCCGTGTTCCGGAAAGCCGATTGAGTTCGACGAAAAGTGATCGGGAGGAACACGCCAGGCGACACGGGCGTGTCAGGAGGGCGTGTCACCCTACGTTCGACGATTGCCGAACGGTGCTCGACGATTGTCGAGTGACCCTCTACGTTCGACGATCGACGATTGTCGAGTGACACGGGCGTGTTCATACCCGTGTCCCTACCCGTGTTCAGTTGGGTCGTGTCCGTTGCTGTGGCGTTTATATGTGACACGTCCCCTTGTCACGAGCGTGTCGAGGAGCCGACACGGGGTTGTCAGGTGAGACACGGTCGTGTCTTTGCCCGTGTGTCTTCTCTTCATTCGACGATCGTGCCTCAATCAAGGCACACGGCCTGGAACACGACCGTGTGAGGGTCGTGTTCGGCCCAGGTCTGGGGAATTTTGTGCAGATATGAGTCTTTCATTTTCTTTAATTGAGATTCAATGGCCCAGGTGGTTTCCTGTTCTATTAAGGCTAGTAATGGGGGAGTTAACTCTTCATTTTCTCCAAGCCATTCTCTTTCCAAGGAGTTAGAGAGAGGAGGAAGAAGGAGGAGGATTCCGGCCGCCGGCGGAGCATCGGAGCACCGTTTGGAGAACCGAGAGCGGATCCGTGGAAGAAATTCCATTGCGAAGACTTCTATCCATGTAGTTTTTCCATGGCGCAAAAGCGAACTACAAGGGTAACGATTCTCCACTTTAGCATGTGAAGCTCTTCCTTTCTGCATAGGGAATCCCGCTCCCACGAGTGTGCGGTGAGTGCGTGGTGTTTCTTGTGGTTGATGTGAATAGTCCCCCTTGTGTTGCATATAGAGTCTGGAATCGAAGTACGGGCATAGGCATTGTGTGTGAAGCTTACCCGGACATGTTGGTCTGGATCGGTGATGTTGCATTTGTTATGTTTTGCCGGAGAAGACTCCGTGCTTTGGGTTTTTCGGGTTTCTATGCGGTAGATTGCAGCAGGGATCCTTGGGGATTAACTCCAAGGCACACCAGAAAAATTGAGCGAAAATGTGTTCTGCTAAATTGGCGGTCAGGGAACCAGCCTTGAACATAACTGGTTTATGTGATTGTTTGAAAAATGTTAGGATCCGAGAGAAGCTTGGCTCGTACGTACGTCTTAATGTGAACTATGCGGTTGAGCAACGGGCAAGTGGAATTGGACCTGGGCTATGTGGTTCGGTGCGAGAGACCCGAAAAGGGGACTGGCCGTTGGCATAGTCGGGAGCCTTAGACTAGACAGGGTCAGGAAGGCTAAAATGCTCATGTTGTTGCCATCCTGGGGGTGGTGGTGAAGACGCTGAAGTGTCAGGATTCACTGTTAATGTGCCCTGAGTGCACGAGGTGTTTGGCCGTGAGAGCCTACACCTGTGGCGAAGTATGTTTTTAAATAATTGTTTAGCTGGGCTAATGATATGCAGGGAAGGAGCACCGCCGTCCAGAGAAAGAGAGGCGGTCGTTATAATTTGGTCGGCTTTGGCAGACCGTTGCTTTATTTGCCACCCTGCGGTGGAATGTTACTTGCAGGTACTGCAGAGCCGGGTGCTAGATAGCGGGCTGGAGCCCATGTTGCTGTGCTGGCCCTCGAAGGCCGTAAAGAATAGTTGTTTTTATTTTGTCATGTGTGGCCGGCTTGCGAGCCGATGTATGTAAGACACTATTTTGTTAAGTGAACATTTGTAAGGCCATAAGGCCATGTACCCTTTTCAGTGTATTTGGGTTTCATTCCTGTTGTGTGGATGTGGACATTCATGATTATAGATTTAAGATTTGGGTTCTTTCAACTATTCAAAAGCTTCCGCTAGAATGCTCTGTGTAGGACGAGTAATCTTAATTGGAATATTTGAATATTCTTATGTAACCCTTCCGACTGTCTGTGGTATATGGCGTCGGGTTCCAGCTGGACCTTCTATTATATGCCATGTGACGGATTGGGGTGTTATACAGTATGCCTATTCCGTACTTCACATTTCCGAATCTACATGCAAGACATCTTGGGGATCTCCAGAATCAACCTAAGGGGAATCCCTCAATTCTCCACCTTTTGGTGGGGAAAAACCATGCATATCCCAAATTAAGGACTTCACATGTCCAAGGAAGAAATATCGTTACCCTTGACGATCCCTTTGGAGCCATGGAAAACTAGATGGTTGAAAAGCACCACAACGGCTTTGCCTCCACAAATCTGGACTCGGCACGCGATTCGGGGCTCTAAAACTCCACCGATAGCCAGATTCCTCCTCCTTCTCCCTTGCTCTCCCCACTCTCTAACAATTGAAGAAAGAGAAAGGCCTTAAGAAAATGAGAGAGTTATCCTCATCTCATAGCCTTATCAACAGCCTGGATAATTCTGGGGTATTGGATACCCTTTGAAAGGAATGGACGGCAACGAAAAGCACTGAAAAACTGTTTCCTGGGCCAGACAAGCCTTGTGGCATGCCCATGTCACAGGCCCTGTACCTTAAGCAGCAAAGAAACTGCCTTAACCAGAACAGGACACGGACGTGTGACATGCCCGTGTCACATGACGTGCGCCCGACACGGCTTCGGATAAGCCCGTGTCCAGCCCATGTTCAAAGCACTGTCTAAGAATAGAGAAGGACACGACCCTGGACACGCCCGTTTCACAGGCCATGTACCCCATTGAGGATCATTGAGTGCGTTTCGTCGAACTCAATTGAGAACTCGTCAAGCGCATAGCGGGACAAGGACCTGAACACGCCCGTGTCACATGCCGTGTACCCTACTCAAGAATTGTAGACCGCATTTCGTCGAGCCCACTCGAGAACACCCATCCAGCACTCGAGTGCAGGACACGGCCATGGACACGACCGTTTCCCTGGTCATGTACCTCACATAGAGTCGGACACAGCTTGGGGACAGGCCCGTGTCCCAGGACATATTACCCACTCTCCTCAGCTCAGTCATCACTGAGATTTGCGGCGCTACAATTCGCTTGGGTGTTCTTTCTTACAAACAAGTCTGATACTTTCAAAATTCTTACAGATTTTCTAAGGAACAACTAGATTTAGTATTTTACTCAAATTACATTGATCATAAGTGAACATAGTACTGAGTTTGAGTCTCTTCTGATGGGAGAATTCTGTGGGAATGAAGGAATCAGGCAGTGTTTCTCTGATCCTAGAACTCCTCAACAAAATATGGTGGCAGAAAGGAAAAATAGAACCGTAATTGAATCTGCTGTAACATTACCTGAAGATGATCACTTACCCTTATCCTTTTGGGCAGAGGAAGTAAGCACATCAAATTATGTTCTTAGCAGAAGTCTCATTCATAAACACAATGTTAAGACTCCCTATGAATTGCTTGAAAATAAAAAACCTAGATTAAGTTATTTTAAAATTTTTTGGTGTAAATGTTATATCCATAATAATGATAAAAACATTTAAGAAAATTTGAAGCCAAAGCTACAGAAGGAATATTTCTTGAATATTCTCTTGTCAGCAATGTTTATATGGTTTATATTAAATCTACCTTTAAAATAGAAGAATTCATACATATATCATTTGATGAAACTAACATGTTTTACAAGTAACGGAATACCCCTACCATAGATTCTTTTTAGGAACCAATTCTGTGTGATAAACTAGAAGAATTAACCATTAAGCAAGAGGATACATAGCAAACTTCTCAATATAATGTTGAAAATAGTGATGAAGATGTTTCTGAAATTATGTTGAAAAAAATGTAGCTAATGAAATTCCACAAGAGGAATTAACAACAAAACAATGAAAAACCAACTCCATCTGTTGATTATGTCACTCTTAGAGATCACCCTAGATCTCAAGTTATTGGATACATATCAGCTGGTGTGCAAACAAGGCATCAACTTAATCAATATCTCATTGCAATGCAAGAGAAACTCAATCAGTTTGAGAGAAGTAGAGTTTGACACTTAGTTCCAAGACCCAAATACTATCCTGTAATTGGAACCAAATTGGTCTTCAGAAATAAATTGGATGCTCAAAAAGTTATAGTGAGAAATAAAGCTAGAATGGTATCTCAAGGTTATTCACAGGAGGAAGGAATATATTATGACCAAACATTTGCTCTTATTGCAAGATTAGAAGCTATTAGAATATTTCTTGCTTTTAATGCATTCAAGAAGTTAAAAGTATACTAGATGAACGTAAAGTGTGCATTCTTGAATGGAGACATCGAAGAGGAAGTATATGTGGAACAACCACACATTTTATCTCTTCAGCTTACTCTTCTCATGTTTTTAAACTAAATAAAGCCCATTATGGTCTTAAACAAGCTCCAAGAGCTTGGTAAGAGACACTCGCTAATTTTCTACCAGAAAATAAATTTTTTAGAGGCAAGATTGATAAAACTTTATTTTTTTAGAAATCATAAAATTGAAATATTACTAGTTCAAATATATTTTGATGATATAATTTTGGGTTCTACTGATTCCAAACTTTACAAAAGGTTCTCTGATCTAATGCATTTAGAGTTTGAAATGAGTGGCAAGGGTGAATTATCTTATTTTCTTGTGTTACAAGTAAATCAAACATCTGATGGCATCTTCATATCTCAATCTAAATATGCTAAAGAGCAAATTAAAAGATTTGGGATGTCAGATGCCTCTTCTATGAAAACACCCATGCCTACTAATGTTTTAGTTGATATTGATGGACATGGCAAACCTGTTGATCAGAATACATATAGAACTATCATTGGGTCTCTATTATATTTAACAATAAGTAGACCAGATATTATGTTTGTAACCTATGTTTGTGCTATGTTTCAAGTCAACCCTAAAGAATCACACCTTATTTTAGTAAAAAAAAATTTAAGATATATAAAGGGTTCTCCTAATCTAGGACTCTGGTATCCTATAGAGTCAGGATTTTAACTAACTGGATTCACTGATGCTGACTATGCTGGATTCAGAGTTGATAGAAAAAACACATCAGGAACTTGTCAGCTTCTTGGTGATAGGCTTGTGTCATGGTTTTGCGAGAACCAAACATCTGTTTCTATTTCAACTGATGAAGCTGAATATATTGCAGTAGGTTGTTGTTGTTCACAGATCTTGTCGATTCAAAATCAATATCTAGATTATGGTTACAACTTAAATAATTCTATTATTTTACTGTGATAACACTAGTGCAATTTCAATTGCACATAATCCAGTCCTCCATCGTAGAACTAAACATATAGATATAAGGCACCACTTTATCAGGGACAATGTAGATAAAAATAATATTAGCCTTGTATTTATACCTACTAATTTACAAAGATCAGACATCTTCATCAAACCATTAGACGAAAAGAAACATAATTTCTTTTTAAGTCAGTTAGGAATGATTGATGGAGAAACACTAAATTGATTTTGAATGGAGATTGACGAATTTCAGCTTTTCGTCCAACGGAGATCGACGAATTGTGAACTATTCATCGAACGGAGATCGACGAATTGTGAAACCTTTCATGAATCTTTAGTCAAATAAAGCTTGACAAATTGTGTATCTTATGACGAATTGTTTTTCGTCCGTTCAACTTCGGAAAACTTATATTAGGTTTTCATCGAACTACGTCCCACGCATTCTCCATTTCTCTTCTTTTGCACTTGATCTTTTTGTTTTGCAGGAAAATGGTGGTGTTATAGGCGATTTTCACAGCGATGAAGTTCGATCCAGGATTCGATATCGACATGGACTCGTTCCAACATTCAGATCAAATCTTTCTGGTCATATTGCAACTTTTCGATGCACAACATCTGCGAAGTTTTATGGCCACTCAAATCAAACTCCCAATCAAAAAAATAAAGGAATGGGTTTACACCGTAAAGATTCAAGATCTTATAACTATTACTGGAACAATCAAAGGACATCTGGTTTCACTTACCCCTGCAATTCTATCTGAAATTTTTGGCTTAGTAAATGGTGAAGAAGAAATATAATAATCTGGAACATAATTTGCTATTATGCTAGATATAATCGGTCACTCACAAGGAAACCCTTACCAATTATTGAAAAATAATTTCTTTGTAGAATATAAATTTCTAGCCGATGTAGTTGGGAAAGTACTTATGGGCAAACACACAACCCATTACTATGTCACCAGGCACCACTTCCTGTTGATGGGTGCCCTGGTTGACTAGAAAAATATTAATTGTGGGACAGTGTTGTTTGATTTAATTAAGAAGAAGATTAATAAGAAGGATGTCAGTTATAGAAGTATTTTAGGGATTTTTCTCCATACCAAAAGTCCAGAGGTTCTGGTCTCTCAAAATAGTGCATATCAATGCATCTAAGCGGATCACCTTTATTTTGTTTGGAAAGTGGGAATGGGTGATTCAAAAGCCATACAGAGTTGAATCTTCTAGGGTAGCATCTGAAAGGACTAGGGATGTCCCAACTACTCTCCCAACTCCATAAGAAGATTCTCACCATGCATCTCCTACTCCACAATCTCCCCATTATCACTCTGCTCCTTCCACACCACCTACTTTACAAACTGCTTTACCTGAAGAACTTCCATCCTCAACCTCCTTTCATGTAGACTCCCCAACTCATTAGTCACCTTATTTATCTCCATATTACTCATCTTAACTTCATTCATCTCCACTTAAATTATATCCAATTCATTCATCTCCACCTCACAAATCTTCACCTCAAATATCTCCATCTCACCAATATCCACCTCAAATACCCATCCAGGAAACAATTCCTGATGCCATTCCTCCTATTATTAATCCTACCTCCTACCACAAGAATTATCTATCTGTGCAAACTGTGCAAATAAATCACCTCCTTCTTTATCTACTCAGAAACCACCCCCTATATCTACTCAGAATGCACCTGAGTTTATGTATCTATATTTCTCATCCATTGCCACTCAACTTCTTTATTCCTTCACTCCAACACTCAAGAAGTCATTCGATGAAGCTCTGGCACTTGTTATGGCTTCTATTTCTGACCTCTCTTCTAAAGTTACTCTTCCTATTTTATCCCTTCTTCTGGGGGCCTAGATTTAGTTTTCCCTGAATTTAGGCAGGGGGAGATGCTTAATGAAGAATCTCCAAATGTAAAAGCTCAAGTTGCAGCAGCTATTTTTATTGAAGAGCCTGATACAGAGATGACAGTTGTGGATGTGTTCTCAGAACCTCCAGAGATTATTACTGTTGGTGATTTCATTATTACTGTTGGTGATTTCATTATTAATCCCATATTTAACATATATTCTTTATTATCAAATTATGATTTATTATATAGTTATACTGCTAGTTTACCAGAACCAGTTTTTGAAAAGGATCATTATAAAGAATTAGCTTGTTATTCTTCTCCGATTAGTGCTTTTGCTTTAGAACAACTCTTAAAAGATATTTCTACCGGTTTTGAGAATGTCTCACAATCTATGATAATTGATGATCCTGTCTCACAGACTGTTATGTTTGATGAGATAATGATTATTCCTGAGAAAGCTCATTCCCCTCCTAGGGATGAATCTCCAATTCTTACATCTGATGTTCTGCCTAATAAAGATATGGAAGATGTAGATAAATTATGTAAACAAATTGATGATTTATATGATTACCCAGAGGTCCAGTCTGATGATAATACAAATTCTAATGATTCAGAAGATTATGGTAATAAGAAAAGGAAAAGAACAAAAAAGGTTCAAGCCAAGGTTGCTCCTCAACCTGCTTCAACTGCATATATCCCTTATTATATTCTACATGGGATAAACCTAACTCCAAACCATCCTAGTTGGATGAGGTATTCTAAAAATGAACAGAAAAGGAGGAAGAAAATGAAAAGGTATCATTCAGATCCAAAATCTTGGAGTAGTATTCCTCCTCCTCCAGCAGCAGGTTCTACAGGTACTTCATCTTTTTCTAAGAGGCCTAATTCTCATTCATCTAGAACAACATAGTACATGCAAGATAGACCCTCAAGTCAAGATAGACATACATGGTCTGAGACTCAGGGAAGACATAGTAGTCAACAAAATTATACCCAAGAAAGGCTAGCATCACTAGTAATTGAACCAGAATTATACCCTGTGTACAGTATGGCCAGGTTCAAAGAACAAATTACTCTTACTCAGATAAGGAAGGCAAGAACTGAAGATAAAGATACATCTAAATTTACAACCATGTCTTCACACATGCAACAGGAATTGGAAAAATATCAGAAGAAAAATATGTTTAATATTGATAAATATATGAGCTTGCATCCTGAAGTTGTTGTCCCTACAGTCACCTCCTAGAAGATTATTTGTGCTCAAGATCTGAAGCTAAGCAAAAGGGAATCAGATGATCCAATAAGGGAACTAATCTTTACCAAATATTCTTCAAATACTTCTGCTGGTGAATCTTAGAAGAATTCCTAAACTTTAATTATGTTTTTCAGCATTATTGTTATAACTAAACTTTTTATATATCTACTGAAATTTATGTTTCTACCAGATAATTATCTATGCTTTTTGTTTTTTTCTATTTGACAGTATCCTCACCCAAATACGGGGAGATTGTTGGACTCCTAATTACTGATTTGTGGCAGGATTACTATTAGGACTTTTATTTTCACCATACTAGTATAGACTATGGTCGTACTTTTATTTCCAGAGTTGTTTCAGAAGGAATTCCAGAGATGCTCAATTTGACGAACTTTGAACTCTGTTAGACGAACTCAGAACTCAGCTCGACTAACTTAGATCTCAAACTCTGAGCTAAGTTCGACGAACACTAAGCTCAGTTCGACGAACGGAGAGCTCAGCTCGACGAAAGTGGTAGCTCAGTTTGTTGAAGTTCTGTTTGACGAAGGCCAAACTCAGTTCGACGAAAGCCTTGTTGAGTTCGGTGAATACGATGGTTTCTCTATTAATAGAATGTAGAATGATTTCAAATATTTGGTAACTGAAACTCTGATATTTAATGCAAAATATTCTAACAAATATAGCCATTTAAGGCAACATTAAATACAGATTTATCACAGAGTTTAAAATCTGATTGGTTACCAAGGCAGTTACAAATTCTCAAGGGATTCAGATGTTTCAGAATCTTTTTATTTCAAATATTGAATTCTTCCTGATATCATATATATAAATATCTATAGAAGATTGCTGCTGTACAAGTTTTTGGATATAGAGACAGAGAGATAAAATTTCATTATGCTTCAGAATCTCCTTGAGACATCAAAATGCATACCTATCTCAAACATCTTCTAGAGAGGAACAACATTCGAGAAGGCCTACACCCTAAAGCAAAGTCACCTCCCTTGATCACAATCTTTATTCAAATCTGGGGGAGCTTTTTGCAACATCATCCACTAAGTCTTCTCAGAGATTCTTAAAAGAGAAGACACCATCTAACTCGTTTAGTTTATTATTTAAACTATGTACATGGTTCTAAGTCCCTTCAAAAGTTAACACTTGGTACATAAATCACCTAATCAAAAGACTAAAGTTTGGTTTTTGGGTAGCTGATCAATAGCTCAAAGGATTGCTAGATCTCCCTTAGCAAATAGATATTCTGGTGACAGGGCACCTGATCAAAAACCTGTAGTGGATTCCTACCATATTGTAGAAGACTAGACATTCCCAGATTTATTGGGGAACTACTATAAAATCCTTTTGTCTTTTGTGATTGTTTCTTTTTATTTTTGTGTTGTGCATGTTATATATACATATACATATATCACTATTTTTACAACTGCTAAAAGATAAACTAAAGTTTTTAAAATACACTATCCACCCCCTCTAGTATAAAAGTTAGATCTTTCCCTTCACTTTCATACTGCTAAAACCGAGAAATGATACAGGTGAAAAAGAATATCATTTCAAGAATTTTAACAACACTTGTTTTAGACAATCACAAAATTATGATTTATGTCACGCCGGTGATCGGAGGCGATGAGAAATAAAAGCTCTTGTATTTGTTATACAGACCCGCTCCACGGACCGGTTGGCTCTATCCCTTTCTCTCCAAGAATGGTTCTCAAGCCGATTCTTCACCTCCATGCAAGGAAGGGTCTTAGAGCCCCGCTAGATCCACTGATCTAAACGTGCCTATCGCCAGGATGATTTTCCACGAAATCCTCCTCATGTTCCGATGACCCTCACCGGTCGATTTTCCTCACCATAAGATTTAGAAATGAAAAGATTATAGAAATAAGGATGTAGAGAATTTAAAACATGAAGTTCTCCCTCTTGACCACTTCTCCGTTGAGCGATTCAGGGCCGATGCTTGAGATCTTCGTTTTCTAGCAACCAGACGGCTCTTTGTATTCAATGCAAGAAAGAGCGGCCGACCCCTAGAATGCACAAACTCCCGTCACTATTCAGTTTTTAATATCTCAGGAACACAAACTAAGGCGGACTTTTATAAGTCTTCCTGAAAATAGGCTTCCACCGAGGGTAATAAAAGCGTCCAACGGTAGGTTCGCGTGCTTGTTGTGCCAGCTGTCATCCAAATTTGGAATATCATTTCAAAATGAATGTTTTTCCTTTTCATAGAGCTAGCGCCCCGTGATAGAAGGTAGCGCCACGTGGTAGGTCAGTAAGTCGAAGAATTCTTCTCGTGAAATGGCTAGTGCGGAGTGGTAACCACTGTTGACTGGCGGTAGGTCGGTTACTCGAGGAATCCTTCTCAATGTTTGTCGAGAGGCTAGAGTGGTGCAGTAACAACTATCGCCTGACAGTAGACCGGTTACTCGAGGAATCCTTCTCGCCGCTCGTTGAGAGACTAGAGCGGCACGCTAAGCACTACCACTTTGCAGTAGTTTCCCTAGAGGATGGCAAAAATATTTCCTTGTGTTAAGACAGGCGTTAGAAATAGTGCAGCGTGGTATGATCTCGCGAGCCCTATCCAGTTAATTCACGGCTACCGCCCGACGGTAACTCTTATCGCTCGGCCTTAACATCCAAAGAATACTTATTTTCTTTGCTTGAACCTATCAACCTGCACACTCTATCAACACAAGACGTGATCAAATACAGCTGGTATTTGATATTCTTAAACATAGGGAATACGAAACAACGGTTCCAACAAATCCCCCCGTTTGATAATATCAAATCACATTCATGAGAAATAACAACGTGCATGATAGAGTAAATATATATATAAGAGATGGTCTCGAACATTTAGGTTTTAGGATCACTATATAACTCCCCTACATACACACTACCCCTACCTATGTGTTCTACACGCTCCCCCTATCTATGTTCACGCAATGAAATAGGCTCCCCCTACATGAGATCATACCTATGAACAATTCTCATGAACAATCCCTTCTACCTCGTTGATAGTAACAAAAGGGGCAGGCACGACCAAATAGTCATGCGGGGAAAAAATTAGTATATGATAAGTGTTATAAAGACAACAGACTATGCACATAAACAGGACAACAAGAAGTAAGAAACATGGGGGTGTCCCAAAAAATGCAATTCAAAGAATATGGAGTGCATGGGTCATAATAAATAAGTAGAGTAAACATACATAGAAACAATTGCGTTTCAGAAAGTATATGGATTGGACAACAAAGATTTAATTAAGCACATAACAAGTAAGACTACAATGCTACGAGAGTTATAGAGTTAATCACATTTAAATTTTGTAAGCGTCAAAAGTGTAAATTGTGGGCTAGTTCCTATATGAGAAAGGCATATAATGATGTTTCAGTCCAATTCTTATACATGGAAGCATTAAATAAGGAAATGACTTGTACGTGTAGCAACATCAGTGAGAAAACACCAAGTAGAAATAGCATGTGTTACATGTTTTATCTCGATCTTTGAAAAATGATAGCACACGAGAAGTAGAGTGAACAATCACATTACATGCCAATCTACGTCATACCAAGACTAGTTCTAAGGGTACTAATCTTAAGTTGGAGTCTATGCACAAGATCGAAATGACACTTTGAACCAAGTTGCTCATCCTCAAAATGCTTATAAAGACTTATCCGGAGGAATGAGTAGTGCTTGGGGGGTTCTTGACATTACATTGGATAGCTTGCATAGTTTTCTTTTTGGATACACTTTAACTTGTATACATAAGACCTTATCATTAGAGATTCTGCCCGAAGTTTTAATCTTCGTATAAGTACATATATATCGTGACATTGATTATTCACCGTATATCTAACATGTTATGATACAATGTCATGAGTTATAGCATGTAAGCCTAGTATTTGTACATGTGTTCTAGGGATGTGTGAATAACATGAAGTCATTCCCCTATCTAAATCCTCCCACATACCTAGAGGCATTGTCAACATACACTTGCATGTAAAGTCGCACTCAGTGTCTAAGAACCTATAGATTAAACCCACCATGACCGGGGACAATGTTCATGCGGATTAACTAGTTTTGCTCAAACATTATATGTACTCGTTATAGCCTAAGTTCAAGTTATGTGTGCCCGTAGAAATGAATGATCCGCAGTTTTTTTAAAAAAATTAAAACTATCACACAACACAAACAAACGAATAAAACAAGATAAACATGTTTTTGTTATTTTCGAAGTTTTTAGTTTTAGTTTTTTTATTAATAAAATATCAAGCAATAAACACACAAAGAGATATATAAATTTTTTGTTCTTTCAAATTATTATATAATTATACATGTATATATATATTTAAAAAAATACTAGTGTTTTTCTAACAACATGAAGGCTCACAGAGAAATATGATGCAAACACAAGATAGCATGATAGAATATTGTGCCTGAATATAATGTATATGATAAGTGAAATATTGCTCATGCAGTGGATATATGAATTCTAAGTATGCCCAATAGTCCAATACCTAATCTATATGTCTACACCCTAGCCTCGTACTAAGTGATGGATGGGCAAGTAGAATAGCACAAGTGTCATTGGGTGGGGTGTTAATCCATTGTACATACAATAGAACCTGATCAACCTAACACTCTTTCCCCCCAGCATCACAGAAGGACCTACTAGAAACCTACCCGGTTAAGTACAGGACATGGTTTACAGGTTAGAATTTCTAAAGCACACACACCTACGCCCTCGCTATTGTGAGACATACTAGACAGAGTTATGTTGATGTTTGTATTAACAATGTGATGAAGTTACTTGGGCAGATAAGCAACAATGCAAAAAGGAGATCTATCGCCATCTGTAAAGTTATCACGTCGTGGTAGCTTTTAGATTATATAACCCGCGGTTCAGATACAGATCTGCACACCTGCTCACTTCCACTCACTACTGCCAACATTCCCCTTCTCTGGTGCTCTTCATTTTTTTCCTTAAGGTACCCTCTTTATCTCTCCCTCTCTCTCTAATTTCTAGTATTTTGGATTTTTGATCTATAGGTTTTTGATTTCAAATGTCTTTGGGCGAGATTTGCGACGATTTATGATTCGATTGTGCATTTGTTTTCTAATATTTGCCACGGATCGTCACCATTTCCATGGATCTGGCTTGTGTAGGGTCAAATATCGCGGCTTTAGTATTCTCAACCTACCGATTTGCCTAAAGATCAAGTTTTTTGTAAGATCTGGAGCCGGAATCTCATCAGTGTAGCTTTCTGTGATATTCCATGTTGATTGTGTGTTTTTTTAGATCTTGGCTATTATCTTCGATCTGCTCTTCATAAACATGGATATATGTTTTTTACCCCATTTGGGATAGGATTTAAGGAAAAAGTGGGGTTTTGAAACATGTCCGGCGGAAGAGGATTAAGTGAGTCCTTCAACCTACCGCCAGGCAGTTTCAAATTATCACGCATCAGTAGGAATCAGAGGCTGATTTTCAATTTTTGTTATGTTATTTTGGTTAACCCCCTTCTTATTGATTTTTCTAAACAGTTTCATAGTTTTTTTTTCAGGATATGGCTTTGTCGAGTTCCCATTCTGCATGCCGCAACGTTTCCAAGAGGTTCCGGGTGCCGTTCTCCATCTACCCTGCTATAGATGATGCGACTGTGAGCATTTTGGTGATCATAGATATTAATGATTGATATGCACATATCTATGAGAACTTGGAGGGATCAGGTGTAATTTTAGTGAACTCATTCGGTGCCCCATTCTCCTCGACTCTCACCCAAGAGTTTTACAATAACCTTTGGGATCCCGCTCAGATGCGCCTAGGTGGGGGTGTCCAGTCCTGCATTGGCATGGAGATAGTGACAATAACCCATGAAAATCTCGATAGTAAATATGTCTGGACCCCCAACTGTCCAGTTCTCGATATCATGGAGTCCTTTCAAACTAATATGTACTGAAAGGAGATGAACGAGGTTCTTCATGGTGTGGAGGGTCATCTAAATCTCTTCACCTCGGTGGATACACTCACTCCCAATGCCTGCATCATCCAGGATATTATATGTCACTCCCTCATGTTCAAGGCTGGTCACACCAGGCAGGTCACGGCCCAGCTATCAATGCTAATGTACTATATCCTGGCCGAGAAGCACTTAAGTGTCTCGGATCTCATTCCTTCCATGATGTGCTACACTTTTCGCCAGAAGTCCCCTGACTACCATCGAGTGAACACATTGCCTCTGTGTGGTGTGATCCAGAGCATCCTAAAAGAGAAATACCCGGCCATCGACTGGTCAGCCTACCCCATAGACAGCTTCCCGTAGGTCTACATTATAGGTGAGATTCCTTCTTCCTCACAGGTATGAGAACCTCCATCGCAGCCACTGATACACCGTATTGGGTCCCTCTTGTTGAATATCCGGGAAATCTACGGCTTGGTGGAGGAGCAAGGTCGGGAGATTAAATAGACAGCGAAAGGGGTGAAGGTGATGAAAAAGATGCTCAAAACGATCATTGGCAAGCTCAATATTTCTCCCACCTCTTTAGAGGAGTAGCAACGTATATGTATTATTCATATTTTATTAGTTATTGTTTGTGATATAATAAACATGTGAGCTCCTAACTCGGTTATTAGCTGTTTATTATGTGATATGTTTTGTGCTACCTGTATACTCATTATGATTTTCTGATACCATGCTTTCATTAGTTTGATTTTGTTGTCTTAATATGCTAACTCACAATAAACACCAACAGAAGTAAATACATCGCGTGCTACACTAAAGCATATTTACATAAATAATTAGTGAGAATATCGTGAAGTACAAACTCTGAAAATAGTAACAAAAAATAAGAATAGAAATAAACATTGAACATATCGTGATGTTGATTATCGAGTAATTTTGGTTTGATTAGTTTCTACACCACGCAATTTGTGGATATTAATGGATAAAATATTTAGGTATCCAAAAGGGACCATGAGTGGTGGTTCCTTTGGGTACCCAAACATAATGTGTTACACCTTACAGAGATGACGGTGAATGGGCCCTTTTGAGTGGAATGGGTGTGATGCGCGCGAAGCCCGACACTGATTTATTTTAGCGTGCATGCTGGGTTCGGATTTTGCGCGATGAAAGGAGACAAGTGCACTTATCGCGACTAGTACAGGATATTCTAAGGGAATATCAAGATCGTATATTTCCCGGGATGCGTTGATTATCTCTATTCTTCCCGGAAGGAAAATTATCTTACCAAAAATTAAAGCTGTCAAATTAACTAACTAAGGTGGTTATAAGAAAATGCGGAAAAGAGACTGAAAAAGTTCGATGAAGAAATAATGCTCGGTATCGAATTATGTTAGGACTAAAATAGATTTATATTACTAGAGATCCTAGGTTTTAATTCAATTAAAGGATAAACTTGGTCGTTGAGGTTCCAAAAGAATGAGCTCACCTATGTCTAGGACTATCACTCACCTAAACATTAAGACTATTTGACTGAGCTCTCGTTCTTCGAAGGATTCCTCTTAATGCCCGCTTTATGCTAAAACCCCGATAGTCGGGGGGGGGGGGGGGGGGGGCAAATCCGATAGAATTCTGCGCCTCCTCTCTCGAGGTTTACTGCAAAACTCTCTTTACCAGAGGGTGATCGGTCCATACTGACGGACCCTCGGCTAGCTAGCTTATGTACAACAAAAATAGATCCCATACATCGATATGTGTTTCTACGCGTCATATACCCGCCGTAAACCTTAAGTTTTTAATCAAAAGAGAAAAAGAAGACTTTAATTATTTAAAAAGATTTTTATGTCCCAATGCTCTTCGATGCCGATGGCTAAGAGCGATTAGCCACTCCTCAGGATGAGTACGGCTTTTGATTTTGGTGAGGCGTGAGTTCAAAACTAAATGCTGAGAGGTTATAAAGAAAAAGACATAAAATAACCTAACATTAGAAAGAGAAAAGGTTAAAAAAAACAGAAGAATGCACACTCAACAAAAGTTATAATAAAAGAAAAATCTAAGTTACAAAAAAGGAGAAATTCATAATTGAAATTACAAGTTCTACTCAAACAAGTATGCGGGAAATGACAAGTCCTACTCAAACGAGTAGGAGGGAAATGACAAGTCCTACTTAAACGAGTAGGCGGGAAATGAAAGCTGTAAATTGCAAGTCCTACTCAAATGAGTAGCCGGGAAATGACAAGTCCAACTCAAACGAGTAGGCGGCAAATGAAAGCTGTAAATGCATGTCCTACTCAATTGAGTGGGCGGGAAATGACAAGTCCTACTCAAACGAGTAGGCGGGAAATGAAAGCAGCAAATTGCAAGTCCTACTCAAACAAGTAGGCAGGAAATGACAAGTCCTACTCAAACGAGTAGGCGGGAAATGACAAGTTCTACTCAAACGAGTAGGAGGGAAATGAAAGTGGTAAATTACAAGTTCTACTCAAACTAATCGGTCGGAAATGACATGTTATACTCAAACAAGTAGGCAGAAAATGACAAGTCCTACTCAAACGAGTAGACTGGAAATGAAAGCTGTAAATGCTATCTCATACACACACACACTCTACATGAAGGAAAGTAATGAAAACATAACTCATACACTCACACACATAAACAAAAAGGATAAAAACAAAGTGATCGAACAAATAAAACGATTACATTTCTACTGTTAGAACTTGCTAAAATGCATAAAAAGTAGAAATAAAAATCAAAGAATGAAAAAGTTTTCAAAATAAATGCAAAAAACAAAGTGTTTCAAAAATTAAAACAACAACTTTTTCATTCTTATAACTTCATAAATATGATTAAAAAGTAGAAATAATGTAAAAAGGAACAAAAAGTTTTACTTTTTAAAAGAAAAAATCTAAGTTAAAGAAAATGTAAAAGTCTTTAAAAACTTTTTTATAAACCCATAAGAATGAATAAAAAGCTATTTAGAAAGCATCTAAGTGGTGTCTGCTAATCGTGAAGAGAATAAAAACTGAACTAGCAATCCAACGAGGAAAGTATACCTATCGAACCGTTGAGTAATCTTACTCACATAAAGGCTATTATCTTATCGAAGAAACTTTCGGGGTTGTTATCTAAATTAAAAGAAAAGAATACTAGCATAAAGAAAAAACACTTGCACTTAATTAGAAAGTCCACAACTAGCGATTAAAGTGAGGGGTTGAACAATGATAAAGAAGAGCACTCGATCAAGAATCCCCTCGTCTTAAGTTGATCAAAACATAGAATAATAAACTCTAACTTAATAAGGCAAATGACCTTCATTGTGGAGGTTCCAAAAGCATGAACACGCTTCTCTCAAAGTCATGCCGACCTGAGTTTAGGAATGTTCGACTGAACTCTCATCCAAATCGGAGGCCTAAAGCTCACTTTATGTTGTGAACCCCGCAATTAGATTTCACTCCAATCCAGGAGATTTAACGTCTGCCTCTCTTGAGGGGTGCGTGCAACTCTCTTTACTCTTGAGCATTCACTACAAACTATGAGCCTCTCAACTAACTAAGAGTGGAATCAAAGATGGAAAATATACATCGATAATATATCTCCAAACATGATCAATCCAGAGTAAATCAAAGGTCTAAGCCTTACAAAGAAAGAGCAAACTAGAGCATCATAACTTAATCAACTCAAACCTAGGATCACTAAGATCGAGTAAAAGGAAGACTAGTGACTCATGGTGAAGTGCAGGGAGAGATGAGTAGAAGGCATGGAAACAAAAATAGAGAAAAGAGAAATGAAACAAACTTATATAAAATTCAAAGAGAGAGCTATACTTGAACTACAAAATATTATACTTCCAGAAAAATGAAAAACTAGACTAGCAGCAAAGTAAACTACAAAAGAAAATACAGAAAACTATTACAGAAGAGAAAACTAAAACTAAACTAGAAAAAAAACTGAAAACAGAAAGAAGGGAAGAACACTACGGGAGAAATGAAAATGGCAGCACTTCGCTTGTCCCAAAATTATATATTTTTCTTCAAGGGGAGGGGCTCTATTTATATAATTTTTAGAGAGCAGGAAAGGCCCATATCCATGCACGGGAGTTGACCTTAGTATGGGTTCTATCGGGAAATGATGATTGTATTGTTACAGGTGACGTGCATTTAATGACGGCAGTAGGCATTTGTGAAAAAGGGCGGGACTTGTCCTCTATCAGCAGGTAAGCTCGACGAAATTGAGGATGCAACTCGACGAAATCAGAGGAGAAGGAGGGAGAGCTCGACAAAATTGAAGAAAAGAGATTGCAGAAGGGAGCTCGACAAGCATCGAACTGAAGGCTAAGCTCGATGACTGGAGAGAAGAGAAGGTGGACGAGAGTTCGACGATCGTCGAACGGAGAAAGCGAGAATGACAAAATTGGTGGAGGAAATTGTCGAGCTTAGGATGAAGGCAGAGTTTGATGATTATCAATATCAAAAAATGGAGGGGAGTTCTACGATCATCGACCTCAGAAAGAAGGCAGGAGATCGATGATCGTCGATCTTAGAAGGAAGTCAGGAGATCGGTAAAATTCGAACACAAAAAGAAAGCTGAGCTCTACGATCTCTACAGAGCTTGAAGAATTCTGCTGAGGTGGATGAAATCTGGGCTGAAGGCTGAGATCGACGAATTGAGCTTGACACGAAGTTGTGCTCGATGAATTGGCTGAAGGTTGAGGTCGACGATCTGGCTGAAGGCTGAGCTCGACGATCTGGCTGAAGGCTGAACTCAACGATTTGGCTGAGCTCGACAAAATGAGCTCAATGAAATTACTAAGCTCGATGAAATTTTTCTGAGCTTGATGAAATCTTTTGAGCTCGATGAAATCTTTTGAGCTCGATGAAATCTTTCTGATCTAGATAAAATATTTCTGAGCTCGGCCAAATCTTTCTGATCTCGACGAAATCTTCCTAAGCTCGATGAAATGGCTTTTGGCAGCAATCATCCTCGGGATCAAGCTACGCGCCTAGTAACACGCTAAGGGAGGGCATGTCAAGGGGGCATGTCTGGTCATTTTGGCCGAAAACTGAGACAATCTGCAAAAATAAGAGAAAACATTAGTGTTATTAAAATATAAACAAAGCGAGGTCAAAATAAAACTTTACAAACATGATTTCTAGATTAAAAACTAGTAATTACCCGAGTAGTTTAGACTACAAAACGTATTATCAAATTCCCCCAAGCTTAAGCTTTGCTTGCACTTAAGCAAAAATATAAAAACTAGTTTACATAAAAGTGACTAATCAAGAAAATTCTTATTATGCTAACACAAGGACCATGCAAAATTCTATGGTGGGCGAAGATGAAACGTAAACCTAAAACAATTACTTAAATATGGTTTAACAATTTATAAACTTTACTAACGAAAATAAATCATCCAAAATTTTAACAAAATTCTTTAAATAAATTTAAGCAAAGCAACAAAATAAAAAAGCGCATTGAGTTGTCACTAGATCCAAGAGACACATTATAACTATATTAATCAAATAACAAAAATCTAAATTTAAATCCAAAACTATATTATTTTACTTTTCTACTTTACTTAGGTGATAAATAAAATTCAAAAACATGAATCAAAAGGTCTTATTAGGACTGAAATGTTTGGTTTAGGCATATAATTAGGAATGGAATTCAAAGATAAACATGAAGGCTTAAAATCACACTAAACCAGAATAAAGTGTTTCAAAAATTTTCATCATAAATAAAATTTTTTTCTTTCTTTTTCATTTTCTTTTCTTTCTTTTCTTTTTTTTAAAACAGAGGCCATAAATATTTTGTCTTTTCACTTTGCAATTGGCCAAACAAAAGTAAACACTTATTTTGAGCATACATTTTTCGAAAAGTTCTCAAATCATATCACAAAAATAACCCTATCATAATCATGAAATTTGTTTAATGAAACTCAAAAGGTTAGTGTGATTAGATAGGTTGGAACATTTTAGCATAGTTGAAAATGAAATGATAAGTGGAGCTGTCAATTGAAATTAGAAAAAGCTCAAAAGCGGCTAACTAGGGATAAAAATTTAGGTTGGCATGAAGGCTAAAATGAAAACAAAAACGGCCTAAATCATTTTCATTCTTCTAAAATTATCTAAAGCAATAGTTTTCAAAAATTTCAAAAAGTAAGTCCTAGATAATAAAAGAAGACTAATGAAATTATCTTCAAAATAGAAATAATAGGCGCCTTGGATCATTCACATCTACTATGCTAATCAAAAGTTGACATTACAAAAATTATCCAAAAACAAAATGTAAAATAGTGGATGAAATATTTTTAAGAAAGTAAAGAGAATAAAGAATGATAAACAAAAATAAAAATGCGAGCTTTAGAAAAATGCTTCACATTAACATGCTACAGCGAATTAGAAACACAACAAAACCAACATTTGACTTCTGAAACATAATTAAATAGATTGATTAGAAATATTATAATTAGCTAAGTCGTTATAAGGAAAATTGAGAAAAAAAAACAAGAACAAGGGGTACTATTGAAATACCAAAATCAGTTTAAACAAAACAAATAACATATATATATATATATTTGAAATATTCTCTTTTTTGGATTTTTAAGATATTCTCTCATTTTTGTATTTTTAAGATATATATAATTTTCTTTTATTTTGTTTTTTTAAAGAAAATAAAATAAAGACAACAGAAGGAGGAAATTCTCCCCCAAGCTTAGAATGGACATTGTCCTCAATGGTGAAAGGAGGGGAAGGAGAGAGAGAAAATTAAAAGATAAATATAAGTACAGAATTGAAAAATAGGTCGTTCCCCGGACTTACGAGTCGCAGAAGATTGATTGATGCCTCTCCCCCATTCTTGCATTTTGGATCTTCAGGAAATGTCTTCTTTGGACTTCGTGATGGATTCAGCAATGTTGGAGCATGCAATCATAGAAGGTTCAGCTTGTCGGAGCCATCCGGGGCAAAAAGTGTAAAAAAAAAATAGAAAAATAACATTGGTTGCCTCCCAAGAGCCCCCATTATTTAAAATGTCGTTTGAGCTCGACGCAACAAAATAATATTATTTAAAAGATTATTGTCCAAAATAATAATGTCCAAAATAATAATCAAAGATTTTAATAAAAAAAAGAGTCTTAAGCTAGTTAGAGTTCATGCAGAATAAAATTTACATTATTCGGAGTGACATCATCACCACAAAAATAAATTTTAAGACGCTTCTCATTCACTTTGAACTCACCCTTATCAGGATGTGAAATTAAAACAGTGTCATACGGAATAACTTCTTTAACAATAAATGGCCCAAAGCATCGTGATTTTAACATGCCCGGAAATAAACGTAATCGTGAATTATATAAAAGAACTTGGTTCCCTAGCTTGAAGGTTTTTGTGTGCCTTTTGTGTTTGTCTTGAAAATGTTTCGTCCGCTCTTTATAAAATTTGTTATTTTCGTATGCGTAAGATCGCCACTCGTCGAGTTCATTAAGTTGAAATTTTCTAAGGTCGCCGAAAGAGTGGGGATCGAAATTTAAAAACCTTAAGGCCCAAAAAGCACGGTGTTCTAATTCTACTGATAAATTGCACGATTTTCCATATACCAACCGATATGTCTTACAACCGATGGCAATTTTATATGTTATTCGGTAGGCCCACATAGCATTGTCTAATTTGGTTGACCTGTCTTTTTTAGAGGGGGAAACAATCTTTTCTAAAATTCTTTTAATCTCTCTGTTCACTACTTCGACTTGTTTGTTAGTTTGGGGGTGGTAGGCAGTTGAAAGCTTATGCGTAACGCCGTATTTAATAAGAATTTTTGAAAACTGCACACTACAAAAATGTGAACCCCTATTGCTAACGATGGCTCGTAGAATACCGAATCGAGAAAATAATTTTTCAAAAACGTAATTACGACTCAGGCGTCGTTAGTAGGAAGAGCTTGGGCCTCAGCCCACCGTGAAATATAATCTACAGCAACTAAAATGTATTTGTTCCTGAAGCTAGAAGTAAGAGGGCAAACAAAATCAATTCCCCAGAGGTCAAAAACATCGCACTCAAGGAAATAATTTTGCGGCATTTCATTTTTATTGGAAATATTTCCCGACCGTTGGCAACTATCACAACTACTTACAAAAGATTGCGCATCTTTAAACACGCTAGGCCATGAAAAACCCGAGCAAAGTACTTTGTGAGCGGTGCGAGCAGCTTGATAGTGACCACCAGTCAGTCCATCATGTAAATGTTTTAAAATATCTAATCCTTCTTCAAAAGTGACATATCTCCTTATCACTTGGTCCACACAGACTCATAAAAGATGCGGGTCCTTCCGAAAATAGTTCTTCAACTCAGAAAAGAATTTCTTCTTTTGCTGAGAGGAGAACTCTTTCGAGAGGACATGAGCCACTAAATATTTGGCTATGTGTGCAAACCATGGAGAGGGGAATGTGTTAATTAAAGCAGCTTCTCATCGGGGAAGAAATCATTATAAGGTTTTTTATCTAATTTTTGTATATAAGGATTATATAATCATGAGAGATGGTCGACAACCAAATTATCGGCTCCTCGCTTATCACGGATTTCTAAGTCAAACTCCTGGAGGAGTAAGACCTAGCAAATCAGGAGCGGCTTGACATCCATCTTAGCAAGAAGATACTTGCAGGCCGAATTGTCCGTAAAAATGATAATTTTGGAATGCGTAATATAAGGACAGAATTTATCAAAAGCAAAAACAACAGCTAGGAGCTCCTTCTCGGTCGTGGTATAATTCTCTTGTGTCGATGTAAGTGTTTTACTTGCATAATAAATGCGGTGGAAGTTTTTAGATATTCGTTGTCCTAGTACGGCTCCCACCGCGAAACTACTCGCATCGCACATAATTTCAAAGGGAAGGTCCCACACCGGAGCTATCATAATAGGGGCATTAATTATCTTTTGTATTATTATTTCAAAGGCAGATAGACAAAGGTCATCAAAAAAAATGGGGCGCCTTTTTCCAGAAGATGATTAAGTGGTTTGGTGATTTTGGAGAAGTCTTTTATGAAGCTATGATAGAAGCCAGCGTGTCCTAGGAAACTTCTTATAGCTTTGAATTTTGTAGGCGGCGGTAGCTTCTCGATAACATCTATCTTAACTATGTCTACTTAAATTCTCTCGTAGAAATCTTATGAACCAAAACTAACCCTTCCCTCACCATAAAATGGAATTTTTCCCAATTTAAGGCAAGGTTAGTTTTTTCGTATTTTTTTAAGACTTTTTCGAGGTTCTCTAAGAAACTATTAAACGCATCGCCGAAAACGGAGAAATCATCCATAAGCACCTCCATAATGCTTTCTAAGTACTTGTCAAAGATAGCGAGCATACAATGCTGGAATGTTGCTGGCGGATTTCCAAACGACATTCTTCTGTAAGCGAAGGTGCCGAAGGGACAAGTAAATGTAGTTTTCTCCTGCTCCTCGGGAGATATGGGGATTTGAAAGTACCCCAAGAGACCAGCGAGAAAATAGTACAAGTTATGGCCGGATAATCGCTATAAAATTTGATCAATGAACGACAAGGGAAACTGGTCCTTGCGGGTGGCGTCGTTTAACTTACGATAGTCAATACACATTTTCCACCCAGCCACCGTTTTTGTAGGGATTAATTCATTATTCTCATTACTAACTACAGTTATCCCTCCATTTTTCGGCACTACTTGGACAGGGCTAACCCACTTACTATCAAAGATAAGATAGATAGTTCCTGCGTCTAATAGTTTCATCACCTCTCCCTTTACGACTTCTTTCATATTTGGATTTATACAGCGCTGAGGTTGGATTGAATTACGCGAATTACCTTCCATTAAGATTTTGTGGGTGCAGAAAGATGGGCTAATGACCTTGATATCAGATATCTGCCAGGCAATATCTCGACGATGTTTACATAACACTAGTAGGAGCTTATCATTTTGCACTTCAGTTATGTAGGCTGAAACTATTACTGGTAGCTTGGAGTCTTTTTCTAAGAAGGCATACTTAAGATTTTCAGGCAGATTTTAATTCAAGGGTGGGGGGCTATTCATATGACGTTTTAGAAATTATTTATTTCTCAAAAACAATCTATTTATAGACTTTTTCTTTATACGAAAAATTGAAAGGAGTGGAGCTAGCGTCCATTGTGGCTTCTTGTAGAGATTCATTTGGAAGATTAGAGGAAGAACAAAAATCAGAAAATTTATTTTCACTTTCAGAAAGGTATTAGGAATATTCTTCACATAAGGCATTTAATAGAAAACAGGAGTTGTCATTTTCTAGGGTGTTCTTCATTGACAGTGTTATAGAGAAGGTCACTTCATTGTCACCTACTCGTAGGAAGAGCTTACCATTGCTTACGTCAATGATAGCTCGGGTGGTGGCAAGGAAGGTTCGTCCAAGGATCAAGAGAACCTCGACGTCTTCTTCGATGTCCAATATGACGAAATCCACCGGGAAGATGAATTTGTCGACTTTAACCAAGAAATCCTCCCCGATTCCTAATGTGTATTTAACGGATCTATCAGCGAGCTGGATACTCATGCATATGGGGTTGAGGCTACCAATTCCTAACTTCTTGAATAACGAGCAGGGAATCAGGTCGATACTCGCACCTACGTCGGCCAATGAATGCTTGACAAAAAGATCACCAAAGACACATAGAACAGAAAAACTACTCGGATCACTGATCTTCTTTGGTAAACCATTTTTCAAGACCGTAGAGCACTCGACATTTAGCTTGACATGCGATATGTTTTCTAACTTCTTTTTATTAGTTGGGAGGTCCTTAAGATACTTAGCGTATTTTGGCATTTGGGAGATCGCTTCGTGGAAGGGAAGATTTATGTGGATTTGTTTATCTCTGGGAAGTGGGAGTATTGATCATCCTGACATTGCTTGTTAAGTTCAGAAGGGTATGGTGGAGTTGGATCATTTTTAAAGATGGGTGGTGGAGTGAGATATTTTTCTTCAACAGGGAGAGGGGTGATAACTTCGTCAGTAGAGGGTGAAATGATAAAATTTTTCTCGGCGGAAGGTTGATTTTTTAGAATTGGGGCGGAGATTTGATTTTTTAAAATGGAGGCGGAGCTTGCCTTGGGATCTTCACTAACCATACCAGAAACTTGCATCCCACTCCGAAGAGTTATAGCTTTTGCTTGCTCTCTCAGGTTGGGCTCAGTGTTGGCAGTAAAAGACCCGGCTGGTCGCTTAGAAATAATTTTTGCAAGTTGTCTTACTTGATTGTCTAAACATTTAACGGTCCCGGTTAGGGTTCTTATAGTAGCGTCATTAATATTTATATATTTTGAAAACATCTCCTCCAAAATTGGAGGTTTTGGAAAATTATTAGGAGGTGGTGGTGGTGCAGAAAAATCATTTTGTAGTGGCGGTCACATTGCATTCGAGGTATTACTCCACAAAGAGTTCGAATGGTTCTGTAAAGCGGGATTATAACTATTCAGAAAAGCAAAGTCTGGCGCGGGAAAACTAGAAACAGAAAAATTATGAAAAGCATTTCTCGACATATTATTAACATAATCCAAAAGTTTGGGGGCAGGAGTTATAGATTCCCATACCTGAGGGGCGGAGGCAGCAGTCATCTCCGTTATCTTTTTACTTAATACTTCCACTTGTAGAGCTAGCTGGGAGACATTATCTACTTCAAATATTACTACAGGTTTGTTTGGGTAAGGCCTAGTCACATTACACTGACATGTGTTCATGGCCATGTCCTTAAAAGTCTCAAGAGCTGCTTCCGCAGTTTTATGGTTTAAAGTACCACCAAAAGCTGTGTGTATCATTTGATTTGTATTTTGATTTAGCCCGTCATAAAATGTCTACACTTGTAACTATACAGGAAGCGCGTGATGGGCGCATCGTCTTAAGAGTTCTTTAAATCATTCCCAGATTTTATAAAGAGATTCAGAATCTATTTGAAAAAAGGCATAAATATCATTCCTAAGTTTTGCAGTTTTAGCTGGCGGAAAATACTTCGTCAGAAATATTTCGGTTAGTTGATCCCAATTGGTGATGCTCCCTCTTAGCGAGTCATCAACCACTATTTAGCTTTAGTTCTAAGTGAGAAAGGGAAGAGTCTTAGCCTAATAACATCATTTGTAACACCATTGATTTTAAAGGTGTCACAAATCTCAAGAAAGCTAGCTATATGCATGTTCAGATCTTCATCTTGAAGTCCATCATATTGCACATATTGCTACACCATTTGAATTATGTTGGTCTTAAGTTCAAAATTATTATTAGCTATAGCAGGGCGAACTATTCTTGATTCTATACCCTCTAGATTTGGTCGTGCATAATAGGACATAGGCTTATGCACAACTTCCTCTACGTGGGGTTCTTCCATTCTTAGGGCAGGGGTTATTACATTCTTAGGGTAGAAAATGACTCGGAATACTCAACCGGTATTTGGAGAGTATGGCCTTGAAATCACGATCTTCTCCGAAGTGTACGCTCAATTTAGTGGTCGAAGCCCAAAATAACCGACGGATTCCCGCGGGTCATGCACTAGAAGAAGAGAAGATGAAGAAAGAGAAATAAATAAAATAGAAAAAGAGTTACTAATTTTTTTGGAAATAGATTTTTTTTTATGTTTTATCTCCCGAACATCCCAAGGGCTACCCGATGAATGGTTCGCAAGGTACTAGACAAGATAGTGGCATTTAAAACCACATTTCCCTTTTCGAGAGAGTTAGGTGGTGTAGAAAAATTGTGATGTGAGATTCTATTAAGAGCACTAATATATTTTTTAAAAATTTTAAATTTTTTAAAGAAGGAGGGTGAGAAAGAGAAGTGATAAAAGTAATAAGTTCGTGCTTTCAAATTATCAAAAAAATTTGCTCCACGACAACGGTGACAAAAACTTGGTTTCTGCTAATCGTGAACAGAATAAAAACCGGACTATCAATCCAACGAGGCAAGTATACCTATCGAACTGTAGCTAGGGGACACAAGTGTCATATTAAAATCCGAGAACCATTGAGTAATCTTACTCACAAGAAGGCTATTATCTTATCGAAGAAACTTTCGTGGTTGTTATCTAAATTAAAAGAAAAGAGTACTATCATAAAGAAAAACACTTTCACTTAATTAAAAAGGCCACAACTAGCGATTAAAACAAGGGGTTGAACAATGATAAAGAAGAGCACTCGATCGAGAATCACCTCGACTTAAGTTGATCAAACATGCCATAATAAACTCTAACATAATTAGGCAAAGGACCTTGACCATGGAGGTTCCAAAAGCATGAACATGTTTCTCTCGAAGTCATGCCCACTTGAGTTTAGGAAGGTCCGACCGAACAATCATCCAAATATGAGGCCTAAAGCTTGCTTAACGCTGTGAACCCCGCTATTGGATTTCACTCCAATCTAGGAGATTTAACGTCTGCCTCTCTCGAGGTGTGCATGCAACTCTCTTTATTCTTGAGCATTCACTACAAACAACGAGCCTCTCGGCTAACTAAGAGTGGAAATAAAGATGGAAAATATACATCGATAATATATCTCCAAACATGATTAATCAAGAGTAAATCAAAGGTCTAAGCCATACAAAGAAATAGCAAACTCTATCATCATAACTTAATCAACTCGAATCTCGGGTCTTCAAGATCGAGTATAAAGAGGATTAGTTACTCATGGTGAAGTGGAGGGAGAGATGAGTAGAAGTGCATGGAAACAAAAATAGTGACAAAAAAATTAAACAAACTTATATTAAATTCAAACACAGAGCTACACTTGAACTACAAAATATTACAGTTACAGGAAAATGAAAAACTATACTAGCATCAAGTAAACTACAAAAGAAATTAAAGAAAACAATTACAGAAGAGAAAACTAAAACTAAACTAGAAAAAAAACAGAAAACAGAAAGGTGGGAAGAACACTAAGGGAGAAATGAAAATGGCAGCACTTCCCCTCTCCGTAAATTCTATATTTTTCTTCAAGGGGAGGGGCTCTATTTATAGATTTTTCAGAGAGCAGGAAAGGCCCATAGCCATGCATGGGAGTTGACCTTAGTACTGGTTCTGGCGGGAAATGATGATTATATTGGTATAGATGGCGTGCTTTTAATGGCGGCAGTAGGCATTTGTGAAAAAAGGAGGGACTTTTCTCTGGCAGCAGGTAAGCTCGGCGAACTTGAGGAAGGAGCGTGACGAAATCAGAGGAGAAGGGGGGAGAGCTCGACGAAATCGAAGAAAAGAGATGGCAGAAGGGAGCTCGACGAGCGTCGAACTGAAGGATGAGATCGACGATTGGAGAGAAGAGATGGTGGACGGGCGTTCGACGATCGCCAAACGGAGAAAGCAAGATCGACAAAATTGGTGGAGGAAAGCTTCGAACTCAGAATGAAGGCAGAGTTCGATGATCATCGATCTCTAAAAATGGAGGGGAGTTCGACGATTGTCGACCTTAAAAGAAGGTGGGAGATCGTCGATCGTTAAACTTAGCAGGAAGGCGGGAGATCGATGAAATTTGAATGCAGAAAGGAAGCTGAGATCGGTGGCCTCTGCTGAGCTTGAAGAATTCTGCAAAGGTCAAAGAAATCTTGGCTGAAGGATTAGATCGACAAATTGAGCTCGACGTAAAGTGGAGCTCGATGAATTGGCTGAAGACTGAGGTCGATAATCTGGCTGAAGGCTGAGCTCGATGATGTGGCTGAAGGCTGAGCTCGACGATCTGGCTGAGCTCGACGAAATGAGCTCGACGAAATTGCTGAGCTTAACGAAATTATTCTGAGCTCGATGAAATCTTCTAAGCTCGACGAAATCTTTCTGAGCTCGACGAAATCTTTCTGAGCTCGACAAAATCTTTCTCAGCTCTATAAAATCTTCCTAAGCTCGATGAAATGGCTTTTGGCAGCAATCTTCCTCGGGATCAGGCTACACTCCCGGTGAAACGCCAAGGGAGGGCATGTTAGGGGGGCGTGTTGGGTCATTTTGGACGAAAACTGTGAAAATCTGCAAAAAGAAGAGAAAACATTATTGGTATTAAAATATATACAAAGCGAGGTCAAAATAAAACTTTACAAACTTGATTTCTAAATTAAAAACTAGTAATTACACTAGTAGTTTAGACTACAAAATGTATTATCACTAAGCTAAGGTAAACGATGATAAAAGCTATCATAAGACTAACTAACTATAAGAAATACTAAAACAAAAAACTAAGTAAAATAATACTATGAAAACATAAAACTTAAAATCATCCTCATACACACACACACCCATTTTAAAGATAAAAACAAAGATAAACTAGGCTATTATAAAACACTAAATTAGATAGAAAATAACTTAGAACAAAGTTAAGTAAAAAAGGAAGAAAACATAAAAAGAACTTTACTCTCATACACAAACACACGCTCATATTAAAAAGAAAAATAAAGATACAAAAGATCACTAAAAGAGTGGAACTCAGATGCATTCCAATACAATATAAGGAGAGAAAATTTACAAATTTTATGAAGCTCAAAAGAGTGTTACAAAAAGCTAAAGCAAACACTAAAGAAAGGGGGAGAATATCTCCTTACATAGCTCAAAAAGGCACCCAAGCAGCACTCCAACAACAAATGTCTCAAAAAGATGAACCCTTGGCTCCTACCAAAAACACCTTTTTATAAGCGAAATTTTGAGATTTACACGCCCTTGTGACGGGCGCGTATTTGGGGGTGGGGGGGGGGGGGGGGCGTGTTAGATCCTACAAATGGATAAGCTGAATTATTATTGGTGGTTGACTTTGGGGCTTCTATGGATTTTCCACATGGCAGTCACGGGCGTGTTCAGCGGTCACAGGTGTGTAGGATGGGCATGACTGGAAAAAGCTTGGATTCCTTGCCTAGCTGGCAACGTCTTGTCTGGAAAAGTTGAGGCGGTCAAAGGCATGCGCAGAATGACACGAGTGTGTAGTTTGATTCTCATAGTACATTTATATTGGGTTGGAAACACCAGGACGGACACAATTGTGTGGGAAATGTGACGGGCATGTCGGTGAAATTGAGTGTCAACTAGCGTTGATCGTCGAGTCTGCTGGCAGAGTCGAGTGTCGAGTGGTGTGACACGGGCATGTCGGACTAGACACGGGCATGTCAAACTAGCCACGAGCGTGAATTTATTTTTCCATTGCAGTCGACAGATTTCTACTGGAATCTAAGTTATATAGCCCGATCACGGGCGTGACTTAAATGATACGGGCGTGTACTTTGAATTTTAGACTTTTTCTGAAAAATATCTGGTAAACAAAATAAATCTAAGTTAGAAGAGTTTATTCAAAAAGGAACATTTTATTGAACAAAATAAACTAAAAACAACAAAAATAAAATTAAACAATCTAGATAAAGTACTGAAAAGTACGAATATTTACAACTCATCAAATACCACCATACGTAGGCTTTTGTTATTCCAGAGCAAAAGTTGGAGATATACTTATAAGGAATTAAAAGAAATCCTAAATTTACATACTGCTTGAATTAATTAAAAGAGAGATCTAAATAAACATCAGGGGTATAAGTGTTAAGTCCTAAATCATGAAAATGATTTAACTAGAGGAAAAGTTCTGGCCAAAAAGGCTTCTTGAAATAACCAAATAGAAATCAAAAATTGTTATTGTTAGCAAACAAAAATAGATTAGAATTATAAAAACTTTAGCTTATAAGAGTTTAAAAAAATAATGCAATTTAAAAATTAAGCTATCAAAAAGATTTTATATTAAGTCTAGAATCTTTGAATATGGCTAAGGGTGTTGTTTTGGTTTATGATGAGGGCTTTGGTTTTAGAGGCAAAGTATTTTTTTTCGCTCAAACCTCTAACAAAAGTTTTTGAATGTGGATGTTTAGGAAAACAAAATCTTATTTTCCATAACATGTAAATTTGTCTGAACAACTTCATATAACCCAATGTATATGTATGAGAGTAATTAATTTTATCCACTTTCTCCATAACATATAATTTTTTTAAATTATGGGATGCCAATGTTTACGGAATGAAATCTTATTCCCATTGACATAGATTCTTTTTAGGATCAAAATTATCTTGCCAAGTAAGACATGATAAATATGTGGAAAAAGGTTTTTCAAAAAGAAATCTAGATTTTAATAAAAAAATTCAGTGCAACTTTGATAAATTGAACGTTCCTGTGTTTCTAAAAGCTTGAAGTAAAAATAATTGAAGTCTATAGTTGTTTTTTCTAACATAATACACATGCCTCTATTTTAGATAAATTAGAAGTATTGCCAAAAACAATTCCCCTATCTTTAGAACAAAACATAAAAAAATCTTTAAAACTTAGCTTGGATATTTAAATCTATCAATCTCTAAATAATAAATGAATAGTAAACAAAGAATTGATGAAATTCACTCAAAAATAAACTTGAAACAAGATTTTTCGAGAGCGAAAAGAGTTAAGAATGATATATTTGATTTATTTATGTTATATAATTTTTGGGGGGATTTTTAAAGTTATCATCTTTTTTGTGTGTTTTAAATTTATTATCTTTTTTTTATTTATTTTTGGAGTTATTTTCTTTTTATTTGTATTTTGTGAGGATTTCTTTAATATATACATATTAAAAATGCGAAAAAGATATATTTTTGAGAATTATTATTTTTGTTTGTTTTTAAAATATTTTTGAATTTTTAAGATTTGTAAGCAAATATTTACAATAGAGCAAAGAGAGATGAAGTTATTTACAAAGATAAGAGAGAAAGAAAGAGGGGAAAGAGAAGAATATTTACCAAAAATTATTTTATTTACAAAGTAAAAAACAAATTTTTTTTGGAATTTTTGTTTTATAAATTATTTTGCATTTTTGTTTTATAATTTTTCGTGTTTTGATTGATAAAATAAACAATATTTTGAGGTTTTTTTTATTTTTTCTTGTATTTTTAATGTGTGCAAAAAATAAAAGTGCAAAAAAAAGAAAATAAGAAAACACCCAAATATTTAATTCCAACATTGTCCCCAATGTTTCAAGATTAGTATCAAGAACAAAAAGGAAATAAAATGTAATATTTACAAAAAAAATAAAGAGAGAGGGTAGAAACTTCCCTGGAAAGAGGTTGGGGAGGCCTATTTAGAAACCCTGCATTATTAAGAACAAATAGCAAAAAAATATAATTGAAAATCGAAAAAGATAAACTCGGCCACATGTTTGCGGGTGGTAGGGGGAAAGTATGTGAGTAACTCTGTATTTAACAAATGTTTTAGCCATTTGGGCGTTATAGAAATGTGGTCACCTATCGCTCACAATAGAGCAAGGCGATGACGATGCGAGGAAAAAAAATTTTGAATATACAAAATTTTTTTATTTTTTTGAAAATAAAATAAAAAAGGAGTTGAGAAAAAAAGGGGAAGATTTTTTTTAGTTTTTTATGTAGGTTTTTTTTATTAATTATTTTTAGAATTATTATTATTATTTTTTGTTGGCCATTTTTTTGTTCTTTATATATAAATAAAAATAGGTAAAAGTAATAGTTTCACGGATTCAAAAAAAACAACACATAATCCCCGACAACGGCACCAAAAACTTGATGCATGCGAAACCTGACTCTGATTTATTTTAGCGAGCATGCTGGGTTCGGATTTCGCGCAACGAAAGGAGGCAAGTGCACCTATCGCAGTAGTACAGTATATTCGGGCAGAATATCAAGATCGTATATTTCTCGGGGATGGTTGATTATCTCTAATCCTCCCGGAAGGACTATTATATTACCGAAAATTAAAGTTGTCTAATTAAGTAACTAAGGCGGTTATAAGAAAACGTGAAAAAGTGACTGAAAAAGATCGATGAAGAAATAACGCTCGGTATCGAATTATGCTAGGACTAAAATAGATTTATATAAATAGAGATCCTAGGTTTAAATTCAATTAAAGGCAAAACTTGGTCGTGGAGGTTCCAAAATAATGAACTCATTTATCTCTAGGACTATCGCTCACCTGAACATTAAGACTATTCGACCGAGCTCTCGTTCGGCGAAGCATTCCTCTTAATGTCTGCTTTATGCTAAGAACCTCGCTATTGGGGGGGGACCCAATCCGGTAGAATTTCGCTCCTCCTTTCTAGTGGTTAGGTCCAAACTCTCTTTACCCAAAGGTGATCGTTCCATAGGCATGACCTCTCGTCTTGCTTGTGTATGGACAACGAAATTATAGCTGACACATCGATATATGGTTCTACGTATCTTATACCAGGGGTAAACCTTAAGTTCTTAATTAAAGAGAAAAAGAATACCTTTAATTATTTAAAAAGATTTTTAGGTCCCAATGATATTCGATACCGAGTGCTAAGAAAGATTAGCCACTCATCGGGATGGGGATGACTTATATGTTTGGTGTGGCCTGAGTTCAAAACTAAACGCTTAAGGGTTACAAAGAAAAAGACATAAAATAACCTAACATTAGAAAGAGAAAAGCTTTAAAAAAATGAAGAACACACATACTTAACCAAAGTCATAATAAAAGAAAATGCTAAGTTACAAAAAGGAAAAATATATAATTGAAATTACAAGTCCTACTCCAACGAGTAGGCGGAAAATGATAAGTCCTACTTAAACGAGTAGGCGGGAAATGACAAGTTCTACTCAAACAAGTAGGCAAGAAATGAAAGCAGTAAATTGCAAGACCTACTCAAACGAGTAGGAGGGAAATGACAAGTCCTACTCAAACGAGTAGGCGGGAAATGAATGCAGTAAATTGCAAGTCCTACTCAATCAAGTATGCAGGAAATCAGAAGTCCTACTCAAATGAGTTTGTGGGAAATGAAAGCAGTAAATTACAAGTCCTACTCAAACGAGTGGGCGGGAAATGATATGTCCTACTCAAATGAGTAGGCGGGAAATGACAAGTCCTACTCAAACAAGTAGGTGGGAAATGAAAGCGGTAAATTACAAGTCCTACTCAAACGAGTAGGCAGGAAATGAAAGCGGTAAATTACAAGTCCTACTCAAACGAGTAGGCGGGAAATGACAAGTCATACTCAAACTAGTATGTGGGAAATGACAAGTCCCACTCAAACGAGTAGGCAGTAAATGAATAGTTGTAGATGGTTATCTCATACACACACACACTCTACTTGAAAGAAAGTAATGAAAAACTAACTCATACACTCACACACAAAAACAAAAAGGAGAAAAATAAAGTGATCGAAAAATTAAAACGATTACATTTCTACCGTTAGAACTTACTAAAATTCATAAAAAGAAGAAATAAAATTTAAAGAAGGAAAAAGTTTTCAAAATAAATGCAAAAATCAAAGTGTTTCAAAAATTAAAACAACAACTTTTTCATTCTTATAAGTTCATAAAAATGATTAAAAAGTTGTTGTTTTAAACGAAAATTGAAAAACACTTTGAAAACCTTTTTTATAAACCCATAAGAATGAATACAAAGCTATTTAGAAAGCATCTAAGCTAAGGACAACGATGAGAAAAGCTTTCATAAGACTAACTAACTATAAGAAAACCTAAAACAAAAAAAAACCAATTAAAATAAAACTATGAAAACATAAAACTTAAAATCATCCTCATACACACACAGACCCATTTTAAAGATAAAAAAAAGAAAACCAAGGCATTTATAAAAACACAAAATTAGATAGAAAATAACTTAGAACAAAGTTAAGTAAAAAAAGAAAGGAAACATAAAAAGAACTTTACTCTCATACACACACACACACTCTTTTCAAAAAGAAAAATAAAGATACAAAAGATCACCAAAAGAGTGGAACTCAGATGCATTCCAATACAATATAAGAAGAGAAAATTTAAAAATTTTATTAAGCTGAAAAGTTAGTTACAAAAAGCTAAATAGGACACTAAATAAAGGGGAAGAAAATCTCCTTACATAGGTCAAAAGGGCACCCCATACAGCACTCCAACTGCAAAATGGCTCAAAACGTTGAATGCTTAGCTCATTCAGAAAACATCTATTTATAAGCAAAAATTTGAAATTTACATGCCCTGCTCACGGGAATGTAGGGGGGCATGTCGGATCCAACAAATGGATAAGCTGAATAGTTATTGGCAGTTGACTACGGGGCTTCTCGTGAAGTTCCATATGGCATCACGGGCATGTTCGGTGGTCACGTGCATGTAGGCCGGGTGTGACTGGAGAAACCATCAAGTCCTTGCATCGCTGGTGACGTCTTTTCTAGAGAAGTTGAGGCAGTCACAGGCAAGCACCGAATGACACGGGCGTGTAGTTTGGTTATGACATGACAATTAGATTGGGTTGGAAATACCAGGATGGACAAGAGCATGTCGGAAATGTCATGGGCGTGTCGGCGACGTTGACTATCGACTGGCATTGAGTGTCGAGCCTGCTGGTGGCGTCGAGTGTCTATTGGTGTGACATGGGCATGTCAAACAGGACATGTAACGCCCCCGATT
This sequence comes from Platanthera guangdongensis, assembly GCA_039583875.1. NCBI lineage: Eukaryota > Viridiplantae > Streptophyta > Magnoliopsida > Asparagales > Orchidaceae > Platanthera > Platanthera guangdongensis. Next base: position 124,422,824 of record CM077164.1, read on the forward strand.
TTTCCATATTTGGTTTAATTCATTATCTGGCATGTTTATGATGTCAGGGTGTTATGTTGACGCGTTTTCAGCATTTGTCGTTGTAAGAGCGTGGTTTTAGCTCATAGGTTTTTAGTGTGTGTGGCTGGGTTAGCCTGTTTGCAAGATTTTCTCGTGAGCCGGGTCTATTTTGGTGACTCGGCGCAGGGTCTTTTGGAATGCTTGTGTTTTGGCTTCGGGAGGTGTTTACCCGAGTTTGGTTCATCAAATCTTAAATTCGACTACAACGTTGGGTTTGTAGCATCGGTATTTAGCTATAGTTTGATTTTCATTAAATTTCGGGTAAGTTTGGTTTTCGCGTCATTTTGATGTTTTATTTAATTAATTAAGATATTGTATTATAATAATCAGATAAGGAAGTATAAATAGAACCCTCATGAAACCGTCGGCCTGTTGCATAGGAACGAGAGGGGCTGAAATTCTTATGTCTTCAACCACCGATTTCTGGAGCTTTGGTGCTCGGTTTCGTCTTTGGAGAGTGGATTCAGGTAGATCTCGCCTAGATCAACATTTCTATGGTAAGCGTTTCCAGTTTCTAGGATATTTAGAGGTCTAGGTATGCGTGTTTTACCCTATTTGCCTCTCAAAAGTTTCAGGTTTTGTTGCTTAAGTCTTCTTACAGCCAGATCTATGAGGTGGGGCATTGCTTGGCCAGATTTCGGGTGATTTGAGGCAAGTGGTGATTTTTCCCCTTGCTTGTTCTTCTTTCTCTTTCGTTTTCTCCTAATTTCCTCCCAGAACAGATTGTTTGGACTCGAGTAGGATTTTCCTCCATGTCAAAATGATTTCCTATAGATCTTGGGGCAAGTGGTCTTTTTCTCATTCTTGCCAAGTTTGCATCTGTGTTTTACTGCCTTTTCTTTATAGATCTTAGGAGTGCTGTGGGTTTTGGCCAAGGACAACCTACTGCATGTATGGTAAATTTATCTCTTATGACTGCTAGCATAGATAAAAGCGTTTGGAATAAGTCTATTGGTTTGTCTGAATTCACCTTCATGGACCTCCGTCTAAATTAGATCCAGTCGTCGGTTAGTACAGGTAAACATGGAAAAATTTCTGATTTTGGCCGATTAGATTTATTCAGTAATAGTTAGTATAGGACTATTGGGAATGATAACCCTCGGGCATGTTTCTGCCTAGAAGCTTTGAGTGGAGCTGAGTGTACATAGCCTTAAGCGTTGAGTGAAATCTTAGGGTAGAAGTTCAGTTTTTTAGCAAAGTATAAAAGTGTTGAGTGTGTTGAATGCACTCAATGCCTTGCTGAGTAGTCTGAGAAGCTAAGTTAAAAAGCGTTGAGTGTATTGAGTGCACTCAACGTGGCGTTGAGTGTACTGCATACACTCAATGCCTTGCTGAGTGGTTTGTGATGCTAAGTGTAAAAGCATTGAGTGTGTTGAATGCACTCAACACGGCGTTTAGTGTGCTGCTTACACACCACGCCATCAGTATTTGACGCTAAGTCAGAAAGCGTTGAGTGGATTGAGTGTACTCAATGCGGCATTGAGTGTGCTGCTTACACTCAACGCCATCAGTATTTGATGCTAAGTCAGAAGGGGTTGAGTGTGCTGCAAAAACTCAACACGGTGTTGAGTGTGTTGTATACACTCGACGCCTTCAGGAATTTTGGAGTCCAAGTGTAAAAGCATTGACAACATTGAGTGAGCTTAACTCACTCAATGCCGTCATTTTTATTTCGGCAAGTTAATAAAAAGCGTCGACAGCATTGAGTGAGCTAAACTCACTCAACGCTGTCGTGCTGTCTTTAAGCGTTGAGTGGGATGGACTAACTCAACGTGATCGCCATGCTGTGTAAGGCGTCAAGTTCGTCGACTACACTCGGCGCGGCGTTGAGTGTACTTGGGGATTTTGCGTTAGCTTTGTGTCCTTTCACCGATATGATATGCATCACTAAGGTTTAGTCTTGCCAAGCTAGACTCATTGGTTTTTTATTGAATTTGTTAAGTTTGGGTTTATGGGTATTTGGTTATATGGGGTTTTTTTGTTTGGCTTAGTTTTGTGAATCATTATACCCGGGCATGTTTGGGTCTTGTTGTTGGGTTGTTGGGTTGTGTTGGATCAGATGGCCGCCACTGCAGTCCCATTTTTGAGATGTTTGGGTCTGTTAGTTGAGGTTTGACCGGTTTGGTCCAGACTTAGATTCGGTTGCGTTACGGTGTTAATGATTCACGTGTTTATTGAGCCTTTGCCCGATTTTCGTTTCCTAAATCATATGCTATGAAAGTGAAGGTTAGATCTGAAATAATCTAGAGGGGGGGGGGTGAATAGAGTATTGTGGTCTCTTACAAAATCTTTACAACTTTTGCTATAATACTAGGTGAACAGGTTAGCAAACAAAATAAGTACAGCAACCTAACAAATCACAGAACACAGCCAAAAACAAAAGAAAAAAGGCAGCCAGACGATACAAGAAATTATAATGGTTCACCAACCTGGGTACATCCACTCTTCTAGCACCCTGGTAGGAATCCACTCAGATTTTTGATCAGGTGCCTGACACCAATGAGCTTTTGTTCAGGTGCTCAAAAACCAAAACCTTAAGTCTTTTGATAGGAGACTTGCAAACAGGAATAATTTTGAAGGGACTTAAAACCCTGTACAGAGTATGAAAAAAGGTGATGGTGTCTTCTCTTTCTCAATAAAAACTGAGAAGAATAGTGGATTGATTTCAGCAGATTGCTCCCCCTGAGATCTTGAATGGATCAGGAAATCTGGAGCTCTGCTTCAGGGTGACAGGTCTTCAAAAACTTGATTGCCTTGACCAGAGATTGCTTCAGGAACTTCTTAGACAGATAGAGTTATTATTGTCCTTCTGAAGTTGTCCTGTAGGGTTAAGAGAAGAAGACTATTGATAGAGATTGTATGTTCTTCTTCTTCTTGATGATGATGTTCTCTGGCCTAGGCTGATTGGAGTGTATGGAAACTTTTGATTTCTGTATGACTTCTTGAATGTAATCTTTGTCAGCAGGACTGCTTGATCTCTTTTTTTCTTTTCTGAAAACTTGACTGAAAAACAATATATTCGAAATCCTTTATCCTTGAGCATTAAATGCAGTCGGCCTGAGAAGGAAGCGACAATGAATGAATTCCCTAACTGTCCCATGGAAAAACGACATGTAATAATCCATGATCAATGCTCATTCCAATAGTAACATTCCGAGAAGATTGAGCATTAATTACTCAGGAATCATCGCCAAGAAAACAGGATAGAAAACTAGAGAAGACCTAGTCTGGAATCGTTGAACGAATAACAAATATCATCGAGCTGAGTTCACAGTTTGTCGAGCTGAGCTGATGGGTTCGTCGACCAGACAATAGCAATTAGTCTTCAAGGGAAACTTGTCAATTCTGCTACAATCTTCGTCGAACTGACATTCATCATTCGTCGAACAGAGATCCAAATTCGTCGACCGAAGAATGATTGTGGACTTAGAATCTGAGAAGTCTCTGGCTGAGAAGAGTTCAAATAGTAGACCAGAGATCGTCTACCAAGGAATATGGTTCGTTGAGCTGAGATCGACGAACGTCGAGCACATTTCCTTGAGCTGAAAATATCTCTAAGTCTTGAGTTTCTCTAGCAGTCTGGAGGATGGCTGGTCCACAGGATGATGTTCTAAGGACAAACCCTAGACTGTAGGACACAACCAATGACCCTGACTATATAAGGTGGGTCAAAGACATCCTAACTCAGTGAACCTAGCCCAAATCCAAACTAGGGATCCAACAATCTCCCCCTATTTGGGTGAGGTCACTAAGTGAAGACACAGACTGAAACAAAACAAAGCAGTAAAGGCATATATCTGATAGAGAATTTATAACACATGTAGCAGATATATAAAAGCTTTGTTCAGAAACATAACCAGAGAGTTGTAAAAGCAAAAACAGGAAAAGAAAGAAGAAAAACTTAGATCATATCTTGCTCTTCTTGAATTTTCTTTGTCTTTCTCTTTGTTGATGCTGATACTAGCTCCAGGCTTTGAGAATATGATCTCTCTGTTTGGATTAGCTGCTTGAGCTAAAGTCATTATCATATCAGTTATACCAAGCATATTCTGAGTAGAGGCTCTGGGAACAATATCCTTTAGATGTAGCTTCATATTGTCATCAACATTGAAAAGTTTGTTTGCTTTGTCAAACCTTTTAAGTTCTTCTTTTCTATATTTAGACATACTTGAGTATCCTGAAATGTCCTTTCCTTCAACTTTTGCTTTATTAATCAATGAGAGGCCAATCGGTTTCTGGAATCTGGCCATTCTAGCAGTATTAGCTGTTTCAGGATCCTCAAAAGGAATAGGGGGTGAAGGTGGTCTTTCAGGACTGTTTGCCTTCTGCTCTATAGATACATTTTGTTGTTGCTGCTGAGGTTGTTGCTGTTAAGGTTGTTGCTGTTGAGGTTATTGTCTGCCTGAAGATTGATGCCTCTGCTGGTAACCTCTAGAAGACTTGCTCTGATGCCTTTGGTAGGTTTGTACAGGAGCAGGCTTTGAAATTGAGGAACTTGAAGTACCAGCAGCTAGAGGAGGAGGAGGCGGAGGATCTCTCTTGTATCTCTGAAATGGTGGTGGAGAATATCTCCTACTTCTTTTCCACTTCTTTTGTTGATTCTTAGACAGCCACATCCATGCTGGCATTCCTTTATAAGGAGTGATGTTATGCAAGATGTAGTAGGGAGTGTCAGCGGTTGGATTGGGCTTAGGAGCAGGAGGAGGATCCTTTCTCTTCTTTGACCTGACTCTCTTCTGGGCTTCTTCATCTGAGTCTTCATCTTCCTCTTCCTCATCTGAGCAAGACCCCTGAGGATTGGCATACAGATCATCGATCGCTCTTAGGGTAACTGTAGAGATCTGGGGCTTGGCAGGTTGAACTAGAACATGAGAGCTGATTAAGACTGAGCACTCTTCTAGAGCTTTATTCTCTTCCTCAATGTCTGCCAGAATCAATGCATCCAGGTCAGACATTGGGGAATCATCCATAACAAAAATTGGGGCAAAAATCTCTTCTGGGGGCGAAGAGATGGTTTGCTATGGAACAACAAAACTGTCACTAAGTTGCTTAGCAACTGTAGGACTTATTGGAGAGGTGACATGAATAATATACAAGGATGGCTTAGTAGAAGGGAACTGTACATAAATTGTATCAAAATTTCTCAACAACACAGCCAAATCAACTGTGGGATTCAAATGGAAATCACCAACAGTTTTTATCTGCTCTGGAACTGACTCATCTAATTTAATGTCAGTATCCATGAAATGGATCAAGTCAATCAAATCCGAATTAAATTCTGTCAAAATTGCTGCTTCTGCATCTGAAACTGATGTAGGAGGAACTGATGCTACATCTGAAACTGCTGCTATATCTGCTGAAATTGCTGCTATATCTGTTGCTACTTCATCACAGAGCATCTCCCCCTGCCTGGTTTCAGGAGAACCTGGAGCCAGGCCCCTGAATGAAGAGGGGCAGCAGAAAGAAGAGATACTTGTGTAGATAAAGAATTGATAGAATTTGCAAGAGGTGTAATGGCCTCTGTGATTAGGGATTTGAGGAGGGGAGTGAGCAGTGTTATGATGGTAGATATAGTGGGGGGTTCCAAAGATTGAGAATTAGTTGGTGATGGTAGAGAAGTAGAGGAAGTGAGGGGAACATATGGAGGAGATATAGTTGGAATGGCATCTGTCATGGTGGTGTCTGGTGGAGGTAGAGAAGGGGATGGTATATCAAAATGTGGAATGTTAGACAGATGAGGTAGAGGAGGTGATGCTGGAGGAGACATAGCAGATGATGCATGAGTTGATGGAGAAACATGAATGGTGGAAGTTGGAGGTATTGGAAGTTTGTTTGAATATGGATGATGGGTTGCTGGAAGAGGTTGTGGAGATGGGATTACCTATTCTGCAGGGTGGGGAGTGGCCTTCACGGCCCTTGTCCTCTCAGAAGCTGGGATGGAGGAGGAGGAAGCCTTGGATGGCTTAGAGATTGTCCTCTCCCATATGCCAAACAAATCGCATGTGAGGCGCTTGCTGGCATTGATGAATTTGGTCGGGGAGACCATGAATTCACCAGCTTCTGCTTGAAGGAAAATCCGCAGGATCCTTCCAATGCATACCTCTTTCTTAGTGTTTTTCTTCTTTATCAAACCAAAGAAGATCTTGCCCCAATCAACGTGACTCTTGTTGACCACAACGCACATGACAAGAAATTGGTATCTTGTTATGTAATTGTGCGCGCTGTGCTTTCCCATCAACACTTTTCCCACAATATCCGCCAAGAACTGGTAGGCGGCAGAAAGCTGTTTCTTTAACAGCTTGTTAGGGTTACTGCTAGTAAACCCCATCAGATTCAGCATCGAACTATACTAATCAGAATCTATATCCAAATCTTCTTCTCCATTGACCAACTCAAAAATCTCAGAAATAACAGCGGGGGATAAAGAAACAACATTACCCCCGATAGTCCCCGTCAAGATGTTGTCCTCAGAAGCAGAAGAAGTATATACCCATTCTTTAATCTCTGTTGCATGCAGTTTGATTCTCCTGGTCATAAAATCCTTGAGACCCAGCTCTTCTACAAGTTCCAAAATGTAAAGAAAAATAGGATCAGAATGTTGAAATGAATCAAAGTCCATATCAAAGCCTGTATCAAATTTCATTGCAGCCAGGGTGCTCACTGGAACCTCTATTGATTACCTGCAAGAGAGACAAACAGCGATCAAGTGCAACAAGAACTGAAAGCGCGGGATGGAGGTCGAAGAAAACCTAGATATAGGGTTTTCCTGAATATGAATTGACAAAGTCCGTTCCACGAAAGAAAACAGTTCTCTGAACTGAGGTCGACGAAATAAATTATAGATAAATAATTCGTCGATCCCATCCAGAAGAAACGAAAACAGTTCGTCGAACTCTATTCGACGAAATATCTTCTGAAGCAAAGTTCGTCGATCTCCGGTCAATGAAAATTGTTTCCACACAGAGAATTCGTCGATCGCCGTTCTAAGGACAAACCCTAGACTCTAGGACACAATCAATGACTCTGAATATACAAGGTGGGTCAAAGACATCCTAACTCAGTGAACCTAGCCCAAATCCAAACTAGGGATCCAACATGCTATTTTTGCCTTTCCTTGCAGTTTGTTTTTGGAGTATAAATTCATTCTCACTTGGTGCAAATTTCTTTACCTTTTAACTTTAAATCTCTAGATAATTTGCTGTGTTTTCTTTTAACAGCTATTCAGGTTTGGGAATAGTAATATTGCTACTCATTGTTTACTGACAGTTTTGTTTGCCACTTGTATTTCTTGATGAGGTGTTCCTTCTTTGAATGCCCCAGCTTCCGAGCAGTAACCGGTTAAGCAAATAGGGTTGGTGTTTGTTGGTGGACTGCAGAGTTGCAGAGGTTTTTCACTACCTTGAGAGGTAGTTCCTTGTTTTCTTTTTAGTACAGACACTCAAACTAACCAGTGGGTTCACCTCAGTTTGTTGACGCACACTAGTGGTTTTTCTTTAGCATTGCTGAATACTTTGTTAAGCTGCTAGTTCTGTTTGTGGTTATTTTTACTTGCTCCCTGGGAATATTTTATGCTTGGTTGCATGTTAGGTATTTTCACCTATAAAACCTTTACTACTCATACTTCATACATCTCATATTTCTGAAATCAAAATACTATTTTCTATCTAACGTAAAAATTATTTCTATACTTATAATAAATCTAGAGTCTTACATTCCATGAGTTGTCCTTTCAGGATGTTTATACTCATGTAGGGTGTCAATCAACATAAGTAAAGTATTTTCTATAGCGTATAACTATACGTTTACACATGGACTAGTTGATCCACTCTGCCGAGGGATACGATGTTGGAACCCTCGTTTGGATTTATGCTAGGTTCACTATTAGGATGTCTTGACCCCCATGTATAGCCTGGGTCCTTGTCTAGTCTTAGTTAGATCCTTTTAGGTCAGGTTTGTGCAGACTAGCATTGCAGTGGACTCAGACCTAGATTCAGAAAGATTTTGTGGATTATCTATATCAGTTCGACTATAGTCGAACTCAACTCGATGATCTCAGAGTCCTCTACTCTGAACTGAGCTGGATGATCTACAATCTCAGGTCGACGATCTCGTGCTTCTCAGTAGTTATCTCAGATCTACGATAGTTGTTCTTAGGTCGACGATCTCTTAACCCAGTTCGACGATCTCTGAACTAAGCTCTACGATTTTATGCTGCCTTCAGTTATCAGTTTTTTTCAGATCGGTTAGAAGTATTTATTTTGGTTATGATAAATTATTTTAGGTCAAATATATTCTGATAATTAATGCTGATATTCTCAAGGTTGATAGCCATATTTCATGAAGCATTAATTATGGTATTCACAGAATATTTTGTAAAGATAGTTATGGAGGTGCATTTATGATTGCCAGCCATTCTAGCCGCTTGGGCTCCTAAATTCTTGCAGAGAATTTTGTACTATCTTGGGAATTCAAATTTATGACCGTTTGTTATTCTAATTAAAGAGATAACTCAAAAATAAAGAGAACTATAATAATCAATCAAACAGTCAGTTAGAAAATAATTTTTTTGTTCTCAAGGACTCCTGCATTGCGCAAACAAGGAAGTTGAAGAATTTTTTCAACATACAATTCTCTCTAGTCTTCCTCTTCCCTTAGGCTTCAAAAATCTACAGAGAGCTCAAATCAATATCAGTCTACAGATCTAAGAAAGCATGTTGGAAATCAACATCAATCTGAAGACCTACACCCTGGACAAAGCTTCCATCTTCCTGAATCTACTCAATATCTCTGGGGGAGCTTAGGCTTCATCAAATCCACATATTCTTCTCATTGTGTTCGAGAAAGAGAAGACAGTCATCTATTTTTCTTTAACCTCTCTTGTATAGGGTTATTACTCCCTTCAAAAGTGAACTCCTTGGTGATAGGGCACCTGATCAAAAACCTATTAGTTCTTAGGCACCTGATCAAAATCCTGAAGGGTTTCTAGATCTACCTGAATTAGATCTTGTGGTGATAGGGCACCTGATCAAAAACCTAAGTTGATTCCTACCAGGGTGGTAGAAGAGTGGATGTACCCAGATTTGGGGAACCACTATAAAATTTCTTGTTTCGTCTGGTTGCCTTGTGTTATCTTTTTGTATTGTGCTTTGATATTTTAATGTGTTTTTCCCTCTTTCATATAATTATCAATATTTTAATTTTGCAATAAATCTAAATTTTTTTTAATACTCTAATCACCCCCCCCCCTCTAGAGTAAATTCTATCTATCCCTCACTTTCAATTTGTATCAGAGGGTGTTTTTTTAACATTGTACAGGCTAACACCTGAACCTAAGATCTCTGATAGATATCTATTTACTCTACTATTTTTTTATTATACCATGGCACAGTACAAGGACTTTGCAAGCACCAGACCTCTAGTTAGCAACTTGTAAAAGTTTGGAATCTGGAAGGCAAGAATCAGGCTTTATATGAATTCTATTGATGAAGACATTTTTGTTTCTATCTTAACAGGAGTACCTCCACCACCAGCTGCCCCTCCAAGTACTTCCACAAACATGACTGCAGTACCTCCTGCAGACTAAAATGATGCATACAAGAAAGGAAAGATTGCTGATGCAAAAGCCATGAACATACTGACACAAACAATGTCTGATGATATATTTAAAAAAGTAGCTGAATGTGAATCAGCAAAGGCCATCCGGGATTCCTTAAACCAGATGTTTGCAGGATCAGTAGATGAAAGGAAGGACAGGAAAGCTCATCTCATCTCCCAGTATGAGAATTTTAAAAAGGAAGAAACTGAGCAAGTTTCTGAGATGTACAATAGACTCAGTATCATTTTTAATGAGCTAAAAACTCTTGACAAAGACATCTCAGACACAGAAATAAATGACAAGATTCTCATGTGCTTCCCCAGCTTATGGAACTCTAGAATCTGGCCTATCAAAGAGACCAGAAACACACATGAGATGACTATAGAATCAGTCTTAGGAAAGCTGAAATCCTATGAACAGATGCTTAAGACAAGAGAAACTGAGCAACAAAAGACTGCTACACCAACTAGGAAGGAGTATAATATAGCTTTCAAAGCTTCAGAAGAATCAGAAACTTCTCCATCAAATGAAGAGTTGATGAGTCACTTTGCAAAGAGATTCTTCAAGATGGGGAGAAAAGAATTCAGAAGGAAATCATCAAGGATTGATAATAAACCAAGGTATGACAAAACCCCTTCTAAAGAGATTATCTGTTTTGGTTGCAGGAAACCTGGACATATTCTTCCAGAATTTCCAAAAAAACAAGCATAAAGAAAGGAAAAAGGAGAAGGACTCCAAGAAGCACACCAATAAACCATCCTCCTACAAGCACAAGAAGAAGGAGAGAGGGTTTGTTACATAAACATGGAGTGACACTGAAGAATCATCTTCCTCCAGTTCTAGTGAAGATGAAGAAGAAGCAAAGGCCAAAGAAATTTGCTTCATGGTCATCAATGCTTCAGGTCATGTCTCAGAAGAAGGAGAATCTGAAGAATGTTCAGATTGTGATCATGTATTGGAAGATATTGACTTTACTTCTGAAGATTTTAAAAATCACTTTAAATCTATGTGTAGTGATCTGATTAGATCTGAGAAAGAAATCAAACTTCTCAGAGATAAACAATTTAATTATGATAGCTTAGTATCAGAAAACATTAAATTGAAAAATGAAATAGACATGTATAGTGAACAAATCACTTTTCTGAAAGTTGAATTAAGTAAAGCAAAATAGCTAGAGGAATCACTGAATGGAAGAAGCAAACAGCTAGTAGAAATTACCAGCACACTTAATTCTAGACTTAATAGAAGTAAGTTAGGATTAGGTGCATCATCCAGTGTACCTCCAATTATTCAAAAAAACCACCTTTCACAACCTATAAAGTTTATTTCAGATAAGGGTAAGAAGAATACATTACAAATTAAAATAGTTAACAAGGTTTTAAAACAAGTTGGGATAAATAAAGAAAAATAAAAAGATAGGTCTGAACAAAAATCGTCGAACCAAGATCGACAATCTCAGCATTATGCGTCGAATGACGATCGATGTTCTCAGAACCCAGAGCTTGAGCCTAAACACTCTGCAAACGGGGATCGACGATATCATTATGTATCGTCGAACAGATATCAACGATCGTGGAACCCAGATAATAACCACTATTATTCTGAGAACCAAGATCGATGATATCAATGCTGGTTGTCGAATGCAGATCGACGATCTCAAATCAAATCGTCGAACTCAAAACAGTTTCATCAAAACTATAATTTCAACAGAAATTTCAATAAGAATTCTAACTCTAAACCTTTACATCTCTTATCTAACTAGATAGTCCCACCTAGGAGATTTCATCCCTTAGGTTACAAAAGTCAACCTGAATACTCTTATATTTCAAGTTTTAAGTATGAAAAGAAGCCAAGACCCAAGGTTACCTGGGTCCAAAATATATAAGTTATTTTTTCTTGTAGATAAAGACCTATCCTACCATACAGGATAAGTGGTATTTGGATAGTGGGTATTCCAAGCACATGACAGGAAACAAGGCCAATCTAAGTAACTATAAGACAAAGCTAGGTCCAAAGGTTATATTTGGAGACTCAAGCTTTGGTCAGACAGAAGGCTATGGAGAATTTACACTTGGAGTTGTCACATTCAGGAAAGTGGCATATATAAGTGGCCTGAAACATAACTTCATATCCATAGGTCAGCTATGTGATTCAGGTTTTGAGGTATGTTTTACTGAATCTAAATGCATTATTTCTTTAAACAGCAATATTGTGTTATCAGGTATTAGGTTAGGTAATATTTATTTAGTTGATTTTAATTCTTCTTGTTCAGAAATCTGTTTGTTTAACCAGGTTAGCAATAATAATACATTGTGGCATAAAAGGCTAGGACATGTAAATCTTAGAAACATTGCTAGTTTATCTAGGGACAACCTTGTTAGAGGATTGTCATCTTTCCCCTACAAGAAGGAAAGCCTTTGCAAGGCTTGTCAAGAAGGCAAACAAACTAAAAATAGTTTAAAATTAGTTAATAAGAGTGATTCACCAAGGATTTTATATCTTCTTCATTTGGACCTTTTTGGACCAATTGATGTACAAATCCTGGGAGGGAAGTCCTATACTTTATTTAGTATAGATGACTTCTCTAGGTTCTCTTGGGTTTTCTTCTTGAGAAACAAGTCTGATAACTTCAAAGTTCATACAGACTTTCTAAAATGCATAAAGATTGAGTACTCTACTCCAGTTGCATTGATCAGAAGTGATCATGATACTGAGTTTGAATCTCTTCCTATGCAAGAATTCTGTGAGAAGGAAGGTATCATTCACTGCTTCTCTGCTCCCAGAATTCCTCAACAAAATGGGGTAGTTGAAAGGAAAAATAGAACACTCATTGAAACAGAAGACACATTGCTTGTTGATGCTCACATGCCTCTATTCTACTGGGCAGAAGCTGTAAGCACAGTAAATTATGTCCTGAATAGAAGTTTGATACACAAACTTAAAGGCAAGACACCCTATTAATTACTTAGAGGGAAGAAACCTAAACTAGACTACTTTAGAATTTTTGGTTGTATCAGTTATATACATAATAACAACAAAGATTATCTTAGAAAGATTGAAGCCAAAGCTACAATGGGAATCTTTCTAGGATATTCCCAAGTTAGCAAGGCATATAGGGTTCTCATTAAATCATCCTTGAAAATTGAAGAATCTATACATGTTACATTTGATGAAGCTAATATGTTTTACAAGGAGAAGGAAGCTTCTACCAGTAATTATTTGCAGGTACCAAGTCTATGTAAAAAGTTGGATGACTTAAATCTCACCCAGATAGTGATATCTCATCCCTCACCACAAGCAAATGAAGTTAGTGAAGAAGACACTATGGAAGAAACTGAACTTTCTCCAACAGCAGAAGTAATTCCACAAGAGGAATTCACTCCAATTGTTGTTGTTGAACCAACTCCACCATCTAATTTTGTCACACTTAGGGATCACCCTAGATCCTAAGTAATTGGAGACATGTCAGTAGGTGTACAGACAAGACATCAACTCAACCATGATGTGATGCATGCTTGTTATCTCTCTCAAATTGAGCCTCAATCCAAATTTGATGTTGAGCAAGATCCCCATTGGATCATTGCAATGCAAGAGGAACTAAATCAATTTGAGAGATGTAGAATTTGGGACTTAGTTTCAAGGCCTAAGGGCTATCCAGTAATCGGAACTAAGTGGGTTTTCAGGAATAAGCTTGATACCCAAGGTGTGATTGTGAGGAACAAGGCTAGGATCGTTGCTCAAGGATATAGGCAAGATAAAGGAATTGACTATGATCAGACCTTTGCTCCAGTTGTCAGGCTAGAAGCTATAAGGATTTTTCTAGCCTATGCTGCATTCAAAAAGTTCACAGTTTATCAGATGGATGTCAAATGTGCATTCTTAAATAGAGAACTTAAAGAAGAACTCTATGTTGAACAACCTCCGAGTTTTGTTTCTCCAAATCATCCCTCGTTTGTTTTCAAACTGCATAAGGCTCTCTATGGTTTAAAGCAAGCTCCAAGAGCTTGGTATGAGACCTTAGCCAACTTTCGTTTAGGGCATGGTTTTTCAAGAGACATGGTAGATATAACCCTTTTTACAAAATTACATCATGATAAAATTTTAATAGTACAAATATATGTAGATGATATTATATTTGGTTCTACTGATCCCAAATTGTGCAAGAAATTTTCTAAACTAATACATTCTAAATTTGAGATGTGTAGAATGGGAGAGTTATCTTATTTTCTTGGTCTCCAAGTGAAACAATCTCCTAATGGTATCTTCATTTCCCAATCTAAATATGTTAATGAGCTTATTAAGAAGTTTGGGATGGCTGATGCATCTTCTATGAAGACTCCCATGGCTGCCAATGCTGTATTAGACACTGACGAACATGGAAAACCTGTTGATCAGACCAGGTATAGGGCCATTGTTGGATGCCTACTATATCTAACAATAAGTAGACCAGATATCATGTTTGCTACATGTTTATGTGCTAGGTTCCAGGTGAACCCTAAAGAATCCCATATTATTTTTAAAAAAAGGATTTTAAGATATATAAAGGGTTGTCCTAATCTAGGACTCTGGTATCCAACAGAGTCAGCATTTGAGTTGACTGGATTTTCAGATGCTGACTATGTTGGATGTAGAGTGGATAGAAAGAGAACTTCAAGAACTTGCCAGTTCTTGGGTGATAGACTTGTATCCTGGTTTGCAAGAAGAAAACCTCTGTATCAACATCTACTGCTGAAGCTGAATATATGGTTGCTGGCAGTTCCTGTTCACAGATTTTATGGATACAAAACCAACTCTTAGATTATGATTTCAATCTAAATATTTCAACCATTTTCTGTGATAATACAAGTGCTATATCTATAGTACATAATCCAGTGCATCATTCTAGAAAAAAACATATAGATATAAGACATCATTTCATTAGAGATAATATAGACAAAAAGATAATTAATCTAGATTTTATCTCCATTGATTTTCAAAGAGCAGATATTTTCACCAAACCCCTTGATGAAAAGAAGCACCTGTTCTTCCTAAATCAGCTTGGAATGATCAATGGGAAGGATTAATTTAATTTTTGTCTAAGGTTTTTGTATCTGTTCCTAAATCGTCGAACGGAGATCGACGATCTTCGAACCGCTCTTGAGCTCAATCGTCGACCTGAGTTTGACGACAGCTCTGTGTGAAGACAAAAATCATCGACCTGAGATCGATGACTTTGCTTTAGTAAATTAATCATTGAGCTATGCTCGACTATCAATTTCTGACTGAGATCAGAGACAAAAGATATTATTTGTTTATAAATTAATCTTTGACCTAAGATCGACGTTTTTGATTTTATTGTCGGACAGAGATCGTCTTTTCATATTCCAAAAACCTATATGTAGGTTTTTCTTCGATCTCTGTCCCGCGCTTTCATATTTTATTTTCCCTTTGCTCTTGATCTTTTCTCTCTTGAGTCTATAGATCTTCCATGGCGATTTTTGCGGCGGTTCTGATGCCGCTGCCCCTCCGCCACTACTTGATGACGATCCAGTTGCCGAGGCTCTACAACATAAAGACCTTCGGAGCCGTGATGACGATAACGGACGACGCCGCTACAACCTCCGCCCGCGGCGTGCTACCCTCACTTGAAGACTATTTTAATTAATTTGTCATGCTTTATTATTTTATGTGCGAATATAAAATTATTCCAATCTTGGTTAATAATTTTATATTCATTTGTGACTTGTAATCTTTAATTATTTTCTGCAAACATTTTGGTGTGTATGTAACCGCCCGGATGGATGAGATTTCATCTCCATCATGGACGGTTGGATCTCTTTTGTAACTCCTATTTAAAGGAGGCTATTATGTGTATGTAACCGCCCAGATGGATGAGATTTCATCTCCATCATGGACGGTTGGATCTCTTTTGTAACTCCTATTTAAAGGAGGCTATTATGATGAGTTATGAGAATGAAAAAGAAAACCTAAAACCCCCTTTGAGGAATTTGGCCACAATGGAGAGAGTCCATTAGCCGCCCCCCTTTGGTGTGAAGCCAAGCCTTGCCTCCTCCATCCACGTTCGGTGCGACTCCGGCGTGGCTTCCTTTCGGTGCGACTCCAAGGAAGAAGGTTGCAGCCCATTCGGTGTGAAGCCGGTGGATCCGTGGAGAGAGTGATTCTCCCACCTTATCTTGTGTGATTGTTGTTCTTGGTTGGGTAACTTCTTCCCCTTAGAGATTCTTGCTTTAGATTTTGTGGAGATTTTTGCAAACCGTTTCTTCCGTGATTTTTAAATACGTCGCTTGCAAATTCCGATTTCGATTTCGTTGTTATTGAACCTCTTGTGATCCGGATTGGGTAGATCCGTTGCGAGAGCGAGACTTGGCCTAGCCTTGACTTGCCCTCCAAGATTGGCACATTTTGGTGTTAACAAGGGAGTTAATCACAACTCAAACTCGACCGCCTATTGAAGTTTTCCGCCGCTCCGAAAATAAATTATTGCTGCGTTGAAACGGCTCAAGTTGGTACAATAGATGCTTGTGTAGGTGCGGTGACTTGTGTGCTTGTTGGAGAGGTAGGTCCTAAGGACGTTGTATCGACTCCGGCAATTTTCTCTTTCGGATTTGGGAGCAAACCCGACCCCTTTTCGCTCGCTTTTTGGTCGGAGCCCTCCCCTTTGGTTTTGTCTTGCGATAATATTTTCCGTTAGCATATTCAGGCACGAATCACGGTCACCCCTACATCAATTTGGTATCAGAGGCGGTCGTTTCAACTCCCACGTTGCAAAGATCCTCTCTACGTTTCTTGTTGCCCGATCGGATCTAAAAAAAAATCAAAAAAAAATTTTTTTTTTGTGGTCTGCCAATAGCGGGCTGAAATCTTTATTTTTCAGCAAACTTTCAAAAAAAAAAATTTTTAACGATCCACGTGTCCCTCACATCGGGAAAATATAAAAATATCTTATTTTCAGTATAGCTACAGCCCTAGGAAAAATCACCTTTCCAAAATTTCCTAAACCTGAATGCGCACTAGGCTAGGAACGGAGTACTCAACCCCGTCTATGTCTAGGATGTCTGCGAACGAGCATGGTGATCCCAATACCGAGGCTATAGCGGGTCTTCGTGCCGAAATGGCTGAGCTTAGGACCGTCTTAGCCCAGATCCTACGAAATCAGGCTACGCTAGGTGACAATGCTTTCGTATTGGATTTGCCTGCTTAATGGGGTATCTCCCCTATTTTTAATGTCTCGGATTTGACGCCGTTTGTTTCTCCTCCACCTGAGTTGAATTCTTTGTCGTCTTCTCCCTCCACTAAAATTTCTCCTGGGTTGGGGAGTGGTAGTTCGGATGATCTCTCTCTTTCGTTCCCCGCAGGTATAACATCGGATGGTACGTTGCCTTCTTTTTTCCCTACTGCTGACATGTTTCCCAGGTTTCCGAAGACATTTCTCACTCCAGATATGATACTTGCTGCTGAGCCACTTTCCACTCCTGATGGTGCTACCTACCGCTTCCTCATCCGTTGGCGTGACCGCCCCCCTTCAGATGATTCATGGGTACTTGCGACAGAGCTTCAACGATTGGATGTCGAGCTTCTCCGCCGCTATCTCTCGGACCACGCATCGGAGATACGTGATTTTGAGTGGGGGAGGATTGATGCCGCTGCCCCTCCGCCACTACTTGATGACGATCCAGTTGCCGAGGCTCTACAACATAAAGACCTTCGGAGCCGTGATGACGATAACGGACGACGCCGCTACAACCTCCGCCCGCGGCGTGCTACCCTCACTTGAAGACTATTTTAATTAATTTGTCATGCTTTATTATTTTATGTGCGAATATAAAATTATTCCAATCTTGGTTAATAATTTTATATTCATTTGTGACTTGTAATCTTTAATTATTTTCTGCAAACATTTTTGTGTGTATGTAACCGCCCGGATGGATGAGATTTCATCTCCATCATGGACGGTTGGATCTCTTTTGTAACTCCTATTTAAAGGAGGCTATTATGTGTATGTAACCGCCCAGATGGATGAGATTTCATCTCCATCATGGACGGTTGGATCTCTTTTGTAACTCCTATTTAAAGGAGGCTATTATGATGAGTTATGGGAATGAAAAAGAAAACCTAAAACCCCCTTTGAGAAATTTGGCCACCATGGAGAGAGTCCATTAGCCGCCCCCCTTTGATGTGAAGCCAAGCCTTGCCTCCTCCATCCCCGTTCGGTGCGACTCCGGCGTGGCTTCCTTTCGGTGCGACTCCAAGGAAGAAGGTTGCAGCCCATTCGGTGTGAAGCTGGTGGATCCGTGGAGAGAGTGATTCTCCCACCTTATCTTGTGTGATTGTTGTTCTTGGTTGGGTAACTTCTTCCCCTTAGAGATTCTTGCTTTAGATTTTGTGGAGGTTTTTGCAAACCGTTTCTTCCGTGATTTTTAAATACGTCGCTTGCAAATTCCGATTTCGATTTCGTTGTTATTGAACCTCTTGTGATCCGGATTGGGTAGATCCGTTGCGAGAGCGAGACTTGGCCTAGCCTTGACTTGCCCTCCAAGATTGGCACATTTTGGTGTTAACAAGAGAGTTAATCACAACTCGAACTCGATCGCCTATTAAAGTTTTCCGCCGCTCCGAAAATAAATTATTGCTGCGTTGAAACGGCTCAAGTTGGTACAATAGATGCTTGTGTAGGTGCGGCGAGTTGTGTGCTTGTTGGAGAGGTAGGTCCTAAGGACGTTGTATCGACTCCGGCAATTTTCTCTTTCGGATTTGGGAGCAAACCCGACCCCTTTTCGCTCGCTTTTTGGTCGGAGCCCTCCCCTTTGGTTTTGTCTTGTGATAATATTTTCCGTTAGCGTATTCAGGCACGAATCATGGTCACCCCTACATCAGGTTCTTTCAGTGATGAAGTTCGACACTGGTTTCGACGTCGACTTCGAATCGATCAGTCACTGTGATCCTATTTTTCAAGAAATGTTACTGTTATGTGATGATCAGGGCCTGAAGAAGTTCATGTCTACAAGGATCAAACTATCTGATGCTGAGATCAAAGAATGGGTTTACTCTTCTTCAACAAATGATGCTTCAATGATCGGTTTCATTTCAGGACAGCAGGTGATTCTAAACCCTACAATTCTTACCGAACTTTTTGAGTTGAAAAATGGAACAGACGAGCTGGAACAGGATAGTTCTGAGTATAGCAGGATGTTAATGGAGATGGGTCATGCTATGGGCATCCCATCTAAGCACTTAAAGAAGAATTTATCTGTTGGTTTTAAGTTCCTTGCTGATATTGTGGGCAAGGTACTGCTGGGTAAGCATTCGGCCCATGTCAACATCAATAGGCAACAATTTGTCATTATGTCTGCTCTAGTCAATAAGAAGTCCATAGATTGGGCTAGTTTGTTCTTTGATTTGATTAAGAGAAAGAACAGTAAGAAGGAAGTTTTCTTAAGAAGGATTTTGGGAATCATCCTTCAGAAGAAAGCTCCAGATCTACTGGTTTCCACAACCATAGCTATCAATGCAAGCAAGAGGTTGGACTCCTCTCTGTTTGGGAAGTGGGAGAGGATAATTCAAAAGGCCTCCAATGCTGGAACTTCCTCCAATATATCCGAGGACACAAGGGCTGTAACAGCCACTCCTCACCCTAATGAAGAAGTTCCTCCTCATCCTCCACCTCCAGCATCCCCCTTCACTGTTGTTCAAACTCCTCCTTCATCCCTAGTTATCCCTCTTTCTTCACATACTCAGTCAGCATTTATCCTTCGCACTATTGAACCTCAAAACCTCCACACCATGTCCTTTCCCAATTTTGACCTACTCTCACCTCACTCATCTCCTTCTCGTCAAAATGATTCACCCATCAACATAGAAGGCTCAACACCACATTCTCCACAACATTCTTCAAGAAACTTCCCTATTCAGGATGATATCATGACTGATTTCACTCCTCCTCCCTCTCATCATTTTGTCTCAACTCAGACTCCAACTGAGTTTCTTCATGTTGATCCCTCTTTCCTCTCTCATCTTCTAGAACTCCTCACTCCAACTCTAAAATCCTTGATAGCAGAGGCTATTTCACCTCTTGCTCAATCTATCTCCTCTCTTCATGCCTCTCTATCTGCTTCCCTTTCTGCTTCCTCTATCCCTTCTTCATCTAGTGGCCTGGTTCCAGTACTCACTGAAACCAGGAAGGGGGAGATGTACAATGTAGATGCAGGAGGTTCAGCCTCAGCAGACCTTCAAGCTCTGTCTCCTCCTGCAGTACAGGAAGAAGACATTTCTCAGAAATTTTGTGCAGATATAGTTCTTTATTCAGATTTGCTTATGTCAGATGAGGACACTGATGTGTCAATCCCTGGCATTTCTTGTGTTTACTGCATTATAAATCCCTCTATTGATTTACAATTTCTTTTGAATTCTTTCTCCATGTTTAGATCAGTTTGGATTTCAGTTGAGATAAATTCTTCCAAGGCCTGGTCTGTTATACCAGACCTATGAGTCCTTTAGTTGTGAAACAACACTTGTAGATTCAGTCAGCTCCAATTTGTATTGTTATTCAGTCAGTTACAGTTTGTACAGATATGCCATCCCCTATGGTTGTTGAGCCTATGCTTGTTACAAAAGATAAGGATGAGCTTGATGCTCTCTTAATTGCTGATGAACTGCTTGATCTAGTGGCTTCAGGAAATCTGGCCTTAGCCCTAGAGACATGTTTAATAAATCTCTGTGAGGCTTGTGCTCCTCTTGCTGAAATATATTCTATGGATATTGATCTAGTCCCAAGTGCCCTTGGACCTTCCTATCCCATAGATGATAGTCCTCTTCCCTCTCTGGATGATCTTATTGCTCTTGACATTCAGGAAGAAGCTAAAGAAAAAGCTGCAAAGAAGATTTATGATAAACAGCTGAACGAAATAAATGACCTATATGATAATCCTCTTGATTCATCTGATGATGAGGAGGATAATGATTCAGAGGATGATAATTCTAAGAAAAAGAAAGTGTCAAAGAAAAGAAAAGCTGCTCCCAAGGTTGCTCCCAAGCCAGACAATACTAATGATACTCTTTACTACATCATGAAAGGGATTACTCCATACCCTGGCATGGAAAGTTGGATGTGGTTATCTAAAAATGAACAGAAAGCCATGAAGAAGAGCAGGAGATACTCACCTCCTCCTCAGAAGTTCAGAAGAGGTCCTCCTCCTCCTCCTCCTGCTGTTGCTTCAGGAGCTGTTCCTCAAGCTTCTGATGCATCTTCCAAGCCTTCCTCTTTCTCTAGATCATATCAAAGGCAGGATAGATCTTCCAGATCTCATTCCCAAGGAAGCAGTCAGCAGCATAGAAATCAAAGTTCTATAGAGCAAGTAAAGGAAGTTATTTATCAGAACCCCTCCTTCTCTCCTCCTCAACAATAAGTTCTTCCTAAGTTCCAGAAGACATCTGCTTATCAGTCCAGAAGACATGATGAATCTCCTAAGCCCAAAGGAAAGTATAGTATGGCTGCTCCTCCAAGATCTCTCTATTCTCAAAGTGATGAACAGCACAGCACAACAAGCTTTCAGGCTCAATCCACTCAGTTTAAAGCAGTTATAATGTTGCCTCCTCAAGATGATCAGTCACCTATTGAACAGGAAGTTGATCCTAACTTTAGGATGGACAGGCTTCAAGAACTGATTGGTCTCTCTCAGATAAGAAAAGTTGTAGCAGAAGGAGAAGATCCATCTAGGTTTTCCACCATGTCATCCTACAGAGAAAAAGAGCTGGACAAACTCCAAGTTAGCAAGAAAGTCTTTAATCCAGCTGAATATATGACATTGCATCCAGAAGGAATTGTGCCCAGGACTAGTGCTCAGATAACTCTTGGTGGACAAGCCCTGATGACTTCTAAGGAGAATATACCAGATCCATTCAGAAAGATAATCTTTTCTAAACCCTCCTCTGGTCCTTCATCTGATAAACTATAGTTTGTATTTTTTTAATGCTTAACTGATTATGTACAATGCATTGCTATAACATATCTGCTGATGTTATTTCATCCCTATAAATATTTATGGTCTTTGTATTTTTATTTCTTTTTAGTATTGTTTTTGAGTGACCTCACACAAATAGGGGGAGATTGTTGGAACCCTTGTTTGGATTTGTGCTAGGTTCACTCTTAGGATGTCTTGACCACCATGTATATCCTGGGTCCTTGTCTAGTCTTAGTTAGATCCTTTTAGGTTAGGTTTGTGCAGACCAGCATTGCAGTGGACTCAGACTTAGATTCAGAAAGATTTTGTGGATTATCTATATCAGTTCGACTATAGTCGAACTCAGCTCGACTATAGTCGAACTCAGCTCGACGATCGCAGAGTGCTCTACTCTGAACTGAGCTTGACGATCTACAAGCTCATTGAAGCCGCGGCCCCTCCGCCACTACTGGATGATGACCGGGTTGCCGAGGCACAATGACACAAAGCTCTTAGTTGCCATGATGATGCTGAAGGCAGACCGCGTTACAACCTCCGCCCGCGGCGTGCCAAATCCGCCGTGAATAATTAATTACATTATTTCATGCACTTTTATTTTATATTGATGAATATAAAATTATTCCATGTTTGGATGATAATTTTATATACATAAATGTTATGTAATTTTTATTTTTGGACATTTCATAGTTTGTGGTGTGTACTTAACCATATGGATGGATGAGATTACATCTCCATCATGGATGGTTAAGGGCTTGTTCTAACTACTATGTGTTTGTAACTCCTATGTGTTTGTAACTCCTATATAAGGAGACCTCTTTATGAGAATTAATAGAGAAGAAGAAGAATTTGAATCCAAAGAAACTCCCTAGGAGAAATTCGGCCAAGGAGAGACTCCAAGCCGCCGGCCTTGTGGTGTGAAGCCGCCCCCCCTTGCTTCCTTCCTCCCCTCTTCGGTGTGACGCCGGCGTGGCTTCCTTCAGTGCGACTCCGAGGAAGAAGGATTGCAGCCCCATTCGGTGTGATGCCGGTGGTTCCGTGGAGAGAGTGAATCTCCCACCTATCTTGTGTGATTGATGTTCTTGGTTGGGTAATCTCTTCATATTTAGTGATTCTTGCTTTGAGTTTGTGGAGGCTTTTCCGAACCGTCTTTTCCATGATTTTAAAATACATCGCTTGCAAAATCTGATCCGGCTTCGTTGTTATTGAATCTCTTGTTTTCCGGATTGGGAAGATCCATTGTGGGAGCGAGTCTTGGCCTAGCCTTGACTTGCTCTCCAAGATTGGAACAATTTGTGTCAACAAGGGAATTAATCTCGACTGGAACTCAACCTCCATTTGAAGTTTGCCGCTCTTCCGAAATAAATTATTGTTGCGTTTGAAACGGCTCAAGTTGGTACAATAGATGCTTGTGTAGGTGCGGTGGGTTGTGTGCTTGTTGGAGAGGTAGGTCTTAAGGACGTTGTATCAAGTCCGACTGGAATCTTCTATATTGATTTTATCATTCGGATTTGGGAGCCAACCCGAACCCCTTTTCGTTCGCTTTTCGTCGGAGCCCTCCTATCTTGCTTTTATGCTTTGTAACGATAGTTTTCGTTAGTGTAGTCGAGCACGTATCACGATCTTCCTTACTTGGGTGGTGGATATGGAGTGCTACTTCGATTGGCACACCCTTACGGACCATCAAAAGGTTCAAGTTGCCAGGATGAAGCTAACGGGATGCGCCAAAACTTATTGGCTGAATGAAGAGCGTATGCTAGGAACCGGGAATGGGTTCCCACTTATTGGATGGGCTGTGATGAAGAACCTGTTGACCGATCCGTACGTTCCCGCGTACCATCAGACACAGATGTTTGACGAGCTTGCCACTCTGCGGCAGGGCTCAAACTCGGTAGCTGAGTATATGGGAGAACTGAAAGAGTGTATGGTGCATTATGATCTGAGGGAGATCCCCGAGGTCACCCTATCCAGAATTCCTAAGGGGCTTCATCCCGATATTCAGCGGAAGCTCTTACGATATGTTCATACGGATCTGAACACGACGTTCAATGTCGCCCTCTACATCGAAAAGCACTTAGCCTCTAAGGCTTACTCCCGTTATTCCCATACGAAGGGAAAGTACACAGTTGGAGAATCTTCCTCCACATATCCGGACAAAGGGAAGTTTCGGTCCACCGAGTCCAAGTTTGTCGTGATCACATCTAGGAATGATAAGAACCCTGCAAGTGAGCATATCCCCATCGGGAAAGTTAGCAAGTCTAACACTACATGTTACTCCTGCGACATTCAAGGCCACTACGCCTTTGAATGCCCAATGAAGACCAAATCCATAGTCCTATTAGAGTCGACTATCGACCTTGCTGATTACGTATATGAGGCTGCTGAGGAGAGTGACACAGAAGGGGTCCCAAGTGATTTAGAGGATGATCACCCCCTTATGGTGATGCGTTGTATCTTGAACACTCCCCGTCCGTTCGATGACTGGAAGAGGACGAGTATATTTTCCCTGATCTTTAAGAGTGGCGAAAAGTTGTGCAAGTTGATCATTGATAGTGGAAGTTGTGTGAACATCATCTCTGAGAATGTCATTACACGTATGCACTTGACAACGCAGCCCCACCTGACTCCCTACCAAGTAGCTTGGATTAATAAGGTTACCATCCCGATCACCAAGTGATGCCTTGTACCCCTCTCAATCAAATCATACACTGACGAGGTGTGGTGTGATGTCCTTCCTATGGAGTCCTGCCACGTGTTGTTGGGCCGCCCTTGGTTTTATGACCGCAATGTGACACACTTTGGGAGATCCAACATGTACGAATTTAAATTTAATGATACGGTCATTACGTTGAGGCCGACCTTCCCGAAGGAGCCGGTAGCTTTAGCTAAGGACACCACTATTTCGGTCGAGAGGAAGATGTTGAATCTAGTGGGTAGAAAAGAATTTGTGAAGGATCCCTTTCTTGACGGGATGATGTACGCACTAGTTCTTATGAGTTCGAAAGGGGATTCGAGAGCATTGGACGATTTACCTAAAGAGTTACGGGTATTGTTGGACGAATATAAGGACGTGTACCCAGATGAGCTGCCTTCGTTGTTACCACCGCTGAGGAATATTGAGCATGCGATAGACCTTATCCCTGGTTACTCTTTACCGAACCAAACCCACTATAGGCTTCATCCCGCCGCCCATAAAGAGTTACAGACCCAAATCGAGGATTTGATGAAAAAGGGGTTCATTAGGACTAGTATGAGTCCATGTGCGGTACCTGCCCTTCTTAGTCCCAAGAAGGATGGTACGTGGAGAATGTGTGTTGATAGCCGTGCTATCAACAAGATTACCATCAAATATAGATTTCCTATTCCGCGATTAGATGACCTCCAAGATGTCTTATCTGGCGCTACCATTTTTTCAAAGTTAGATTTGCGGAGTGGCTATCACCAGATCAGGATCCGTGAGGGGGACGAATGGAAGACTGCATTCAAGTAAAAGGATGGGTGGGCTATCCAATGCCCCCAGTACTTTCTCCCGGATGATGACACATGTCTTTCAGCCTTACATGGGGAAGTTTGTGGTCGTCTATTTCAATGACATCTTATTCTTTAGTACCACCACTGCTGAGCACGTCTCCCACATGAGGTCTGTTCTTTTCACCCTGCGGAAGGAAACCTTATTCCTTAATCTTAAGAAGTGCACATTCTATGTCACTGAAGTGGAGTTCTTAGGCTACATATTCGGTTCGGAAGGCATTAGAGTTGACCCGAACCGAACCGACCGCGTTACGAGAGGTGTGGAGTTTCCATGGGTTAGCTACTTTCTACCACCGTTTCATTCAAGAATTTAGTAGCATTATGGCCCCCATTAGTGATTGCATGAAGAAAGGTGAGTTTACTTGGACGAAGTCCGCCACTATCGCTTTCCAACGCATTAAGGAGCTTATGACTGAGGCACCTGTCTTACATATACCTGACTTCACAAAGGTCTTTGAGCTTACGTGTGATGCTTCTGGCATGGGAATAGGAGGTGTCTTGAGTCGGGAAGGACACCCTATGAGTTATTTTAGTGAGAAGTTAGCGGGCGCCAAATTGAATTACTCAAATTACGATAGGGAGTTTTATGTCGTCATTAGATGTTTACACCATTGGAGGTACTATCTCCTCTTTAAAGAGTTTGTTATCCTCTCCGATCACAAAGCATTGCGGTTCATCAATGGCCAGCATAAAATCAGCCCGCTTCACGCTAAGTGGGTATCTTTCCTACAGGGTTACACTTTTAGTCTCAAACATCTTAAGGGAGCTGACAATCGAGTTGCGGATGCTCTTAGTCGCCTAACCCTGTTACTCACAACTATGGAGTTTAATGTCATAGGATTCGAGCGAATCAAGGATGAGTACGCCACATGCCCGGATTTTCAGGACGCATATCTGTCTGCCCAAGATAGCTCCCCCACGGTTATATCTGCGTTCGTCATTAAGGATGGATATCTATTTAGACATGGGAAGTTGTGTACTCCGCAGTCATCGTTACACCTCCATATCATCTGGGAATTGCATAGTGGAGGGTTGAGTGGCCACTTCGGCAGGGACAAGACCATTACGCTAGTTGAGGAGAAATTCTATTGGCCAAAAACTTAAGGCAATGGTGGGAATGGTAGTTAGTAGTTGTCGTACCTCTCAGGTATCCAAAGGCACCAAAACCAATGTAGGATTATATACGCCCTTGCCTATACCTTCTACGTCATGGGAAGACGTGAGCATGGACTTTCTCTTAGGCATACCAACTACTTTGCGTCATCATGACTCCATTCTTGTCATTGTGGATACGTTCTCTAAAATGGCATACTTTATTCCGCGCGCTAGAACCAATGACACATCTCATATTGCAAAATTGTATTTTAAAGAAGTAGTTAGTCACCGGGGAGTGCCGAAGATAATAGTCTCGGATAGAGATGTTAAGTATACGAGCTATTTCTGGAAAACACTTTGGGTCTTAATGGGTACCAAGTTATTGTTTTCCTCCGCCTATCACCCTCAGACCGATGGGCAAACGGAGGTGGTCAATCGGAGATTGGGAAGCCTTTTTAGATGCCTAGTAAGCAATCACAAAGGTACATGGGATCTTCTTATTCCCCACGCCCAGTTAGCCTATAATAATTCCAAAAATCGTTCCACCGGTCCTTCTACAAACGAGATTGTTCACGGGTACAAGGCCCCTGTGCCTCTTGACATGGTTCTGTTGCCCTCAACATATAAGACAAGTCAGTCTGCATAATCCTTCGCCCAACATATTCATTACCTACATGCACATATACGAGCTACCTTGACTGCTCAATACGAGTCTTATCAGACACATGCTAATCTACATAAGAGGGTGTCGCACTTTAAAGTCGGCGATTTAGTCCTTTTCCGGTTAGTTCCCGAACGCTTGCCATCTGGCACCGTTAGAAAGTTAGCACCAAAGCATGTCGGCCCTTTCCGGATTATAAAGAAGTTAGGTGACAACGCTTTCGTGTTGGATTTGCCAGCTGATTGAGGTATCTCCCCTATTTTTAATGTCTCCGATTTGACGCCGTTTGTTTCGCCTCCACCTGAGTTTAATTCTTTATCTTCTTCTCCCTCCACTAAAATTTCTAATGGGTTAGGGAGTGGTAGTTCGGATGATCTCTCTCTTTTGGTCCCTGCAGGTATAACATCGGATGGTACGTTGCCTTATTTTTTACCTACTGCTGACATGTTTCCTAGGTTTCCCAAGACATTTCTCACTCCAGATATGATACTTGCTGTTGAGCCACCTACTACTCCTGATGGTGCTACCTACTGCTTCCTCATCCGTTGGCATGACCGCCCCCCTTCAGATGACTCATGGGTACTCGCGATAGAGCTTCAATGTTTGGATGCCGAGCTTCTCCGTCGTTATCTCTCGGCCCACACATCGGAGATACGTGATTTTGAGTGGGGGAGGATTGATGTCGCGGCCCCTCCACCACTACTGGATGATGACCCGATTGCCGAGGCACAATGACACAAAGATCTTAGTTGTCGTGATGATGCTGAAGGCAGACCGTGTTACAACCTCCGCCCGCGGCATGCCAAATCCGTCGTGAATAATTAATTACGTTATTTAATGCACTTTTATTTTATATTGATGAATATAAAATTTTTCCATGTTTGGATGATAATTTTATATACATAAATGTTATGTAATTTTTATTTTTGGACATTTCATAGTTTGTGGTGTTTACTTAACCATACAGATGGATGAGATTACATCTCCATCATGGATGGTTAAGGGATTGTTGTAACTCCAATGTGTTTGTAACTCCTATGTGTTTGTAACTCCTATATAAGGAGACCTCTTTATGAGAATTAATAGAGAAGAAGAAGAATTTGAATCCAAAGAAACTCCCTGGGAGAAATTTGGCCAAGGAGAGACTCCAAGCCGCCGGCCTTGTGGTGTGAAGTCGCCCCCTTGATTCCTTCCTCCCTCTTCGGTGTGACGCCGGCGTGGCTTCCTTCGGTGCGACTCCGAGGAATAAGGATTGCAGCCCCATTCGGTGTGACACCAGTGGTTCCGTGGAGAGAGTGAATCTCCCACCTATCTTGTGTGATTGATGTTCTCGGTTGGGTAATCTCTTCATCTTTAGTGATTCTTGCTTTGAGTTTGTGGAGGCTTTTGGGAACCGTCTTTTTTGTGATTTTAAAACACATTGCTTGCAAAATCTGATCCGGCTTCGTTGTTATTGAATCTCTTGTATTCTGGATTGGGAAGATCCGTTGTGGGAGCGAGACCTTGCCTAGCCTTGACTTGCTCTCCAAGATTGGAACACTTTGTATCAACAAGGGAATTAATCTCAACTGCAACTCGACCGCCTTTTGAAGTTTGCCGCTGTTCCGAAATAAATTATTGCTGCGTTTGAAATAGCTCAAGTTGGTACAATAGATGCTTGTGTAGGTGCGGTGAGTTGTGTGCTTATTGGAGAGGTAGGTCTTAAGGACGTTGTATCAAGTCCGACTGGAATATTCTATATTTATTTTATCATTCGGATTTGGGAGCCAACCTAACCCCCTTTTCGTTTTCTTTTGGTCGGAGCCCTCCTATCTTGCTTTTATGCTTTGTGACGATAGTTTCCGTTAGTGTAGTCGAGCACGTATCACGTTCTCCCCTACACCACTCAGGTCAATGCTCTCGTGCTTCCCAGCAGTTATCTCAGATCTACGATAGTTATTCTCAGGTCGATGATGTCTTAACCTAGTTCGACAATCTCTGAACTAAGCTCTACGATTTTATGCTGCCTTCAGTTATCAGTTTTTTTAAGATCGGTTAGAAGTATTTATTTTGGTTATGATAAATTATTTTAAGGCAAATATATTCTAATAATTAATGCTAATATTTTCAAGGCTGATAGCCGTATTTCATGAAGCATTAATTATGGTATTCACAGAATATTTTGTAAAGAGAGTTATGGAGGTGCATTTATGATTGCCAGCCATTCTAGCCATTTGGGCTCCTAAATTCTTGCAGAGAATTATGTACTGTCTTGGGAATTCAAATTTATGACCGTTTGTCATTCTGATTAAAGAGATAACTCAAAAAGAAAGAGAACTACAATAATCAATCAGACAGTCAGTCAGAAAACAATTTTTTTGTTCTCAAGGACTCTTGTTGATGTTAAAGATCACGGAAGTGAACCGGTCGCACAAGTAATATAAAATGGGGGTTTTCACAAGTATCGATCTCACAAGGAACACAGTAAGGTGGAGTTAATTTCGAGGAGGACTTAAGATTGAAGTCCTTAGGTCGGAGCTATCTAAGGGGAGGTTTGATGTTGCGGAAACAGAAAATAAAAGGTTAACAACTACTCCTATGCAACGCCGCTATGCGATGCTTCGCCAGGCGGGATGGAAGACTAGTCGGGCTGCTATGCACCGAATCACTGGGTGGATGGACGAGAAGGCTAGCGGATGAGGTGGATAGAATAGCGGAATGAGGGTCGTGAGCACCTCTTCGCAACGCACGCCACTAGCAATTGCTAGTGCGGCAAGGGTGGATGGTGGTGGATGGAATATAAGGCGCAACTCAAGCAACTTAGGCAGTAATATGAAATAGGAATTACATAGACATGAAACGCATAACATAAACAACCACAGTGCACTTCATCAATAAAATTAAAGTTAAACACCAATATTCAACAATAAAGCAAGAACAAGTCAAGAGATCGACCGCATCCGAAGTCTTGCTGAGGATTCACGGTTGGAATCGTCGGGTTGTCATTCCACATCCAAGCTCGGTCCTCAACTGCGTCCGGGGTAGATAAGGGTTGTCACCACCTTCCAATGGCCCGCCTTCTTCGTCTCACGATAGCGGACGAAGTTTGCTAGCTTTCCTTTGCTTGATGGCTATGGCGTCAAACCCTACTTGAAGCTCACGGATGAAGGAGAAGGCCGAGAGGAAGCTCCGACTTGGATTTGGCGATGAAAGCTTGCCCGGAGCACCTCCCTAGGGTGGAAGATGAAGGGGAACGGCGGAGAAGGCGGAAAACGGCGGAGAAAATGAGCGATGTCGAATTAGGGCGTAACCTGCACTATTTATACAAAAGCAGAAATGAACAATGCGCACGATCACAGGCGCACGACCAGTGGTCGGGCGCACTATGTCCTGTGCTCGTGCGCACTGGCATGGAAAATCAGGAAGAAGAACTTGGATAATGCGCACGAGTAGTGGCGCACGACCAGTGGTCGTGCGCACTAAGTCCAATGATCGTGCGATTACCAAGACAGGACTCCAGAAAAGAGGAATCAATGCACACGATCAGTGGCGCACGACCGCTGGTCGTGTGCAATATGTCCAGTGGTCGTGCACTTACCCCAGACTGATTCTGGAAAACGTAGAGTAGTGCGCACAATTAGGGGCGCACGACCAGTGGTCGTGCGCATTAGATCCCATGATCGTGCGCAGTATTCCTATTTCACAACCATCCCGGAACACGCACACGACCGCTGTACCGAAAGAAAAACCAATCACTGATATGTGCAGACATTCCAGGCAATCACAAAAAGGAGTACACACAATAAAAGTAACAAGATACACAACCATGGGCTAAAATGTGCGCTTTCTATGGAAATAAAGAGAAGATGAGATATGAACGATATAGAACTAAAAGTGAAGTGCAAACGCGTGAAAACTAGCTCAGATGAGTCCGAAAATAGGTATATAAAGTAGACTCATCACACCCCCAGACTTAACTGTTTGCGCGTCCCGAGCAAACAAAATCTAAGCAGATAGGGAAAAATACTAGTTAACAAAGAAATTGCGATCCGAAGTACCAGGCGAAGTCGCATGCTCGCGCGCGTAAAAATATAATAGAAGAAATTTCTAAGTATACAAAATAGTTTATACTTTTCACAATGCGTATCAACATTTTATTATTACTCAAAAATAGAATCACGGTGAATCATCCGGTCATGCGTAGTGAGAAAGTAGACTAATCGCTAGGCGAGCATTGCCAAAGATCAGGGCTCAGTATAACCTCCAAAGGAATCCACTAATGTCGGTGACCATATGCGTGCCTTTTCGCATTCCCTCCACGACACTGGTTTGGTTCACACACGAATCATTAGGACTTTAGGTGAAGAGATGGGGCTTGGGTTTCGGTGAGGTAAACAAAGATATAAAGGAAGGCTATGCACCTAACCCAAATGAGCTAGTATAAAAAGAATCCATCAGCTAACCAAAATATATGCGGGTACACCACACCCCCAAACTTAACTTTCAACATATGGGTGTGTGCACCGCCTACTCCAAATATAATCACATTTCCCAAAAAAAGATTTTCAATTTAAACTTTTTCTTTTCACTTTTTTTTTCTTTTCTTTTTCTTTACAAATATTGTTCTTTTCTTTTCATTTTTTTTCTTTTTCTTGTTATTTGGAGCACTGCCACATTTTCATAATTAAAATCACCACATCACACCCCAACATTAAAATGTAAACACTAAAGCTCAACTTGGGTGTGCGACTAGGATTGGCTATAAGGCTTTGGTGAAATCATGGTGGAGCTGAATCAAAAGAAGGGTAGGCACAATGGGGCTAGCGAGGATATGACGTTAGGAACGGTACAAAGCTCAACCAGGCCAAAATTATCGCCTACATCACGCTCATGCATGACTAACCTATACCCATGCTTCAAGAATAGCTTGGGGCAAGTTCTTAGCCAACGAGAAAGACTATCCCTCCTCCCGACTCGAGCAATACGAACCTAACGGCCGTCTACACACATCCCTAAGCTACTGTCGGATTCACACCGGATTCACCAACTTTTGAGTAGAAAAAAAAGTATTTACGCAATTAGAAAAATATAAAACTAAAAGCATACAGAAAAATTAAATCTACTCCAATTTCTACACGAGATGAGAGCAGTTGACTAGGAGCACAGCAAGGTCAACATTTTACTCCATCTCACAATCCTGTGTCAGCACCATAATTTTCCCAAATCTAACGAAGAAATGAGTTTAACTCGCAGCACGCAAAAAACTAAACACGCGCTCATGTGGGTGTAGTGGTGTGTGATGCAATGAACTAAGCAAAATAAAATAATAAAGGCTTCTAGTATGCATAAGAAATGTGTGAGTGCAATAGGTAACAAATCTCTCCCCCAGACTTAAACTAAACTACACAGCAGATGATATAGAAATTAAAATCATAAGGAGCTAAGGGAAGAGGTTACCCAATGCTCAGCCAGTGAGCATACCAGAAGATGCGTGGAAATCTGAAGCAGGCCCGCCATACGAAAAATCAGAACCCTGTTAATGCAATTTGCCAAGAATACCTGCATGGGTGAGCTCTGCAAAAACAAAAGAAAACTATACAAAATACAAATAAATACTAAAACTAAAATAGACATGAAAAATAAAAATTACAGAAAATAAAAGATAAGTACTGGGGTTATTGACATCCCAGCACGACTTATTAAATTCTAAACAGTTCTAGCTAATGGGCCTATGAAATAAAAAGTGCACAGGTAACTGTTCCAATATCCGTTTCGGTAACGGGTACCAATACGGTGATAGAGCAGTTACCCCTCTACCTAAATAATCATACCTGCCCAATACAGGTAGAGGAATAAGGAAGTAAGAAGAGAAGGAGCGTTGGTCCTCACTCTTCTCACCACAAAACACATCCTTGCCTAGCAAGGTTTTGTCCACCACAAGTTTGCTGGGGGTGAAGGTGACGACAGGGGCTTCCACTGTGAAGGAGGTAGGAACCTCCTCACATAAGAGGATGCACTCGTCGACAGCCTGAGCGCAAGGCTCAATGTCAACCCAACTTACCCGTGGAGAGTCAACCTGCACAGGCTCAGAAAAGGAAGGGGGGTCAAGAAATAAAAGAGACGAAGAACATAAAGAAATAATCGGGGGAGTGAACCCGGTTTCACTCCCCAAAGGCCGAGGTAGAAAAATATCGTCGGCAATGTCGACAATGCTACAAGGTTCGGCAGGATCCATAGATTCCTCCACCAATACTTGGACTTCCTCCTTTGGTATCGAGGGAGAATCCTCGACACCAGGAAGGTTGTACTCCTCCATGGGAGTGGAAACAACCCATGTATTACAAGCCTCAACTTGTGTTGCATCGTCGAAACTGTTACCAGAGGCGACTGAAGTAGAATGCACAAAAGGCGAAAGAACTTTGCTTGGATAAAAGTCAAGCGCAGGTTCCTCACAAAGAATCGGCTCCACGCTTGGAGATGTAAGCACAGGAGAGATGGGCTCAGCCACGTCGAAGCCTAGATCAGTCAAACAACTGGTGGTTGTGTCCATATCATTCCCCTCAACAAATGAAGGTGACAGGGATACATAACCAGATGATGAAGGTGTGACACCAAGGGTAGGAGTCGGGATGATCCGGATGTCCGGCTCATCATCCTCTTCCATAACACGGAGGTACTCGGCACAATCCTTCAGGACATGATCTGTTCTACGACAATACAAACACTTTCTCCCATTACGCTGCGTTCCTTATGGGGCCGGAGAGGAATAGGAGAACGATGTATGTGGCGAGGACGATTGACCATAAGCTCGGGGCACAATGTTCGAAAGGCTGTACTAATACAACATCTCATGCATTGTGCGCTGAGGCTTATGCTCAATATCTCTCGTAGGGCATTCATGACTTGCATGGGAAGGCTTCCCACACCAATGACATTGGGCATACGAATATCCCCACATGGTGTAGAAACAGCAGATTCAAAATAAATTGTGCAAATTACTAAATCCAACAATATATTACTACAATTGCCTAAAGAAACAAGAAAAATGCAGGCAAAACAAAAAGAGAACAAAATAAAAGCGATTTACAAAGGAAAAGGAATGCAATCTCACGTCTCCCTCTCCAAAAACTCACACGACTGTGTTCCCCGGCAACGGCGCCAAAAACTTGATGCTAAAGATCACAGCAGTGAACCGGTCGCACAAGTAATATAAAATGGGGGTTTTCCCAAGTATCGATCTCACAAGGAATACAGTAAGGTGGAGTTAATTTCGAGGAAGACTTGAGATTGAAGTCCTTAGGTCGGAGCTATCTAAGGGGTGGTTTGATGTTGCGGAAACAGAAAATAAAAGGTTAACAACTACTCCTATGCAACGCCGCTATGCGATGCTTCGCCAGGCGGGATGGAAGACTAGTCGGGCCGCTATGCACCGAATCACTAGGCGGATGGACGAGAAGGATAGCGGATGAGGTGGTTAGAATGACGGAATGAGGGTAGTGAGCACCTCTTCGCAACGCATGCCACTAGCAATTGCTAGTGCGGCAAGGGTGGATGGTGGTGGATGGAATATAAGGCGCAACTCAAGCAACTTAGGCAGTAATATGAAATAGGAATCACATAGACATGAAACGCATAACATAAACAACCACAGTGCACTTCATCAATAAAATTAGATTTCAACACCAATATTCAACAATAAAGCAAGAACAAGTCAAGATATCGACCGCATCCGAAGTCTTGCTGAGGATTCACGGTTGGAATCGTCGGGTTGTCATTCCGCATCCAAGCTCGGTCATCAACTGCGTCCGGGGTAGAGAAGGGCTGTCACCACCTTCCAATGGCACGTCTTCTTCATCTCACGATAGCAGACGAAGTTTGCTAGCTTTCCTTTGCTTGATGGTTATGGCGTCAAACCCTACTTGAAGCTCACGGATGAAGGAGAAGGCCGAGAGGAAGCTTCGGCTTGGATTTGGCGGTGAAAGCTTGCCTGAAGCACCTCCCTAGGTGGAAGATGAAGGGGAACGGCGGAGAAGGCGGAAAACGGCGGAGAAAATGAGCGATGTCGAATTAGGGCGGAACCTGCACTATTTATACAAAAGTAGAAATGAACAATGTACACGATCACAGGCGCACGACCAGTGGTCGTGCGCACTATGTCATGTGCTCGTGCGCACTGGCATGGAAAATCAAGAAGAAGAACTGGGATAATATGCACAAGTAGTGGCGCACGACCAGTGGTCGTGCGCACTAAGTCCAATGATCGTGCGATTACCCAGACAGGACTCCAGAAAAGAGGAATCAATGCACAGGATCAGTGGAGCACGACCGGTGGTCATGCACAATATGTCCAGTGGTCGTGCGCTTACCCCAGACTGATTCTGGAAAATGTACAATAGTGCGCACGATCAGGGGCGCACGACCAGTGGTCGTGCGCATTAGATCCCATGATCGTGCGCAGTATTCCTGTTTCACAACCATCCCGGAACATGCACACGACCAATGTACCGAAAGAAAAACCAATCACTGATATGTGCAGACATTCCAGGCAATCACAAAAAGGAGTACAAACAATAAAAGTAACAAGATACACACCCATGGGCTAAAATGTGCACTTTCTATGGAAATAATGATAAGATGAGATATGAACGATATAGAACTAAAAGTGAAGTGCAATCGCATGAAAACTAGCCCAGATGAGTCCGAAAATAGGTATATAGAGTGTACTCATCACTTGTATTGCTCAAACAAGGAAGAAGAAGAATTTTTTCAACATACAATTCTCTCTAGTCTTCCTCTTCCCTCAGGCTTCAAAAATCTACAGAGAGCTCAAATCAATATCATTCTACAGATCTAAGAAAGCTTGTTGGAAATCAACATCAATCTGAAAACATACACCCTGGACTAAGCTTCCATCTTCCTGAATCAACTCAATATCTCAGGGGGAGCTTTGGCATCATCAAATCCACATAGTCTTCTCATTATGTTTGAGAAAGAGAAGATTGTCATCTATTTTTCTTTAACCTCTCTTGTACAGGGTTATTACTCCCTTCAAAAGTGAACTCCTTGGTGATAAGGCACCTGATCAAAAACCTATTGCTTCTTAGGCACCTGATCAAAAGCCTGAAGGGTTTCTAGATCTACCTGAAACAGATCTTGTGGTGATAAGGCACCTGATAAAAAACCTAAGTGGATTCCTACCAGGGTGGTAGAAGAGTGGATGTACCCAGATTTGGGGAACCACTATAAAATTTCTTGTGCCGTCTGGTTGCCTTGTGTTTTCTTTTTGTATTGTGTTGTGATAGTTTAATGTGTTTTTCCCTCTTTCATAAAATTATCAATATTTTAATTTCGCAATAAATCTAAACAAAATTTTTTAATACTCTATTCACCCCCCCCCACCTCTAGAGTAAATTCTATCTATCCTTCACTTTCATATGAGCATCTAATTTAAACTGGTTTTTTATTTAATAACTCATGGATTTTATTTAAACTGTAGAATTTGGGGTTTTTGCCTGAGCGCCTGCAGTTATCCCCTGCACGGCGTGGCATCACGACACGTATTTTATCTTACTCTAATATAACTTATATGTTGAGAAAATGCGGGTCATGATAGTTGGTATCAGAGGGAGGTTGCTTTGATAATTGGTCGAGCAACCTTCTTTTGTAAATATTAGTTGTCTAGTGTCATTTCATACACACAACAATGTGTCATCAGTACGTCTTGGCTGAAGCATGAACACTACACTCATAGCATGATAAGAAGCATACAGGGCATATTATGTAGTATGGGATGCATAATATGTGTTTGTATATGTGTCTTCCATAGGTGGCAACACGTGACAGTTATGTAGTATGGGATGCATAACCATCATCACATGGGTGCCCATTAGCACATTTTACTTTTACATTACATGCGATATTATGTAGTATGGGAGGCATAATATTTCATGTGTATGCTTCTCATAACAAACATTAAGGCCTTTTTAGAATGCATAGCACATCATGCATAATATAACATAACATTAGCACATGTGCGAAGCTAAAGATTTATATGATGACATATGTACACATATTATTTTGAGTCAAAAGAATACAAATTCATGCATTCATGGACTTTGCACAAGAATTAATAGGATGATGGTATGTCACCCTAGTTTTAAGAATTTCATCATTTATAAAATTCCCAAAGCAAGTTAACAGCAAGATCATGTATTTATGTATGTTTGGTCTGTACTAGGTTGTTTGGTTCTAGCGGTTAAGCTAGGTTTTGACTCGATCCTTGTTGAAACTATTAGCATGTCGAGGCATCCTACGACGAGGTCGACTCCCTAGTCAGAGGGCGAGTCATCTGGTGCTCAGAACGAGGACGTGATTGAAGGATTGCGATAGAGCAACGAAGCTTTGTCTAGGCAAATGTTGGAGATGCAGACGCAGATCCAAACCTTGTTGACTGTCATTGTAGGACAGCCACTTCGAGTTCATGACACAACCGTGGGTCAAGGTGTTCCAGTTCCTCATGCCCCTCTAATGCCCCAAGCTGTGCTGCCACTAGAGATGAACTTAATTTCGCACTTCAAGCGATTAGGACCCCATACCTATGATGGTAGGGCAGACATCATGGCTTTGGATGACTGGATTATCGCCATCAAGGAGATGTTCTCTTACTCCAGAGTTTCAGCGGACCAGAGAGTTATGGTCGTTGCCTACCAACTCAAAGGTTTGGCAAAGAGTTGGTGGCTAAGGGAGAAGGAAAACCTGAATGATGGATGTTCTTTGCAAGTCCTCAAGGAGCTTTTGCTGAAGAAGTTTCTGCCGTCGGTCGAGCGAGACCGTTTGTTAAATGATTTCCTGCACTTAAAGTAGAGGCAGCTCACGGTGAGGGAGTATGAGGTGGAGTATAGCAAGCTAAGCTGGTTTGCCCAGGATTTACTTATTTCTGAAGACAATAGAGTCAAGCATTTTCTGCGTGGTCTGAAGAGTGACATCCACCAGTTGGCAAGTTCTTACAGATTACAGAGTTATGTTGAATCAGTCGAAGCAGCTCTTAAGGTTGTGGCAATTGACAATGCAAAGAATCGAGGACAAATAATGAAAAAGGATAAGAGGAAGACTGGTGAGAGTAAGAGTGCCTAGGAATTTGGTTTGGCTTCGAGAAAGTGGAGCAAAGAAATATGCAGTTTCTGTGGCCGGCCAGGACACCTGTTTGATAAATATTTCAAGAGGATAGGAGCTCAGAAACAAGAGCAGGTCCATGCGATCCAGGGAACTACTAAAGGAGATTTGATTTGTACCTCGTGCAAATGGAAGTGGCATGATGTTGCCCACTGTTGGGATAAGGTTACAATTTTCTTTCAGTGTGGACAGAAAGGTCACCTTAAGTCAAAGTGCGCGCAGTCTCAGCCTGTGCTGCAGGCAGTTCTGCTTCGGGCCTTGCCAACTCCGCAGCCTGAGATAAAGGGAAGGAAAGGTTGAATGTGCTGTCTCTAGAGGAGGCCCAGACATCTACACAAGTGATTTCAGGTTAGATTCTTACCTGCTTTTGTATCTATTTTAGCATGTAGCTGTAGTTTTGATGTAGTTTGATTAGTTATTTAAGCATTTTTATAGGGAAATTTAAAGTAAAGAATCGTTGGACACGTGTTCTCTTTGATTCTGGTGCTACCCACTTGTTTGTGGCTAGGTCCTTTGTTGAGCGTCATCGCTTGACTCTCGATCAAGTTGGTGATGCGTTTTAAGTCAAGTTTCCTTCCGGTGATTCGGTGGTGTCGGACCAGGATAACCAGAGTTGTCCGATTTTGTTTGGTGATTTCCTAGCAGTTGCTAATTTGATGATGATAGACTTGAGAGATTTTGATATGATATTGGGCATGGACTAGTTGTCCAAATATGATGCGGTTATCCAGTGCAAGGTTAAGCACATGGAATTCAAGATGGACAACAGTCAACCCGGGAGCATTTATGGTTTTTCGCACCAAGTTTCTCTGATTATATCTGCGTTACATGCTCCGAAGTTGGTAAATTCCGGATGTTTTGCTTGTTTGGTTTCAGTTTTGGAAACCGTTGTTAGCTTGTCGCATGTAGAAGAGATTCTGGTGTGCATGAGTTTTCGGATGTTTTTCCAGCTAATCTTCGTATTCTTCCGCCTGAGAGGGACGTGCAGTTTATCATTGATTTAAAGCCGGGTACACGTCCTATTGCTAAGGTTCCATAACGGATGTCCCCGTGTGTGTTGGAGGAGTTGCGTACTCAGTTGGATGAGTTGCTCCTGAATGGTTTTATTAAGCCGAGTTCTTCTCCTTGGGGTGCTCCCATCTTGTTTGTAAAGAAAGAAGATGGATCAATGAGGTTGTGTATTGACTATAGAGAGACAAATAAAGTCACTATTAAGAATAGATATCCCCTGCCTTGGATAGATGACCTGTTTGATCAGTTGCGTGGTAGCTCAGTGTTATCGAAGATCGACCTTCGTTCAAGCTACCACTAGTTGAGGATTTGTGAGGCAGATATTCCACAGACTGCTTTCCGTTCGCGGCATAGGCAATTTGAGTTTTTGGTAATGTCCTTTGGTTTGACCAATGCTCCTTCTGCCTTTATGGATATCATGAACTGCGTGTTCATGGATTTTTTGGACCGTTTCATGGTCTTGTTTATAGATAATGTTTTGGTGTATTCCCGCAGTGATGTTGAGTATGCCCAACACTTGTGTTTAGTTTTGTATACCTTGAGGGAGAATAAGTTGTATGCCAAGCTAAGTAAGTGTGAGTTTTGGTTGTCTTAGGTTTCTTTCTTGGGTCATGTGGTAAATAAAGATGGAATTTAAGTTGACCATAAGAATATTACTGTTATTATTGATTGGAATAGGCCCACCACACCCAATGAGATAAGCAGCTTCCTAGGGTTGGCTGACTATTATAGAAGGTTTGTGGACGGTTTCTCTACGTTATCTGCACCTTTGACTAAACTGACGCAGAAGAACACAGCTTTCATTTGGAGCGATGAGTGCGAGGAAGCCTTTCTGGAATTGAAGAAGACATTGTGCACTGCTCCAGTTTTGTCTCTGTCTATTGAAGGGTTAGAATATTCGTTGTATGTAAATGCATCACATGTTGGTCTGGGTTGTGTGCTGATGCAGGAAGGCAAGGTAATTATGTATGGATCGAGACAGTTAAAGGTAACTGAAAAGAACTATCCTACTCATGATCTAGAGTTCACAGTAGTGATTTATGCCCTAAAGTTGTTTAGACACTTGCTATATGGCGCAATATGCAAGATTTTTACCGATCATAAAAGTTTAAAGTACGTTTTCACTCAAAGGGAGTTGAATCTGCGCCCGCAAAGATGGTTAGACTATGTTGTTGATTATGATGTTGAGATCCAATACGATTCGGGCAAAGCTAATGTGGTAGCTGACACTCTGAGTAGAAAGATAGGAAAAGTTTTTAATCTTTCGGTGTATTCACTGGTACAAGAATTTCTCTTGATGGGTATTTATGTTGGGAGTTATAACTTGTCAAGCAGTATGAATGTAGCTGAGCCTTCATGGATTACACTCACAAGATTGCATCAGATGGAAGATCATGAGTTATTGCACCTCTATAAGAGAACTGAGAAAGGAGAGTTGCCAGATTTTTCGATCGATGGCGTGTACTTTGAAGTACCGCAATAGATTTTACATCCCCAATGTTGAAGATATTCGAGTTAAGTTGTGCAGTGAGGCTCATGGATCCAGTGTTGCCTACCACACAGGTTCAACTAAGATGTACAAGATTTGAAGCAGATTGCCGGTGGTTCAGAATGAAGGATTATATAGCAAAGTTCATTTTAGAATGTTTTACATGCAAGCGATTAAAGGCCGATCATAGCAGACCTGGTGGCAAGCTGACGCCCTTGGAAATTCTGAGTTGGAAGTCGGAGAGTATCTCGATGGATTTCATTACTGGATTACCAAGATCTCCCCGAATACATGATTTAGTTTAGGTTATTGTTGATAGACAAACGAAGTGTGGTCACTTCATGACTTTTAAGATTGATTACCCCATGTAGAAGATAGCTGAGCTATATTTAAATGAAGTCATTAGATTACATGGAGTGCCACTTAGTATTGTATCAGATCGAGACTCCAGGTTTACATCTCGCTTTTGGAAGAGTTTATAGGAGGGCTTGGGTACCGATCTGCGGTATTCCGCAGCCTATCATCTACAGACAAATGGTCAAATGGAAAGAGTGAACCAGATCATGGAGGATATGATCAGATGTTACATTTTGGACCACAGATGAGTGTGGGATGAGTGACTCAGATTGATGGAGTTTGCATAAAATAATAGCTATCAAGAAAGTTTGCAGATGGACCCATTTGAGGCCTTGTGTGGGAGGTGATGCAAAACTCCCTTGTTTTGGGCCGAGGTCGGTGAGAAACCGTTCCTGGGTCCTCAAGCGTTAGAAGAAATGTATATTTCTGTGAAGATTATTTGGGAAAAGCTTCGGATGGCGCATGAATGATTTGAGAAGAACGTCAATCAGCGTACGTCTGATTTAGAGTTTGTTGTAGGGGACTTCGTGTGTCTCAAATCTTCCCCGATATCTGGAGTTAAAAGGTTTGGTAAGAATCATAAGTTGGACCAGAGGTATGTGGGACCTTTTAAGGTTGTTGAGCCTATTGGTGTATTAGCTTATAGGCTGGATTTGCCCGTAAAGTTTGCTGGTGTGCACGACGTGTTTCACGTGAGCAGTTGCGAATATATGTGCTCAGCGACCGGTAAATTCTTGATGTTGTGCTACAGTTGGAGCCCAATATTTCCTATTTTTGGATGCCTGTCTGCATTCTGGATACTCAAGATCGAGTGTTGAGTAGGAAAACCATATTAATGGTTAAAGTTTTGAGGCGAAACTAGGACGTGGAAAGCTCCACGTCCGGAGTTGGAGTCAGCGATGATGGTTTGTCATCCTCATCTGTTTTCCTAGTTTCTTATGGTATGTTTTCCCCTTCTATAATATTTGATTTTATTGTCCTTGTGGAATCTTTTGGTGCGTAAAGTTTCGGTACGAAACTTCTTTTTAGGGGGAGTGACTATAACGCCCCAAATTTTTTGATATTTGGTTTAATTCATTATCTTGCGTGTTTATGACATCAGGGCATTACGTTGACGCATTTTCAGCATTTGTTGTTGTAAGAGCGTGGTTTTAGCTCTTAGGTTTTCTGTGTGTGTGGCTGGGTTTACCCTGTATGCAAGATTTCCTAGCGAGCTGGGTCTGTTTTGGTGACTCAATGGAGAGTCTTTGGGAATGCTTGTCTTTTGGATTTGGGAAGTGTTTACTCGAGTTTGGTTCATCGAATCTTAAATTCGACTGCATCATTGGGTTCGTAGCATCGGTATTTAGCTACGGTACAATTTTTGTTAAATTTCGGGTAAGTATTGTTTTCGGATCGTTTTGACGTTTTCTTTAATTAATTAAGATATTTTATCATAATAATCAGATAAGGGAGTATAAATAGAACCCATCGCATCAAAACCTTAGTCATTATCTCCCTCATGAAACTGTCGGCCTATTGCAAAGGAACGAGAGCGGTGGACATTCCTACGCCTTCGGCCACCGATTTCTAGAACTTTGGTGCTCGGTTTCGTCTTTGGAGAGTGGATCCCGGTAGATCTCGCCTCGATCTACGTTTCTACGGTAATCTTTTCCAGTTTCTTGGATTTTTAGAGGTCTAGGTATGCGGTTTTTACACTATTTTCCTCTCAAAAGTTTCAGGTTTTTTTGCTTAAGCGTCCTTTCGGCCAGATCAGTGAGGTGGGGCGTTGCTTGGCCGGATTTCTGGTGATTTGAAGCAAGTGGTGATTTTTCCCCTTGCTTGTTCTTCTTTCTCTTTCGTTTTCTCCTATTTTCCTCACGAAACAGATTATTTGGACTGGAGTAAGATTTACCTCCATGTCAAAATGATTTCCTATATATCTTGGGGCAAGTTATCTTTTTTCTCATTCTTGCCAAGTTTGCCTCTTTGTGTTTTACTGCCTTTTCTTTATAGATCTTAGGAGTGTTGTGGGTTTTAGCCAAGGACAGCCTGCTGATTATGTTGTACATTTATCTCTTATGACTGCTAGCCTACTCAAACAGATTGGGAATAAGTCTGTTGGTCTGTCTGAATTCACCTTCATGGACCACAGTCTAAATTAGATCCAACTGTCGGTTAGTCCAGGTAAACAAGGAAAATTTTCTGATTTTGGCCGATTAGATTTAGTCAGCAATAGTTAGTCTATGACTATTGGGAATGATAACCCTCGGGCAGGTTTCTGC
Source organism: Platanthera guangdongensis (assembly GCA_039583875.1). NCBI lineage: Eukaryota > Viridiplantae > Streptophyta > Magnoliopsida > Asparagales > Orchidaceae > Platanthera > Platanthera guangdongensis. Next base: position 124,465,992 of record CM077164.1, read on the forward strand.
CTAGAATCTTTTAGTGGAGCTGACTGTATGTAGCCTTAATCGTTGAGTGAAATCTTAGGGTAGAAGTTCAGTTTTTTAGCTAAGTAAAAAAGAGTTGAGTGTGTTGAATGCACTCAACGCCTTGTTGTGTAGTCTGGGAAGCTAAGTATAAAAGCGTTGAGTGTGTTGAATTCACTCAACACCTTGCTGAGTAGTCTGAGAAGCTAAGTTAAAAAGCATTGAGTGCTTTGAGTGCACTCATCGCAGCGTTGAGTGTGCTGCATACACTCAACGCCTTACTGAGTTGTTTGTGACGCTAAGTGTAAAAGCGTTGAGTGCATTTAGTGCACTTAACGCGGTGTTGAGTGTGCTGCGTACACTCAACGCCATTAGTATTTGATGCTAAGTCAGAAAGCATTGAGTGCGTTGAGTGCACTCAATGCGGCATTGACTGTGCTGCTTACACTCAACGCCATCAGTATTTGATGCTAAGTCAGAAGGCGTTGAGTGTGCTGCATACACTAAACGTGGCGTTGAGTGTGATGTATACACTCGATGCCTTTAGGAATTTTGGAGTCACACACAAACACCAACGCTATGAGTCTTTATGTGATGAACGTTAACTGAATAATATTGTGTTGGAAGATTAACTATATTGAAGTTATTCTTTAAGTCAAGATTATTTCACTTAACATTAGGACTCATAGTATAGTAGTTGTTGACCGGAAATCTACATTCATTTGTTTCGGAGTTGGGAGTAATTTGTTTTTCAAAGTGAGAGTTATTTCTATAGTTAAGAGTTTCACTTGCACTAGCTTGCGATTTTCTACTCTATTTGATTAACTCAGCCTGTAGATAGTGGTTCATATTCAAAATTCTTTTGGGTTATAAATGCACTTTAGGAGTTGTGCTTTGCGAGTTTTAAAGCATTATTTTCGTAAGCATGTTGATTTTTATAGTTATTCTTTGTTCTTTTGTATGAGGTTATGTCTGTCTTCATTATATGCGATTGTGTTGTTTTTGAGAGTGGTGACAATAGATATGATATGAGTTTTATACTTAAACATAAATTCATTGAATGACTCGTTCATCTCTTCGATTTCAACTTTATAATTTTTGCATTCAACGCAGTGACTTTTCGGTGATGATTTTCCTAGACATAATTTATCGTTCTGTTCATTTGTAAAACGAAGCTCTTGTTTAAGAATCTTATATTTTTCTTTTAATTCATTATAATCTATACAAGGTGTAGAAATGTTATGTAAAGAGCAGTTGGGATGACAAGTCACATCAATAGTAGATTCTACATTAACATTTGCTTTTGAAAGGTTATTTTCTAAACGTAGTTTTGAATTAATATTTTTCAATTTCTTTATTCTACATCCTGCAGTGACTAGAATATGAAATGTAAACATAGTGTTGCATATACGAGAGAAGTTTTAACATCTTACAGTGCTCTTGGATGGGGCTACATTTGAGCATTGAGTTTCTTTGACACCTTCGTGAATTGCCTCATCCGTCCCAGAGATTTCGGCTTCTCTTTCTTGTGATAAGATCGTCATGCCTTTCTTCACAAATAGATCTTCACTTGGTTATTCACTCGGATCCATGAAAAGTGACTTCGACTCATCAACTGCAGTAAGGGAACAATAAGTAGATTCAAGAAATTTTCATATGTCATACGCAGCGGGAAACATATGAATGAGTTCAAATATTTCTACACCTATCCCACAGAATAAGCTATTCATGGCTTTCACGTTTGTGTGACACTCGTGTTTGGTCAGGTTACTTGGTGGCTTCATACACGTCATGTTCCACACCTTTATGTCTAGACTTATAAGGAATTTTTTAATTAACTCTTTCCACCCATCATAGTGTTCACCCACAAATAGTGGCGGAGCTAACGATTTATTTGTGTATAACATTTCATCCCCACTGGTCGATTCATAATCAGGGATGGCCATTATTCACGACGGTGAAACCGATTTGGAATAACCTTCCTCTGCTACCACTTGTTGGATTTAGTGGCCAACCATAGAGGCGGTGAATATGGTTTTTCGATAGATCCAACAGGAAGGGGAGGGAGTGCCTACTACTTGCTCTGTCCGCGCTAGGATCTACGCATAAAGGTTCAAAGCTAAGGTCATGTTGGCTAATCATAGGGTAAAAAATAGACATACTTAGTGTGAATTACACATGGGCAGACCACAACTTCCGCTATGTCATTTTACCCTCAAACTAACTTATCGAGAGGGGGTGGCACCATTTTTCAATGAATTCTTTTGTTCAGGATCGTTACAAGCTGATACCATTTGGGGAGTCTTATGCCCAGAACAGCAGCCTTGCAGGAGCGTAAACACACGGATTGACCGATACTACAAGACACCTATTCTACCGACCCTCACAATAATATCCATGCCAACCAAACAAAAAGAAATACACAGAAGTCATACCATCACAATAAGAAAATGTCCAAGCACAGTACAAGAGTAATAAGGAACTGCATTGGTTCCTTTAATATCAGAGTACAACAAAATTGCTCGAAGGTTACGCCTCAATGCTCAAACTCTCATCAGTCACCAACGACAATGAAGGTATCATCATATCAGGCCCTGTCCCCCTGGTCTGGCTACCCTCCTGCATAACATGATGTTGCTACCCTATCCGCTGGGTTTCGTCCAAAAATTATAGATGTTGCAACTGTTAGTATAAAGACTAAGTTGCTATCACATCCGCTCGCTCCAGCAATTCTTAGGAACCGGGCAAGAGAGAGGAAGAATGTACATTATATATATATATATATATATATATATATATATATATATATATATATATATATATATATATATATATATATATATATATATATATATATATATATATGCAGTAAGTACAAGCATATAGTATATTTATATTCATCATCAGAGTGGTAATAGCAATATAAAATAAGTAATAACATCATTCTACAATAACAATTCTGTAAGAGTATGAGTAAGCAACTACATTATATAATTCTACAACAGAAATATAACTTAACTTATAAAAAATGCCCATAGTGATTTATAAGTTAAGGATCGAATTTACAGAAAGTAACTCATCATATAAAAGTTCTCATACAAATTTATATGATAAGGATCTTATGCGGTGCAGTGCAATGTTATGATACGAATGTAACATGATGAGTCACTCATGCTCTCACACATGCACACTACTATGTCAACATAGTCTTTTAGTTCCCAATTTTCGAGTAGGTAGTTATAACATCCCTCAGACTTCTAAACACTTAGGATGGTTTTCTCATGACTGGGTCAAGATAAAACCCTGTGAAGCACAAAAGGGTTTGGGTGAACATGGGAATTAGGGTGTGAACCACCTTGGTATGTAATTAGCAGAACATCAAACACTAGCTTAGGGTTGACACTAGGGCTTCACCATGACTCCATAACCCCACCACAACATCTCTAACCGATTAGAGGGTCCATCAGGGCCATATAGACCCATTGGAGTCAACAAAAGATGTCAAGTTGACCAATGTCAACCTTAAGCCTAAGAAAGTCAACTTAGCTCAATTTGGGTCAATTGACCACCTAAGTGTCAAATGACTTCACCCGTAGTCTATTGGCATCATGGGGGACCAAATGGCCCCAAAAGCCCCTTGCCTAAGTCACCCAAGTGGCTAATTTTGACAAACTCAACCCATAGCTAATTATGCTCAATTTGGGCTAACCTAGCACAATCCAAGTGGGCTAAGATCAAATTAGTGTGGCCCATTGGTCTAGGAGGTGGAGTGGCACCTTTGGCGCCCACCAATTTCAAAGATTGGTGACAGGGAGAGAGAATGGGAGTTTCCCCAATTTGGAGGAGAGAGCAAATGAGAGCTTAATGGCCATCATGGCCATGGAGGCTCCATAACCCCCATTTTTTTGGGTCTTTTACTCCATTGAGGGAGAGGAGAAGTTTTCAAGGGGTGGTCAGCCATTGGTGTGGCTCAGCCTCCTTTATTTGGCTGAAACCAAAAAAGCCACATTATAGACATTAATGGAGTTTTTCAAAATTGAGGAGTTACAAGCCTCCTCTCCTCAATTCCCTCTTTAAGGACCTTCACCAGAGCAAGGGAAAGAGTTTCCCCCGATCCTTTCTAAATTCCATCAAGTTTGGTGTACAAGTTGTAGAAGAGCCAAAAATCGCTGGCCGGAAATGGTGAGGAGTAAAAGCACACGCATTCAAGCCACAAACTAGGTCCTCCTCTACTCCTTCATGGTTTAGATCTTAGGAATTATTAGAGCAAAGAATCGGCCTCAATTGAGCCCGATCGGGTGGAAGTTTTCCACTGTTTTTATGAGAAAATGAGGGTGTTGGGTTCTCCAGAATCTGCCATCTCCAGCGGCCAAACCACCTCTGGCAGATAGCCCTCACCTCAACGGAGATCGTCGTGACGGTGGTTGTAAGACCCCCTCCCAGAACACAAACATGGTCGAGGGGAGTCTTATGCCCAGAACAGCCGCCTTGTGGTGGCACCAACGCATGTGTTGGTCTGCACCACAAGCTGCCTATTCTGCCGGCCAATAAACAATATCATCTAATGAAAACCCAACTAAAAATATGAATTTGAAGTCAATCCACACATAAGTAAATTAGTCCAAAAGTACACCAAGAAAAGAAGCTACAACAAGCTTCTAAAATATCAGAGTACGGGTAAAACTTTCCCAAAAGGCCTACATCATGAGTCTCTCAACTCACATCGGTCACTAACAGTATCGAAGGCACCATCCCTTCAGGCCCTGTCATCCTGTACTAGTTGTCCTGCTGTATGACTTGCTGCTTTCCTGTCTACGGGGTTTCCTCCTAAAAAGGAAGACGTAGCAATCATTAGTCAAAAAGACTAAGAGGCTATCACATCCACTCCTCCAACGACTCCTGGACACCGGGCGGAGAAAGGAACAAGGGTACAATATATTTATATAAGCAGTTGTACAAACAAGTGGAGTATGAATACATGTCAGGAGTACAATAGATGTAATGTAACATAATATTATCAACATTCTATTCTAGCAATTCTACTCAAGATATATCAATCCACTTAAGCATATAGATTTACAACATGAAAGTAACTTATCTTATAAGAATTCCCATATAAACTTAAAGGTTAAGGATCGGCTCAACAATATAGTAACTCATCGTATAAGAGTGCTCATACAAACTTATATGATGAGGATCTTGTGTATGCAAAGCAATGTAATGACATGAAGGCAACGCAATGACTCACCCATGATCATGTACATGCAACTGCTATGTCATCACAGACTTGTATTTCCCTCTTTTCGAGCATGTAGCTAACCTCTCAGGCATCAACCGTCGTGGCCATACAGTGACAGTAGAGCGGGCATATCCACTAATAGGCTGGCATCCACACTACATGGCCTAGGACTCTGTACGCCTCAATGTTAAGGACACAACAACGAAGCTCACCTACGTACTACGACTCAGCGGGAGTCTCGGGTAGATGTGCACTGAGAACCAAGCCCCGAACTGGCCATTGTTGTGACCCGAAAGGAGCCTCGGAAGAATCATGAGGACCAAGACCAACCGTCCACTTGGCACGGAAGGACCCCCGAGAATGAGCACCTAGGACCTAGCCCAACCACCCAAAGTCTATCTGTCAGATCCCATCAGTGTGACGATTGGGGAGCCCATAAACCTGCCACACTATCCTTAACCCAGGATTACGACGTCGTGTGTCAACTCACACCGCATGCAATTTCACATCATCGTGGCACAGGAGGAGCCTCGAAAAATGCACGAGTACCAAGACCAACCATCCACTTGGCACAGAAGGAGCCTCGGGAATGAACATCAAGGACCAAGCCCAACTATCCACTTGTGTCTCTTCTCAGCATTTCCAAACCAGTGCGATCAAACACCCTCACTTACACCATTCATCCAAGACCACAACCATTTGTTCGTAATAGTCATTACTGAAAGAATTGGTCTCAAGATATCCTAAACACCTAGAGGGGGGGGTGAATAGGTTCAATTCCTTTTTATTAATACAGACAGTATATTTTACTAGTAATTAATCTATGAAACAACTATTTCAGCACAGCATAAAAACAAACACATCTGACACAGATTGCACATAGATTTATAGTGGTTCCCCAAGAGATGGGTACATCCACTTTCCCCCTTCGCCTATCTAGCAGTATACTAGATTCGGCCTAACTTCCTTCTTCTTTCTCAGATCCTCAGATCTTACAACTCCGAACCTGAAAGGATACTACAGTTCACACTTCACCAAGTGCTACAACTCAGATTCTTCTAGAGAATCCTACCTCAGAGTGAGTCCACACTCCAACAACTCAGGCAATCCAGCCCTACCTCAGCCTCTTTCACCAGGCCTACAAGTCAGAGAAATTAATCCTCTACCTCAGGCACTCATCCCTACCTCAGCCTTTATAGATTTAGGCTTACAACATAGAGAGATAACTCTCCTACACTCAGATCTATAAAAGATCCTACAGAGAAAATTGATTAAAAAATAATAAATCCTTCACCCAGGTAGAGAGAGATTGGGTTGAAGGTTTCTTGATCAGTTCTTGTTAGATCTGATTGCTTTGGATTGAACCTGTCTTAGCTTCTTCAAAGCTTCATGAATTTGAACAAAGTAAGGTTGATCTTCTTGTGAAGTTGGAGATGATCCTCAATCCGACTTCCTTCTTCTATTCAGATGTGGCTCTGAATTCTTCTTACAGACTTTTTCAGGATCTGCCATTGACTTGTTGATTTCTAGATGAAGACTTTTCTTCTTCTTAGTTGTTAGTTCTCCTTTTGATTATAGAACATGTCTTTATATAGACTCCATCAGAGGTTACCGGCTGATCCGGTTCTTAACGGCCTTCTGATAGCTCTGTCAGATGTAACTTCTTTGTTGGTTGTGATAGCTGTCAAGTTTCTAGTCATGATATCTGATACTTTATTGAACTTCAACTCTACAGCAAAGTGTCGAGACAATACTTCAAATGTATCGACACAAATAGATCATGTGTCGAAACAATCCTTGGTGATGTCGACACAGCTCACATAATGTCAACACAACTCTTCTTTTTCTTCTTGACACAGCTTCTGTGGAATGTGTCGACACAAGTCCTGTGTGTCGACACAACATCTTCTAGTCTCGACAAAGTTGGTGGTGACAGAATTCTGGTGTTTGTCGAGACAAGTCCTGTGTGTCGACACAATTGTTGTCGATAGAATTCTGGAATGTGTCGACACAAATCCTGTGTGTCGACAAAGTTGTTGTCGAACAGATTTTCTGTGTGTCAAAACAAGTCCTGTGTGTCGACAGAATCTAGCTCCTGATGTCGACACAGCTTTTCCCAAGTGTCAACACAATTCTTCTCAAGTGTCGACACTTGTACTTAGAAAAATTTTCTGCATTTCCTTAACCTGCATATTGAAACTCAACAACCCATCAAAAGTACATTGATGAATATCATTGAGTAAGGTGAGACTTCTCCAAATCTTTTATACATTTTTCCAATATACCGAACAATATCCCCCTATTTGGAGAAGTCATAACCCTTAGTCAATGATATACATCACTTATAATAAAGCAAAGATTATGATGTAAACAAGTATTTCAAAGACAAGAGTAACCATAAGTAGTTATAGCATGTATCAATATTATCACAGAATATGTTATAACATAATAAACATGCATCATAAACTTTTAAGTATCCAATATCACATAAAGACTAAACCAAGGAATTTTATTAATATATGTTCAGAATAACAATGATTTATTCCAAAATTTTATATTAACCCAAGCCTAGACCATATAATTCTTGGATTGATCATGCTCCTTGATAACAATTCTTTTGTCAGACTGAATCCTAGCTTGTACATTAGCTTCAGTATCATCAGCCGGCTTCTTTCCTATAAGATCCTTCTTCTTCAGCTCTTCAGCCTTGACCTTTTGCCATTCAAAATAATGATAAGGCTTTGGAAAGTATTTGCTTGGCTCCACAGAAGTTACAGGTATCTTTCCAGCTTTGAGATCTCTTCTGAACTAATAAATGGCATCTTACCGCTTCTGATACTTGCTCCATTCTTGTTCAGAATATCACTTGCGTCTATCATGCTTGTTGTCTTTAACAACTTGCCAGGCAGTGAGAATAATGTTTCTGGAGGTGGGGCTCCATCTTTCGAAATCAGGCTTTAATTCAGCTAGCTCTCTAAACCTTTACTTGGAAAATTGAGCTTCTTGTTCTCTTTTCAAAGAAACTTCAGACATTTCAACCTTCTCAATAATGACATTCTGTACCTCCTGTGGAGGACTATACATTTGTTGAACTGCAGATTAAATACCCTCAAAATCAGCAGGTGGATAAATAATTTGACCTACTTTGATGCAGTAGCCCCGAGACGACCCCTCTCGGTTGTCCTAGCCAGAGGACCACGTTCTGGCGACCACTGCCGGGCTGCAGCCCAAGCACCCCACCCATGACCGCGCCTATTCTCAACACGGCAGAATGTTGGGGCGAGGTCTCGAACCCGGCCCCCTTGATAAAGAGCTTTCCTAACAGCTCTCATCACCAACTGAGCTGTAGCTCAGTTGGTGATGAGAGCTGTTAGGAAAGCTATTTATCAAGGGGGCCGGGTTCGAGACCTCGCCCCAACATCCCGCCACGCTGAGAATAGGCACGATCATGGGTGGGGTGCTTTGGCTACAGCCCGACAGTGGTCTCCAGAACGTGGTCCTCTGGCTAGGCCAACCGAGAGTGATCGGCTCGGGGCTACTCCATCAAAAAAGTGCACTTTTTTGATGGAGTAGCCCCAAGCCAACCCCTCTCGTTTGGCCTAGCTAGAGGACCACGTTCTGGAGACCACTGCCGGGATGTAGCCTAACCACCGCACCCATAGTCGTGCCTATTCTCAGTTCAGCGGGATGTTGGGGCGAGGTCTCGAACCCAGCCCCTTGATAAAGAGCTTTACTCAGTTGGTGATGAGAGATGTTAGGAAAGCTCTTTATCAAGGGGGCTGGGTTCTAGACCTCGCCCCAACATCCCGCCGCGCTGAGAATAGGCGTGGTCATGGGTGGGGTGCTTGGGCTGCAGCCCGGCAGTGGTCGCCAGAATGTGGTCCTCTGTCTAGGCCAACCGAGAGGTGTCGACTCGGGGCTACTGCATCATACTTCCTGCAGAACCCCTTCATTTAAAGCCGGTTGAATCCTTGATTCAGCAGTGTTATCATCATCATACAGGGGGTGGATAACCAAGAGTTTCTCTGATAGCATTAGTGATCCATTTAGCAAGATCAGAGCCTGTATTGACTAATACTCTCTCCCCCTTTATGACATCTCTTTCAATATGGTCTCTGAAATCATCCTTTCAAAATCTAATCTGATTAGCTAGGTAATTGGTGCCTTCTTTATAGAATGATCTGAATTTCTGGAGTTGATCAAACTCAGATTTAGCTTTAACCATGTTGGCAGTGAAAGCAGTGGCTATATTCTGGAGTTCTGTGACAATAACATTGTGGGATTTTGTTAGATTGTCATTCATTCTAATTTGGTTTTCCAGAACATAGCCTTGTTTAACTACTATGTCATCTATTTGTGTCCTGACCTCCTATTATTGCTTGGACAAATAGACTACCACATTACCTCCCTTATGGAAGTAATCTGTCATTTCATTTTTATGTAAATTCACTTTAAATCTGATAGATTTGATATCTTGGGCCAGCTGAAGTTGCAATCCTTATTGCTCTCATAACCATATTTTTCAAGTGCATGTCTTTGTTCATCCATCTTTACTTGCAGTTGCAGTAGAAGTGAACTGAAGTCTACTACTGGAGCTGTAGTTTGTGGAACAGTGTGCAAGGCTTTCTTATAGCTTGAACTCCTATTCCTGAGCTCCACAAATTTGCTCTTCTTATACCTAGAGGCTTCTTCATGTTTAGAATAATCAGATGAACTTGCTATGTTCATAGTGTCTTCTGGACTTGAGGCAATAATGGGCATCTCTTGCTCAATTCTTGAGTGCTCCTCCTCAATCCTTATTCCTATCAAATCAGGAAATAACTCTTCTAATATTACTTCTTGGTTTATTTGAACGGGAGGAATAGCTTGCTCTTGCTCAGCAGATTGTCCTCCTTCAACTTCAAAAGGTTCTTCCCTTATAATGTCATCCTTAGGGACATTGTCTTGGTTATTTTTATCAATATCAGTCATATGCACATCTAGTGCTTCATTTTCAGTGTCTATAGCTGCATGATTTTTGTCCTGGACTACCTCAAGTACTGATTGAGCAGTTGCTTCACTGTCCAATTCAGCCATTTGGTTAATTGGCTTTTGTACATGAGCTTCCTTTGAAGGTGATGGTAGTGGTTGAGCTGGAACTAGAGAAAGCTCATTAGCTCCCCCTTGATGAGGCTCTTCTTGGACTTGATCTAGTTGGATGTTGACTGCAGGAATCTGCTCCCCCTGCACCTAACTATCATTCCAAGTTTCTTGAGCAGGAGATTTGCTAGTCCTTTCTGCTTCTTCTTCATCTGAGCTGAAAAAAATCATTTCTTCTGAATCACTAGAAGATTCAGTTGCCTTAGAGGCTATTTTCTTCTTTTTTTGAATCTACTTTAACTATTTTTGATGTGTAGAAACATCTTTGGATAGTACCCTATCACATCTGGACAGTATCTGTAAGTCCATTCTTCTTATGTGATTAATCTTAGAACCTGCAGATTTATTTATCACTTCTGGTATATTCTCAGCCAGATATAGGCTCAGTATTCTTCCCAGATTAGGTTTCTTGATTCCTTATTTGATCTTGTCAAAAACAACAGCAGACCAGTTTATTTTCACCTTGAATATCACTGTTGTCATTAGATTGAATATATAGGCTGAAATCCTATCATGTCCTCCGGATTTGCACAGAATAACTTTCCCTATAATTTCAGAAAGAAACTTGTCCTTGGAATTCATTCCCTTCCTGTTCATGGATGATCGAATCTTGGTAGTGTGATCCAGTCCACACCATTGGAGAGCATCTTTTGTCATGGAGGATGCTATGTCATCCTCTTCCTTAATCTTGGGAAGTTGAAGTGTTTTTCTTAAGCTTGTATGTGTTAGTTATACCTTTGTTCCTTGAACTGACGACTTAATTTTCATGCCCGTCAAATCCATGGATGCCGACGAGTAGAATTCAAGAACTTCCTTTTTCCATATCATTATAGGTTTTGAGACCAAGTACTCCAATCCATTTTTGTGATTAGGGTAATCACGGCTTTGATGTCTCGCGTGGCAGTCTCAAACGCATGACGAACTAGTTCATAGCCCTCATTGATGTTCTCTTCCAGCTTGGGCGCCATTAGGGATGCGAAAGAGAGAGTGAAGAAGGAAGATGAAGGCTTGTCGACACAAAGATTTGGTCTCGTTAGTACTGAGAGCGTAGTCGACAGTGTTTTACTTCTACCTATTTATATGTTTCTAAACAAAGAAGGTCAAAAGGCGGGTTGAAATAAGTTTATTGTGTCGACACTGTTGAGATTGTGTCGATAAAGACTATTAAAGTCTCGATAGAGAATGTAAAGATAGTATAATACTATGTGTCGACACCATCTGCGATATGTCGACATATATAATCTTAAGAGTCTACACTAATGTCTGTGTCTCGACACAGACGACTGTATATATCGACACAAATATCTAAGTGTAAGTAGAGCTATATGTCGACACCAAATTCTAAGTGTCGACACAATCTTCTTGATGTGTCGACAAAATTTTCCTTATGTATCGACACCAACTACTAAGTGTCGACACAGATGTCTTTATGTGTCGACACAAATTTACTTAGTCAAATTTGTCATTCTTATTCCAAGTTTAGCATGTCTAATTCAATTTAAAAATAATTGAATTTAGTTTCATCCAGTGATTTGGTGATCATGTCAGCAATTTGAAAATTAGTATTGACAAATTCTAAAATTATATCTTCCTTTTCAACATGATCTCTAAGGAAATGAAATCTTATTTCTATGTGCTTAGTTCTGCTATGAGAAACAGGATTTCTAGCAATAAAAATTGCACTAGTAAAATCACAAAATAATGGAGTTCTACTTACCTGGATGCCATAATCTTCAAGCAGATGTTGTATCCATAATAGCTGAGCATAACAACTACCTGCAGCTACATATTCAGACTCAGTAGTGGATATAGCCACACTTGTCTTCTTTTTGCTGCTCCATGACACCAATCTTCCACCTAGGAACTGACATGTTCCAGTTGTACATTTCTTGTATTCTTTGTATCCTGCATAGTCTGCATATGAATAACCAGTTAGTATAAAATCTTTATTCTTAGGATAACAAAGGCCTAGATTTGGTGTTCCTTTAAGATATCTCAAAATTCTTTTGACTGTAGTATAATGGGATTCTTTAGGGCAGGCTTGATACCTAGCACAAACACATGTAGCATACATGATGTCTGGTCTACTAGCAGTTAAGTATAAAAGGGATCCAATTATCCCTCTATACAAAGACTCATCTACAGGTTTTCCAGCATCTTTGCCTATAGGCATACTTGACCCCATTGGAGTTCTCATGGTGGAGGCTGACTCCATACCATATTTCTTAATCAACTCCTTGGTGAACTTAGACTGGGATATGGACAAGCCATCATCAGTCTGTCTAACTTAGACTCCCAAGAAGAATTTCAGCTCACACATGCTGCTCATCTCAAACTTCCCTTGCATAAGTTTAACAAACTTTCTACAAAGGTTATTTTCTGTTGATCCAAAGATAATGTCATTAACATATATCTGGACTAAGCTGATCATGCCTTTTGATTCCCTTAGGAATAGAGTTTTGTCTATTTTCCCCCTTGGGAATTTATTCTCAATGAGGAATATAGACAATGTTTCATACCAAGCCCTAGGGGCTTGTTTCAAACCATACAGTGCTTTCTTAAGCCTATACACATAATTAGGATAGAGTGGATGTACAAAACCTGAGAGTTGTTCAACATAAACTTCCTTCTTTAAGTCACCATTCAAAAATGCTGACTTTACATCCATCTGAAATACCTTGAACCCTTGATAAGCTGCATAGGCAAGGAATAGCCTTATTGGTTCCAACCTTGCCACTGGGGCAAATGTCTGGTCAAAATCTATTCCTTATTCCTATCTATAGCCCTTTGCCATCAGCCTTACGTTTTTCTTAACTATAATATCATCTTCATCTAACTTGTTCATGTAGATCAACTTAGTCCCTATGACATTGTGATTCTTTGGTTTAGGAACCAACTTCCAGACTTTGCATCTTATGAATTGATTCAGCTCTTCCTGTATGACATCAATCCAATTTTGGTCTTGTATGGCTTCTTCAAATTTCTTGGGTTCCATCTGGGATAGGAAACTTGGGCAAAGGACTGTGTTCATGTTCTTGCTCCTTATCTGAACACCATGACTTGGTTCATCAATAATTTGGTGTACTAGATGATCCTTTAGATGTCTTATTGCTGGAAACAATCAATCTACACCTTGATTTTCTTCAATCTCCTCACCATGCTATACTTCATTGTCCTCATCATCAGCTTGTGGGTCTTGTACTCCCCCTGGACAGCATCCATCATTTTCTTCATCCTGCCTTGCATGTTGGTCTTCATTAATGATTAGCTTGTCCATCTTTTCCTTCAAACCTGTAGAGCTATAAGAAGTACTAGACAGCTTACAGTTGATTAGTTTAGTTTCATCAAAAAATATATAGACAGATTCTTCTACAACTTGAGTAGTCAAGTTGTAGACTCTGTATGCCCTATTGCTGTTGTTGTACCCAACAAATATCCCTTCTTGGGATTTGGCAGAAAACTTAGTTAAATAGTGCTTGCCATTATAAATAACATAAATCTTGCTACCAAAGATTCTAAAATACGTTAAATTTGGTTTTCTGCCTTTCATAATCTCATAGGGTGTCTTCTTATGGCTTTTGGTGATGGAAGACCTATTGAGAACAAGACATGCAGTGTTTACTGCCTCGGCCCAGAAATATTCTGGGAGAGAAGTGTCACTTAGTAGGGTTCTACCAGCTTCAATAAGAGTCTTATTCTTTCTTTCAACAATACCATTTTGCTGGGGAGTTCTAGGTGAGGTGAACTCTTTATGAATCCCTAGTTCTTCACAAAATCTTATCATGCATTCAGACTGAAATTCAGTCCCATGGTCACTTTTGATTTTGACCAATGAATTGTTAAGTTCATTCTGAATTTGCCTAACAAAATTGTGGAAGATAGTAGGGGTTTCAGATTTCGGCCTCAGGAAGAAAACCCATGTAAATCTAGAATAACCATCCTCAACCACAAATGTGTAGAATTTCCTACCTAGACTATAAACTGGCATAGGACCAAATAAATCCATATGCAGAAGGTACAAACACCTCACTAAGTCTTTGGTACAAGACTGTGGAAGGAGGTCTTAGTCTGTTTGTCTTTTTGACAAGCTGAACACACACCCTCCTGGATGCACTTGACCTGAGGACAGTTCCTCACAAACTCCATACTATAGAGTTGGCCTATTGACTTTTAATTCAGGTGAGCCAGCCTCTTATGCCATTTGACACAATGAGATGCTTTCTCATCTGCAATTAGATAAATAGGAGAGTTCTTATTCTCACAATCAAAGTTGAGACTATAATCCTTTCCATTTCTATAACCTGACAAGATGACCTCTTGATCACTTGTCCTTCTAATCTGATACACATTCCTAATAAAAGAGGTGTCATAACCAAGATCACTCAGTTGGCTTATGCTTATTAAGTAATGTTTCAGACCATTCACATAAGCCACTTGGGTGATAGTGATAGAACTATTAGAAATGTTACCAAACCCTTTGATGACCCCCTTTTCAGATCCACCAAAGATCACTTTGGATCTATTCTGTATGTGAGATTAGTCCTTCAGCATCCCTCTTATTCCAGTCATGTGCCTGGAACATCCACTGTCCAAGTACCATATTGGGGTATGGCCACTTGACTCACCTGCATCAAATAAAATTACTTAACCTTAGAACCCCAATAATTATTGGGTTCTAGGTTCAGGTTAGACTGAAACTTGACATGCTTGCCTGCAGCCTTTCTCACAGGTAAGCTGATATTCTTTCTAATAGTAGTGTTGTGCAAACAATCAATGGCATAATGACCCACTTTGCCACAACAACAGCACTTATATCTATTATATCTTCTTTTGAGTACAGTCTTAACAGCATTGCTGTTAGCAGTCCTTAAAGCTGTAGGTACAGCGGTCCTTTTACAGAGTGTTGGGGCTGGTGCAACAAACATTGATGATTCATTAAGAACATGGGGTATTTGATCATGGGCATCCCTATTAGCATTTCCACCCTTGTCATTCAGAACACCAAGCTTACAGTGACAATGTGTAATGTAATGGTCATACTTGTTAGTAGGCTTCATCACTTTACTTAAAGAAATAGGGGGTTTGAAGGCTAGTGGCTGAACTAGCGCTTTGCCTTTTCCTTTAGAATTAGTTGCCCTAGTTTTCCCTTGAAGCCTAATCCTGTCTTACCATTTTGGAGGATGAAGTCATCAATTAAGGGTAAGACTGATTTTGGCTTTGAGAATTTAGCCACAAGGTCCTTCTCTCTCTTAAGTCTGACTTCCAGACTTTTGATTTGATCATTTTTGAATGTAATTGTAGCTATCTAAATAAAAGTTATATTTTTCAATTTGGTAACTTCATTCATCTTCAAATCCAGCATCTTTGCTGAATCTGATGCAGCGAATTTAAGAGATGCAATTTCATTAGCCTGTTCCTTGTTAAGAATTCTACTTCTCTTAAGAGCTTGCAACAAATCACCATACTCATCAACTAGTTGATGAACATCCCACTCAGATTCAGAATAATCCTCATCTCTTGATGCAGATGCTTCTGATTCTAATTCAATGTAATAATCAGAAACTGAAGATAGGTTATTTATCTTACTTGGACCAGGCTTATCCTAGCACTGATCTTCCTCAGATATAGCCATCAGCCTTTTACAATGAAGATCTTCAATCCCATTGATGGAGTCCAGCATTTGCAAGAACTCAGATTCTACTGGATCCTCTTTAGTTGTGAACAATCCTATATAGGCTTCAGCTTCAGTCTCTTCTCCTGAATCTAATGATGATGAGTCAGTCCAACTCTTCTGCTTCTTTGCAACTAAGGATCTCTCCTTCTTGCCTTTATTTTGTTGCCTCATTTTATCTTTAAATTCCTTTTTTTTATCAGGACAATCAGCTATGACATGTCCTGGCCTGTTGCAACAATAACAAACAATTTTAGATGAAGTTTGTTTACTGGGATTAGAGACATACCTGTCATCCTTTGATGTTTTCTTCTGCTTGTAATAGTCATCCTTGGATAAGGATGAAGATGACTTTGATCTCTATTTCTTCTTCTTCATGAATCTTTGAAACTGCCTTGTGAAGACAGCAAAGTCTTCATCAAATTTGTGACTGTCTGAAGTGTTGATGTAAGAATTTTCAGATTCCACTTCAGCCATTCTCTTGGGAGGAGAAGGTGACTTTCTCCTGCCCTTTCTTGTGGCTTCAGCCTTAAAAGCAACTGACTTCTCTCTGTATTCAGACTTATTGCTTTTCTCCTCCTCCTTTCTGGCAGTGAGCTGTATCTCATAGGATAATAGTTTTCCAAATAAAGTTGGTGGAGGTGTATCTGCAAGCCTGGCCACCTCTCTGATGGCACATATTTTAGTATCCCAATCCTTGGTTAGTGATCTGAGAAACTTGTCATTTAATTCATAAGTGTTAAAGACTCTTCCATATGTCATTAGCTCATTAACAATTCTAAAGAATTTCTTATAGCATTTAGCTATGCTATCTGTCTTAGCTTGTCTAAAGCTTTCATACTCTTGATTTAATATAGACTTCCTATCCTCTCTCACTTCTTCTGTTCCCTCCATGTAGACAATAAAAGTGTCTCACATCTCCTTGGAGGTTTTGCAATGGACCAGATTCTGGAATGTAGAGTCGTCTATGGCACTCACAATTATGTTATGTGCCCTCTTGTTTAATGTTACTAGGATAATCTCTTCCTTAGTCATTTCTGAATAACTTTTTGGAGTCTTGAGTTTAACATCTAGAACTGATATGTTCATAGGAATAAATGGCACTTCTAGCACTGTAATGTAAATTCTTGGATCAGATGCTTCCATGAACAATCTGACCCTCTCTTTCCATTTGCCGAAATTTTCTTTCCTACAGATAGGAAGTTTCATAGATCCAAGTTCCTTCTGATTCTCGCCTGAACCCATTCTGTCTAACTGATAACTGCGTTATAGATCAAGTCAAACTGTTAAGTCTAATCTTGAGCAACCTGGCTCTGATACCACTTGAAAGAATTGATTTCAAGATATCCTAAACACCTAGAAGGGGGGGTGAATAGGTTCAATTCCTTATTATTAAGGCAGACAGTATATTTTACTAGTAATTAATCTATACCACAACTATCTCAGCATAACCTAAAAACAAACACAACCAACATATATTGCACACAGATTTATATTGGTACTCCAAGAGATGGGTACATCCACTTTCCCCCTTCGCCTATCTAGCAATATACCAGATTCGGCCTAACTATCTTCTTCCTTCTCAGATCCTCAGATATTACAACTCAGAACATGAAAGGTTCCTACAGCTCACACTTCACCAAGTGCTACAACTCAGATTCTTCCAGAGAATCCTACCTAGAGTGAGTCCACACTCCTACAACTCAGCAATCCAACCCTACCTCAGCCTCTATCACCATGCCTACAACCTAGAGAAATTAATCCCCTTCCTCAGGCACTCAGCCCTACCTCACCCTTTATAGATTTAGGCTTACAACTCAAAGAGATAACTCTCCTACACTCAGATCTATAAAAGATCCTACAGAGAAAATTGATTATAAAAAAATAAATCCTTCACCCAGGTAGAGAGAGAATGGGTTGAAGGTTTCTTGATCAGTTATTGATAGATATGATTGCTTTAGATCCAACCTGTCTTAGCTTCTTCAAAGCTTCTTGAATTTGAACAAAGTAAGATTGATCTTCTTGTGAAGTTGGAGATGATCTTCAATCTAACTTCCTTCTTCTATTCAGATGTGGCACTGAATTCTTCTTGCAGACTTGTTCAGGATCTGCCAGAGACTTGTTGATTTCTGGATGAAGACTTCTCTTCTTCTTCTTAGTTGTTAGTTCTCCTTTTGATGATAGAACATGTATTTATATAGACTACATCCGAGGTTACCGGCTTATCCAGTTCCTAACGGCCTTATGACAGCTCTGACAGATGTAACTGCTTTGTTGGTTATGACAATTGTCAAGTCTCTAGTCATGTCATCTAATATTTCATTGAACTTCAACTCTGCATCAAAGTATCGAGACAATACTTCAAATGTGTGGACAAATAGATCATGTGTCGACACAATCCTTGGGGATGTCAACACAGCTTACATAATGTCAACACAACTCTTCTTTTTCTTCTTGACACAGCCTCTGTGGATTGTGTCGACACAAGTCTTGTGTGTCGACACAACAGCTTCTAGTCTCGACAAAGTTGGTGTTGACAGAACTCTGGGGTTTGTCGGCATAAGTCTTGTGTGTCGATACAGTTGTTGCCGACAGAATTCTGGAATGTGTCGACACAAATCCTGTGTGTCGACACAGTTGTTGTCGACAGATTTTCTGTGTGTCGACACAATCTGGCTCCTGGTGTCGATACTGCTTTCCCCAAGTGTCGACATAATTCTTCTCAAGTGTTGACACTTGTACTTAGAAACCTTTTCTGCATTTTCTTAACTTGCACATTGAAACTCAACAACCCATCAAATAAACATTGATGAATATCATTGAGTTAGGTGAGGCTTCTCCAAATCTGGTACATATTTTTCCAATGTACCCAACAATTACCAATTATATACCGCATAATCAAGCCAAACTCATCATTATTCAACTCATTTCCACTGTCAAGTATGTCCTCATCATTTCACATATTTTAATCATTCCCACCTTGCCAACTCGCCAATCCGTTCATTCTCTAATCTTCACCACATCACCTCAATTAAGTACATATTCCACATCATTTGATCATTAGGGATATATCCAACAATGTTATTAACATGATTTATCACAACCACATTTTGACAACATTTCAACAAAAAATTAACGTTAATGTACTATGATCTCTCTACCAAACCCAAAGCCGATACAAAACAAACAGGAAAATTACATGAGCAGGAATGAATACTCTATAACAAATTCAAATGGGGATTCCCGAGGCTACAAGAATCCGGTGAAGGAATTCAACTCCTCGTTGGAAAGGTATTTCCAAGGGCTGCGACTTTCGTGTTTAGTAGAGAGTCCAGATCTGGCCGCATTGTGTCTGAAAACAGACTCGCAGGTTGTTACGCGCAGAAAACAGATTTCTGCGTGCATCTTAAAGCAGATCGAAGCACAACGGTTCGTCTTCTCCCTTCAACCAAACTTTCAAATAACGTCCATAATTTCTCCTCCCTTATTCACCCTCATAAGGTCACTTCTCTTCACGAAACAAATCCACAAACTGCATTCAAAGTGAGGGAAAGGTTGAAGACTCTAAATCCTAAGAAACAAGTCCTAGCATGGCCTTTTTATAGAAACCTTCTTCTCACAAATCAAGACCTTTTTGAGTCGATATCTCTCCTAAAAATATTTAAAGATCTAGCACCAAGGGACAGGGTAGGAATCTCAGCTTGTTTCTAGCATTTTCGGCCATGGATTTTGTCACCCTTCTCGGCGGCATCTTCTTCTCCTTGGTCGTTGTTAGTTTTTCACGGGAAGAAGATTGGCTCCAGCACCTTCTTCCTCTACAGTAGTTTCTTACAACAATGGCTTGGAAGGAAGACAAGAAACGGCTAGGGTTTCTCCCCATTTCATTATATTTTTGTTATTTCTTTTTCATAATGCAGGGTTCCATATGTGCCTCCCCGAACTCGTATAAGGGAAGCTTCTACCCTCTCTTTTACTTTTTGTGCATATTTTATTTTGTAAATTATTTTTCCGCATACTTTGCTTGCAACATTGGGGATAATATTGGATTTGAGTATGGGAGTATTTTCTTATTCTTCTATTTCTGCACTTTTATATTTTGCAATAATAACAAAAATCATCAAAAATAAAAAAATTGCAAAACTTAAAAATTCCAAAAACAAAATGTTCTCCTTGTTTTTTATAAAGAAAAAATCAAAAAAAAACTATAAAACAAAAAAAAACAAAATTGTTTCTCCTTGTTTTAGCAAGCCCACAGCGTTCAACTCATCGAACCAACCACCTTATTAAGAGTCTGTTCGTGGGTCAATATCTAAAAAGTCAAAAAAACTTTTTTCTCCTTGTTTTAGCAAGCCCGCGATGTTCGACTCATCGAACCAACCACCTTAATAAGAGTCTATTCGCGGGCCAATAACTAAAAAGTCAAAAAAAATTTTGTTTACTTTGTAAAATTTTTATAAATACTTTGATAAACAAAAAATAAAAAATCAAAAATCCTAAAAAGATGATAAACAAAAATTCAAAAAAAAGATGATAATTAAAATTCCAAAAAAATGTTAAAAACTATAAAAATTCCAACAAAAAAATATTTTGTTAATGATGTAACGAATAAATTGAATATCTCAATTCTTAACCCTTTTCGCTCTTCAAAAATTCAATTCTGAGTTACTTTATATGCGAATTCTATTAATTTTTTGCTTACTATTCGTTTATTAATTGGAGTTCGATAGTTTTAGATATCTGGGGTTAAGTTTTAAAAATATTCTTATGCTCATTTTTATTTTAGATAAGGTACCTGTTTTCAGAATTACTTCTACTTATCTAAATAGTTGCATATTTATTTTGTTAGAAATAACAATCTTAGATTTCAAGTTATGATACTTAAGGCTTTTTTTAGAAATATGAGAACGTTTAATTTATCAAGTTTGCTCTCAAAAACCTTTTTATTAAACCTAGTTTTATTTTTGAACAAGCACGTATCACATTTGTTTCATGTCATACTTGGCATGATTTCGATCTTTAAAAGATCATATGTCAATGAGAATAAGATTTCATTCTGTAAACATAGGCATCCAATATTTAAAAAGATTATATGTTATGGGATAAGAGAACAAAATTCATTACTCCTATTCATATACATTGGATTATTATGAAGATTGTAAAAAAAAATTGTTATGAAAAATAAGATTTCGTTTTCCTAACATCCATTTTTAAGCCAAAAAAAATCATTAGAGGTTCGAGCGAAAAAATATACCCTCACCTGTAAAATTCAAGCCTTCTTCATATAATAAACTTTTTGCTATCTATTTGATCGTATCAGAAGTTTTTAACTGAAACTTTTACTTTATTTAAATTTTTGGCATAATTTAGGATTTAACTATAAAACCCCGAATATTTATTTAGATCTTTCTTTCAATTAAGTCAAGCGGTAGCTTAACTTAGTATTTCTTTAATTCATTATAAGTTCATCTCCAACTTTTGCTCTGGAATAACAAAAGCTTAAGTGTGGGGGTATTTGATGAGTTGTAAAAATACGCATTTTTATGTACATTAATTAGTCGTTTTCATTTATTTTCGTCATGTTTACCTATTTTTATTTAATAAATTGCTCCTTTTATTATAAATATTTTGTTAACTTATTTTATTTTATTTTTCAGAAAAAATACAAAAATCTGCCAAACACAGTAATATCACGCCCGTGTCCTTACCGGTCACTCCCGTGACCTGGGCGTGACATGTCAAATTTCAGTAAATCAGCGAATTTGAAGAAAAATCATGTGACACGCCTGACCACATGCCCGTGTCCAAGGACACGCCCCGTGCTCTAGGTCCGTGACAGCCAGCCCGACATTTTGTGCTCGACGTTCATCGAGCCGATAGGGACATGCCCGTGTCCAATTATTCGACACGCCTGTGTCATTCCCGATCGGCGATCACAGCTCCAGCTCGATGATTTTCAGCTCAACGTTCGTCGACCAACATAGCGAAATGCCCGTGGTAGCCTGACACGCACTGTGTCGAAGCCCGTGACCATCTCTCGACATTCTTCACTAGACGATCGTCGACTCAACTGACACGCCCGTGTCAAGATGCCACACGGGCGTGTACTCCTCCACCTGGCCAGACAAACCGCGGCCGGCGACTTTCGATGCAAACGACGACCAGTTCAACCTCCCGACACGCCCATAGTCACGCCCATGACAAGGGGCGTGAATGCCACATGGACCTCCCAAAGTCAACAACGTCGTCAAATCGCCAAATTCTGTTAATAAATAAAGCCGACACGCCCAATGTCAAGCCCGTGACCTGGGGTGTGATCGCCGAGTTTTCAGCCACAAAGTCAAAATCTCTAGTCAATTCACGGCCTCCATATGTACAGTGTCGACACGCCCCCTGAGACGCCCGTGTTAGAGGGCATGTCCGATGAAATTTTTTGTCTATAAATTACAGCCTTCTGCCTGATCTCCTGTTCCCTTTTTCCTGAACAATTTTGCTTAAGGGGTCGGTTGCTTAGATGATTCCAAATGTTATGTAATGGAATTTTCTCCCTCTTTCTCTTTTATTTTCACTTTGTAATCTCCTTTTATTATTAATGCAAATGTAGTTTTTTTCCATTTCATGGATTTGGACTTCATCTATGTGCCCACTCTTATGTAATCTTATTTCTTTTTACTTTGTTTTAACTTTGATTTTGTTCTTTTAAAATGTGTGTGCGTGTGTATGAGTAGTTTTCATGCTTTTATACTTAGTTAATTTTCATTTAGAGTTGTTAGACTTAGGCTATTTCTAGCTTTTTATGCATTCCTATAAACCTGTAAAAACATTTTCAAAGTGGTTTTGATTTTTCACTAACTTAGATTTTCCTTTTTAGGTCGTAAAACTTTTCGTCCTTTTTTACTTTATTTTCACTTTTTAATAACTTTTACGGAGTTATTAGAATGAATATGTAATCATTTTAATTTTTCAAACACTTCATTTACGCTTTATTGTCAAAAACTTTTTGCCCGTTTAAATTTTATTTCTTCATTTTATTCATTTCTACTACATTATAGCTGTAAAAATATATTCATTTAAAATTTTCGAGCACTTGTACTTTTAGTTTATTTGCAAAAACTTTTGTTCCTTTAAATTTTATTTTCACTTTTTATTCATTTCCACCGCAGTCTAGCGGTAGAAATGTAGTTGTTTTAATTGTTCGGTCACTTAGTTTTTCCTATTTTTTATACGTATGCGTGCGTGTATGAGTTAGTTTAAATTGCTTTTTTTCAATTCTGTAGAGTGTGTGCGTGTGCTGTATTTATTTTCGCCTACTCGTTAAAAGTTAAATGACGTGAGTTAATTTTCTCCTACTCGTTTGAGTAGGACTTGTGTGCGTGTATTTTACTTTCAATTAGAGTGCGTGAGTGTTAGCATTTATTTCCGCCTACTCGCCAGGAGTTAAATGGCCGGATTTTATTTACCGCCTACTCATTTGAGTTAAATGGCATGTCTTTATTTGTCTGTAATAATTTGATTAGTATTTGTACTAGAATTTATTTACCGCCTACTCATTTGAGTTAAATGGCAGGTCTCTGTGTGTGTTTAATTTTCAGTAGAGTGCGTGAGTGGGTCCATTTTTTTCTCCTACTCGTTTGAGTAGGACTTGCTTTATTTCGTCCCGCCCACTCATTTGAGCCGGGACTTGCAATTTTCCTGCTTTCATTTCAGTCCTACTCGTTTGAGTAGGAATTGCACTTTACTGCTTTCCTTTAAAGCTTTATTTTATCGCTTTCATTTACTACTTTAATTTTCTACTTTTTCATCACTGTCGTCCCCATTCCGTTGAGTAACTAATCATTCTTAGCCCTCAGTATCGAAGAGCATTGGGACAAATAAAATAGCTTTAAATAATAAAAGGTCATGTTTTTCTAAGTAATTAAAATTAACTTAAGGTTTACCTAGGGTTTACAACGCATAGGACCACATTATCGATGTGTGGGCCCTATTTCCAAAGTCCATATGCTAGCTAGCCGAGAGGTCGTGCGTATGGAGCGATCGCCCCGTAGTAAATGGAGTTCAGCACTAACCCTCGAGAGGAGGCGCGCCAACTCTACCGGATTGGGTTCCCCACCCAATAACGGGGTTCTTAGCATAATGCGGGCGTTAAGAGGAATCCTTCGTCGGACGAGAGCCCGATCGAATAGTCTTAGCGTTCAGGTGAGCGATAGTCCTAGAGATAGGTGAGCTCATTTTAGTGGAACCTTCACGGCCAAGTCTCCGCCTTAATTAATTAGAAATTTAGGATCTCTTTTTATTCAAAGTTTATTTTAGTTCAATTTTATTCGGTTCCATCGAGCTAAGCTCTTCATCGCTCCACCTTTTTAAAGCTCTTTATTTTCTGCCTTTTTTCCTTTATATATATAATTACCCGACAAGTAATTATATGTAAAATAATAGTTCCCTCCAGGGAAGAGTAGAAATAATTGAACCAACACCGAGAACAATACGACCTCGATATTCCACACCGGAATATCCTTTACTACACACGATAGGTGCACTTACCTTCTTTCGTTAAAACTCGACTGAACTGTTTTTATATCCAAATAATAAATCTGGGCACCCCGTTTAGGTCAGAATAGATAATACTGTCAGCTTACATAATCATTCCTTTTCCTTGCTCTTTTTGAGAACTATTTTTCTATTAGGGTTAAGACCTTCTTTCTTAGATCTTCTATCATCATCTTCACCTAGAGAAGTTTGATGTTTTGTCCTGGGGACTACAGCTTCCGGGTGCAGCTTCATATAGCTTTCTGAGTCAAAGAATTTGCTGGAAGAATATCTTTCAAGTTCTTTCTTTCTCTGTTCTGATAGAGTGGTGAAATTTGATGTATCTCTTCCTTGTTCTCTTGCATTTTTAATTTGATCTAGTGCAAACAACTCTTTCATTCTTGTTGTCCAAGAAGTAGGATTATTCTCTGGGTCTTCAAATGGAACAGGAGGTTCATATCTGTTTGATGAATCATCAGGAGTAGCTCTGGAAGAAACTAGATCTTTTAACTTATAAGGTAAAGGACCAGATGTAGTATCAGTGGGACCTTGTCCTTCCCTATGATAAGGATGCTGCCTAGAATAAACTTTGGAATAAACTCTGAATTCTCTTTGATTTCCCATATACTGTCCTCTTCTGGACTGGTAGCCTCTTGATTGACATCCTCTTGATTGAGATCTTCCTTGAAACTGAGAGGTGCTTTGACTTTTAGCAACAGATGACTAATAAGCAGAACTTCCACCAGTACCTACATCTGGTGAAGGAGGAGGAGGAGGATTGAAGTGAGATGATCCTTTATCATATTTCCTCCTTTTCTTCATTGCCTTTAGTTGATTCCTGGAAAACTGCATCCATGGTTCTGAAATTGGACAATCATGCAAAATATAGTATGGAATATCATTTACATCTTTAATTTTCTCCCGGGGAACTTTATTTAGGGCATTACTTCTAGCATTCCTCTTCCTTGCAATGGTTGTAGAGGAATCATCAGAATCAGTTCTAAATTGATCACTATCTGAGCTCTGAGGATTGTCATATAGTTCATCAATCCTTTTGATGTCATCTCTTTATTGTTGGGATTGAACAGAAGAAACAACAACAGCAGCAACAGTAACACAAATAGCACTAACAGATGTAACTGGAACAACAGATACAGAAATAATAACAACAGAAATAGCAGGCTCAGAGTCATTAGCCTTTATCATAAGCACATCATCAGAAACTAAAACAGCATCAGCAGCAGCAGCAGAACAACAGAAACTGAAAGAGCACTGTCCACAGCCTTGAAAGAATTTATATAAGAAGATATTATGCTGGGCTCACAGCTAGAAATAGGCACAATAGACTTAGTAAGATCTTCACTTTTCTGATCTGGAAGATAGCTGAGGTAAACAGTATCAAACTCTGATAGCAGTGACCTGAGGTCAACTGTTATAACGGGAACTGGAGCTGGAACTGGAATCTCTGAAGCAGGCAATCTCTCTACTTCATATGGCATCTCCCCCTGCCTAGATTCAGTAGTTACTGGATCAAGGCACCAAACAGAAGGGATTGCCTGAGGAGGATATAGGCAAGAAAGCCTGTCAGATAACACCTGAACTGATTTCAGAAGTGGATCCAGGGAGGTCTCTAGTAGGAGTGATAGCCTTGGAGCTAACATCTCATAGAGCTTATCTGCTATGGCTGAGAGATCTACTTGCTCAAGTGGTTCTTGAGAAGAGGTAGAGATGAGTGTGGCAGAGCTGGATGTAGGAGGAGCTATAGAAGTGGTTGGATAAAGTGTTAATGTGGATGGTAGAATTGATGGTTGAGATATAGGAATGGTGGAGATGGAATTTAATGGAATGGAGATAGATGGAGTGAAGGATGGTTGAGCAATGATTTCTTGTAGTAGTTGTTGATATGATGTAGAAGAAGATGGTGGCTAAAGGGGTGAGGAGTGAGAGTCATCCATATAGGAATCATCTAAGAGAGTGAAGGATGGAAGGTGAGATGATGAGTCAATGGTTATGTGTGGATAATGATGTAATGGATGGAAAAGATCTTCAGTGGATATTGGTGTTGGTGAAGGAATTGAGTTTGGAGATGGAATGAATATGGGGGATGAAATTGAGATGTTTATGGTGGATGTGATATTTGTTGAGGGAACAGTAGGTGGAGAAGGTGGAGATGTGGAGACAGGCAGTTCTTCTGATGGGGCAGTTGCCTGAGGGGAAGTGACTGGATCAGTCCTAGTGCCTGAAGATGAGATGACTATAGAGGCTCTGTTTGGCTTTGCAATTTGCCTGTCCCATTTGCCAAAAAGGGCACAGGTTAACCTCTTAGAGGCATTGATATGCATCCCACTTGAAACAAGCAGCTCGGGGCATCTGCTATGAAGAAATAGCCCTAGAATCCTTCCAAAATTGACAAAGTTCTTATTCACTTTCTTCTTAATTATGTCAAAGAAAACTTCTCCTCAATTCAACTGTTTCTTATCCACCAAAGCACCCATTAAACAGAATTGATAACTGAATATGGTATCATGGGCAGAATGTTTTGCTAACAGGACCTTTCCAACAATATCTGCTAGAAACCTGTATTCCACTGACAGATTTTTCTTAAGCAGCTTGTTAGGGTTTGCTGCTGAATGACCCATCCTATCAAGCATACTTACAATCTCTTCTCCAGACAACTCAATAGAATCTTGACCAGTACTTAATTGAAAAACTTCTGTTAATATAGCAGGAGTAAGAGATATATGATTTCCTGATATAGTTCCAATCACTGTATTTTGATCTTGATTGTGAGCAGTATACACCCATTCTTTGATTTCATCTGCAGCCAGTTTTATCCTTGTGGTCATGATGTGTACTAGCTATTGATCTTTGAATAAATCCAGAATATCCTTGAAAATCTGATCACTGTTCTCAAACGAGCCCATATTGTTATCGAATCCAGTGTCAAATTTCATTGCTGCCAAAACTGCTACAGAAACGGCCATTTTTACCTGCAAAAATGAACAAACAAAAGACCAAGTGTAGGAAAGTTTGGAGGGAAAGGGAAATTTTGCAGAGAGTATGAAAGCGCAAAGGGAGAACGACGGCCGAAAAATGAATTTTATATTAGGGTTCGACGCAGAAAAGGAAAGATCGTTGAACTCCATTCGACGATCTGGGCTTCTAAAGGAATCTGAAAGGTCTTCAACATCGTCGATCTCCATTCGACGATATTGGAGAGCATCGAGCACCGTTCGACGATCGCTGACCGGAAGAAGATAGCTTAGCACTATCTTGAAAGCGCTGAACTCCGGTCGGCGATTTCTAAGAACATCGATCTCCGTTCGACGATCTTTGGGAAAAATGTCAAGCGTAGTTCAGAGACCAGAAACAACCTATAGACACTAGAAAAATCAAATTGTTTGCCTAGTCTTGGTCAATTTTATAGTTTTAAAATCTTGGATCTTATTTTAAACTTTCTCCATCTAACATTCCTAACTGATTGAGGAAGAATGTATGTTTCTTTTCATCCAATCGTTTGGTGAAAATATCTCCCCTTTGCAAGTCAGTTGGGATATATTGAAGTTCAATTTTATTTTTCTCAACATTGTCCCTTAAAAAGTGATGCCTAATTTTTATATGTTTTGTCCAACTATGGAGGACTGGATTTTGTGTTATAGAAATAGCACTAGTGTTATCACAAAATATTTTTGACTTCTCTAAGTTGTATCCATAGTCTAGGAGCTGATTTTGAATCCACAAGATCTGCGAGCAACAACTACCTGCTGTCATATATTCAGCTTCAGTAGTTGATGTGGACACAGATGTCTGTTTCTTGCAAAACCAGGAGACAAGTCTGTCACCAAGAGACCTAGATTTGGACAATTTTTCACATACCTAAGAATCCTTTTTACTAAGGTTAAGTGTGACTCTCTAGGGCTCACTTGGAATCTAGCACATATGCATGTAGAAAACATTATGTCAGGTCTACTAGCTGTAAGGTAAAATAAATAGCCAATCATTATTCTATATGTTGTCTGATCAACAGGTTTCCCATGTTCATCAGCATCTAATACAACATTAGTAGGCATAGGTGTTTTCATATATGATGCTTCAGATAGACCAAATTTCTTAACTAGTTCTTTTGCATACATGATTTGAGGGATGAATATGCCTTCAGCATGATGTTTGACTTGCAATCCTAGAAAGAAGGAAAGCTCACCCATGCTACTCATTTCAAACTTAGAATGCATTAGGCTGGAAAACCTTTTGCACAGATTTGAATCAGTAGAACCAAAGATAATGTCATCTACATAGATTTGTACTAGTAAGGTATTGGACTTATGAGTTCTAATAAAAAGAGCTTGCTCTACTCTACCCCTTATAAAATCATTTTTTAGAAGAAAGCATGCTAGAGTCTCATACCATGCTCTAGAAGCTTGCTTTAGACCATATAATGCTTTATGCAATTTGAAAACATAATCAGGATGAGTTGGAGAAATAAAACCTGGGGGTTGTCTAACATAGACTTCTTCCTTGATGTGTCCATTGAGAAAAGCACACTTTACATCCATTTGATATACTTTGAATCCTTTCTATGCTGCATGAGCTAAGAAGATTCTTATGGCCTCTAACCTTGCAACATAGTGCAAAGGTCTGGTCATAGTCTATCCCTTCTTCTTGAGAGTATCCTTGAGCAACTAGCCTTGCCTTGTTCCTTACAATGACTCCTTGATCATCCAATTTATTTCTGAACACCCATTTTGTTCGAACAATGGAGTGATCCTTTGGCCTTGGCACTAGTTCCCAAACTTTGTTCCTTTCAAATTGATGTAATTCCTCTTACATTGCAATGATCCAGTGTGGATCATGTTCTGTGTAATGCCCCGAAACTCAAAGGAGCAAAGGGGGACGTTTTGGGCTAGTTTGGGTTCTGGCTGCAGGCACACGGCCTGGGACACGGGCGTGTCCCAGGGCGTGTCAAGCCTGTGTCGACACTGAGTCGGGAAGTCGACACTTTGGTCTCGACATTGTGTCGAGACTGGGCACACGGCCTGCGACACGGGCGTGTCGCAGGGCATGTCGACCCGTGTCGACACGTAGCCGCGAAGTCGACACTCTGCTTCGATGAAGTGTCGAGACATGGCACACGGCCTGCGACACGGGCGTGTCGCAGGGCGTGTCAACCCGTGTCGACACTCGTCTCGGGAAGTCGACACTTTGGTCTTGACATTGTGTCGAGACAAGGCACACGGCCTAGGACACGGGCATGTCCAAGGCCGTATCATCAGGTCGACGATCTTCGCTCGACGAAGTGTCGAGTGTCGAGACCGTGGACACGACCTGGGGTCCAGGCGTGTTGAGCTGACACGGGTAGGGACATGGGCGTATCATAGAACCCGTGCAGTGCTCGGGTTGTTTTCGGGGAAAAATGATGGGGGTACACGGCCGGTCACACGGCCGTGTCAGGTGGAACACGGGCGTGTCAGCTCGAACACGGCCGTGTTCGATACCCGTGTGAGGTTCCAGGCGAGCTGAGTTTGACGGCGAATGAGGCACACGGCCCTGGACACGGGCATGTGCTAGGCCGTGTTCGGTCCAGATTGGGCATTTCAGTCCCGAATCAAAGCCGTTCGTTTCATTATTTTGAGATCCAACGGCTGGGGGTTGTTCCTGAAGGGATATACCCGGGATTGGACTTAGAAACCCTCACTTTTCTTAAGATATCATCTTTCTAAAACCTTAGAGAGAGAGGAGAGCCAAGGAAGGAAGAAGGAGCTAGATCCCGCAATTGGAGGAGCTTCGAAGCTCCGAATCGCGAGCCGACTCCGGATCTACGGAGGCAAAGCTAGTGCGGTGCTTCTCATCCGTATACTTTTTGATGGCGCCAAAGAGGAAGGCTAGGGTAACGGTCCTCATCTTGAGCATGAGTAGCTCTCTTTCTTTGTATAGGAAGCCCGCTCTCGCGAGTTTGTGGAGAGTTGGATGCGTTCCTTCGGGTAGATATGTGAAGTCCCCATTGTTTAGAGTCCGTAAGCGAGAACGGACATAGGCATGATGTGTGAAGCCTATATGGACATGTTCGTCTGGATCAGTGATGTTGCATTGCATAAATGCCGGAGAAGACTCCATGCTATGGATTGTTTTTCGAGTTTTCTATGCGGTAGATTGCAGCAGGGAGCCTTGGGGATTAACCCAAAGGTGTACCCGGAAAACTGGGCGGATACGAGATCTTGCCAACTTGGTGGCCTGAGAGCCAGCTTGAACATAATCAGGTTATGTGAAATGTGATGGAAATGGGACTCGGGAGAAGTTTGACCTGCGCATATGGTTTAAATTACAATTGCGGGCGCATATGGTTTAAATTACCGTTGCGTTGTAAGCACGGGTTAGATGGAACCGTACCCGTTCTATGTCGTTCGGATTAGAGCCGTTGGCATAGATGAGAGTCTTCGGCGGTCTATGGTTTTAATTACCGTGACCCATGCCGGGAAGACAAACTGCTCATTGTTTGGCCGTCCAAAGGGGATGGCGGTGAGTCGGCGGACTTAGACTGCGTTCACCTAGAATGTGCCCTGAGTGCACGGGGTGTGTGGCCGTTGAGCCTCTGCCTGTGATGAAATGATTATATATATTGCTCGCTTATGCTAATGAAATGCAGGGAAGGAGCATCACCGCCCCGAGTTGGGGGCGGGATCGTTATAATTTGGTCAACATTGCTGACCGTTGCCTTATTTTTCCACTGTGGGGTGGTTTGTTGCTTGCAGGTGCAGCTGGACCAAGAGGTCAATAGCGGGCTAAAGCCTGAATGCGAAGCCGGCCCTTGAAGGCCTAATTGGAAGTGTTTACTGCTTTATTCATGTGTGACCGGCCTGCGTGCCGTGGTTTGTAAAACATGTAATTTGAAGTGAAACACTTTGTAAGGCCTTAAGGCTTATTTTGGGTATTTTGTATAACATTCCTATTTTGTATTAGTGGACATTCATGCTTTAATGCTGGGTTCTTTGTTACAACTTGTATAAAATGCTTCCGCTAGAATGCTCTGTGTAGGACGTTGATAGGTTGGATGGTTTCCATAAGTAACCACCCGTTCTGTCTGTGGTATATGGCGTTGGGCCCCGGCCGGACCTACTGCTATATGCTATGCGACGGATAAGGGGGTGTTACAATTTGGTATCAGACTACTGTTTTTGGTTGGGGTTAAAATGAATTCGTGGACGAATTCTTTTTAAGGGGTGGTGAGCACATTGTGTGCGTCATCGTTATAATGGTAAAAGAACATATGAATGTCCACTTAGGAATGAAAATACTCGTGTTTGCGGAACCTGCGTGTTCCTATAATTGCTGTTTGCAATTTTATTCGGTCGCTTAACGGTGTTTTGTACCACTATAGGTGACCAGAAGTGGTGTTGGGCCGTCAGAACGTCGAGTTTCTGAGGCTAGTAGTGCACCGGAAGTTGCTCCCGCAACACCTCTGTCGGTTGAGAACATACGATTGGTGGCTGAAGCGGTGTTGGCCGTGATAAATGCGCAGCCTGCAAGGTAAACGCATCAGCCCACTCCTGCGATGGAGCAAGAACCTCTTCAAGAGGCTGAGCCGAGGAGAGTGGAGCAAGTGGTTGTGGAACCGGTAGTGCCAAGGAGGGCAACTGAGAGGAAGCTTAAGCATGTAATGAGCTTTAACCCTTCGTTATTCTCGGGGTTGGGAACCCCATCTCAGGCTGAAGACTGGCTCTCCAGGGTGAAGAGAGTCATGACAGCAAGGGAGTCGGAGGAGTGGCAAATGACCACCATCGCTATGTTCCTTCTGGACGATGAAGAGAGGATGTGGTGGGAAGGATTGGAGCTGCACTTACTGAGGGGTAGGCAACTTGGTGATGTCTCGATAGAGGAGTTCTCGAGATTGTTCTTGGCTAGATACCTTCCTTCGACGCAGAAGATAGCATTGGAGAATGAATTCCTGAAGTTGGTTCAGGGTGAGAAGAGCGTGGATGAATATCTCCATGAGTTCACCCGTTTGAGTCGATATGCTAGCTCCACTATTGTGGATGAGGAGCGCAAGACTAATTGCTTCTATGAAAGGTTGAGAGATGAGTTGAGGTTGCTACTCTCGGGGCCGATGACACAGGGTTTCTTAACCTTGGTCAATACTGCCCGGTCCTTGGAGAAGGACATGAAGAATGTGCAGCTAAAGAAAAGCTTGGGCAAGAAGAAATCTGGGTTCAAAGTGCCGACTACTTCAAAGTCTGGCTATCAAAGATTCTTTAAGAAGCATAGGACTTCGGGTCCAGCTCCTTCTGGTGCTTCTGGGGCGACTACGAGTCAGACTCCGGGCGCGTGTTTTACTTGTGGCAAGATGGGGCATTTTGCCCGCGACTGTTGGAGCGGACGTCCCAAGTCCGAAAGAAAGCCGGGAGCTACTTATGAAGAGAAGGGTAAGGCGGTGGAGTCGACCGTATCTCACTATGCTCCGGCCCAACAAAGGGTCTACAATCTTGGCCAACAGGAGGCCATCAAACAGGCCGATGTGGTGACAGGTATGATTTAATTTATATCAAGTCAATTTCTATAAATACTTGTTATGCACATATTACCTTACCACTGCTTGTTTAGGATTTGTATTGATTTGTGAAAATCCAGCACGAGCACTCTTCGATACGGGAGCTTCACACTCCTTCTTGTCCGAAGGATTTATATCACGCATCGGAGTCCCTTCTTTGATGGCGAAGGATAAGTTGGATGTGTTGTTGCCCAATGGGTGTTCGATGCGAGTGGATAGGATCTGCGATATTAAGCTTCGTATAGGGAATCAGGAGTTCGATCTGCAGGCGTCTTTACTTCCGTTGGTGGAGTTTGACGTCATATTTGGCATGGACTGGCTCTCGGAGCAGCAGGCCCATATATATTGCGGTAGCAAGGAAGTCAAGCTGGGAGCAAGTCGTGAGACGACTTTTACGGGCTTAAAGGGGTCGAGCAGGACGTTGATGTATGCTCTTCAGGTGGTGAAGGCGGTTCGTGCCGGTGCAGAACTGTTCTTTACACTAGTGGAGGTTGCAAAGCCGAAGCCCGCGTTGGATTGTATTTCAGTGGTATCGGAATACCCTGATGTGTTCCCCGCAGATCTTCCTGGAGCCCCGCCTCAGCGGGAGATAGATTTTACGATCGAGCTAGTGCCAGGTGCAAAGCCTGTGTCACGATCTCCGTATCGGCTAGCGCCTAAGGAAATGGCGGAGCTGAAAGTTCAACTGCAAGAGTTGTTGGAGCAAGGGTTTGTGCGCCCGATTTCTTCTCCTTGGAGCGCACCGGTCCTCTTTGTTAAGAAGAAGGACGGAAGCTTGAGGCTATATATTGATTATCGAGAGCTCAACAAGCTGACGGAGAAGAACAAGTACCCGATCCCCCGGATTGATGATCTCTTTGATCAGTTAGTCGGGTCGACGGTGTACTCGAAGTTGGATCTCAAGGCTGGGTACTATCAGTTGCGAATAAGGGAGAGTGATATCCCGAAGACAGCATTTAGTACGAGATACGGGCATTATGAGTTTACGGTCATGCCGTTTCGGCTGACTAATGCGCCATCAGTGTTCATGGATTTGATGAACAGGACTTTTAGGGAGTACTTGGACCATTTCGTGATCGTCTTCATCGACGATATTTTGGTGTACTTGCAAAGTGAGGAAGATCACTTCAAGCATCTTCATTTGGTGTTGGAGACGCTAAGGAGAAATCAGTTGTATGCCAAGTTCTCGAAGTGCGAGTTTTGGCTATCCTCAGTGGCATTCCTCGGGCATATAGTAAGTGGAGAGGGTATTGCTGTGGATCCGGTGAAGATTGTTGCGATACGGGAGTGGCCTGAGCTTGTTACAGTAGCGGAATTCCGGAGTTTTCTGGGGCTTGCCGGCTATTATAGGCGCTTCGTAGAGAACTTCTCGCGGATAGCTTTGCCTCTCACTACTTTGACGAGGAAGGAGCATAAGTTCGTTTGGACGCCGGAGTGTGCACGAGCTTTTGAGGAGTTGAAGTGTCGGTTGACCACGGCGCCTGCGCTTAGTTCGCCATGTGGGACCGAAGGCTACGAAATTTACAGTGAAGCTTCGTGCAGCGGTTTGGGTTGCGTGCTACTGCAACATGGAAGTGTAATAGCTTATGGCTCGAGACAGCTAAAAGTGCATGAAATGAACTATCCGGTCCATGACTTGGAGTTAGCGGTCGTGATTTTTGCCTTGAAGCTGTGGAGACACTATTTGTACGGTGTGAAGATTGATATCTACACCGATCACAAGAGCCTGAAGTATCTTATTGATCAGAAGGATCTGAATATGTGGCAGCGTAGATGGATGTAGTTCCTGGGGGACTATACATTCAAGATCCACTACGTGCCTGGCAAAGGGAATGCGGTTGCGGACGCGCTGAGTCGCCGAGCCCCAGCTCAAGCCAATTGGCTATCGGTGCATGATGAGCGGTGTGTGCGAGAGTTGGAGGCATTGGAGATTGTTTGTGTGGATAGGCAATCAAGAACTGAAGCAGTTTTGAATTGGACTGAAGTCCAATATGACCTGGCTGATCGTATTCGGCAGGCTTTGGATATGGATGCTCATATGAAGCAGTTCATGGTAGAGGCTCTGGATGGGTCAAATTCCCAATTCGTCGTGGAGGACGGATTACTTTGGAAAGACGGTCGTATGTGCGTCCCAAGTGTGGGCAATTTACGGGCGGAGTTGTTGTACGAGGCACACCATACCAAGTACTGGATTCACCCGGGGAGCACGAAGATGTACCGTGATGTGAAGAAACTATTTTGGTGACCGGGTTTGAAGAAGGATGTGGCGCTATACGTAGCCAAGTACCAAACCTGCGCCTTGGTAAAGGTGGAGTGCCAAAAGCCGGGTGGATTTCTTAAGTCCTTGCCTATTCCAGAGTGGAAATTTGACGACATCTCTATGGACTTTGTGCACGGTTTGCCAAGATCGCAAAAGGGGAACGACGCGATTTGGGTGGTTGTTGATCGATTAACGAAGGTGTCGCATTTTATTCCGCATAGGAAGGTTGATCCGGTGGAGAAGTTGGCAAAGCTTTATGTGGATAATATAGTACGGCTTCATGGTGTGCCCCGCAGCATCGTGAGTGACCGAGATGGGCGGTTCACGTCCAACGATTGGAGGCTAGTGCAACAAATGTTGGGAACAAAGTTGAAATTCAGCACAGCCTTCCATCCGCAAATGGATGGGCAGACCGAGAGGGTCAATAGAACCATGGAAGACATGCTTCGCATGTGTGTCTTGGATTTTGGAAAGCAATGGGAAGACCACCTTTATTTGGTGGAGTTCGCATACAACAACAGCTACCAAGCGAGTATTCAAATGGCGCCCTTCGAGGCCCTATATGGTAGAAAATGTCGCACGCCGTTGTCTTGGTTAGAAACGGGTGAGTCAAAGTTGTATAAGCGATCGGAAGTGGAGGATGCTACTTCTTTGGTGAGAACCATTCGGGAGAGGTTGCTTATCGCTCAGGACCGGCAAGCAAAGTACTATAATGCCAAGCATAGGAGTGTGGAGTTCGCTGTGGGCGATTATGTATACTTAAAGATCAAGCCGTTCAAGGGTGTCTCGCGGGTGCGGCGATTGAAAAAGCTAAGCCCGAGGTACCTTGGACCGTTTGAGGTTCTGGAGCGAGTTGGTGAAGCGGCCTATCGGTTGAAGCTGTCAGTGGAGCTTAGTAGTTTACATGATGTATTCCACATTTCGGTACTTCGGAAGGCGGTGCAAGAGCCTACGCAAGTGATCGCGATTGATCAAGTGTCAGTGGATAGTGGGCTAACGACAAAGGTTAAGCCCATGCGGATTGAGGACTCGGAGGTCAAGCGGCTACGCAATAAAGAGATCAGGATGGTCAAGGTCCGGTGGGACAATTGCGGTCGTGAGGAGCTCTCTTGGGAGCGAGAGCAGACTATACTTGACGAGTATCCGGAGTTGTTCCGCTCAGGTACAAATTTTGGTTTTGTACATTTCTTTCCTTTATGTAATTTCGTAGACGAAATTCTTTTAAGAGGGGGAGAGTTGTAACGCCCCGAAACTCAAAGGAGAAAAGGGGGACGTTTTGGGCCAGTTTGGGTTCTAGCTGTAGGCACACGGCCTGGGACACAGGCGTGTCCCAGGGCGTGTCAAGCCTGTCTCGACACTGAGTCGGGAAGTCGACACTTTGGTCTCGACATTGTGTCGAGACTGGGCACACGGCCTGCGACACGGGCCTGTCGCAGGGCGTATCGACCTGTGTTGACACTTAGCCGCGAAGTCGACACTCTGCTTCGACGAAGTGTCGAGACATGGTACACGGCCTGCGACACGGGCGTGTCGCAGGGCGTGTCAACCTGTGTGGACACTCGTCCCGGGAAGTCGACACTTTGGTCTCGACATTGTGTCGAGACAAGGCAAACGGCCTAGGATACGGGCGTGTCCAAGGCCGTGTCATCAGGTCGACGTTCTTCGCTCGGCGAAGTGTCGAGTGTCGAGACCGTGGACACGGCCTGGGGTCCAGGCATGTTGAGGTGACACGGGTAGGGACACGGGCGTGTCCTATAACCCGTGCAGTGCTCGGGTTGTTTTCGGGGAAAAATGATGGGGGTACACGGCCGGTCACACGGCCGTGTCAGGTGAAACACGGGAGTGTCAGCTCGAACACGGGCGTGTTCGATACCCGTGTGAGGTTCCAGGCGAGCCGATTTTGACGGCGAATGAGGCACACGGCCCTGGACACGGGCGTGTGCCAGGCCGTGTTCGGTCCAGATTGGGCATTTCAGTCCCAAATCAAAGCCGTTCGTTTCCTTATTTTGAGATCCAACGGCTGGGGGTTGTTCCTGAAGGGATATACCCGGGATTGGACTTAGAAACCCTCACTTTTATTAAGATATCATCTTTCTAAAACCTTAGAGAGAGAGGAGAGCCAAGGAAGGAAGAAGGAGCTAGATCCCGCCATTGGAGGAGCTTCGAAGCTCCGAATCGAGAGACGACTCCGGATCCACGGAGGCAAAGCTAGTGCGGTGCTTTTCATCCGTTTACTTTTCGATGGCGCCAAAGAGGAACGCTAGGGTAACGATCCTCATCTTGAGCATGAGTAGCTCTCTTTCTTTGCATAGGAAGCCCGCTCTCGCGAGTTTGCGGAGAGTTGGAGGCGTTCCTTTGGGTAGATATGTGAAGTCCCCATTGTTTAGAGTCCGTAAGCGAGAACGGACATAGGCATGATGTGTGAAGCCTATCCGGACATGTTGGTCTGGATCAGTGATGTTGCATTGCATAAATGCCGGAGAAGACTCCATGTTATGGATTGTTTTTCGGGTTTTCTACACGGTAGATTGCAGCAGGGAGCCTTGGGGATTAACCCAAAGGTGCACCCGGAAAACTGGGCGGATACGAGATCTTGCCAACCTGGTGGCCTGAGAGCCAGCTTGAACATAATCAGGTTATATGAAATGTGATGTAAATGGGACTCGGGAGAAGTTTGACCTGCGCATATGGTTTAAATTACCATTGCGGGCGCATATGTTTTAAATTACCGTTGCATTGTGAGAACGGGTTAGATGGAACCGTACCCGTTCTATGTCGTTCGGATTAGATCCGTTGGCATAGATGAGAGTCTTCGGCGGTCTATGGTTTTAATTACCGTGACCCATGCCGGGAAGACAAACTGCTCATTGTTTGGCCGTCCAAAGGGGATGGCGGTGAGTCGGCAGACTTAGACTGCGTTCACCGAGAATGTGCCCTTAGTGCACGGGGTGTGTGGCCGTTGAGCCTCCAACTGTGATGAAATGATTATATATATTGCTCGCTTATGCTAATGAAATGCAGGGAAGGAGCATCGCCGCCCCGAGTTGGGGGTGGGATCGTTATAATTTGGTCAGCATTGCTGACCGTTGCCTTGTTTTGCCACCGTGCGGTGGTTTGTTGCTTGCAGGTGCAGCTGGACCAAGCGGTCAATAGCGGGCTAAAGCCCGAATGCGAAGCCGGCCATTGAAGGCCTAATTGGAAGTGGTTACTGCTTTATTCATGTGTGACCAGCCTGCGTGTCGTGGTTTGTAAAACATGTAATTTGAAGTGAAACACTTTGTAAGGCCTTAAGGCTTATTTTGGGTATTTTGTATTAGTGGACATTCATGCTTTAATGCTGGGTTCTTTGTTACAACTTGTATAAAATGTTTCCGCTAGAATGCTCTGTGTAGGACGTTGATTGGTTGGATGGTTTCCATAAGTAACCACCCGGTCTGTCTGTGGTATATGGCGTCGGGCCCCGGCCGGACCTACTGCTATATGCTATGCGACGGATAAGGGGGTGTTACATTCTGCATCTTGAATAGATTGAGGCTCAATTTGAGAAAGAAAGAAGGTGTGCATCAGGTTTTGGTTGACCTGATTTCTAGTTTGCACACCAGCTCAGATGTCTCCAATCACTTGGGAGATTGGATGGTCTCTTAATGTTACTAAATCAACAGGGGGTGTTGATTGTTCATCAACCTGTGTTGTTGTTTCCTCTTGTGGAACAACAACTGGCTCTTCAAGAAGATTCTCTCCAAGATGTTGAATATCTTCTTCATCTTCACTGCTTTCATCCTTTTGTATAATATGTAACCTGTCCAAATTTTCAGCAAGAGAGTGTACCTGCAAAGATTCTATGGTAGAAGCATTCTTCTCCTTAAAAGACATGTTAGATTTATCAAAGGATACATGGACAGATTCTTCAATTTTAAGAGTAGATTTGTTATACACCCTATAAGCTTTACTGATCATGGAGTATCCCAGAAACACTCCTTCATCAACTTTAGCTTGAAATTTTGCTATGTATTTCTTGTCATTATTGTGAATGTAACAAATGCAACCAAAATTTTAAAATAATCTACTTTAGGTTTCTTCCCTTTGAGTAATTCATAGGGAGTCTTTCCCTTCAGCTTATGTATCAAACTTCTATTCAACACATAGTTGGAGGTGTTCACTACCTCTGCCCAAAAGAATAGAGGAAGGTGAGCATCTGACAACATGTAGTAGCAGATTCAATAAGGGTTATATTTTTACTTTCAGCTACCCCATTTTGTTGAGGAGTTCTAGGAGCTGAGAAAGTGTGCCTGATCCCTTCACTCTGACAGAACTCTAGCATAAGAAGAGAATCATACTCTGTCCCATGATCACTTCTGATCAGGGAAATGTGAGTATTGAACTCACTCTGTATGCATTTGAGAAACTCTATCAAACACTTAAAGTTATCATACTTCTTCCTTAGAAAGAACACCCATGTGAATCTAGAGAAGTCATCTACAACTACTAAAGTATAAGATTTCCCTCCTAAGCTTTGTACTGTGATGGGTCCAAAGAGATCCATGTGTAACAGATACAAAATCCTCGGTGAATCACTCTTATTAAGTGACTTGAAGCTATTTTTGGTTTGTTTGCCTAATTGACAAGCCCTACAAAGTCCTTCCTTCTTGTAGGTGCCAGAAGGTAGTCCTCTAACTGTTGGAGTTACCATTGTGATCTGGAAGTGATCAAGCATGTAATCTCACTGCCAACGCGATATGAGCCTGCAGGGTCGCACATAAGAGATGTGGAGAAGTTGGGTGACTGACTGTGTTGGTAAAGGTTACCAATCACCGACCTGAATAGGGTTATGGACAAAGTGTTGCCTTATAGGATCATCGGGTTGGCCAAATGTTGCCTTGAAGGGCTGGTTGGGATTGTCGTCCGAGGGTCGATGACGTTAGTCGAGAATCGTCTTCTGATTCCCGCCGATCGGCGAGAATCGTCTCTCTGATTCTCGCCGATCGACGAGAATCGTCGAGAATCAATTGTTGATTCTCGACGATTGACTACTTCGACAATTGTCGTCGACCGCGGCTCGACGATCGTCGAGTATCGTTGTGTATCGTCGAGCGCGGCTCGACGATCGGCGAGAATCATCGAGTATTGTACTCTGATTCTCGCTGATCCTGTATGATACTCGTCGACTGATTCTCGCCGAACCTGCTCAGTGAT
The DNA here is from genome assembly GCA_039583875.1 of Platanthera guangdongensis. Classification (NCBI taxonomy): domain Eukaryota; kingdom Viridiplantae; phylum Streptophyta; class Magnoliopsida; order Asparagales; family Orchidaceae; genus Platanthera; species Platanthera guangdongensis. Next base: position 124,506,553 of record CM077164.1, read on the forward strand.
TCTCGCCGATTGTCGCCGATTCTCACCGATTGATACTCGCCGATTCTGAACCCTATTTTCGGGTGGTCTGCGGATAGCGATTTTCCTGGGTTTATTTATACCTTTGGTATAAATAGGACACTTAGGGTTTTCGGGATCAAGGGCGCTCGCGATTTTCTCCTGTAGCGAATCGAACCTGACGGAAGCCGTTCCGCCTTTCGCTCTGCCGATCCCAATCCCCGCCGCCGACGGAAGAGTTCCGCCGCCGCCGTGTTTGCTCCGCCGACCGCCTCTTCTCCAGCGACTGTCGCTGGTGCTGCTCTTCCTGGCGCGGACCTAGCAGTCCGTGGAATAGCCGAGGTGCGGTCTTCTCCTTCCCGATCTTCCGTGTGACGGAAAGCTCGGCGTTCTCCCGCTCGTGTGGACTTCTGCTGAAACGTGGACACTATTCCACGAAGAACTCGCCACCAGCAGAAATCAAAGTTTGGAGCATCTCCGTTGAGTTGTGACTCAACGCCACCGAGGTAATTTTTGCCTAGTTTTTGCTAACTTCTTGATTCAACGTTCATAGCCCGATCCACATCTCTTTGGGTTTTTCTTGATGTTTATTTTTCCGCTGCGTGCACAAGCGTTGTGCCATCCATATAGAGAAACCCAAAAGTGGTATCAGAGGGAGGTTGCGGCCATGATCGTTGTTTTGGAAGTTTGTTATTCCAGTGCGTGTAAACCTAGGGATTTAGAAGTGTTCTAAATGTCTAGATTTAGTCTTGGTTCCCGCCAAGAACGTCTAGAATTGCGTGGGAATTTCTAAGTGTTAGAAATTGTGATCTCCTTAGCAGTAACCATCCCTCGATTTTGTTTTGGATTTTGAATCCAACAAAGAGAGATGAGCTTGTCTACTGCTTTAAGTTGAGCTGTCTTTGCCTTTGTCCAATGCATGTAAATCTGAGGATTTGGAAATTTCCGGATGTTCAGATTTAGCCCTTCCTTCTATCAAATGTTGATGGTGTCAGGATGTGCACATAAGGGATGCATGTGGTTTTAGAAGAATTGTTTTTCTTTGGATGTGCACGTCGATCAAATGTTGATCATTGTTAATTGTTAACCTGTATTTGAAATCCCTTCATCAAATATTAAGTGTTCGGATGCCTTCCGATGGATGACACTCTTCCTGCCTCGATCGATGAAGTGTGGGCTTGCCAAAGCAAGGTGCATTAATCTATCTTGGTAAGGGTGCGAGCGGATAATTGTGATATCCTACTGTCGACATCGGGTCCAGCTTAACTAGGTGACCTCAAAGGTTGAGTGCCTAGAGGCATAGGGTTGGCATGCACCATATGATGGATGCGAATAAGGAGTTATTCACCAACCATACAAGAATTGTATGAGGATGCAATTGGCAAGCGTTGCCTACCTAAATAACCGCATCGTGAGAGGAACGCCAAAGCGGACTCATAGTGTTGGTGAAATACGGATCTTGTCCACTAAGAGAGTAGCTCGCATGAACTCTCCGAATTGTTAGTGAGGGCTATCATTTCGAATAAAATAGTGGGAGTATTTTAATTGAAATCCTAATTAGAATAAATTGTAATTGAAATTTAGGTACTGATTTTATTCTGCATAAATTCTTGTAGAATTCCATGGCAAGCGTTGCGCACTCCACGTTATCTCTGAGAGCCATCCTTGAGAAGGATAAGCTCAGTGGGACAAATTATATGGACTGGTATAGGAACCTGAGAATTGTTCTCAGGCAAGAGCGAAAGCTCTATGTCTTGGAAGAAGAAGCCCCCGAGGTGCCAACCGGGAATTCTTCCCGTGCTGAGAAAGATACTTATAAGAAGTATACTGACGATGCTTTGGATGTCGAGTGCCTTATGCTTGCCACCATGAACTCTGAGCTTCAGAAGCAACATGAGAACATGGGGTGCAAGGAGATTGACGAGCATCTCAAGAAAATGTTTCAAGGGCAGGCTCGTCAAGAGAGGTTCGACATCACGAAAGCGTTGTTTCAGTGCAAGATGGGAGTTCGAGACTCAGTAGGGACTCACGTACTCAAGATGATTGGGTATATCGAGAACCTTGAAAGGCTGGGTTTTCCTCTTGGTCAAGAGTTGGCCACGGATCTGATCCTGCAATCGTTGCCGGACAGTTATGAGCAGTTCATCTTGAACTACAACATGAACGAGATAGACAAGACACTGCCCGAACTCCTAGGCATGTTGAGAACTGCCGAAATCAATATGAAGAAGGCCAAGCCTGCCAGCCCCATACTGATGGTGCATAAGGGCAAGGGCAAAGCCAAGGGCTCCAAGAAGACGAAGGTAGGACCTAAGTCATATCTTGAGCCCAAGTCTTCAGCACTGATGAAAAAGAAGAGCACGGTGAAGGATGGGAAATGCCACCACTGTGGCAAGGCTGGTCATTGGCGGAGGAACTGTCCTTCGTATATTGAGGGTCTGCAGAAATTGAGGGGAGGTATGACTTCCGCTTCTAATATCTACGTTATAGAGATAAACCTTTCTGCTCCTTCATCTTGGGTATTGGATACCGGATGTGGTTCTCACATTTGTACAAATGTGCAGGAACTGGGAAGGAGAAGATTGCTGAGTAAAGGGGAGGTGGACCTCCGCGTCGGCAATGGAGCAAGAGTTGCTGCTGTAGCCGTAGGAGTTTACCGTCTTTCTTTGCCCAGTGGGCTTGTAATAGAACTAGATAACTGTTATTTTGTTCCGGCGATAACTAGAAACATTATATCTATTTCATGTTTGGACATGATTGGATTTTCTTTTATAATTAAGAACAATTGTTGTTCTATATTTAAGAATGATGTTTGTTATGCTGCAGCCCAATTGTTTAATGGTCTTTACGTTTTGAACTTGGACCATCTGATCTGTAATGTAGAAAACAATAAAAGACTAAGAACAAATGACTCGAACCCTACTTTTCTCTGGCATTATCGTTTGGGCCATATCAACGAGAAGCGCATATCCAAGCTCCATAGAGATGGACTTTTGGACTCATTTGATTATGAATCATTTGAGCGATGCGAATCTTGTTTGTTAGGCAAAATGACTAAAGCTCCTTTCACTGGTTATACTGAGAGGGCTGAGGATCTTTTGGGTGTTGTACATAGTGATGTATGCGGACCCATGAGTTCCATGGCTAGAGGTGGGTATTTCAACTTTGTTATATTTACTGATGATTTCAGTAGATACGGATATGTGTATCTTATGAAGTGCAAATCCGAGACCTTTGAAAAGTTCAAAGAGTTCAAGAATGAAGTAGAAAACCAGTTGGGTAAAAGGGTTAAAGCACTCCGATCTGATCGAGGTGGCGAATACCTGAGTCATGAGCTCCGTGATCATCTGAAAGAGTGTGGTATTGTATCACAGCTCACTCCACCTAGAACACCACAACATAATGGTGTGTTTGAGAGGAGAAATCGTACTCTGTTAGACATGGTACGTTCGATGATGAGTCATGCAGACTTGCCTGTTTCCTTTTGGGGTTTTGCTATAGAGACTGCTGCAATGACATTGAATCGCGCTCCAACTAAAACGGTTCTGAAGACACCATATGAGATATGGACTGGGAAGCGTCCTAGTATGTCGTTCATTAAAATTTGGGGCTGTGAGGCATACGTGAGACGTCAAATGCCTGACAAGCTGGAACCCAAATCGGATAAATGTTATCTGGTGGGATATCCTAAGGAAACGAAAGGGTATTACTTTTACCTACCGTCTGAGGGCAAAGTGTTTGTCGCAAGGACTGGTGTCTTCTTGGAGAAAGAGTTCTTATCAAGAACGACTGAAAAGGTAGAGCTTGAAGAAGTTCAAGAACCACATGTAGTGAATGAACCGGAATTGGATTCTGAGACAGGACTACAAGATGTTGTAGCTAGAGAACCTGCTCAGGGAACACAAGTCCTACGTAGATCTGGTAGACCGAGGTTTGAGCCTGAGAGATATGGATTTCTCGTGTCTCAAATAGGTAATGTTTTGCTTATGGATCATGATGATGAACCATCAACCTACCAAGAGGCTATGAATGGACCGGACTCCGACAAATGGCTTGAGGCTATGAAATCCGAAATGGACTCCATGTATGCAAACCAAGTTTGGAACTTGGTGGAACCACCTGAAGGGGTACGACCCATAGGGTGCAAGTGGGTCTTCAAGAAGAAGACCGACATGGATGGGAATGTACAGACATTCAAAGGGCGACTAGTGGCTAAGGGTTTCAAGCAAATTCATGGTATTGACTATGATGAGACCTTTTCCCCTGTTGCCATGGTAAAATCCATTAGGATATTTCTTGTTATTGCTGCGTATTATGACTACGAGATCTGGCAGATGGATGTCAAAACGGCTTTCCTTAATGGAAACCTCCTTGAGGAAGTGTATATGACACAACCCGAGGGTTTTGTATCCCCAGATGAAGCCACTAAAATATGCAAGCTGAATAAGTCCATTTATGGATTGAAACAGGCCTCTCGAAGTTGGAATCTTCGTTTTGATGAGAAAATCAAAGAGTTTGGTTTCATCAAGAATGAAGATGAGCCTTGTGTTTACAAGCGAATCAGTGGGAGCATTGTTATCTTCCTGATATTGTATGTAGATGACATACTGTTGATTGGGAATGACATTCCTACCCTGAAAGTTGTTAAGAACAACCTAGGGAACTGCTTTTCAATGAAGGATTTGGGTGAAGCGACTTATATACTCGGTATTAAGATCTATAGAGATAGATCGAAGAAGTTGCTGGGTTTGACCCAGAGTACGTACATCGAAAAGGTGTTGAAGCGGTTCAACATGCTTGAGTCCAAGAAAGGATTTTTGCCCATGTCTCATGGTGTCAATCTCTCTAAGGACCAGTGTCCAAAGTCTTGTGAAGATAAGGACCGCATGAAGTTGATTCCATATGCTTCGGCAATTGGATCAATTATGTACGCGATGTTATGTACTCGACCCGATGTCTCCTTTGCTTTGAGCATGACTAGCAGGTATCAGTCAGACCCCGGTGAGTGTCACTGGATTGCAGTCAAGAATATCCTGAAGTACTTGAGAAGGACTAAGGACGTGTTCTTGGTGTATGGTGGAGAGGAAGAGCTCGTTGTAAGTGGTTACACGGATGCTAGATTCCAAACTGATCGAGACGACTCCAAGTCTCAGTCAGGTTTTGTGTTTTGCCTGAATGGAGGAGCTGTGAGCTGGAAGAGTTCCAAGCAAGAGACAATTGCTGATTCTACAACAGAGGCCGAGTATATCGCAGCAGCTAATGCGGCGAAGGAGGCTGTATGGATTAGGAAATTCATCGGCGAGCTTGATGTAGTTCCAAGCATTGTTGGTCCCGTAGTTCTCTACTGTGATAACAATGGTGCAATTGCACAATCTAAGGAACCTAGATCTCATCAGCGCTCCAAGCACATACTCCGGCGTTTTCATCTTATTCGTGAGATTGTCGAACGAGGAGATGTAAACATTTGCAGAGTGCCGACTGAGGAAAATATTGCGGATCCGCTGACAAAGCCTCTCGCGCAGAGAAAGCATGATGGTCATACTAGATCGATGGGTATACGATACCTAAATGATCAACTCTAGCGAGAAGCTTGTGGGTTGCATGTAATCTTGTATTTTGTTGGCTGTTTGTTCATATGATTAACTGTGTACCTAGTTTTTCCTTTACAATTAATGGCAAGTTCTTTTATTATGTCTTTTTCTATATGATAGTTAAATGTTAACATAATAGATACCCTTAGAATGTTCGCTTCCATGGGACATCAAGTACGTGACTTGAATGTGAGAGCCCATGATTTATTTGAAGCTTCATTCTTAAAGGTCCCTGGTCGAGTATCATCATAGAAGCTAAGGGTGATGATGGTACATGAAGACTAGCACGTGTGTTGACTGATGACTGGTTCTCACAGGTCATGATATTGTGATATCAAGTCATCACGTGGGTACTTGTTGGTGAACAAGTTGTACTGGACAGACCCAACCTGAGACTACTCTCTGGATTGTCATCCAATCGTGTCACGAGTAGGTCTCAATTGACAATGGTGTTGTGATCCTTTGACCTGAAGTCACAGCATTCATCAAGTGAGGAAGAGCGTGCTTTGATGCCATCTAAAGTCTTCCTTGAGAAAGGTTGATGATAAGGGTGGTTGTTGGGCATGTTACGAATCATTTGGTTGTTTGTGTGTGAGCAGATATGGGATTTGTCCTCCTGTATGACAAGAGTTGCATCCATGGGCCCCTTGATGGAACTGGACTGAGAAAAGCATGGCCATGCTTGGTTGAGTCAATATATGATATTGGACTCACCATTCTCTGGAAGTCCGTCCTGGATCAAGAAACTTGGATTGAGCTATTACGAGGGTGACACGGTCCATACCTCTAGTTCTTTCCGGATGTAAGGGACAAAGGGACAAAGACAACGCTGATACATTGGTCATAAAGGCTTATGAGTTATAAACTCATATTGCTTGGGGAGCAATGATGCATTGCTAGATGCCGCTCATTGTTTGTGAGGTTTTTGGTTTGATACTTTCGAGATCAAGTGGGAGTCTGTTGGAGTTACCATTGTGATCTGGAAGTGATCAAGCATGTAATCTCACTGCCAACGCGATATGAGCCTGCAGGGTCGCACATAAGAGATGTGGAGAAGTTGGGTGACTGACTGTGTTGGTAAAGGTTACCAATCACCGACCTGAATAGGGTTATGGACAAAGTGTTGCCTTATAGGATCATCGGGTTGGGCAAATGTTGCCTTGAAGGGCTGGTTGGGATTGTCGTCCGAGGGTCGATGACGTTAGTCGAGAATCGTCTTCTGATTCCCGCCGATCGGCGAGAATCGTCTCTCTGATTCTCGCTGATCGACGAGAATCGTCGAGAATCAATTGTTGATTCTCGACGATTGACTACTTCGACAATTGTCGTCGACCGCGGCTCGACGATCGTCGAGTATCATTGTGTATCGTCGAGCGCGGCTCGACGATCGGCGAGAATCGTCGAGTATTGTACTCTGATTCTCGCCGATCCTGTATGATACTCGTCGACTGATTCTCGCCGAACCTGCTCAGTGATTCTCGCCGATTGTCGTCGATTCTCACCGATTGATACTCGCCGATTCTGAACCCTATTTTCGGGTGGTCTGCGGATAGCGATTTTCCTGGGTTTATTTATACCTTTGGTATAAATAGGACACTTAGGGTTTTCGGGATCAAGGGCGCTCGCGATTTTCTCCTATAGCGAATCGAACCCGACGGAAGCCGTTCCGCCTTTCGCTCTGCCGATCCCGATCCCCACCGCCGACGGAAGAGTTCCGCCGCCGCCGTGTTTGCTCCGTCGACCGCCTCTTCTCCAGCGACTGTCGCTGGTGCTGCTCTTCCTGGCATGGACCTAGCAGTCCGTGGAATAGCTGAGGTGCGGTCTTCTCCTTCCCGATCTTCCGTGCGACGGAAAGCTCGGCGTTCTCCCGCTCATGTGGACTTCTGCTGAAACGTGGACACTATTCCACGAAGAACTTGCCACCAGCAGAAATCAAAGTTTGGAGCATCTCCGTTGAGTTGTGACTCAACGCCACCGAGGTAATTTTTGCCTAGTTTTTGCTAACTTCTTGATTCAACGTTCATAGCCCGATCCACATCTCTTTGGGTTTTTCTTGATGTTTATTTTTCCGCTGCATGCACAAGCGTTGTGCCATCCATATAGAGAAACCCAACACTAACAAGGTTGTCCTTGGATATCCTAGCAATGGTTCTAAGGTTTATATGTCCTAATCTTTTATGCCATAGTTCATTAGGTCTACAAATGGAATTGAACAAGCATATATCTACCTTAGTTGAAAGCAAATCTACAAGATAAATGTTACCTTTCCTCTTACCTGTCAACACAGTTGTATTGTCCTCTGATTTGATTTTGCATGAGGATTTGTTGAAAGTCACTTGGTAGCCTTCATCACACAGTTGACTGATGATGATTAAGTTATGCTTCAGTCCTTCCACATAAGCTACTTTCTTGAATGTGACTGAGCCAACCTAGACTGCACCATATCCTTTTTTTAGTCCAAAGTTTGAATCACCAAATATTACTTTGGGTCCACGTTTGGCTTTGAAGGATGCGAAATTCTCCTTGTTTCCTGTCATGTGCTTTGAGCACCCACTATCCAGATACCATTGCTAGTTTGATGTTGGATAGGTCTTCACCTGCACCTAAAACAATTTATTTGTTTTTGACCCAGTTTACCTTGGGCCTAGGTTGATAACCTTTAAATTCTGAAATAAAAGACATCCCTGGTTTACTCTTATAGCCTTCAGGATGATATATCCTAGGAGGTATTATCCATTCAGTATAAGGGTTAAACCTCTGAGATGTAGGACCTCTAGGATTGAAGTTTGATTTACCTTTGAAAGATTTTTCAAAACTCTGAGCTTTGTTCGACGATCTCTGAGCTGAGTTCGATGATCTTGGGTCAGATTGTCGAGCTCCATTCAAAGATTGACTATGCTAGAGTTTAGGGTTCAGAGATCGTCGACCTGAGTTCGACGATTCAGCCTGAGATTGTTGAGCTCCATTCGGCGATCGTCGAGCTCCGTTCGACGTTTTCTATTGAACTTTTGTTTTCTTACGTAAATCAGAATTATTCCTACCCACCTCTATAACTCCCTTACCTTTATCTGAGATAAACTTGATTGGGATTGTTAATACTATAGGTTGGCTGGATGAAGTACCCAAGCCCAGTATACTATTGAATCTTGAGTTCACTGTGCTTGTGATGTCCATTAGTTTGATACTTCTCCCATTGAGGGATTCTTAAAACTTCTTGGCCTCTGATAGTTCACTTTTCAGTGAGGCTATCTGCTCCCTACAACATTCCAACTCCTCAGAGAGTTTGAGGTTATCTGATTTTAAGGTTCTTTGTTCAGAGAGTTGATTTCTGAGAGAAATAATTTCTTTTTCAGATTTTAATAGATCTAAACAAAGTGCCTTAAATTCACATTTGAAGACCTCTGAATTAAAATCAAATGAGTCTATTACCTGATCCTCTTCAGATTTAGTTTCTGATTCAGACTCTGACTCTTGTTCTGCATTAGTATTATGTTGAGAGGCATTGATAGCCATCGTGCAGAACTTTTTTTCTTCAGCATCATCTTCATCATCACTTGAGCTGGATGAAGCTTCTGATTCTTCTTCTGTTTCACTCCAGGTTTCAGCTATAAACCCCTTCCTGGTATGTTTGTTCTTGCTGGAGGAGGGTTTGTCATTGCTGCTTTTCCTGAAATCTTTGTCTCTTCTCCTTTCTTTCCTGTCCTTCTTGTTCTTATTCAGATTTTCTGGACAGTCAGGCACAATGTGGTCTGGTTTCCTGTACCCAAAACAAATAATTTCTTTGTTATTGGACTTATCATACCTTGGCTTTTCATGCCCTCTGAATGACTTTTTCCTAAAGTCCTTCTTGTCCATTTTATAAAACCTTTTGGCCAGTAAGATTAGCAACTCTTCATTGCATGTGACCTTGTCTTCAGGCTGATCTTCAATAGCTTTGAATGCTATTGATTTCTCTTTTCTGATTGCTGGTGAAGCAGCATTCTGCTCTTCTTCTCTGTTCTTGATGAGCAGCTCATAAGACTTGAGCTTGCCCAAAAGAGCCTTAGTGGTGATCTCATTTAGGCTTCTGGCATCCTTGATTGGCCAGATCCTTGAGTCCCAAGTGCTGGGGAAGCACATTAGGATTTTGTCATTGAGTTTAGTCAATGAGATCTCCTTCTCCAAGGTTTTCAGTTCATTGACTATAAGACTAAGTCTGTTATACTTATCAGCAATTGACTCAGTTTCTCGTTTCTTGAAGTTCTTATACTGAGTTATGAGATGAGATCTTCTATCTTTCCTTTCATCTGCAGATCCTGACACTATTTCAGATAGTTTGTCGCATATCTCTTTTGCTGAGTTGCATTCAGCTACTTTTTGAAATATTTCATCAGACATGGTTTATGCCAAAATGTTCATTGCTTTGGCATCTACAACTTTCCATTTTTTGATTTCTACATCTGTTCCTGAAGGAGGTGGAACAACACTTGTACTTGTATTTGCTGGGGGTCTTTGACATACTGTCGAAATAGAATTAAAGATATCTTCATCAATAGAATTCTTGTACAATCTTATACTTGCCTTCCAAAGTGCAAACTTAGACTGATTGCACACTGAAGGTCTGGTGCTAGCATAATCTTGGTTCTGTGCCATGGTTTTATATAAAGATAAATATAATACAAATAATAAAGATAAAACCCTCTATAAAAGATTGATCTTATCAGAGATCTTTTGGTTCAGGTGTTAGCCTGTAGGAACAACTAATCTGATGAAGATTTAGTTGAATAACAACCAACCTCTCAAGGTCTGGTATTTTAACAAACCTGGCTCTCATAACAATTGAAAGTGGGGATAAGATCTACCTTAACTCTAGAGGGGGGGTGGGGGGTGAATAGAGTATATTAAAATAATTTTCATGTTAAAAATTATTTTGCAGTGGAAGACTTAATTTAAATATATGTGTAAGGTGCTTGGTAAATAAAAATTATGAAAGCAAGACATAAAAAGCACAGCACACAGCAAACAAAATATAGCAACCAGAAGACACAAGGAGCTATAGTGGTTCCCCAATCAATCTAGGTACATCCACTCTTCTACCACCCTAGGTAGGAATCCACTGCAAGATGGTTGATCAGGTTTCCTGGGCACCAATGAGCTTTTGATAAGGTGCTCAAAAACCAAACTAGATTTTTTGAACAGGTGTCTTGCCACCACTGAGTTTTGACAAGGTCTCAGAAAGCAACACAAAACTTTTGAAGGGAGTTTTGGCAAACCCTTTTACAGCAGAAAAAGAAAGAGGTGAGATGTTCTTCTCTGTCAACAATCAGAGAGAAGACTAGTGGATGATGTTGTCAAAGCTCCCCCTGAGATCTGGAAGTTGTTCAGGAAAAGAAGCTTTGCACTAGGGTGATAGGCCTTCAGTAGATGAGATCTCCAGCAAAGTATGATTCCAGCAGTTGCTGAAATGTGTAGTGTCTGGAGTCTTGATGGATGAAGCCTCTAAACACTTGAGTAAAAAAAGAGATCTAGAAAATCTTCTTTTCTGTATGTTGATCTCCTTCAGTGGTGTATGTTCTGAATGAATTCTGTCTGTATGTCTGTCTGTGACTGTTCTCTTTTTGTATGTAACTGTTAGGAGTAGCAGAATAATATCCTCTTTTATTCCTTAGATCTGTAAAGAATGAATTGATTCTCTGTCTCCAAGATAGTCGTTAGCCACTCATTAATGACTTCCTTAAATGAATTTTGTCTCTGGAGGAAAGTCCTAGAAAACATTCCTTTAAATCTCCCTTGAAACATGCTCCAGATTAATTGAAACGGCTACAAGATCCTTGAAATAAATGCTGGGAATAAATAAGATAGAATTCCATAACTGTCTGAATTTGAATCTTGAGAATCGTCGATCTCTCCACAAAATCGTCGACCTGAGCTCAACTACCGTCGACCTGAGCTCAGAGACTGGAACTAGACTGGAAACAGAAATCGTCGATCTGAGCTCAACTATCGTCGACCTGAGCTTAGAGACTGGGAAAACAGCTAGAGACAGAAACGTCGATCCGAGCTCGAAGATCGTCGAATGGCGTTCGACGACTCGTTGAACTGAGCTCATAGATAGTCGAACTGAATTCGACGATTCGTCGACCTGAGCTCGATGAAAATGACTTAGTCTCCTGAATTTGAATATCTGATCTGAGGGTCTTGGGGGCAGCTTTCAAGCCTAAATTCTAACCCTTAGACTCAATCTAATTGTCCTTAAAAACTATACAAGGAGGTCAAAACAATTTTCCTAAGCACATAGTGATCCTTGCCCAAAACCGTAATATGGTGTTCCAAGAGAGGGGAAGATGGAATGTCAGTGATGTCAATTGGTGGAGATGGATCTAATGAAGCATGTTGAGATGGAGGTGGAGTAGGAACATGAGTATGTTGTTGTGATTGTGGTGTTGAAGAGATAATGGGAGAGGATGGGATTTGTGTTGCTGGAAGGGGGGTTGGAAGAGATGGTGGTGTTGGATGAATCTCTTCAGCAGGTGGGCGAGTGGCTTTAACAGCCCTGGGGCCTTCAGAAGCTGGGGTGGAAGAGGTAGAAGCCTTGGTTGGCTTGGTTATTGTCCTCTCCCACCTGCCAAATAAGGCACATGTTAGCCTTTTACTGGCATTGATGAATATAGTCTGCGAGACCAGTGATTCACCAGCCTTCTCTTGTATAAAGATCCCTAGGATCCTTCTAAAGCAAACTTCCTTTTTATTGTACTTCTTCTTTATCAAATCAAAAAGAATCTATGCCCAATCCACCTGTTTCTTATTGATGATTGCACACATGACTAGAAACTGGTGTCTAGTGATGTAATCATGGGCAGTATGTTTCCCAAGCAGAACCTTTCCAACCAAATCTACCAAAAACTTATAAGGGGCAGAGAGGTGTTTCTTCAAGAGTTTGTTAGGGTTATCTCCAGTATAACTCACTAGTCTCAGCATCATGTCAGATTCCTCTATTTCAATTTCCAGTTGCTCTTCTCCATTCCTTAATCCAAAAATTTCTATTAAAATTGCGGGAGTTAAGGAGACGGAGTTACCCGCAATAGTGTCTGTCAATGTATTTTCCTCTGTTGGCAATAGGGTGTAGACCCATTCCCTGATTTCAGTGCTGTGTAATTTGATTCTTCTAGTCATCACGTTTTTGAGTTCTTGTTCTTCAAGGAGTTCCGGAATGTAAAGGAAGATGGGATCAGAGTGTTGAAATGAATCAAAATCCACATCAAAATAGGTATCGAACTTCATGCCTGCGAGATTGCTTGCCTGAATAGCCATGGAATCACCTGCAAGAGAGACACAAAAATGGCGATCAAGTGCAAAGGAACAGAAAGCGCGGGACGGAGGTCGAAGAAAACCTAAATATAGGGTTTTCAAGAATATGAATCGACAGACTCCGTTCCACGAAAATAAAAATAATTCTTCGAACTGAGGTCGACGAAATAATTTTGAATGAAATAATTCGTCGATCTTATCCAGAAGAATTGAAGATAGTTCGTCGAACTCCGTTCGATGAAACTCTTCTGAAGCAAGTTCGTCGAACTCCGTTCGACGAAACTTGTTTTACTCATAGAGAGTTCATCGAAATCCGTTCGACGAATTTCTCTCAAACTTTCCACGGTTCGTCGTACTCCGTTCGACGAACTTTGGAAAATTCATCGAGTGCAGACATAAATCAAATAAAGTCTTCTCCATTGATCATTCCAAGTTGATTTACAAAGAACATATGATTTCTCTCATCTAGAGGTTTGGTGAATATATCAGCCCTTTGGAAATCAGTGTAGATATAGACAAGCTTGATTTTATTTTTTTCTACACACTCCCTAATGAAATGATGTCTTATATCAATATATTTTGTCCTACTATGGTGAATTGGATTCTGTGCTATGGCTATAGCACTTGTATTATCATAGAGTAGGGTTGAATTATTTAAATTGAACCCATAATCTAGAAGCTAATTTTTTATCCAAAGCATCTATAAACAACAGCTGCCTGCTGTAATATATTCTACTTCAGTAGTTGAGGTTGACACTGATGTTTGCTTTTTACAAAACCAAGATACTAATCTCATACCCAGGAACTGGCAAGTCCCTGAAGAACTTTTTTTATCTACCCCGCATCCAGCAAAATCAGCATCAGAGTTTCTAGTTAAATCAAATTCTGATTCAGCAGGATACCATAAGCCTAGATTAGGACAACTCTATATATCTCAAAATTCATTTTAGTAAAATTAGGTGAGATTCTTTAGGGTTCACTTGGAACCTAGCACAAAGACATGTGGCAAGCATAATATCTGGCCTACTTGCTGTGAGGTATAATAGGGACCCAACAATGCCCCTATAAAGTTTCTGATCCACAGGTTTCCCTGGTATATCAGAGTTCACAACAATATTGGTATCCATGAGAGTTTTCTTTGCTGAGGCATCAGCCATCCCAAACTTCTTTAGAAGTTCTTTAGCATATTTTGCTTGAGAGATGAAGATGCCATCAGGGAGCTGCTTCACTTGGAGACCAAGGAAGTAGGAAAGCTCACCCATGCTACTCATTTCAAATCTGGAGTGTATGAGGTCAGAGAACCTCTTGCATAATTTGGAATATGTAGAGCCAAATATAATATCATCCACATAAATTTGTACTAATAAGATTTGGTCCTTATGATGTCTAGTGAAAAGAGTTTTATCTACATTTCCTCTTATATATTTATGCCCTAATAGAAAACTAACTAGGGTCTCATAGCAAGCTCTTGGAACTTGCTTTATATCATAAAGAGCCTTATGAAATTTAAAAACATGAGAGGGGTAAGTTAGAGAAACAAAACCTGAAGGTTGTTCTACATAAACCTCTTCTTGTAGCACACCATTTAGAAAAGCACTTTTCACATCCATTTGGAAGACCTTGAACCTCTTGTATGTTGCATAGGCAAGGAATATAATTATGGCTTCCAACCTTGCAACAGGTGAAAAGGTTTGATCATAATCAATTCCTTCTTCTTACCTGTATCCTTGAGCAACAAGCCTAGATTTGTTTCTCACAACGACTCCTTGGGCATCCAGCTTGTTTCTGAAAACCCATTTGGTTCCAATAAATAGGTATTTTTGGGGCCTTGGAACCAAATCCTAAACTCTACATCACTCAAATTGATTTAGTTCCTCCTGCATTGCAAGGATCTAGTGGGGATCCTGCTCAGCATCATGAAAGGATAGAGGTTCAACCTGAGAGAGAAAACAGGTATGCATCAAATCATGGGTGAGTTGATTTCTTGTCTGTACACCTGCTGATATGTCTCCAATTACTTGAGATCTGCGGTGATCCCTAAGTGTGACAAAATCAGTGGGTGGAGTTGGTTGTGCAACAGCATTTGGAATTAATTCCTCCTGTGCAATTGTATTTGCTGTTGGTAGAGATTCATTATCTTAAACTTCTTCTTCTTGACTTTCTTCAATGGCTTGTGGAGAGGGATGAGTTGGCACCTCTTGGGTGAGGTTTAGTCCATCCAAGGTCTCACACAAATGGGGTAACTGCAAGTTGCTAATGGTAGAAACTTCTTTCTCCTTGCAATACATGCTAGTCTCATCAAAGGAAACATGAATAGACTCCTTAATTTTTAATGTTGATTTATTAAAAATTCTATATGCCTTGCTTACTTGGGAGTATCCTAGAAAAACTCACTCTTCAACCTTAGCCTCAAACTTTCTAATGTATTTTTTGTTGTTGTTATGAATGTAACATAAGCATCCAAATAATTTGAAATAGTTGATTTTAGGTTTCTTCCCTTTGAGCAATTCATGGGGAGTCTTGTTCTTTTGTTTGTGAATTAAGCTCATGTTCAGGACATAATTTGTTGTGCTTACAGCCTCTGCCCAAAAGGTTAGGGGCATGTAAGCATCTGCAAGCAATGTACCTGCAGCTTCAATGAGTGTCCTATTTTTCCTTTCAGCTACCCCATTTTGTTGGGGAGTTCTAGGAGCTGAGAAGCTATAACGCCCCGAAACTCAAAAGAGCGACGGGGGACGTTTTGGGCCAGTTTTGTATTCTGGCTGCAGGAACACGGCCTGGGACACGGGAGTGTCCCAGGGTGTGTCAAGCTTGTGTCGACACTCAGCCGGGAAGTCGACATTTTGATCTCGATATTGTGTCTAGACTGGGCACACGGCCTGCGACACGGGCGTGTCGACCCGTGTCGACACTTAGCCCGCGAAGTCGACACTCTGCTTAGACGAAGCGTCGAGACATGGCACACGGCCTGCAACACGGGCGTGTCGCAGGGCGTGTCAACCCGTGTCGACACTCGTCCCGGGAAGTCGACATTTTGCTCGACGATGTGTCGAGACAAGACACACGGCCTAGGTCACGGGCGTGTCCAAGGCCGTGTCATCAGGTCGACGATCTTCGCTCGACGAAGTGTCGAGTGTAGAGACCGTGTACACGGCCTGGAGCCCAGGCGTGTTGAGGTGACACAGGCAAGGACACGGGCGTGTCCTAGAACCCGTGCAGTGCTCGGGTTGTTTTCGGGGAAAAATGATGGGGGTACACGGCCGGCCAAACGGCCGTGTCAGGTGGAACATGGGCGTGTCAGGTCGAACACGGACATGTTCGATACCCGTGTGTTGTTCCAGGCGAGCCGATTTTGACGGCGAATGAGGCACACGGCCCTAGACACGGGCGTGTGCCAGGCCGTGTGCGGTCCAGATTGGGACTTTCAGTCCTGAATCAAAGCAGTTCGTTTCTTTATTTTGGGATCCAACGACTGGGGGTTGTTCCTGATGAGTTATACCCGAGATTGGACTTAGAAACCCTCACTTTTCTTAAGTTATTATCTTTCTAAAAGCTTAGAGAGAGAGGAGAGCCAAGGAAGGAAGAAGGAGCTAGATCCGGCCATTGGAGGAGCTTCGAAGCTCCAAATCGCGAGCCGACTTCGGATCCACGGAGGCAAAGCTAGTGCGGTGCTTTTCATCCGCTTACTTTTCCATGGCACCAAAGAGGAACGCTAGGGTAACGATTCACTTCTTGAGCATAAGTAGCTCTCCTTCTTTGCATAGGAAGCCCGCTCTCGCGAGTTTGCGGTGAGTTGGAGGCATTCCTTCGGGTAGATATGTGAAGTCCCCGTTGTTTAGAGTCCGTAAGCGAGAACGGACATAGGCATGATGTGTGAAGCCTACCCGGACATGTTGGTCTGGATCGGTATGTTGCATTGCATAATGCCGGAGAAGACTCCGTGCTATTGGTTGTTTTTTGGGTTTTCTACACGGTAGATTGCAATAGGGAGCCTTGGGGATTAACCCAAAGGCGCACCCGGAAAACTGGGCGGATGCGTGATCTTGCCAACTTGGTGGCCTGAGAGCCAACTTGAACATAACCGAGTTATGTGAAATGTGATGGAAACGGGACTCGGGAGAAGTTTGACCTGCGCATATGGTTTAAATTACCGTTGCGGGCGCATATGGTTTAAATTACCGTTGCGTTGTGAGCACGGGTTAAATGGAACCATACCCGTTGTATGTCGTTCGGATTAGAGCCGTTGGCATAGATGAGAGTCTTCGGCGGTCTATGGTTTTAATTACCGTGACCCATGCCGGGAAGACAAACTGCTCATTGATTGGCCGTCCAAAGGGATGGTGGTGAGTCGGCAGACTTAGACTGCGTTGACTGAGAATGTGTCCTGAGTGCACGGGGTGTGTGGCCATATGAGCCTACGCGTGTGATGAAATGAATATTATTATATTGCTCGCTTATGCTAATGAAATGCAGGGAAGGAGCATCGCCACCCTGAGTTGGGTGCGGGATCGTTATAATTTGGTCAGCATTGCTGACCGTTGCCTTGTTTTTCCACCGTGCGGTGGTTTGTTGTTTGCAGGTGCTGCTGGACCAAGCGGTCAATAGCGGGCTAAAGCCCTTTTTCGAAGCCGGCCCTCGAAGGCCCAATTGGAAGTGTTTAATGCTTTATTCATGTGTGACCGGCCTGCGTGCCGTGGTTTTTAAAACATGTAATATCAAGTGAACAATTTTTGTGAGGCCTTAAGGCTTATACTGGTGTATTTTGTAACATTCCTATTTGGTATTAGTGGACATTCATGCTTTAGTGCTGGGTTCTTTGATTCAACTTATTAATCTGCTTCCGCTAGAAGGCTCTGTGTAGGACGTTATGATTGGTTGGATGGTTTCCATGAGTAACCACCTGGTCTGTCGGTAGCATATGGCGTCGGGCCCCGGCTGGACCTACTGCTATATGCTATCCGACGGATAGGGGGTGTTACAATTTGGTATCAGACTCCTGGTTTTGGTCGGGCTTAAACTGAATTCGTGGGCGAATTCTTTTTAAGGGGTGGTGCGCAAATTGTGTGCGTCATCGTTATAATGGTAAAAGAACCCATGAATGTCCACTTAGGAATGAAAATACACATGTTTGAGGAACCTGCGCATTCCTATAATTGCTGTTTGCAATTTTATTTGGTCTCTTAACGGTGTTTTGTACCACTATAGGTGACCAGAAGTGGTGTTGGGCCGTCATAATACCGAGTTTCTGAGGCTAGCAGTGCACCAGATGTTGCTCCTGCAACACCTTTATCGGCTGAGAACATACGGTTGGTGGCAGAAGCTGTGTTGGCCGTGATAAATGCGCAGCCTGCAAGGCAAACGCAGCAGCCCGCTCCTGCGATGGAGCAGGAACCTCTTCAAGAGGCTGAGCCGAGGAGAGTTGAACAAGTGGTAGTGGGACCGTTGGTGCCAAGGTGGGCAACCGAGAGGCAGCTTAAGCATGTAATGAGCTTTAACCCTCCGGTATTCTCGGGGTTGGGAACCCCATCTCAGGCCGAAGACTGGCTCTCCAGGGTGAAGAGAGTCATGACAGTAACGGAGACGGAGGAGTGTCAAATGACCACCATCGCTACGTTCCTTCTGGACGGTGAAGCGAGAATGTGGTGGGAAGGATTGGAGCTGCACTTATTGAGAGGTAGGCAACTTGGTGATGTCTCGATGATGGAGTTCTCAAGATTGTTCTTGGCTCGATACCTTCCTTCGACGCAGAGGATAGCATTGGAGAACGAATTTCTGAAGTTGGTTCAGGGTGAGAAGAGCGTGGATAAATATCTCCACGAGTTTACTTGTTTGAGTTGATATGCTAGCTCCACCATCGCGGATGAGGAGCGCAAGACGAATCGATTCTACGAAGGCTTGAGAGATGAGTTGAGGTTACGACTCTCGGGGCCGATGACGCAGGGTTTCTTAACCTTGGTCAACACGGCCCGGTCCTTGGAGAAGGATATGAAGAATGTGCAACCAAATAAAGGCTTGGGCGAGAAGAAATCTGGGTTCAAAGTGCCGACTACTTCAAAGTGGCTATCAAAGATTCTTTAAGAAGCATAGGACTTCGGGTCCAGCTCCTTCTAGTGCTTCTGGGACGACTACGAGTCGGACCCCGGGAGCGTGTTTTAATTGTGGAAAGACGGGGCACTTTGCCTGCGACTGTTGGAGCGGACGTCCCAAGTCCGAAAGAAATTCGGGAGCTACATATGAAGAGAAGGGCAAGGCGGTGGAGTCGACCGCATCACACTATGCTCCGGCCCAACCAAGGGTCTATAATCTTGGCCAACAGGAGGCCATCAAACAGGCTGATGTGGTGACAGGTACGGTTTAATTTATAGCAAGTCAATTTCTTTAAATACTTGTTATGCACATGTTATCTTACCACTGCTTGTTTAGGATTTGTATTGATTTGTGAAAATCCGGCACGAGCACTCTTCGATACGGGTGCTTCACACTCCTTCTTGTCCGAAGGATTTATATCACCCATCGGAGTCCCTTCTTCGATGACGAAGGATAAGTTGGATGTGTTGTTGCCCAATGGGTGTTCGATGCGAGCGGATAGGATCTGCGATGATAAGATTCGTATTGGGGATCAGGAGTTCGACCTGTAGACGTCTTTACTTCCATTGGTGGAATTCGATGTTATATTTGGCATGGACTGGCTCTCGGAGCAGCAAGCATATATCGATTGCGGTCGGAAGGAAGTCAAGTTGGGAGCTAGTCGTGAGACGACTTTTACGGACTTAAAGGGGTCGAGCAAGACGTTGATGTCTGCTCTTCAGGTGGTGAAGGAGGTTCGTGCCGATGCAGAACTGTTCTTTACACTAGTGGAGGTTGCAAAGCCGAAGCCTGCGTTGGATTGTATTTTAGTTGTATCGGAATACCCTGATGTGTTCCCCGCAGATCTTCCTGGAGCCCCGCCTCAGCGGGAGATAGATTTTACGATTGAGATAGTGCCAGGTGCAAAGCCTGTCATGCTCTCCTTATCGGCTAGCGCCTAAAGAAATGGCGGAGCTGAAATTTCAACTGCAAGAGTTTTTGGAGTAAGTGTATGTGCGCCCGAGTTCTTCGCCTTGGAGCGCACCGGTCCTCTTTGTTAAGAAGAAGGATGGAAGCTTGAGGCTGTGTATTGATTATATGGAGCTTAATAAGTTGACAGAGAAGAACAAGTACCCGATACCCCGGATCGATGATCTTTTTGATCAGTTGGTCGGGTCGACGGTGTACTCGAAGTTGGATCTCAAGTCGGGGTACTATCAGCTGCGAATAAGGGAGAGTGATGTCCCGAAGACAGCGTTTAGTATGAGATACGGGCATTATGAGTTTACGTTCATGCCGTTTTGGCTGACTAATGCGTCGTCAGTGTTCATGGATTTGATGAACAGGACTTTCAGGGAGTACTTGGACCATTTCGTGATCGTCTTCATCAACGATATTTTGGTGTACTCGCAAAGTGAGGAAGATCACTTCAAGCATCTTCATTTGGTTCTGGAGACGCTAAGGAGAAATCAACTGTATGCCAAGTTCTCGAAGTGCGAGTTTTGGTTGTCCTCAGTGGCGTTCCTCGGTCACATAGTGAGTGGAGAGGGTATTGCTGTGGATCCGGCGAAGATCGTTGCGATACGGGAGTGGCCTGAGCTTGTTACGGTAGCGGAAGTCCGGAGCTTTCTGGGGCTTGCCGGCTATTATAGGCGCTTCGTAGAGTAACTTCTCGCGGATAGCGTTACCTCTCACTACTTTGACGAGGAAGGATCATAAGTTCGTTTGGACGCCGGAGTGCGCGCGAGCTTTCGAGGAGTT
Source organism: Platanthera guangdongensis (assembly GCA_039583875.1). Taxonomy (NCBI): domain Eukaryota; kingdom Viridiplantae; phylum Streptophyta; class Magnoliopsida; order Asparagales; family Orchidaceae; genus Platanthera; species Platanthera guangdongensis. Next base: position 124,527,255 of record CM077164.1, read on the forward strand.
GAAGTGTCGGTTGACCACGACGCCTGTGCTGAGTTCGCCATGTGGGACCGAAGGATATGAGATTTATAGTGATGCTTCGGGCAGCGGTTTGGGTTGCATGCTACTGCAACAAGGAAGTGTAATTTATGGCTCGAGTCAGCTAAAAGTGCATGAAAAGAACTATCTGGTCCATGACTTGGAGTTAGCGGCCGTGATTTTTGCCTTGAAGCTGTGGAGACACTATTTGTACGGTGTGAAGATTGATATCTACACCGATCACAAGAGCCTGAAGTATCTTATTGATCAGAAAGATCTGAATATGCAGCAGCGTAGATGGATGGAGTTCCTGGGGGACTATACATTCAAGATCCACTACGTGCCTGGTAAAGGGAATGCGGTTGCGGACGCGTTGAGTCGCCGAGCCCCAGCTCAAGCCAATTGGCTATCGGTGCATGATGAGCGGTTGGTGCGGGAATTGGAGGCATTGGAGATTGTTTGTGTGGACAAGCAATCAAGTGCTGAAGCAGTTCTGAAATGGACTGAAGTCCAATATGACCTTGCTGATCGTATTCGGCAGGCTTTGGATATGGATGCTCATATGAAGCAGTTCATGGTAGAGGCTCTGGATGGGTCAAATTCCCAATTCGTCATGGAGGACGGATTACTTTGGAAGGACGGTCGTCTGTGCGTCCCAAGTGTAGGTAATTTGCGGGTGGAGTTGTTGTACGAGGCACACCATACCAAGTACTCGATTCACCCGGGGAGCACGAAGATGTACCGTGATGTGAAGAAACTGTTTTGGTGGCCGGGTTTGAAGAAGGATGTGGCGCTATACGTAGCGAAGTGCCAAACTTGCGCATTGGTGAAGGCGGAGTGCCAAAAGCCTGGAGGATTTCTTAAGTCCTTGCCTATTCCGGAGTGGAAATTCGACGACATCTCTATGGACTTTGTGCACGGTTTGCCAAGGTCGCAAAAGGGGAACGACGCCATTTGGGTGGTTGTTGATCGATTAACGAAGGTGTCGCATTTTATTCCGCATAGGAAGGATGATCTGGTGGAGAAGTTGGCAAAGCTTTATGTGGATAACATAGTGCTGCTTCATGGTGTGCCCCGCAGCATCGTGAGTGACCGAGATGGGCAGTTCATGTCCAATGATTGGAGGCTAGTGCAACAAATGTTGGGAACAAAGTTGAAATTCAGCACAGCCTTCCATCCGCAAACGGATGGGCAGACCGAGAGGGTCAATAGAACTATGGAAGACATGCTCTGCATGTGTGTCTTGGATTTTGGAAAGCAATGGGAAGACCACCTTTATTTGGTATAGTTCGCATACAACAATAGCTACCAAGCGAGTATTCAGATGGCGCCTTTCGAGGCCCTATATGGTATAAAATATCGCACGCCGTTATCTTGGTTAGAAACTGGTGAGTCAAAGTTGTATAAGCGATCAGAAGTGGAGGGTGCTACTTCTTTGGTGAGAACCATTCGGGAGAGGTTACTTATCACTCAGGACCGGCAAGCGAAGTACTATAATGCCAAGCACAGGAACGTGGAGTTCGCTGTGGGCGACTATGTGTACTTAAAGATCAAGCCGTTCAAGGGTGTCTCGCGGGTGCGGCGATTGGAAAAGCTAAGCCCGAGATACCTTGGGCCGTTTGAGGTTCTGGAGCGAGTCGGTGAAGCGGCCTATCGGTTGAAGATTTCAGTGGATCTTAGTGGTTTACATGATGTATTCCATATTTTGGTGCCTCGAAAGGCGGTGCAAGAGCCTACGCAAGTGATCGCGGTTGATCAAGTGCCGGTGGATTGTGGGCTGACGACAAAGGTCAAGCCCGTACGGATTGAGGACTCGGAGGTCAAGCGGCTACGCAATAAATAGATCAGGATGGTCAAGGTCCGGTGGGACAATTGCGGTCGTGAGGAGCTCTCTTGGGAGAGATAGCAGACTATGCTTGACGAATATCCGGAGTTGTTCTGCTCAGGTACAAATTTTGGTTTTGTACATGTCTTTCCTTTATATATAATTTCGTGGACGAAATTCTTTTAAGAGGGGGAGAGTTGTAACACCCCGAAACTCAAAAGAGTGACCGGGGATGTTTTGGGCCAGTTTTGGGTTCTGGCTGCAGGCACACGGCCTGGGACACGGGCTTATCCCAGGGCATGTCAAGCTTGTGTCGACACTCAGCCGGGAAGTCGACATTTTGATCTCGATATTGTGTCGAGACTAGGCACACGGCCTGCGATACGGGCGTGTCGCAGGGTGTGTCGACCCGTGTCGACTCTTAGCCCGCGAAGTCGACACTCTGCGTAGACGAAGTGTCGAGACATGGCACACGGCCTTCGACACGGGCGTGTCGCAGGGAGTGTCAACCCGTGTCAATACTCGTCCCGGGAAGTCGACATTTTTCTCGACGATGTGTCGAGACAAGGCACACGGCCTAGGACACGGGCGTGTCCAAGGCCGTGTCATCAGGTCGACGATCTTCGCTCGACGAAGTGTCGAGTGTTGAGACCGTGTACACGTCCTGGAGCCCAGGCGTGTTGAGGTGACACGAGCAAGGTCACAGGCGTGTCCTAGAACCCGTGTAGTGCTCGGGTTGTTTTCGGGGAAAAATGATGGGGGTACACGGCCGGCCGCACGGCCGTGTCAGGTGGAACACGAGCGTGTCAGGTCGAACACGGGCGTGTTCGATACCCGTGAGTTGTTCCAGGCGAGCCGATTTTGACGGCGAATGAGGCACAAGGCCCTGGACACGGGCGTGTGCCAGGCCGTGTGCGGTCCAGATTGGGCCTTTCAGTACCGAATCAAAGCCGTTCGTTTCTTTATTTTGGGATCCAACGGCTGAGGGTTGTTTCTAATGAGTTATACCCGGGATTGGACTTAGAAACCCTAACTTTTCTTAAGTTATTATCTTTCTAAAAGCTTAGAGAGAGAGGAGAGCCAAGGAAGTATGAAGGAGCTAGATCCGGCCATTGGAGGAGCTTCGAAGCTCCAAATCGCGAGCCGACTCCGGATCAACGGAGGCAAAGCTAGTGCAGTGCTTTTCATCCGCTTACTTTTCCATGGCGCCAAAGAGGAACGCTAGGGTAACGATTCTCTTCTTGAGCATAAGTAGCTCTCCTTCTTTGCATAGGAAGCCCGCTCTCGCGAGTTTGCGGTGAGTTGGAGGCGTTCCTTCGGGTAGATATGTGAAGTCCCCGTTGTTTAGAGTCCATAAGAGAGAACGGACATAGGAATGATGTGTGAAGCCTACCCGGACATGTTTGTCTGGATCGGTGATGTTGCATTGCATAATGCCGGAGAAGACTCCGTGCTATTGGTTGTTTTTCAGGTTTTCTACACGGTAGATTGCAACAGGGAGCCTTGGGGATTAACCCAAAGATGCACCCGGAAACCTGGGCGGATGCGTGATCATGCCAACTTGGTGGCATGAGAGCCAACTTGAACATAACCGAGTTATGTGAAATGTGATGGAAACGGGACTCGGGAGAAGTTTGACCTGCGCATATGGTTTAAATTACCGTTGCGGGCGCATATGGTTTAAATTACAGTTGCGTTGTGAGCACGGGTTAAATGGAACCGTACCCGTTCTATGTCGTTCGAATTAGAGCCGTTGGCATAGATGAGAGTCTTCGGCGGTCTATGGTTTTAATTACTATGACCCATGCCGGGTGTAACACCCCAGTTTTGAAAGAGGGTCGATTTACATTTCTGGAAATTTTTGGTGTCGAGACTAGGGCACACGGCCTGCGACACGGGCATGTCGCAGGGCGTGTCGGGCCCGTGTCGACACTCGGCCGGGGTGTCGACACTTTCGCTCGATAGGGTGTCGAGACAAGGCACACGGCCTAGGACACGGGTGTGTCCAAGGCCTTGTGGGTCAGTCGACAGTATTCACTTGACGAGTGTCGAGTGTCGAGTGTCAAGACTGGGACAAACGGCCTGTGACACGGGCATGTCACAGGGCGTGTCCCGCTTGGTCGACGATCTTCGCTCGATGTTTTTCTGCGTTGTCGACACAAAGGCTATCGACGAGTGTCGAGACTTGGCGCACGGCGTGGGACACGGGCGTGTCCCAGGCCGTGTCACCTCTCGGGTTGGTATCGGGGTCGTATCGATGGAGGCACACGGCCAACCACACGGCCGTGTCAATTGGGGACACGGGCGTGTCGGATCGAACACGGGCGTGTCGGATGCCCGTGTATTGTTCCAGGCGCGTCGATTTGAGACGGCGAATGAGGCACACGGCCCTGGACACGGGCGTGTGCCAGGCCGTGTTCGGCCCAGGTCTTTTATTTTTTTCTGTCGGATCGTGGCATTTTCTTCCCCTAGTTTTAGGATCTGATGGCTCAGATCATTTCTTTAGGAGTTAAGTCCGAGAATAGGGTTGAAAACCCTCATTCTTCTCCAAGCTTTCTCTTACTAAAGATCTAGAGAGAAGTGAGAAGAAGGAAGAAGGAGAAGGAGAGTTTGGGCTGTAGGAGAGGTTTCGGTGCTCCGAATCGCGAGCTGAGTCCAGATCCGTGGAGGTTAGATCGTTGCAAAGGTTTTCATCCGGCTATTTCGTCATGGCAAGGAAGAGGAGTCAGAAGGTAACGACACTTCTCCTCTCGGTCTTAGGATGCATGTCTTAGCATCATTTATTTTTCTTTCTAGTTTTTGGGCACCAAACTCTCAAGTAAGAGGGGTTTTGGTTTGTCAGGGTTCAAGAGGAACCTCCGGGTTGATTGAGCCCATCCCCGACATGATTTGCATTAGAGATCTGCTCCGTTAGTGGATTAGGCATGGTGGGTGAAGCTGTAGTCATGACCGTTAGTCCGACTTGGTGATGTTGCATACGAACGTTAAGGATTCGTAGAGTTTCCATTGCGGCAAGACGCCGTTTGTGATGTGGTGATGTTTTCCCCCTTTTCTCGAGTGAGTACGTGTAGTTGGAACCGGGCAAGGTTAGCTCCTCGTGGCGGTAGATGTTTTCCTTGGTGGACAAGGTTAGCTCCGCATGAGTTGGAGATGGTTTCCTTGGTGCGCGGGAACGCTGCAGTGCAAATGAGGGACTAGGGTGGATTTGTCTTGGTTTGTATTGTGCCAAGGCATAGCTATGTCTCCGTGGTCGGCTGGCTATCCCATGACGTTCACGTCATGTGCGGAGATTGTCCCGACGAGACTATCCCCCTTCTGTGAGACTGACAAGAATGCCAAGCATGGGGACAAGCCCGGGCAATGAGGCCATGAGCGGGTGGGGTCCGGCAAGGCTTCTTAGAATCGGTCAGTTTTGTCTTGTTGGAATCCTGACATGAGACGTCAGAGCTTGTAGGCAAGCCCGGGGCTAAGACCTTGAGCGGGTGGGGCCTTGACAAGAATTCCATGAGGCGGCCTGTGAGCCGTTTGGGGGAAATGGTGACCCCCCTTTGTTTGCGGCTTTATGCTAGTGGGGAATCAATGAGTACCCATATGATGTGATGATGTGCTAGATGCATATGAGTTAGGGTGCCTTGGGTGAAACCCAGGTTATTGCATACATGATTGCATAAGTAGGCCCTTTTATTATACGCTCAACCAGTAGAGAACATGTATGATGTGTGTGACATCCAAGCCTATTTCTATAGTTGCTTTTCTTACTTATGATTATTGCATACGAAGTGCTAACTTGCAGGTTGGAGGGGTACCCCGGGGTCCGTTAGGGGCGGGCGGGAGGACATGTGTTGTTACACAGTTTGAGGTCAGCCTTTGCTGAACCACGTTACTAATAATTTTTACAGGGCAAGGATCGCATACAGGAGCTAGCTCGCCGGCCAGAAAGGCCTGAGCCTCATGGAGTGCTTTTTCTTTCGTAGCTCTACTTATGTGATGTTGTATGTTTGAGACTCTTGTTGTCCGGCTTGCATGCCGAGGTAGACTAGGAGTGCTAAGCACATTCTTAACTGTTGTATTATTTGTTTTTGGACACTTGATGTAAGGCCATAAGACCATTTGTCTTACTCTTCTAGTGGTGGATAACTTCTTGTCTTGCTTGTGTTTTCACTGTGTTGTGCAAAGTGTTTTGAGTGTGGGTAGTTATATCAACTTTTAATACTAAAGCTGTGACGTCCGTATGTTGTGGGGTCCCAGCCGGACCCATGTTATGCGTTCACTATAGGGGAGGTGTTATAATTTGGTATCAGAGCCAGGTTAGATTCAAGGTCAATGCGTAGAGAAGTTATCCACATAAGAGTAACGCGGGATCATGAGTGTCCTTATGTTTAAGTCTTGAGATGTGAGACTGATTCCTTGTTTCTTGTTTCTTGAAGAATGCTACTGCTCCAGGTCTTTTGGGCACAGGTGTAAACCCAGCCGACTTCTGCCGCATGCTTGCGGAAGCGATGGTGGCAGCCCAAGCTGCAGCGGCAGCTCAGGTAGCAACCCCTGCTACAACAGACACGGCGACGGCCGTGCCAGGCGGAGAGGCCAGGCGAGTGGAGCCTTTGGCGGAAAGGGTGGTTGTCGGACATGGAGACCGACACATGAAGTACTTCCTGAGTTTCCATCCCCCGTCTTTCAAGGCAGTGGGTACGCCAACGGATGCGGAGGACTGGTGGGTTCGCATTCAAGAGCTTTTAAGGGCGGCAGAGACGCCAGAGGAAAAGAAAGCTGAGTATGCGGCTTTCATGTTGGAAGGAGACGCCAAGTTATGGTGGGTGAGCCATAGCGGCTGCCAGTTCCCGGGACGCACCCCGTCAGTGGAGGAGTTTGGGGATGCGTTCCTAAAGAGGTATATTCCAGTTTCTACACGATTGGCCCTTCAGAGGCAGTTTCTGCATTTAATGCAGCGAGACAAGACAGTAGATGAGTATGTGCAGGAGTTCACCCGTTTGGGTCGTTACGCTGGAACGACGATGGCAGATGATGTAGAAAGGGATAACCTCTTCTACCAGGGGCTAAGGGAGAACCTGAGACAACCCCTCATCTCCATGAAGAGAGCGGGGTTCAATGAACTAGTTGAGGCTGCCAGAATTTTGGAAAGTGATTTGGAGCGAACCCAACGTCGTAAGGGTTTTACTCCCAAGCAAGGGGAAGGGAAGCCCTCCCAATCTCATGGAAAGTCTGAAGGGAGTAGGTGGAGGAAGAAGCCTCACACTCCCAGATCCGGTGAGAAGAGCAACTGGATGCCTGGGGGTTCTCACTCTAGGGGACCGCCGATGTGTTATAACTGTGGTAAGGTGGGGCACATAGCTCGTGTTTGTCCCCAAGGAGGAGCGGGGCAAGAGGCTAGGCAGGAGCAGACTGTGCGCTCCGGCCCCAGTGCTGCAGAGAAAGGGAAGATGGAGGAGTCGAGCGCTTCTCGATTCCAATCGATGCAACCAAGGGCTTACAACCTCGGACAGCAAGAGGAGATCCGCCAGACCGATGTGGTGACAGGTATGAAGAAAATTCAAGTTTAAATTTTGTGCTTCATCCTTTTAGACTTTTGTGTGATGTCTATGTTGTAGGCTTCATGTTAGTTTTCAGATACCCCGCTAGGGTATTGTTTGATACGGGAGCATCGCATTCCTTTCTTGCGGAGATCTTCATCCGAAGAATAGGAGTTGAGTCTTTCTCTGCGGACGCAGAGTTGAATGTGCGCATGCCCAATGGGTCATCCATGACCACTGGGGCCAAAGGGCGCATCTGTTGGGAGCTAGACGGAGTTGACTTCGTTTTGGTAGCAGCAATTTTACCGTTGGTTGAGTTCGATGTCATTTTGGGCATGGACTGGCTTGCAGAGCAGCGCGCCAGTATTGATTGCCTATCTAAGGTAGTGACCCTAAAGAGCAAAGGGCAGGCGGAGGTCAAATTTGAGGGCCTTTGTGGAGTGGCCGGTTCCCTGATTTCGGCCTTGCAGTTGATGCGGGCGGTTAACCAGGGTGGTGTAGCGCTTGTAGCGTTATTGGAGTTACGTCTCTCCCAACTGTCTATTGATGAAGTACCCGTAGTGGCAGAGTTCAAGGATGCATTTCCGGATGAACTTCCTAGAGCGCCACCTCGGAGGGAGATCGATTTCGCAATCGAGTTAGTGCCGGAGGCTAGGCCGGTGTCACGCCCTCCATTTAGGATGGCACCAAAGGAGTTGGCTGAACTTAAGGTACAGTTACAGGAATTGTTGGAGCAAGGGTATATCAGACCCAGTTCTTCACCGTGGAGTGCGCCGATGTTGTTTGTAAAGAAGAAAGACGGTAGCATGCGGCTATGCATAGACTACCGAGAGCTGAATAAATTGACCGTCAAGAATAAGTATCTGATTCCTCGGATAGATGACTTATTCGACTAATTGGTAGGGTCAGTGGGGTATTCAAAATTGGACTTGAAGTCAGGCTACTATCAGCTGCGAATTCGGAATGAGGACATACCCAAGACTGCCTTTGGTACATGGTATGGGCACTTTGAGTTTACGGTGATGCCGTTCGGGCTGACCTAAGGTGTAAGCTCTGAGGAGCATATTGGTGTTGTTTGTGGCAAGTCCAACAAAATAGTTGGATAGGTGGGATGGAAAGTGGATGTAACCAATTGGGGAACCACTATAAACACTTGTATACTTGACTGTGTTGTTTGTTTTCTTTCATATTGCAGGACCTAAGGACATGCTTTATTTCACATAAGAAGAAAACTGCATAAAGACTAATAAAATTTCAAAGAACTATTCACCCCTTATAGGTGACTAGCTAACCTTATGTAAATAACTTTCAAATGGTATCAAAGGGAGGTTACTGAAAAATGATCTAAAAATCTGAGAATACCTCCAAGGTTAGCTATAAGACAAAAAAATGGGGTCTGGTGTAAAAAACAAGGAACTAGGAGCCATGAAACTACCTATCTACAGAAAGGAAGGCTTTGGCCTTTAGAAGAAAGGGTCAGACTATTCATGGAAGTTGCTGACCGTATAATTTACATCACAGTTAAAGAAGGACCATTCATCCCTATGAAGACCTCAGTTTTGGATGACAACATTCAGACACCTAAATCCTATGAGGAAATATACAAAAATGAGCTCCTACTTGCCTCCATGTATAAGAGAGATCAAAACATCATTGTTAGTGCAATAGATGATTCAACCTTCCAGAATCTAGTGCACTGCAAGACCTCCAAGGAGATGTGGGACACCCTAGTTGTGTTTGTGGAGGGCTTAAAGGAGGTGAGGGATGAAAGAAAATCCATGCTCAATCAGGACTATTAGGCCTTCAGATTGGGAATGTCTGAGGGCATTGCTGAGAGCTTTGGGAGATTTTTCAGAATTGTGAATGAACTGATAACATATGGAAGGGTCTTCAGCATCTATGAGTTGAATGACAAATTTCCCCGGTCCTTTTGAAAGGATTGGGAGACAAAGATTTGTGTCATTAGGGAAATGGGCAAGTTAGCTGACACTCCTTCTCCAACTCTATTTGGAAAGATGCTGTCATATGAGATGCAGCTTTCAGCAAGAAAGGAAGAAGAAAAGAGCAATAAGTCACAGGCCAAGGAGAATTATGTGTCATTCAAAGTTGAAACCCCATCCAGGAGCAGAAGGAAGTGACCTCCACCCAGGAAAATGCCTTTATCAGATTCTGAGAGCTCAAAGGACCAGCACTTCAGACAACCATACATCTAATGAGGACACTATTGTCTTCTCCAGGTAATTTTAGAAGTTCACGAAGAAGGGGAACTATAAGAATAGAAGGCCATCCTCTTCATCACAGCATAGAAGAAACTCCTCTAAGGAGGACAGGTATGCTCCTAACTCTAGCAAACAAACTTCTTAAAATATTATTTCTTTTTACTGCAGCAAACCTGAGCATATGGTTGCTGACTGCTGAGTGAGGAGGAAAGAAGAAGGATTGAAGAATAACCAAATGTGAATGAAGAAAGTGAAGTTCTATATTGACAATAAGGAAAAGACCTGCTCCGACTAATCCTCTGGGTCAGACAGTGAAGAAGAAGATGCTTATATTGGGTTGATGGCTTTTGCTGAAGGAGAACCTGAGGAATATCGTGCTGCCATGATAGAGATCAGGGCCTCTCTATCACATTTAGATAGTGACTCAGAGGTTGATGAAGATGAAGAATAATATGGTCGATGTCATGCACTGATGGAAATTACTGATGATGAGAGCAGCCTGGATAAGCTCAAGTAAATTCAATATCTATGCATACTATTTCAAGTCATGAGACTAGCTCAGATTATGAAGCTCAATCATCAAGAGATGACGTGGATTTAGACTCTGAGGATGATGTCAATTCTTCAATTTACAAGTATGGAGAACTTCTGAAGCATTCGAGAGGTGCAAGCTCCTTGCCAAGAGACAAGCAAAAGAGCTTCTCAGTCTTAAGGGCAAGTGTGAAAGCTAAGAAAAAGATCTCACTGACATGGCTGCAAAATCAGCCAAGGTCAAGGAGACCATTGACAAGCAGTCTACAGTAAGAGTCTCAAATTAAAAACTTATCCAGAAACTTGAAAATGATCTATTAAATGAGAAATTGCTAGTGACCGAATTTTCTAAGCTAGACACTATGCTTCCCTTAATTGACACCAACCTTACACAAGTGGGTAAGAAAGGGTTAGGATTCAAGAGACCTGCTAGTCCTCCCAATCCAAAAGGAAACGGGAAGGCACCAGTAGTGCCTCTAGCCTCATTGCCTCATATTCCTTTTTAGAGAGTCCTGTTGCCTTCAAATAGGTATGACGATGAAAGCTGTTATGGTCATTGGTAAAATGGCAGGTCCACTGGTATGGACCAATCTGGCCCTAACCAAGGTGGAAGATATAGCCATGTGAGGGCCTTTAAGGTTTCCAATGAGGAAATTAAAATGGTCCATCCTGGACCATTTGTCTTTGGTGCCCCCAGCCCCAAAACTCAAAGATAATACTGCTGCAGGAAATCTAAGTCATCCAACAAAAGTGGAGACTCAAGTCAGTCTTCTAGCAAGGCTAGATGGCAGTTTCTGATGCTATCAGATGCATGTTAGCTGAAAAGAGACATGCAACTGGTGGATTTCAGAAAAGACAAATTTTGTCTGCTAAAAGACTTTCCTTTAGTCGAATGGCTGCTGGAACAAAACAGAAGTCTACAGTAATTCATCTTCCCACTTTTCAAGGAGCTGTCAAGCAAACTGCTGTTACTAAATAGAAAAGAAGATATAATATCCATGAATGTTGGTGTTGTGCCAAAGTGGGCTACTATGCTGTAGATTGTTGGCATAATCCTTCAATGTCCAGAGGTAGCCAACCTGTTAGGAATAATGCAGGAAGTCATGGATATTTTCAGGCTAATGCGAACCTAGGACCCAATAGATATTGGGGTCCTATGGTGAGATAATTTGTGTCCTATTCAGGTTAGTTCTGGTACCTGCTGCCCTAAATGGTACCTGGATAGTGGGTGTTCCAGGCACATGACTCGAACAAAGGAGCTATTGAAGGAGTACACTCTAGTAAAGAATGGACCTAAAGTCATCTTTGGAGGCTCTAATAAGGAAATAACCAGAGGTTATGGTAAGATCTCAAATGAGATAATCACCATCACAAAGGTGGCTTATGTGGAGGGGCTGTAATATAATCTCATAAGCATAAGCCAACTATGTGACCTTGGTTATGACATTTCCTTCCATAAGGATAAGTGCCACATCAAGAGGTTAAGTAACCAAAGTGTCATCTTAACAGGCAATAGGAGTGGGAATGTTTATTGTTTAAATTTTACATGCTTAGATAGTTGTTCCCCTATATGCCTAGTTGCAAATGACAATGTCTCACTTTGTGTCCAATGGCACAAGAGACTGGTTCATTTGAACTATAACAACATTGATCAGATCTTTAGTGATGAGCTAGCCAGAAATGGTCCCAAATTAAAATGCTCCAAGGCTGCTATTTGTGCTGTTTGCCAAAAGGGTAATCAGACTATGACCTCCTTCAAGAGCATTGGGACCAAGGACATAGTGAGATGCTTATATCTCCTGCAAATGGACTTGTTTGGTCCTATGCATGTTCATCGTTTAGGTAGGAAGGTGTACACGCTTGTGGTGGTTGATGACAATTCCAGATTTGATTTGTTGCTCTTTCTTAGAAGAAAGGATAAAACCCTTGATATCTTCATAAATTTTGTCAGGCAGATTCACAATGAACTTGCATGCTCTGTGGTCAAAATGAGAAGTGACCATGAAACTGAATTTCAGTTTGTTGCCATGATATCTTTCTATGAGGAGCAAGGGATTCTTCCAGAATTCTCCTCTCCAAGAACACCCCGGCAAAATGGGTTAGCTGAGAGGAAAAATAGGACTCTCATAGAAGCTGGGAGAACATTGTTGAGTGACACTTCTATCCTTGAGTATTTCTAGGCTGAGGCTGTTAACACTGCTTGTCATGTTCTCAAAATGGCTTCTATCCCCAAAGGCCACAAGAAGATCCCTATGAGATCTTGAAGTGCAGAAAAACAAACATATCATATTTCAAGATCTTTGGTTGTAAGTATTTCATCTTGAACAATGGAAAGTCAAAAGTGACTAAGTTTGTTGCCAAATCCCATTACAGGATATTTGTTGGGTAAAACAATAATAGTAAGGCATATAGAGTCTATAAATTGACTAATCAAGTTTTATAAGAATCTGTTCATATAGTGTTTGATGAGTCATGCATGATTAATAGTGAGCTGTCAAGCTCCTTGCTTAGATCTGCAGGTATAGAAGTCATGATAAAAAAAGCTCTCCATAAAAGATAAAGACCCAGCTATGCAAGAAGAATGTGGAAATGGAAGATGTCCAGAGGAAGCACAAGGTATTCTAGATGAAGATGAAGACCAACCAGTTGAAGAGAATGATGCTCAGCAAGAAGCAGTCAGGCTGCCCCCACCAGTTAGATATCTGAGAGATCATCCTCCAGATAAGATAATAGGTGAGGCCAGCCAAGATGTATAGACCAGAAGCAAGAATTTTAACACAGCTCTGTATTCCGGTTTTCTATCATAAGAAGAGCCAAGGAAATTTGAAGAGGCAAATTTAGATCAATTCTGGATTGGTGCAATGCAAGAAGAACTGAACTAGTTCAAAAGGTGCAAGATCTGAAAGCTAGTTCCCAAACTAGATGGACATAATGTCGTCGGATTCAAGTGGATTTTCAGAAATAAACTTGATTAAAATGGCATTATAATAAGTAATAAAGCTAGACCGGTGTCCAAAGGGTACAGATAGGAAGAGTGGATTGATTATGATTAGACCTTTGCCCTAGTTGCAAGGTTAGAAGCAATCTTACTATTCCTTACATTTACAGCCGAACAAGGATTCAAAGTCTTCTAGATGGATGTGAAGTCAGCCTTCCTGAATGGAGATTTGAAATAAGAGGTCTATATAGAGTAGCCTTTAATTTTGTAGATTCTAACTCTCCTACTACTGTGTATAGACATAGAAAAGCTCTATATGGGCTCAAGCAAGCCCATAGAGCATGGTATGAGACATTGTCTACCTTCCTCATTGAGAACAAATTCTCAAGGGGGAAGATGACGTAATATTTGGCTCTACTGATGACAACCTCTGCAATAAATTTGCAAAACTTATACGGGGGAAATTTGAGATGAGTAGTATGGGTGAACTGAAGTTCTTCTTGGGACTCTAAGTAAGACAGACTGATGATGGTCTATCCATAATCCAATCAAAGTTCACCAGTGTCATAACCCGCATTTTCTCCGTATTAAATAATACATCATAGTAAGAGAAAATACGCGTCGTGATGCCACATCGTGTAAGGACAACTGCAGATGCTCAGGTGACTCGTCCTCATATTTACATTATGTAAAAGACTTATGAAATTAAGTTTAAAAATACAAATAAGTTCTTTGACTTTACTAACTGTGTCCCTCGGTCGGGTGGATCACTAGTCCATAGGTGAGAAAATATATAGGTTTACGCAACGGAAAATACTTAGTTTGATTCATTTGTAATCCTATATGCGAATGAAAGCCAAGCATAATGTAATGATGATGTGACTTTTATAGCGCTTAAAAGTAATATGTTTTGCAGTTAAAAACTTATGCCATGTCAATATTCCAGAATGTAGTTTTGCATACTTAAAAGTAACTATATGCAACCTAACATAAATTATTTCCAGAGAGCAAGTGTAAACAAGCTACAAGTAACAACATCAAAAGTAATAAGTAAACTATCATAAGAAGTCTAAGACTATGGGCGTCAACAACTGACATGAAACCATAGAGAAATAATCATGTCTAATAAAACAACTACCTCAACACTTTGAAGTGGAAATAAATGGCAGCAGCAACTCGCAGCACCAGAAGCATAACTCTGTCAGCTAAACCTACTACTGCTCTGGACCTAAGGCATTCAAAAGAAGAACACCTCAGAAGCAAGTTACACGTGGTGCAAAAGAGTAAAAGGAAGACCAATAAACCTCGAAGTGAACGAGGGACAACAAATCAACTGCAACAAAAGTCAGTCGCAAAGCAACATAAAGAAAACATTAAATTTAGCTGAACAAGAAAGGATAAATCACAATAACTGGACAGAACAGAGTGTCAAACATCAGAAGTTCATATATTCATCTTTTTTTGTTAATCATATCATTCAGAATTTAAAATGAGACTGATCAGCTGAACATGAAAGAATATTGTGCTGGGGAAAAAGGTCCACAATACGCACAAACCCTGTCAAAAGGAACCATGGCGAGGGATAAACCCCAACGCGCACAGACCAACGGCTAAGGTAATGTGTCGGGGATGAAGGTCCACAATGAGGACAGACTCATACATAAGGCACTGTGCGGAGGGAGAAACCCCAACGCGCACAGACCATCAGAGTTTTCTTTAGTTACATATTTAAGAGAGCAAGATCACCACTTGCCTCGGTTTTTACTCCAATCGGTCTTCTAATTTACTCCATATCGCCGATCTAGCCAAAGGAAGCCGTAGGGACCCAAAATCTACAAGGATTTGGCCAAAATAGAGGTTAGGGCTTGAAAATCTAACAAAAAAGTTCCACAAAATGAGAAATACTTACCACGATCATGAAGATCTCGACGAGAGATTTCCGGATCTATGCTCGGTTTGTGATTCCGAGCACCGTAGCTCCGACGGCGGCGATCCGAAGCTTCACGAACTTAGAACCCTCGTCGTCACTCTTGCTCTCTGGTTCGGTCAAGAGAAGAAGAAGTAATTTTATTTATCCTTAAGTATATGATTATATACATATATATATATATCTTTATTATATAATACAATAGTCATATCTCAAAGCACACCATGAAAAGCATCTAGACCCTCCGATCTCCAGGAAATAGATTTTGGCCATTGATTCATACATATTGGCCTGCAATTAAAAAAATCTGATCCTGAGTTACAGTTCATCCAGGAAAAAATCTCGATGCCCCCCCCCCCCCAGGTTCCGCCTGCCCTCCAGCCCAACTACTCTATCGCCGGCGGCGGAGCCGCCGGCGGCCTGCCTGGCGCCCACTGACGGGTTCGCCGGCCTCCGGCGAATCGGCCGGGGGTTGTCCCGCGGCGAGCGGGCAGGCCCACCGCCGGCGGTGGCCCTGCCTTTGAGACCTAGATTGGGGGGGGGGGGGCTCACGGGCAGGGCCACTGCCGGCGGTGGCCCTGCCCGCTCGCCGTGGGACAACCGCCGGCGACGGAGGAGTTGGGCTGGAGGGCAGGCGGAAAGGGGGGGGGGCATTTTAGATTTTTTTTTCATTTTTTTAAAAATAAAAGTTATCATATAATGATTTATTAAATTATAATTTGATTTAAAAAACAATTATTATTTATTAAATTATATACTTATTTAAATTTTTTTGGAGGCGGGCGAAGCCCGCGGGAGGGGACGGGCTTCGCCCGTCGGGGGGCGGGTGAAGCCCGCCGGGGGCGGGTGAAGCCCACCGGGGGGCGGGTGAAGCCCGCCGGGGGGCAGGCGATGCAAGTCGGGGGCGGGCGAAGCTCGCCGGGGGGTCAAGCGGGCGAAGCCCGCTTGATTGCGGGCAAAGCCCGCAGCGACGCATCGAGAACGGGCGAAGCCCGTTCGAAGATGCTAGTATGTATGTATATATATATATATATATATATATATATATATATATATATATATATATATATATATATATATATATATATATATATATATATATATATATATACGAGTGACAGGCACGGGCCTCTGTCCCTACGTGAGTGCAATGATGGGGGCGGCGACAATCGGCGAAAGTTGCGACAATCGGCGGAGATGACGACATTGGTCGAGGACGGTGACATGTTTTGTGGGTAGCAATATTGTTTGTGTGCGGCGAGTCAGGGGAGACGACATTTGTCGGGGCGGCGACATTCGTCATGAGTTGCGACATTCATTAGGGGCGGTGAAATTTATCGTGGGTGATGATATTGGTCATGTGCGTCGACATTGATCATGGGCAGCGACATTGGTGCAAAGGCGGCGACATTGGTGCGAGGGCAGCGATATTAGTGCGAGGCGGCAATATTGGTGCCAGGGCAGCATACCATTTTGAAAGAACTTGGGTAATTTTCTGAATTAAACAATAGATTTAACAATTCTGGATAAACATCAAAACAGTAAAAAAAACTATTAAATACTCGATGATTATGAAGATTGAGAAAGTGAGAGAAAGAGGTAGATCATAAGGGCAGACACATCGGCGCGGTAATGTTGGAGTAGTGGACAATGGTTGTTCGAGTTTGGGCGATGACCAGCACATCAGTTTTTTCAGCTGAAAAAACTACAAAAAAACTACATACCGAATTACCCTCAAAAAACTTGCAGTTGTGCAGTTTCACTTGAGGAGACCAACAACCGATCAATGTCAACACTGCAAAAAAAATCCTTCACCATCATCATCACAGCTGAATTCCTTCAACTACAGTATGCCAACTGTCTAACTGGATTGAGAAATTCTTAATTGATCCTAAATCGGAGTTTGTTCGTATGGAGGCAAGAGCATGCAAACTTTCATAAATAGATTAACATGCTTCATGAACTAATTTTAAAAAATTTGAAAACGCAAGAGAGTAAAATTTCAAGATATAAAAGAAAATTTAAAGAAAAAAATTATCTCAAAAGTCAATTTTCCTCAGAGGCATTACCTCATATACTTGTCAGACAATAAAAACAAACAAATCAGTGTTTCCTCCATGCTGCTTGCATCTCTCTGCTCAGAATCAAATCTATGAAAACTAAACCCTTAAATAGTATAAGAAGAAGTTGAAAATTAAACACAAAACAAACTATGAATTAAACAAAGGCGATTGCTTAATTATGTGCTAACCATAAACCATGGAACGAAGAAATTATTGGAGCAGGTGGGCCGAAAGTAGGAAAAAAACAAACTCAATGAAGGGAAAAGTATACCTGAAGTAGGACATTCACTTACCTGCAACTGAAATGGAACCTCGGAGGCGGAGGTATGTGTCGGTGGAGGGATTAGACGGGGAAAAAGCCAGCGAGAGCAAATGATCAAGGGAGTTGCTTGGGCGAGAAGTTCAAGAGATCGACCTGGAGTAGAAGGCAGAGATCATCTCTGGCAAAACTGCATGGAGAAGGATGAAAAATTGAACGAAGGAGCGTGGCACTGCAGAGTCGGAGGTAAACAAATCTCACTTTGGAGTCGGGATGAAGAAGAGCGGGCTTTCACTGGGTTTCATTGAGTTTAGGGTTAGGAAATTGATTTTTTATAAAATTTTCGTATCAGATCTGACGGCGGCATTTTATCAATCCAGATTCAGTGGCATATATTATTTGGTGTATTTTTGAACTCATGCTATTAGCAGGCAATGATATTTCTTTTTAATATAGTATATATATATATATTCTTCTGTCTAAACAGGAAGGAGGCAGGTAATTCAAGTGAGGGTGCACAGAAAATGAAAATAGAGGCTAACAATGACTCTGAATCGAAAAATGATCAACACAGAAGTTGTAGATCTTGTCGAGACGAACAAACTCCATATTAACCATTGTTTCATATGACGCCATTTTGGACATAAAAATGGCGCCCGAAAGCAGCCTGAAACGGATTTATCGAGAAGGACCTACAGTACTCGAGAACAAGCTTAGATTTCTCGAGAACTAACTTCAGGAATTCCCGTGAAGGATCTACAGCACTCGAGAACTAGCTTAGTGTTCTCGAGAAAAAACTTCTAGATTTCCCCGGAATGATATAGAATACTCGAGAACAAGCTTAGAGTTCTCGAGAACAAACTTTAGGATTTCCCGGGAAGGGAGTTTTGAGTTCTCGAGTACAAAATGTGGATTTCCCAAGAAGGCTTGCAGATCACTCGAGAAGAATATACGAGCACTCGAGAAGAACATATAATTACTCGAGAAGAAGATGTGATTACTCGAGAAGAAAATAATAACTAATTGCATGAACAATGTTATTTTGTCCTCGTGAATAGTGGATTTTGCAAATATACCCTTGATCAAACTTTAGGAATGAATAGTACTTTTCATTTTTGAATAATGTTTTAATATTATAAAAATCATATTTTTTATATTTTTGAACAAGGAGATACGAGTTCAAAACGGAGGACCAAACACGCGCCGAATTAAACGAAATTCCCACCGTAGGCGAACACTGACGCAGCGAATCCAACGACGAAGATGGAACCAAAATCCGACTTGCCATTCTCGAGATATAAATTTTCAAAGTCTACGACGATCATAAAATCTACAAAAATTCGGAAATTCGTCGAGACTCGAATATCGCTCGGATTGCGACGAACCTTGACGAGCATGTCAAAAATGAAATAATTTAATTTTCTAAAATGAAATTTTCCATTTTCGACAAGGATTCACGAATTTCGCCGACTCGACCGAACAGGCGCGAAAACAAACTAATGGCAACGCGCCGTCAACTTCACACTAACGTAATGACCCTAACATCATTATGATGTCACCAAGAGTATTAAATAATTGTCGGAAAATCAGTGGCATTACAGTCACCCCTCCAAAAATGAAGTTTAGTCCTGAAACTTGGAACACGAAACGAAACAAGAGTACAGAGGGAGAGATAAAAGAGAAGAATTCGTTAAACAATAAAACTAAACAGGGAAGACAACTAGAATAGCCGAGGATGAGGTTCTCTAATTGCGGATTCCAATTCCCAAGTCGCGCTTCTAGCATCCTGATTGTGCCAGAGAACCTTAACCTTCTGAATTGTCTTCTTTCTTAGTACATGATCATGCATCTCCAGAATACGGACAAGCTCTTCGACATACATGAGATTAGGTTGCAACTGGGGCACTGAGTCAAGGACATGTCGATCACTACGAATACACTTCCGTAATTAGCTTATGTGAAACACGTCGTGAACACCAGGGAAAGAATCAGGCAATTCCAGTCTATAGGCAGAAACTCTAATGCACTCCAGAATCTAAAAATTTCCCACATACCTGGGATCTTGCTTATACTACCTTCCAAATCTCTTAACACTTGGCATCAGAGAGAACTTCAGAATTCCATATCCCCAACGACAAATTCCAGATAAACTATGCGCTGATTTGCATACTTTTCATATCGCTCGTGAGCCAACCTCAGCTTTTCAAGAATATGCATCATTGACATGCTCATATCCTCCAACGCTTCCGGACCAAGCAAAGGCTTCTCACCAAATTTTGCCCCCAAACAGTGGAGTTCGACAACTCCTTCCATATAAAGTTTCAAAGGGTGCCATCAGCAAACACTCCTGATAGCTGTTATTGTACGCGAACTCCATCAATCTGAGGCGTTTATCCCAAGCCCCACCATGGTCCAGAATATAGCATCTAATCATATCCTCCAAGAACTGATTCACTCTCTCCTTCTAACCATTCGTTTGAGGATGATAGGAAGTAGAATACCTAAGGTCAGTATCTAGAGCTCCTTGCAAACTTTGCCAAAAACGAGACATGAACCAGGAATCTCTATCTAACACGATACTTGTAGGTACACCATGCAACCTGATGACTTGGTCCAGATAAAGCTCAACTATCTTTTCCATAGAATAATCAATTTTGAAAGGCACAAAGTATGCACACTTGGTTATTCAGTCCACGATAACCGACACTATATCATGCACTCAGGGAGATCTTAGCAAACCGGTTATGAAATTCATGGATAAACACTCATATTTCCAACTCTGTAAGTCTAAAGGCATTAACATACCACCCGACCTTCTATGATCAGTTTTGACACGCTGGCAGGTATAACATTCAGATTCAAATCTTGCGAGGTCATTCTTCATGTCTGACCAGCAAACAATCTGCTTTAAATCTATGTACATTTCTGTGGAACCAGGATGATAAGCAACACTTGAACCAAGCGCTTCACTGCATATTCTTGCTCGGATGTCCCCAATGACGGTAATATAATATCTGTCGCGGTACTTTAGGGTACCAATGTCATCAATTGAAAAGTCAGGTAATTCCCCTTTCTCAGTCCTACTGCGGAAGTGCTGCAAATCAAGATTATTTTTCTGATGTAGCTTAGTGAGAGTAATCCACGAAGGCTCTTCCACCTCTAGGCTACTCGTCGAAGGGCTATTCCCTACGATTATGTCCATGAGCAAAAACTCCTCTACAAGGGATTGCACCAAGAGTTTTAAGATATGTGCGGGCTTTCGGCAAAAGGCATCCGCCACTACATTAGCCTTGCCGAGATGATAAAGGATATCGAATTCGTAATCCGCAACATATTCTAACCATCTACGCTGGCATAAATTCAACTCCTTCTGAGTGAAGACATATTTCAAACTTTTGTGGTCCATGTAAATTTTGCATGACACTCCATACAGAAGATGTCTCCACAACTTCAAGGCATAAATGATGGTAGCAAATTCCAAGTCATGCGTGGGATATTTCCTTTCATGGACCTTCAGTTGTCTCGATCCATACGCAATCACTTTACCATCCTGCATCAAAACGCAACCAAGTCCAACTCGCACGACGTAGATATAGGTAGCATACTCTACTCCTTCCATCGGTAATGCCAAAACTAGAGCAGAACGCAGTCTCTTCGTGAGCTCTTGAAAAGCTTCCTCACAGGCATCACTCTAAACAAAAACAGTGCTCTTTTGAGTAAGCC
Organism: Platanthera guangdongensis; assembly: GCA_039583875.1. Lineage (NCBI taxonomy): Eukaryota > Viridiplantae > Streptophyta > Magnoliopsida > Asparagales > Orchidaceae > Platanthera > Platanthera guangdongensis. Next base: position 124,548,283 of record CM077164.1, read on the forward strand.
TGGTCAACGGCATAGAAATCACAAAGAATCCTTTCACAAATCTTCTGTAGTAACCTACTAACCCTAAGAATCACCTTATATCCTTAGGCAATGTTGGTCTCTTCCAATCCAAGACTACGACTATCTTCGCGGGATCCACTATGATACCATCCTTTCTTACATTGTGCCCTAGGAATGACAACAAAGACAACTAGAACTCGCACTTGCTAAGCTTCACATACAGCTTGTGCCCCCTCAGAGTGGCCAAGACCAAGCGCAAGTGCAAGGCATACTCTTCCGCATTTCTGGAATACACCAGGACATCATCAATGAATACAACTACGAACTTATCCAGAAAGTCCTTGAACACCCTATTCATCATGTCCATAAAAGTCGACGGTGTGTTGGCTAATCCAAACAACATTACCAGAAATTCAAAGTGACCATATCGGGAACAAAACGTAGTTTGCAAAAGGTCTGACACGCTGATTCTTAACTGATGGTAACCTGAATGAAGGTCAATCTTCGAGAACACAGAACTACCTCGCAGCTGGTCAAATACGTCATCGATCCTAGGCAACAGATATCTGTTCTTGATGGTCACCTTCTTTAACTCTCGATAATCTATGCACAACCTCATCATTCCGGACTTTTTCTTCATGAAGAGGACTGGTGCTCCTTAGGGGGAAGAACTGGGTCTAATAAAATCACAATACAATAACTCATCCTGTTGAGTACGCAGCTCCTCTAACTCCCATGGTTCCATGCGGTATGGTGCTTTTGCAATAGGGCAAGTGCCTTGCTCAAGATCTATACTGAAATCCACCTCTCTCTCAGGAGGATGTCCAGGATGACTAACAGGAAAGACATCTAGAAACTCCTGCACCACAGAAATGTCCTCAACCCGAGGCATAACAGGTGCATCTTCCAGAACAGAAACAGAAACAAGGATAGAATTGCATCCAGACTCTAGAAATTTACGAGCAGGTACCGCAAAAATGATTGGAGATTCCTGACGCGGCAAACCATATACACTAATTAGCTGGCCTTTGTCGCCTTTGAAATCCAAGCGCTTGTTCTTGCACTGAATGACAACATCATAGATGGATAGTCAGTCCATGCCCAAAATCACGTCGAAGTCTTCCAAGTCTAACACCTTCAGATCCGCAAAGGCTAGAAAACCACCTAGGAAGATAGGGCATTTTTGGATACCCTAACATGACATCACAAGCTCTCCTGAAGGGAATTTGACGTTCAGGGAAGTTTCTAACTAGCCAAGAGCCCAGCAATGTTGGTCTACAAAACTCCTTGCCACGGAGGAGTGAATAGCACCCGAATCGAATAGAACGCGTGCTCACTTATTCTTCACCTTAAATTCACCTAAACACACTGCGCGCGAATCTAAAATGCAGAAACCATAAATGTACAATAAGAGATTACTTGCTGAGTCGAAGACTAACCTACGATCACTTGAGTCGATGATTGGGCTTCCTCCTTGGTCACCACATTCAACTTTCCTTTTCCCTTTTCCATGTGAGGCAGGGGCGGCGGTAGAGTCTGCAATGGAACTGCATGCAGTGCAGGATGGCTCTGCGGGAAATTAAACAACATGTGTCCTTTCTGGCTGTAGAGAAAACAAGCTCCAGCCTTCTGGCAACAACGGGTTGCATCGTTCCCACTCTTCTGGCAATAAGTACAGACAGGGCCTCCCTTTGGTGCATCCTGGATCGCGTGTACCTGAAACGGCTTCTGTGTATCCAGTCTCTTAAGGCACTTTCCAAAATGGTGGCCTTGCTTACCATAGAAGCTACACGATCCGCTTTGATCCTTCTTCGCTGCGGGGCTTGATGCCCTAGTACTTCCACCATCATCAGATTTCCTCTTGTCCTTCTTTGCATGCAATCCCCGATTCTTGCATTATCTATCTCCTCAACCTTCAAGGCGGCGTCTACTACTTCTGCAAAGGTCACAGATTTGTATGTGCTAGCCAAATGCTGGATATCATACCTCAGACCACCCAGGAAGCGTTTTACTCTGCCTTCTTCGGATGATACCAGATCTGGGGCGAAATGACTGAGCTTGCTAAACTCGATCTCGTACTCACTAATAGAGAGTTGCCTCTGCTTCAGGTGTAAAAAAATTCTTCATCAGAAGGTCTTGCTTGACCGATGGCAAAAACGTCTTCTGTAACATACTCTTGAATGAATCCCAAGAGCACAAATTAGTAAGACTCTTATTTTCTCTAATCCACCAACTCTTCACAAGTCCTTTGTGCTGGTACGCCGCAATCATCACCTTCTGATTGGAGGAACTGCCATAATAAGAAAAAATTTCTTCAATGGCGATGATCCAGTCATCTAATGCCATGAAGTCTGCCCTACCATCATACGTAGGAGGTAAAGTCGTCGGAAGTGAGAAATGAAATTCATCTCTAGTGGCAGTGCAACTGGGGGAACTAGAGCAACAGGAGGAGTAGGAATAGTTTAAATAACAGCAGGGTCCAGCGCTCTAGTTTGCTGCCCGGCGATGACAGCCAACAATGATTGTATCTGTGATTACATGTCCACCATCTTTCTTGTCAGGTCCTCATTACTCTGTTGTAGTCCATCAATCACAGCTTCACTCTAGGCACCAAAAGTCTTACCCTCTGACTGGGGTGTCGAGCTCGTCGTAACTCATTTAGCCAGCATTTCTACAGAACAAATGGATGTCTAGTCAAAACCTTGCCTAAGACATCACAAACTGGGAAGATATTCCCTTAGCAAAACTATTTCGGGGTCATATTCTATAGATATGAACAAACAAACTATCAAGGACCTATCTTAAGACACATGAGCTAGTAAACTCGAATATCCTAACCCAGATCAGATCAGAAACAACAGACTCAAATACTATCGGGAATGAATAGATACTTGCTCTGGGAAATCATGAAAAGGTATTATGCTTCTAACTTGTGCCTATAATATGAATGCATGAATATTTAAATTTCATTTCAAGTTATGGGTGTATATATGTCATCATGCAGATCTTTAACTTGAAATGTGTGATTATGCGATGATATGTTATGTATACAGTGCTATGGATTCTAAAAAGGACTTAGTGCATGTTATGAGCGGCGTACACATACAATGTTATGTATCTCATCCTACATAATATTGTATGTAACGAAAAAGTAAACCGTGCTAATGTGTAGCCATGTGATGATGGTTATGCATCCCATACTACAAAACTGTCACATGTTGCCACCTATGATGGATCCATATACAAATACATATTATGCATCTCATACTACATAATATACCTCATATACTTCTTATCATGTTATGAGTGTAATGTTCATGCTTCCATCAAGATCTACTGATGACATATTGGTCTCTGTATGCAATGAATTGAAATGATTAGAGTTTTGCTTAAGGCAAAGTTGTTCGACATGCATGTCAACTAAAGAACCCTCTTGAAAAAACCTCCCTCTGATACCAACTATCACAACCCGCATTTTCTCAGTATTAAATAATACTTCAGAGTAATAGAAAATATGCATCGTGATGACACGCCGTGTACGGGACATTTGCAGACGCTCAGGCGACTCGTCCTCATATTTACTTTATGTAGAAGACTTATGAAATTAAGTTTAAAAATACATAAGTTTTTGAGTTTACAAACCTTGTCCCTCAGTCGGGTGGATCACTAGTCCATAAGTGAGAAAATATATAAGTTTAAGCAGTGAAAAATACTTAGTTTGATTCATTTGTTATCCTATATGAGAATGAAAGTCTAGCATAATGTAATGATGATGTGACTTCTATATTTAAAATAAATAAAAAAATGATTTTTATAGCGCTTAAAAGTAGTAAGTTTTGCAGTTAAAAGTTATGTCGTGTCAATATTCCAGAATGCAGTTTTGTATAGTTAAAAGTTACTATATGCATCCTAACATAAAACCTTCTCAGAGAGCAAGTATAAACAAGCAATAAGTAAGAAAAGCAAAAGTAACAAGTAAACTTTCATAAGAAGTCTAAGACTATGGGCATCAACAACTGACATGAACCCATAGAGAAACAATCATGTCTAACAAAATAACTACCTCAACACCTTGAGGAGGAAACAAACTGCCGCAGTAACTCACAACACCAGAAGCATAACTCTGTCAACTAAACCTACTACTACTTTGTACCTGAGGTATTCAAAAGAAAAACACCTCAGAAGAATGTTACAAGTGGTGCAAAAGAGTAAAAGGAAGACCAACAAACCTTGAAGTGATCGAGGGATAACAAATCGACTCCAATAAAAGTCAGTAGCAAAGCAATATAAACAAAACATTAAATCTAGATGAGCAAGTAAGGATAAATCACAACAACTGGATAGAACAGAGTGTCAAACATCAGAATTTCATATATTCATCTTTCTTTATTATTCATGTCATTCATCAATTAAAACTAGATTGATCAGCTCAACGATAGAGTACTGTACTGGGGAAAAAGGTCCACAACGCGCACAAACCTAGCCAAAAGGCACATTGCCGTGGGAGAAACCCCAACGCGCACAGACAAACAACTAAGGTAATGTGTCGTGATGAAGGTCCACAATGCGCACAGACTAAGCCATATGCACTGTGCTGTAGGAGAAACCCCAACGTGAACATACCATCAGAGATTTCTTTAGTTATATATTTATCTATACAAAGTTTCTTTTATTCAACATAGACTAACGATTAACAAACTAAAAATCGACTCTTGATGAAGCTGATACATCAAAAGGACACTTATCATCTAGGACTTACCCGACGAGATTTCAAAGAGGTTAACAAATGACTTGGACTAATAGATGAAGACTGCAAAGGGTCATACAAGATAGGGGACGATCAAAAATAATTGGATGCACAAGATAACGCAATGATCAAAATGACACGATAACTAAAATGACGCAACTACATTTTTTCCAAATTTTTTGGGCAATTTAAGGATAAAAGTTTTAGGAAATTTAAACGTATCAAATCCCAGAAAAATGGAGTAGAAATTGGAAAAAATGAGTTAAGAGAGCAAGAACACTACTTGCCTCAGTTTCTACTCCAATCAGTCTTCCAATTTACTCCATGTCGCGGATCAGCCAAAGGAAGGCGCATGGAAGCGGAATCTACAAGGATTTTGACAAAAGAGAGGTTATGGGCCGAAAACTCTAATGAAAAACTTCCACGAAATGAGAAATACTTACCACGATCGTGAAGATCTCGGCGAGAGCTTTCCGGATCTATGCTCGGTTTGCGATTCTGAGCACCGTAGATCTGACAGCAGCGATCCGAAGCTTCACGAACTTTGAACCCTCGCTGTCACTCTCGCTCTCTTGTTCGGTTAAGAGAAGAAGATGAAGTAGTTCTATTTATCCTTAAGTATATGATTATATATATATATATATATATATATATATATATATATATATATATATATATATTCTTTTGTTCCAACAGGAATGAGGCGGGTTATTCAAGTGTGGGTGTGCGGAAAATGAAAATAAATTCTAAAGATGAACTCCGAATCAAACAAGTGGTCAACACGGAAGTTGTACATCACATCGATACGAACGAAATCCATGTTAAATATTTTTCCATATGACACAATTTTGACCATCAAAATGGCTCCCAAATGTATGCTGAAACGAATATCTTGAGGACCTACAGTACTCGAGGACAAGCTTAGAGTTCTCAAGAACAAACTTCAGGATTTCCCGGGAAGGATATATAGTACTCAAGAACAAGCTTAGAGTTCTCGAGAACAAACATCAGGATTTCCCGGGAAGGATCTACACTACTCGATAACAAGCTTAGAGTTCTCGAGAACAAACTTCAGGGTTTCCCGTAAAGGGGGTTTTGAGTTCTTGAGTACAAAATCTGGATTTCCCGAGACGGCATGCAGATCACTCGAGAAGAATATATGAGTACTCGAGAAGAACATGTGATTACTCGAGAAGAACATATAATTACTCCAGAAGAAGATGTGATTACTCGAGAAGAACATATTAACTAATTACATGAACAGTGTTTTTTTGTCCTCGTGAATAGTGGATTTTGCAAATATACCTTTGATCAAACTTTAGGAATAAATAGTACTTCTCATTTTCGAATAGTGCTTTAATATTATAATAATCATATTTTTATATTTTTGAAAAAGGAAATACGAGTTCAAAACGGAGGACCAAACGCGTGTCGAATTAAATGAAATTCGCACAATAGGCAAACACTGATGCTACGAATCCAACGACGAAGACAGAACCAAAATCCGGCATTCCATTCCCGAGATATAAATTTTCAAAGTCTACGACGATCATAAATTCTACAAAACTTTGGAAATTTGCGGAGGCTCGAATATCTCTAGGATCGCGACGAAATTTGACAAACATGTCAAAAAATAAATAATTTAATTTCCTAACATGAAATTTTCTATTTTTGACAAGGTTTCATAAATTTTGTGACTCGACCGAACAGATTTAAAAACACACTAACGGCGACATACCGTCAACTCCACGCTAATGTAATGCCCCTTACGTCATTTTGACGTCAACAAGAGGATTAAATAATTGTCGGAAAATCAGGGCGTTACAACTAGGGAGCTAGTTAAGAAATATGGTATGGAAAATACTTCCACCATGAGAAGTCCCATGAGATCGAGTATGCCTATAGGTAAAGATGATCCAATGAAACCTGTTGATCCAACTTTGTATAGAGGTATAGTTGGCTCTCTTCTCTATCGCACTGCAAGTAGGACTGGCATTATGTATGCAACAAGTTTCTGTGCTAGGTTTCAGTCCTGCCCTAAAGAATCTCACTACACTGCTGTGAAAAGAATCTTGAGATATCTTAAGGGCACCCCAGATCCGAAAGGGTCCGGCGCGATTTGGAGCTAACTTTCGATACCTAGATTTGGTTAGTAAGTGGACTAAGACTTGAATAACGGTGCCAGTTGATCAACGGAAGGGGCTGATAAGCTTTAGAGCTAACTTTCTAACTGTGCAAGTTGGTAGTCGCTCAGGAACTAAGCGGACTAAGACTTGATCGCAGACTATAAATTGTGACACTCTCCTATGTTGATTAACTTATGTTTGATAGGATTCATATTGGGAGGCCAATGTTTCTCAGATATGTGTGTGCAAGTCATGAATGTGTTGGGAGAAGGTTTGTGCAAATTGACTTGCTTTATATGCTGGTGGTAATGGAACCAAGCCATGTGGCACAGGAGCCTTATACCCGTGAACAATCTCATTAGGGGACATACCCGTGGACCTGTTCTTAGATTTATTTTAAGCCAATAATGAATGGGGAAGAAGTAGATCCCAAGTGCCCTTGTGATCCCTTCCAAGACATCTTAGAAGATTCCCCAATATGCAATTGACTACTTCCGTCTAACCATCGGTTTGCGGATGATAGGCCGCAGAAAATATAAATTTGGTCCCCATTAATATCCATAACGTTTTCCAAAAAGAGTTAGTGAACTTCACGTCCCTATCCGAGACAATTGTCTTCGGCACTCCACGATGACTAACGACCTCCCGAAAATATAACTTAGCTACGTAAGATGCGTCGTTGGTCCTGCTACATGGGATAAAGTATGCCATTATTGAAAACCTATCCAGAACTACAAAAATGGAGTCGTGTCGACGAAGAGTGGTGGGGAGGCCTAATATGAAATCCATGCTCACGTTTTCCCATATTATGGAAGGAATTGGTAAAGGGGTGTATAACCCAACATTGGTTTTACTTCCCTTAGATACTTGACATGTACGGCAAATACTCACTATTCCCCGAACCATCGGCTTAAGCTTAGGCCAGTAAAATTTCTCCTCAACGAGTGTAATGGTCTTATCCCTTCCAAAGTGTCCACTCAGACCACTGCCATGTAATTCCCAAATAATGTGGGGCCATAAGGAGGATCGAGGAATACATAACTTCCGGTGCCTAAAAAGATAACTGTCCTTAAGAACAAATGCATATATGGTTGTTGGAGAGCTATCATGAGCGGAGAAATACATCTCATGGAACTCTGGGCAAGTGGCGGATGCATCCTTAACTCGTTCGAATCTTACGACATTGACCTGCATGGTAGACAGTAGAAGGGTAATACGGCTAAGTGCATCGGCAACTCGATTATCAGACCCCTTAAGGTGCTCAAGACTAAACGTGACCCTTGTAAGAAAGCTACCCACCTAGCGTGACGCGGGCTGATTTTATGCTGACCATTTATGAAACGTAGAGCATCATGATTAGAGATAATCACAAACTCCTCGGAGAGGAGATAATGCCGTCAATGATGCAAACACCTAACAATAGTGTAAAACTCTCTGTCGTAGTTTGAATAATTCAACTTAGGGCCTACTAGTTTCTCACTAAAATAATTGACCGGGTGACCTTCTTGACTAAAAACACCTCCATTCCTACCCCTGACACGTCACAGGTAAGCTCAAAGACCTTGGTGAAGTAAGGTAGACGTAACACCGGTGCCTCGGTCATGAGCTTCTTAATATGTTGGAAGGTTAACATGGTGGACTTCATCCAAGTGAACTCACCCTTCATCATGCAGTCACTAATAGGTGCCATAATGCTACTAAAATCGCGTATGAAGCGGCGATAGAAAGTAGCCAAACCATGTAAACTACGCACCTCTCGTAGGCTAGTCGGTTCGAGCTAGTCCTTAATCACCAGAATCTTTCTAGGATCAACTCGAATTCCCTCAGACCCGACTATATAACCTAAAAACTCTACCTCTGGAACATAGAATATGCACTTCTTAAGGTTTATGAATAAAGTTTACTTCCTCAAGGTGGATAGAGTCACTCTCAAGTGGGAGATGTGCTCGGCAGTGGAGGTGCTATAGACTAAGATGTCATCGAAATAGACTACCACAAACTTCCCTAAGTACGGTAGAAAGATGTGTGTCATCATCTGGGAGAAGGTGTTGGGGCATTGGATAACCCAAAGGGCATCACAAGCCACTCATATAACCCTTCCTTGGATTTAAATGCAATCTTTCATTCATCACCCGCACAGATCGTAATCTGGTGATAACCGCTCCTAAGATATAACTTAGAAAATATAGTTGCACCAGATAAAACAACCAAGAGATCATCTAAATGTGGTATAGGGAACCTATACTTCACGGTAATCTTGTTGATAGCCCGACTATCAACACATATTCGTGATGAGCCATCCCTCTTGGGGGCAAGCAGAGCTGGAAAAACAAATGGACTCATACTAGTCCTAATATACACCTTTTTCAACAATAATCTATCTGAACCTACAAATCCTTATGGGCAGCAGGATGGAGTCGATAATGGGGCTAGTTGGGCAAGGAAGACCCCGGGATGAGATCTATTGCATGTTGAATATCTCTAAGTGGCGGTAATGTCGATGGCAACTCATCTGGGTACATATCCCTATACTATTCCAACAATACCCATAACTCACTAGGAAGATCATCCAATACTCCAGAATCCATCTTCGCACTCAGAAGGACTAGCGCATACATCACTCCGTCAAGAAACGGGTACTTAATAAATTATTTTCTCCCAACTAGGTTCAAGGCCTTCCTCTCAATTGGGATCGTGGTGTCCTAAACCGTTCCTACAGGTTCCTTCGGGCTAGTCAGCCTCATCGTAATGGTCTTGCCATTGAACTTGAATTCATACGTATTGTCTCTGCCAAAATGCGTCACATCACGGTCATAAATCCAAGGTCTGCCTAACAATACGTGACAAGCGTCCATCGGAAGGACATTGCACCATACCACATCAGTATGGGATTTGAATGAGAGGGGGACTAGGCATCGCTTGGTGACCGGGACGGTAACCTTATTGATCCAAGCTACCAGATAGGGAGCCTTGTGGGGTTCCGTGGTCAATGTTATACATGTAATGTTCTTCTCGGATATGACATTCATACAGCTACCGCTATCACTGATCAACTTACAGAACTTCTCTCCACTCTTAAAAATCAGAGTGGACACTTAAAGGAATCACTCGCTCCACGATTTCCAACCAAAGTCACACCGAATAGATCCACCGTCGTTGCACCGAGTGGTGTTGCCGTCCTTCTTCCTTGGAGTCGCACCAAGAAACCACGCTGGAGGGGAGGCCGAAATGGAGGAAGTGGGAGGCAAGGCGGTGGCGGCTAGTCTCAAGCATTGGCCGAATTCCTCTTAGAGAAGGGGGATTTTAGGTTTTGATTCTTCATTCCTCCAATCATTTAATAAGCCTCCTTTATATATGAGTTAAAAAATAGATCCAACCATCCAAGATTGAGATAAAACCTCATCAATCTGGATGGTTAATAGCACACCAACTATTTATACGCACACCAAAAGTAAAGTGCAAGAAATTAAAATTTTACAAGTTCTAAATTAATTAAAGCACTTAAAGGAATAAAAATGGTCATCAAATAAGCCTTTAAGTAGGCTTCGCGTGCTACAAATGAAGGTTGTAATGTTGTCATCCATTAGAGGCCACAGAGTCGTCATGTCGCCAGAAATCTTTATGTTGTAGTATTTCAGCGTCCGGATCATCTTCAAGTGGTGGTAGAGGGGCCGCGACTTTATAGGGGGAGAAAAAACCCCACAGAAATCTCCCGATTGTAGAGGTCAAAAAGGGGGAGAATAAGCCAAGATGCAGGAAGCTCAAAGATAGGTGTAGTGTAGCACTGGAATTGTAAGTGTGGCAGCATGCTAGTGGGAGTAATTTATTCTCCACACATGCTAGATAATTGTGGTAACATGTCCAAACTCTAATGGTTTTACACAAGTTTCAAATTTATATGTTAAATATGTTGTGTATGCCAATGACCTGTATTATTGATCAAACAAAGTTTTGACTTATTCAAATAGGGGAAGATTGTTGGGTCTATTGATCCTAATGTCCTAGATTTGTAAAAAGTCAATCTGGTCAATGACATACACACGTAATGTGTTTGATGTGTGCTTGAGTTCATAGATACAGGTTGTCCATGATTGGATTGGTGAGATTAAAGAGTATGCTGGAAGACTCAGAAATCATCGAGCTTAGCACATATTTCGTAGAGCTCGGCTCAGCTTCGTCGAGCTGAGCTAACCATTAGTAGAACGGAGTTCAGAACTCGGGATTCATAAATCATCGAACATAGCTCACTGACGCTAAAGATCACAGCAGTGAACCGGTCGCACAAGCAATATAAAATGGGCGAGTTTTCCCAAGTATCGATCTCTCAAGGAATACAGTAAGGTGGAGTTAATTTTGAGGAGGACTTGAGATTGAAGTCCTTAGGTCGGAGCTAACTAAGGGGGGTTTTGATTGTTGCGATAAAAAGAAAGTAAAGATCTAACAACTACACCTATGCAACGCCGCTATGCAATGCTTCTCCAGGCGGGATGGAAGACTAGTCGGGCTGCTATACACCGAATCACTAGGTGGATGGGCAAATAGGCTTGCTGATGAGATGATGAGAATGGCGGAATGAGGGTCGTGAGCACCTTTTCGCGACGCACGCCACTAGCAATTACTAGTGCGACAAGGGCGGATGGATGGTGGATGAAATATAGCGCACCTCAAGCAACTAAAGCGTAAAACAATACAGAATCACATAGACATAAATCTAATAAAGTTTACATCTAAAGTGCAACAACATCAATATAAATGAAGTTTGAACACACATATACAACAATAAAGGAAAAACAAGTCAAGAGATCGACCGAATCCGAAGTCTTGCTGAGGATTCACGGTTGGAATCGTCGGGTTGTCAATCCGCGTCCAAGCTCGGTTCTCAACTGCGTCTGGGGTAGAGAAGGGCTGTCACAACCTTCCAATGGCCCGTCTTCTTCATTTCACGATAGCGGATGAAAGTTGCAAACTTCCCTTTGCTTGATGGCTATGGCATTGAAGCTTGAAATGAACCCAAGAGATGATGGAGGAGCCCGAGAGGAAGCTTCGGCTTGGATTTGGCAGTAAAAGCTTGCCCAGAGCACATCCCTAGGGTGGAAGATGATGAAAAATAGTGGAGAAGGCAGAAAACGGTGGAGAAATGTCGAGCGATCTCCGAAAATTTCGAATTAGGGCGAGACCTGCGATATTTATAGAAAGCATAATTGAACAATGCATACGATCACGGGCGCACGACCAGTGGTCGTGCGCATTATGTCCAGTGATCGTGCGTACTGGCATGGCAGATTAGGAAGAAGAACTGGGATAACGCGCATGAGCAATGGCGCACGACCAGTGGTCATGCGCACTAAGTTCAATGGTGATGGGTAAAAATCGTCTCACAGACTACAATCCGAATAGGCAAGTGTACCTATCGTTTTATAGTATAGTGATAAAAATATATCTAGGTCGTATAAAAACTCGGGGCAGGCAAGTACTATTACTCACAACGATTCTATTATCCTACAGAACGATTGATGGGTTTGAAAATTAAAATGAACTAAGCTTAATTAAAAGAGAAATAAAAATATTGCGAAAGAGTGCTCGATCGACGATTCACTTTGAAATAAAATAACGAATTAAATTAGTTTAGCATTTGCAATACTATTAAGACCGTGACGGATCCGAAATTAGGAAGTAATCTCGCTAGAGCATTAAATCCCCTAACTTATAGACGTTTTGACCGAAATCTCTTTACAAGTCAAAATGGCCTAAAGTCGCATTACCGAAGTGACCCGCACTATTGGATTTGACTCCAATCCGGAGGATTTACGTCATCCTATCTCTAGGGTTGCGTTCAACTCCTTCCTTATTTGAGTGATATTTCAAATCAACGAGTCTCTCGACTACTATGAAATGATATCAAATTGCCTACTACCGTATACCGGAATACGGAGTCGACACGATAAAAATCAAAGAAGGATCAAAAATAGAAAAAATACAAATGCAAACATAAAATTAAAGATGCGTTATTTTATCGCAAAGCTCATCGCGATCGGGCATAAAATATAATTAGCTAAGCATAATAGAAGAAGAAAATAAAATAGAAGAAAGAGAAGTCATTTGCATTGCTTAAGAAAAGGAGATACGCAAAAATTAAAATAGGATAATGCTATTCTACTACAAAAAGGAAATTACAATAAAAACTACAACAAGGAAAGAAACTCTCATGAACTAGCTATCTCACTTGCTATCTAAAATCCTCCTCCCTAAAGCATGAGACATTGGTTCCTTTTATAGGAGAGGGAGAAGATTCTAGATTGAAAATGAAGAAGAGGGGGCAAGGGGGGTGGCCGGCCATGTAGGGTGGAGAAGGTGCATGAATGTCATTAATGGGGGGAGAGAGGGAAGAGGCTACATGCATGCATTTTCATTTAGGAAAATAAAAATAACAAAATAAATAAAAGATGGGGGAATGGATGGGTTTAAATGAGAATGAGAGAAAGGGAAAGAGGGGTGAATGAGAAATAAATAAGAGAGAAGGAGTGAGTGGGGAGATGCATGAGGAATAAAGAGAAGAGAAAAAAATAAAGGGGAGAGAGAAAGGTGGATTCATTGCATGCAATCTATGGAAATAAAATAGAGAATATAAAATAGAGAGGGGGAGAATATGCATGAATGTGGCCGGCCATGCATGGTGGGAGATTCATGCACTCGGGTAGCTTCATGTAGTGGGCTGCATGGAGTGGGCTTGGAGAGTAGCCGGGCTGCATGCATCTGGATTTGGAGGGGGCCGACCAACTTGAAGAGGGCTGCACTTGGGTTGTCTTCAAGTGGAGGCTCGGGTTTAACTTGAAGTGGGCTGCATCATGTAGCATGTACCTACAAGAAAATAACGCATAATAACATTAGTTATATAACAAAACATAAATAAGCAACATAATATTAGTTATTAAAACTAAACTAAACTAAACATAACAAACATAACATACTATTAATTAATTATATTCATAACAAAACACTAGTAAACATAAAACATAAAACCTATAATAAAACTATAGATTTTTATATCAAAACATAACAAAATAAAATTGCAACATAATGAGCAAATAAAACTATAATAAAACTAGGAATTATAATATCCTAACACAACAAAACTTTAAGAAGAAATAAAACAAGATATGCATAAAAATACTTAAAACATATAATTAAACTAGGAATTTTGCATACTAAAATACCCCAAAATCGATGACTAAAATAAGTCATCAAATTCCCCCATGCTTAGGCTTTTGCAATTCCAGAGCAAAAGTATGAGAAATATTTATAAGGCATTTAAAAAGTTTTCAATTAAACTAAAAATTTATTTACACCAAAGTCAAGCCAAAAATAAAATTTTGGGATTTACAAATTAAGTCCTAAATTATGGAATTAAAGTGAAAAGAGAGAAATATTTAGCCAAAAATTCTCTAATAAATTAACTAGCACTCAAAATTGAGTAAATTGCAAACAAGATTTGATTAAAATTATAAAAACCATAACTTAAAAGAAACTTAAGGAAGAATGCAACCTACTACTTATGCTCTCCCAATATTTTAATTTAAAATATAAGACAATAATATTGGCTAAGGGATTTGGGGAGGAAATCAACATGAAGAGGTCTTTGATTGGAGGTGATCATCATTATTTTTTTTCACACCCCACCAATTTTTTTTTAAAAATATATATGTAATACCAGAAAATGATAGACTAACATCCTATCACTTCCAACGACATATATGAACTTTTAAATATATATGTAATACCAGAAAATGATAGACTAACATCCTATCACTTCCCACGACATATATGAACTTTTAATTCCTCTCTTCATCTGGGTTGCATATGTTTACCAGAGAATAAGAAACTAACATCTCCTTATTCCCATGACATATGATCTAACAATAAAAAGAAAAAGGAAGGAGTTAAAAATTTTTTAGAAAATAAACTAAAATACTAGAGAGCAACTACTAGTAGATTGAGATTTCCTAAGAATCTAAAAGCATGAGGTAATAATAATTGGAATCCAAAATTGTTAAGCAAAATTACTACAAAATTGAAACTATTTAAAATAAAAGAGAAAAAGTGCTAAATAAATTACTCTAAGCAAATTAAAACCATAAGATAATTCTCAAAACGAAATCACTAAATATTAGATTTAACTAAACATGATGAAACAAAAGATTAGCAAATCAAAAATAGTAAAAATGCTTATAAACAAACTCAAACAAAATTTCTGAAAACAAAAAAAAGACTAAGGGAGAGGTTTATTATATTTTTTGGATTTTGATTTTTGGATTTTTGCGGGGTTTTTCTAGTTTTTTTTTATTTTTGATAAAGCTAAATTACTTAAAAACTTTTTTTGGGTTTTTGTATTTTCTAGTTTTATTTTTATTTTTGATAAAGCTAAATTACTTAAAAACAAACATTTTTTGAAAAACATAAAAATAAAAGATATTTTTTTTTAAAAAAGGAGAAAAAAAAAATTAAAAATAAAAGAAAAGGAAAAAGAGCGAAGCCCTCCCCCATGCTTGGATTTTGCATTGTCCTCAATGAAAAACAAAAAAAAGAAAGAAGAAGAGGGAGGGGGGGGGGGAATAAAGTAAATACTTAAAAAGAAAACGACTTCCCCTGATTTGTAAGGCCGAATGCTGATTTCATTCCCCCATGCTTAAGCTGGACATCGGCTCAGGCCTAAGGAAGAGAAGGCAAA
Organism: Platanthera guangdongensis; assembly: GCA_039583875.1. Lineage (NCBI taxonomy): Eukaryota > Viridiplantae > Streptophyta > Magnoliopsida > Asparagales > Orchidaceae > Platanthera > Platanthera guangdongensis. The sequence goes on from CM077164.1 coordinate 124,563,881, forward strand.
AAAATGATGGAGCCAAACGAACCGCCAGAGGTCTTATTCCTGCAAAACATAATAAGCAAACAAAAAAAGGAATAACAAAAAGTGATAAGCAAGGGGTGCCTCCCAAGAGCGCTCTTTGTTTAACGTCGTCTGAGCCCGACGTTATTGGTTAGCTAAATGGAGAATAAAAACTAAAGTGAAGGGTAACTCCCTAAGTATGCGCTTAGGAAAGTACATCAAAAAAGAGAAAAAATGAAGAATTGCACCGACATGGGGTGGGATCTTCAATGGAAGGACGCCCGGAAATGAACGGACGGAGTTATAGAAGAACTCTGCCGTATGTAAAATGGGAAAGAAGGGGTCGTCAAAAGAAGAAGAAAAAAAAGAAGAAGAAATAGAAAGAGGAATAAAAGAGGTAGAAAAAGAAAGTTCATCAACGGAAATTTCACAAGGAGAAGGAGAGACTTGTGAAATTTCGGGAGAAGAAGGGGTAGAGAGGACTAAAGTAGAAGAAAAATTATCTAAAATAAAAGAAGAAGAAGAAGAAAAAAAAGTTGGAACAGTTAAAGTTTGAAGAGAAAAGGAATCACACACGTCTTCAGAAAAAGAAAGAGAATGATGAGACGTCTTGTCATCCTCAAAAGGTAAGAAGCATGCCGGAGTATCCATAGGGGCGTCATCCAAAGGAGGAAGGAAACAATCCGGAATATCCGAATAGTTATCCCCCTCGAGAGGAAAAAGACAAGCCGGGATATCCGGTGACTCATTACACGATGAAAGTGGAGGAGACAGAGAAAATGACGAAGAAAATGAAGCGGCCTCACGAGAAAAATAATCGAGAATGGTTTTCAAATGCAAATTAATATTATCAAGAGAAGTTTGCAATTCAAAATACGCATTATCGATTGAAGTAAAATTTAGAGGCACGGCGCTTTGCGGGGCAAAATCATAAGAAAAATAAGACGGGTTCCCCATCTCCCAAGTAGGATAAAAATTGGAGTAAGAGTCAAATTGGCCACTTTGACCTGCTCCAGAAAAATTGAAATCAAAAGAGGGAGGGGTTCCCAAAATACATTCAGAATAAAAGTGGTAGGGCGACCCGCAAAAATTACAAAAAGCGCCAAAAGAAGATGATTCCATAAAAAAAACCGTTAGCAAAAAAAAGAGAAAATTTAATATTTTGATTTTTTTTTGTTTTCTTAAAAAAAAATTGTTTTTGCTTTTTTTTTGAATTTTAGTAGAAGTAATAAACTCGATGCTTTCGTAATATTGCCAAAATACTCCCCGGCAACGGCGCCAAAAACTTGATGGGTAAAAATCGTCTCACAGACTACAATCCGAATAGGCAAGTGTACCTATCGTTTTATAGTATAGTGATAAAAATATATCAAGGTCGTATAAAAACTCGAGGCAGGCAAGTACTATTACTCACAACGATTCTATTATCCTACAGAACGATTGATGGGTTTGAAAATTAAAATGAACTAAGCTTAATTAAAAGAGAAATAAAAATATTGCGAAAGAGTGCTCGATCGACGATTCACTTTGAAATAAAATAACGAATTAAATTAGTTTAGCATTTGCAATACTATTAAGACCGTGACGGATCCGAAATTAGGAAGTAATCTCGCTAGAGCATTAAATCCCCTAACTTATAGACATTTTGACCGAAATCTCTTTACAAGTCAAAATGGCCTAAAGTCGCATTACCGAAGTGACCCGCACTATTGGATTTGACTCCAATCCGGAGGATTTACGTCATCCTATCTCTAGGGTTGCGTTCAACTCCTTCCTTATTTGAGTGATATTTCAAATCAACGAGTCTCTCGACTACTATGAAATGATATCAAATTGCCTACTACCGTATACCGGAATACGGAGTCGACACGATAAAAATCAAAGAAGGATCAAAAATAGAAAAAATACAAATGCAAACATAAAATTAAAGATGCGTTATTTTATCGCAAAGCTCATCGCGATCGGGCATAAAATATAATTAGCTAAGCATAATAGAAGAAGAAAATAAAATAGAAGAAAGAGAAGTCATTTGCATTGCTTAAGAAAAGGAGATACGCAAAAATTAAAATAGGATAATGCTATTCTACTACAAAAAGGAAATTACAATAAAAACCACAACAAGGAAAGAAACTCTCATGAACTAGCTATCTCACTTGCTATCTAAAATCCTCCTCCCTAAAGCATGAGACATTGGTTCCTTTTATAGGAGAGGGAGAAGATTCTAGATTGAAAATGAAGAAGTGGGGGCAAGGGGGGTGGCCGGCCATGTAGGGTGGAGAAGGTGCATGAATGTCATTAATGGGGGAGAGAGGGAAGAGGTTACATACATGCATTTTCATTTACGAAAATAAAAATAACAAAATAAATAAAAGATGGGGGAATGGATGGGTTTAAATGAGAATGAGAGAAAGGGAAAGAGGGGTGAATGAGAAATAAATAAGAGAGAAGGAGTGAGTGGGGAGATGCATGAGGAATAAAGAGAAGAGAAAAAAATAAAGGGGAGAGAGAAAGGTGGATTCATTGCATGCAATCTATGGAAATAAAATAGAGAATATAAAATAGAGAGGGGGAGAATATGCATGAATGTGGCCGGCCATGCATGGTGGGAGATTCATGCACTCGGGTAGCTTCATGTAGTGGGCTGCATGGAGTGGGCTTGGAGAGTAGCCGGGCTGCATGCATCTGGATTTGGAGGGGGCCGACCAACTTGAAGAGGGCTGCACTTGGGTTGTCTTCAAGTGGAGGCTCGGGTTTAACTTGAAGTGGGCTGCATCATGTAGCATGTACCTACAAGAAAATAACGCATAATAACATTAGTTATATAACAAAACATAAATAAGTAACATAATATTAGTTATTAAAACTAAACTAAACTAAACATAACAAACATAACATACTATTAATTAATTATATTCATAACAAAACACTAGTAAACATAAAACATAAAACCTATAATAAAACTATAGATTTTTATATCAAAACATAACAAAATAAAATTGCAACATAATGAGCAAATAAAACTATAATAAAACTAGGAATTATAATATCCTAACACAATAAAACTTTAAGAAGAAATAAAACAAGATATGCATAAAAATACTTAAAACATATAATTAAACTAGGAATTTTGCATACTAAAATACCCCAAAATCGATGACTAAAATAAGTCATCAAATGGTCATGCGATTACCCCAGACAGGACTCTAGGAAAAGAGGAATCGATGCACATGATCAGTGGCACACGACCGGTGGTCGTGCGCACTATGTCCAGTGGTCATGTGATTACCCCAGACAGATTTTGGAAATCAGGGAACATTGCGCATGAGCATCGGCGCACGACCAGTGGTCGTGCGCACTATATCCGATGATCGAGCGCAGTATTCCTGCATCTAAACATCCCCGAAACATGCACACGACCCCTAAACCCAGCACTGATATGTGCAGACATTCCAGACGAGCACAAAAAGGGACTACAAATATTAAAAGAACAAAAATACACAACCACGGGCCTAAGTGTGCACGTCCTATGGAAATAAAGATAGGATGAAATATATACGATAACAAACAAAAAGTGAAGTGCCAGCGAAAGAAAACAAGCCCATGATGGCGAGGATGATGATGCGGCCGTGGATCTACGACATCGAGAGTTCGTGGATTGGGATGGTCGTTGCCGCAAGCTCGAAGATGGGAGTCTACCACGACGTTTCTTCGCCAACACCGCCAATGCTACATGTTTTGCTCGACGTCCACCGCCACCAATAAATAAAATATATAATTATAAATTAAATAATTATAATTATATATTTTATCAATTTTTATTTCATGCAATTCTATTTTCAAAGTACTTTATTTCATGCATTTTATTTTGTTAGTGAATTGTTTAATTTCATGTATTGTATTTTCATTTCATGTATTATGATGGGTGCATATAACCATCATAATTTCTTTTTGAATTTTGAATTTTGAATGGAGGATGATTGAGTGGTGTAGGCTATATATAGCCATGGTTATGAAGGAATAATTAGAGAATGAAAGAAAGAAATCCTAAGAATTCAAATTTTGAATTTTCCCCCTCCTTTCTCCTTCCTCTTTGAGAAATTCTCCCCCCTTTCTCTTCTCTCTTGGGCGCCGGCCTTCTATCTCTCCGACTCTTAGTGGCTCGGCCACCTTCCCCCTCTCCTCCTCCTCCTCCCTCTCCAAGGGTTTGTCAAAAGGAGAAAACGACGAGCGTCTTCATCGTCCGGTGCAGATCCGAGGATTTCTGCGTGGAAATAGAGAATATACCACCGTCAACGTGTGTTCCTCCACTCATCTCTGTGGAAGGTTTTCTTGGGATTTGGGTAACGATTCCTACACCTCTTTGTGAGATGTCTTCTAACTTATTTTGTGAGGTTTTGGTGGAATTAGAAGGCTAGTTTTTAGTTCGGATTTATATTGAAATTAGAGCTTAATAAAATCTGAATTTTCAAGCATATATTTCCCGAATATTTTTCGTATAACTTGGAGCGGGTAGATCTCGTGAACACTTGAAGAAATCGGGTTCATCACCTTTGATTTCCCCCTGCGTTCAAGTGATTTGGTAAACCCTCATTTTAATTAATTTGGGATTGATATTAGGATTTCATTTTAATCACTAATTTGTCCTGGTACTTTCTTTATTGGAATGGTAAATTGCTTGTGCATAATCTAATATGAATAGCTAACTGTCCGGATCGTGTGGGTCCTTTTTCGCTTGAGCGAACATTGGCCTATAGCCCTTGTTCGATCTATAAAAGGGGTTGCGTCCCTTTGCATTGATGGTTGTGGAATTTTTGTCTTTTAATGCTTGAGTATTTGATAGTACTATGTAGAGAAACCGCGCACTAGATATTTAATTAAATTGTCGAACAAAAGAACGCGTAGTTTAATCTATCGAAACATTGGGCCTGCATCAATTTGGTATCAGAGCGAGGTTGTGCTAATTTCTTAATTAGTACCATCCTAGGAAATATTTCTTTAGCACGCCGACACGCACTTGCCCGTTTCGTTGCACAACATATAAATTAATTTTTAAATTTGGTCTGTCAATAGCGGTCTATATTTTTATTTTTTTAGCAAAAAAATATCAAAAAAATAATTTAATAATCTTTCATTTATTGTCAGTAAGAAAATCACAAAAAATATTTTCTTGTCTTAGTTATTAAGCGGGAACAAATATATCTGTTGTATTTTATATAGGGTCAGGTTCATTATTCATTGCATGTGCACCAGTTCCGGGTGAGTTTTCTCTCTACTTCTCATTATTATGGCCTATGACGTTTATGCTTCCCGTTTAGATTACTGGTATGTTAATCCCATGGCTAAACACACCCCAGCCTTGCCTTCATACCATGGGAATACCAACTGTCCACATGCTCATCCTCCCACTAGAATTGAGGCACCTACTTATGACGGTTTGGGGTATCCCCAAAATTTTAGAGACTGGCTTAAGGGAATAGAAAATTATTTTAATTAACACTTATGGGACGACCACCAAAAGGTTAACATAGCCCGAGATCGATTAGTAGGTCAAGCCCGCGTGTTTTGGCTAAACGAAGAGCGTCGTGTTGGTAGTTATAAACATGGTTGGCCGGCAATGCGTAGCCTACTCTCGGATCAATTTGATCCTGCCTACCTCCGCACTACTAACACCAAGCTTGTGAGTGAGTATCATTATGGCGCTAGTCCCATACCTGCCTATAGGAATGGTTATATATCTAATGCTAGATCATTTGTCCCCAAAGGTCAGCCTGCTCTTAGTGTACCTACTACCACCTTTAGGGAAACCATTCCTAATAGATCTTATGCCTTGGACTCAAAAGATGTTACTTCTAGAATTTTGTCTCCTTTATCCTCGACGCCTAAGCCTCCTGATGTTGTGACTGATAGCCATGTGGATGCTGATGTAGATGTGGTATCTCTTGATCTTGAGGATAACCAACTAGGTGAGTGTATTCCATCATGTACGTTAGTGCCCGACGATTCTACTGAGTCTGAAATTGAGATTGGATACCCTAGTGATTTGGAAGATGATGTATGGGATGATTACATTTCAATCTGTGAGAGTATTACGTTTCCTATTACGTGCCCTAGTAGCGTTGTGTCTGTTCACCCTAGTATTGAGTGCCCTCTCCATAATACGATCCCCATTGCGTTAGATCCTACGATTGCACCCGCTGAGATTATATCTGAGTTATCTGAGGAGTCTGAGAGTGAGGATGTCCCAAGTGTTATTGTGGATGAGTTACCATCTAAGGGAAGGGTATTTTTGGACGATTCATTAGTTATACACCCGGATGAGAGTTCTTTGATGTCATCACCGTTGGGTGAAATTTTTACTGATTCGGATTTTATCCCTGGTTTGATTTTATCGACCCTTCCCCATATTTATTTGCCTGTCTTAGATGACTTTTTAGGACGTGGAATCGGTATCCCTAGTCTGAGTTGTTGTGTCACGCCCACTTTATTAGTTCCTACATTGACATTGACTCAGTGTGTAGATATTACTATGTTGCGTGCACTAGTATTTGGATTATTCACCGCACCTCATAGTCATGACTATGTGTCACTTTTGGTAGCTCCTTTTTCTGCGTGTCCGTCTACGGTTTCGTCCCCTACTATGAATGACTCTATTTCTTTGGAGATTGTGCCTCTGGATGTGGTGTCACTTATACATACTTATATACCACACCCGATCGCACGCATTTACCCGCCGCCATTTGATGACCCTCATTTCCCCACGTTGGCGACTATAGTTGGGTATCTTGAGTTGTTTCGCTCGCAAACCTTTGCACATTCGGGGGCATCCAATTATATTGGTTATGATACGTGGTTCTCCTTGGCATATATTCATGCCAAGTGTGAAAATATTAAAATTGAAATTAAGACTGCGGTGTCGGAGCCCATAAAAATTATCTCTGATTACAAGGCTCCCGTGCCACCTGACTTACCCCCCTGATCCTCTGCTCTTGGGTCAAGTCATGTAGCACATGGATTCTCTCCTCATGTATCTAGGCCATTAGTGATTCATTTTAAGTTTTATCGCATGCACTTCTACTCCTTTTTGAGACTGTATGATGCTAGATATAGTGATTTGGGTTTAGTCTGGTCAGTCCCCGAGCGGATGCCTTCTGGCTCTGTTAATAAATTAATATGTTGGAATGCCGACCCATACATGATTATGAAGAACGTCGGATTTTATGCTTTTACTTTAGATTTTTATAGAGCACATGGTGTTTCACTTTATTTCAAGTTTCCGGACTTTTTACTGTACGTCTCTGTTCCACCTGAGTGCCTTTCTTCGTCGTCTCTTCCTACCACTAAATATTCTCTTAGGATGGGGAGTGTTAGTACTGTCGTGTCTATTAATGCATGTTGACTCCTTGGTTCTTGAACCGGTCGGTAAGATTCTTGTTTATTTTCTTTTGCTTGACACCCTTTCGAGTTTTCTCGAAAGTCTTGTTGTTTTTGTGCTAGACAGGTTCATAGTGCTATGGGATGTTCATGCTACGACGACACGGATTGCGGGGCCAGATTTGCCCCATGTTGCTGCTGCTTTCAATGGTTCCCCCATCACGGGCAACTCATCTGTGATGAGTGATTTTGAGCGGTGGAGGATTGATGGCGAGGATGATGATGCGGCCGTGGATCTACGACATCGAGAGTTCGTGGATTGGGATGGTCGTTGCCGCAAGCTCGAAGATGGGAGTCTACCACGACGTTTCTTCGCCAACACCACCAATGCTACATGTTTTGCTCGACGTCCAACGCCACCAATAAATAAAATATATAATTATAAATTACATAATTATAATTATATATTTTGTCAATTTTTATTTCATGCAATTCTATTTTCAAAGTACTTTATTTCATGCATTTTATTTTGTTAGTGAATTGTTTAATTTCATGTATTGTATTTTCATTTCATGTATTATGATGGGTGCATATAACCATCATAATTTCTTTTTGAATTTTGAATTTTGAATGGAGGATGATTGAGTGGTGTAGGCTATATATAGCCATGGTTATGAAGGAATAATTAGAGAATGAAAGAAAGAAATCCTAAGAATTCAAATTTTGAATTTTCCCCCTCCTTTCTCCTTCCTCTTTGAGAAATTCTCCCCCCTTTCTCTTCTCTCTTGGGCGCCGGCCTTCTATCTCTCCGACTCTTAGTGGCTCGGCCACCTTCCCCCTCCCCTCCTCCTCCTCCCTCTCCAAGGGTTTGTCAAAAGGAGAAAACGACGAGCGTCTTCATCGTCCGTTGCGGATCCGAGGATTTCTGCGTGGAAATAGAGAATATACCACCGTCAACGTGTGTTCCTCCACTCATCTCTGTGGAAGGTTTTCTTGGGATTTGGGTAACGATTACTACACCTCTTTGTGAGATTTCTTCTAACTTATTTTGTGAGGTTTTGGTGGAATTAGAAGGCTAGTTTTTAGTCCGGATTTATATTGAAATTAGAGCTTAATAAAATCTGAATTTTTAAGCATATATTACCCGAATATTTTTCGTATAACTTGGAGCGGGTAGATCTCGTGAACACTTGAAGAAATCGGGTTCATCACCTTTGATTTCCCCCTGCGTTCAAGTGATTTGGTAAACCCTCATTTTAATTAATTTGGGATTGATATTAGGATTTCATTTTAATCACTAATTTGGCCTGGAACTTTCTTTATTGGAATGGTAAATTGCTTGTGCATAATCTAATTTGAATAGCTAACTGTCCGGATCGTGTGGGTCCTTTTTCGCTTGAGCGAACATTGGCCTATAGCCCTTGTTCGATCTATAAAAGGGGTTGCGTCCCTTTGCATTGATGGTTGTGGAATTTTTGTCTTTTAATGCTTGAGTATTTGATAGTACTATGTAGAGAAACCGCGCACTAGATATTTAATTAAATTGTCGAACAGAAGTACGCATAGTTTAATCTATCGAAACATTGGGCCTGCATCAGCCCAGATGAGTCCGAAAATAGGTATAAAAAATGGACTCATCACTCCCCCAGACTTAACTGTATGCGCGTCCCGAGCAAACAAAATCTAATCAAATAGGGAAAATTACTAGCTAACAAAGAAATTGAAAAACAAAGTACCATGCGAAGTCGCATGCTCGCGCGCGTAAAAATACAATAGGGAAAAGTTCTAAGTATGCAGAATAGTTTATATTTTTCACAATGCGTATCAAAATTTTGTTACTACTCAAAAATAAAATCACGGTGAATCAACCGGTCATGCATAAGAAGAAAGTAGGCAGGCCACTAAGGTGAGCTTTGCCAAAGATTGAGGCTCAGGATCACCTTCAAAGGAATCCACCAAAGTTTGGGACCATAAGCTTGCCCGTTCACACTCGCTCCACGACACTAGTTATACTCAAGCGCAAATCCGTAGGACTTTAGGATAATCACTGGGCTTGGGTTACGGTGAGGTAAACAATGATAAAAAGAAAGGCTATGCACCTAACCCAAATGAGCTAGCCTAAAAAGAATCCAACTGCTAACCCCAATATATGCAGGTACACTACACCTCCAGACTTAACTTTTAACAAATGGTTGTGTGCACCGCCTACTCCAAATATAATCACATTTCCAAAAATATTTTCAATTTAAACTTTTTCTTTTCACTTTTTTTTCTTTACAAATATTTTTCTTTTTTTTTCTTTTTCTTCATTTTATTTGCACAATTCAGCAGATATAAATTTGGGAGCACTTCCACATTTTCACAAATAATAACACCACATCACATCACAACATGAAAATATAAAACACTAAACTCAACTTGGGTGTGCGACTAGGATAGGCTATGCAGCTTTGGTGAATGAAGGTGGAGTTGAATCAAAAGAAGGGTAGGCACAACGGGGCTAGCAAGGATATGACATTAGGAACGGTAGAAAGCTCAACCGGGCCAAAATGATGGCCTACATCACGCTTACGCTAGACTAACCAAGTACCCATGCTTCGAGAGTAGCTTGGGGAAAGTTCTTAGCCACCGAGAAAAGTGAACCTTCCTCCCAACTCGAGCAAAACGCGTCTAGTGACGGCTACACACATTCCTATACTACCGTTTGATTCACACCGGATTCACCAACTTTTGAGTAGAATAAAAAGATCTTTACGCAAATAGAAAAGTATAAAACCATAAGCATACAAAAAAATTAAATCTACTCGAATTTATACACGAGACGAGAGCAGTTGACTAGAAACACAACAAGGTCAACATTTTACTCTTTCTCACAATCCTAAGCCAGCGCCATAATTTTCCCAAATCTAATGAAGAAATGAGTTTAACTCGCGGCACAAAAAATCTAAGCACGCGCTCATGTGGGTGTAGTGGTGTGTGATGCAATGAATTAATCATAATAAATCTATAAAAGCTTCTAGTATGCACATGAAATGTGCACATGCAAAAGGTAACAAAACTGGCTCTGCCCCAGACTTAAACTAAACTACACAGCATATGATAGAGAAATTAAAATCATATAGAGCTAAGTGAAGAGGTTACCCAATGCTCAACCAGTGAGCATACCAAAAGACGCATGGAAACCTGAAGCAGACCCGCCATGCAAAGAATCACTACCCCGCCAATACGAATTTTCCATGAATACATGCATGGGTGAGCTCCACAAAAACAAAAGAAAAAATATACAAAATACAAAGAAATACTAAAACTAACTAGACATGAAAAACAAAATGCAGAAAAATGAAAGATAAGTACTGGGGTTATTGTCATCCCAACACGAGTTATTTGCTACGAAAAGGTTCTAGCTAATGGGCCTATGAAAAGAAAAATGCACAGGTAACTGTCCCACTATCGTTTCGGTAACGGGTACCAATACGGCGATAGAACAGTTACCCCTCTACCTAAATAGTAATACCTGCCCAACACATGTAGAGGAAATAGGAAGTAAGAAGAGAAGGAGCGCTGGTCCTCACTCTTCTCACCACAAAATGAATCCTTGCCCAGCAAGGTATCGTCTACTACAGGGAGAAGACAGGAGGAGAAAACAATCAATGGAGCTTCCTCAATAGAGGAGGAATCAACCTCCTCGCGAGAGAGGATGCTATCATCGATGACTCGAGCTGAAAGCTCCAAGTCCTCCTGAAGCTCCTGCAGACACTCACCCCGCCCAGGCTCAGATAAGGAAGGGGGTCATGAAATAAAAGAGACGAAGAACTTAAAGAAATAATCGGGGAAGTGATCACGGTTTAATTCCCCAAAGGCTGAGGTAGAAAAATATCATCAGCAATGTCGACAATGCTATAATGCTCGGCCGGATCCATAAAGGCCTCCACCAAGACTTGGACTTCCTCCTTTGGTATCGAGGGAGAATCCTCGACACCAGGAAGGTTGTCCTCCTCCATGGGAGTGGAAACAATCCATGTATCACAAGCCTGAACTTGTGTTGCATCATCGAAAATGTCGTCAAAGACGACTAAAGTAGAATGCACAAAATGTGGAAGAACTTTGCTTGGATAAAAGTCAAGCGCAGGTTCCTCACAAAACATCAGCTCCACGCTTGGAGATGTTTGCACAGGAGAGATGGGATCTGCCACGTCGAAGACTAGATCAGCCACACATCTAGTGGTCGTCTCTACATCATTCCCTTCAACAAATGAGGGTGACAGGGACACATAACCAGATGATGAATGTGTGCCACCGAGGGTAGGAGTCGGGATGATCCGGATGTCCGGCTCATCATCCTCTTCCGTGACACGGAGGTACTAGGCACAATCCTTTAGGATATGATCTGTTTGACGACAATACAAACACTTTCTCCCATTACTCTGTGGTCCTTTTGGGGCCGGAGAGGAATAAGAGAACGGTGTATGTGGCGAGGATGATTGACCATAAGCTCGGGGCACAGTGTTTGAAGTGTTGTACGAATACAACATCTCATGCATTGTGTGCCGAGGCTTATGCCCAATATCTCTCATAGGGCAATCATGACTAGTGTGGGAAAGCTTTCCACACCAACGACATTGGGCATATGAATATCCCCACATGGTCTCGAAATAGCAGATTCAAAATAAATTGTGCAAATTAGTAAATCCAACAATATATTACTACAATTGCCTAAATAAACAAGAAAAAGGCAGACAAAACAGAAATAGAACAAAACAAAAGCGATTTACAAAGGAAAAGGAAAGCAATCACACGTCTCCCTCTCCAAAAACTCACACGACTGTGTTCCCCTGCAAAGGGCCAAAAACATGATGCTAAAGATCACGACATTGAACCGGTCACACAAGAAATATAAAATGGGCGAGTTTTCCCAAGTATCGATCTCTCAAGGAACACAGTAAGGTGGAGTTAATTTCGAGGAGGACTTGAGATTGAAGTCCTTAGGTCAGAGCTAACTAAGGGGATTTTTGATTGTTCTGATAAAAAGAAAGTAAAGATCTAACAACTACTCCTATGCAACGCTGCTATGCGATGCTTCGCCAGGCGGGATGGAAGACTTGTGGGGCCACTATGCACAGAATCACTAGGCGGATGGGCGAGTAGGCTTGCTGATGAGGTGATGAGAATGGAGGAATGAGGGTCGTGAGCACCTCTTCACTATGCACGCCACTAGAAATTGCAAGTGCAACATGGGCGGAAGGATGGTGGATGAAATATGGCGCACCTCAAGCAACTAAAGCATAAAACAATACAGAATCACATAGACATGAATCTAATAAAGTTTACATCTAAAGTGAAACAACATCAATATAAATGAAGTTTTAACACACATATACAACAATAAAGGAAGAACAAGTCAAGAGATCAAACGAATCCGAAGTCTTGCTGAGGATTCACGGTTGGAATCGTCGGGTTGTCAATCCGCATCCAAGCTCGGTCCTCAACTGCATCCGGGGTAGAGAAGGGATGTCACCACCTTCCAATGGCCCGTCTTCTTCGTGTCACGATAGTAGACGAAAGTTGCAAGCTTCCCTTTGCTTGATGGCTATGGCGTTGGAGCTTGAAATGAACCTAAGAGATGATGGAGGAGGCCGAGAGGGGGCTTGGATTTGGCGGTGAAAGCTTTCCCGGAGCACCTCCCTAGGGCGGAAGATGTTGAAAAATGGCGGAGAAGGCGGAAAACGGCGGAGAAATGTCGAGCGATCTCCAAAAATTTCGAATTAGGGTGAGACCTGCGATATTTATAGAAAGCAGAATTGAACAATGCGCACGATCACGGGCGCGCGACCAGTGGTCGTGCGCACTTTGTCCAGTGATAGTGCGCACTGGCAAGGCAGATTAGGAAGAAGAACTGGGATAACGCGCACGAGCAGTGGCGCACGACCAGTGGTCGTGCTCACTAAGTTCAATGGTCGTGCGATTACCCCAGACAGGACCCCAGGAAATGAGGAATCAATGAACACGATTAGTGGTGCATGATTGGTGGTCATGTGCACTATGTCCAGTGGTCGTGTGATTAACCCAGGCAGATTTTGGAAATCAGGGAACATTGCGCACTAGCATCGGCGCACGATCAGTGGTCGTTCGCACTATATCCGATGATCGTGTGCAGTATTCCTGCCTCTAAACGTCCCTGGAACACGCACACGACCCCTAAACCCAGCACTGATATATGCAGACATTCCAGACGAGCACAAAATGGGAGTACAACTATTAAAAGAACAAAAATACACAACCACATGCCTAAGTGTGCAATTCCTATGGAAATAAAGATAAGATGAAATATATACGATAACGAACTAAAAGTGAAGTGAAAGCGAAGGAAAACAAGCCCAGATGAGTCCGAAAATAGGTATAAAAAATGGACTAATCACTCACCTTTCTTCGAGATGAGCTCACGGTTTGTCGAGCTAAATTCAGAAGCTTGGGATTCAGAACCCATCGAGCTCAGCACACCGATTGTCGAATGCAGTTCAACATTCATCGAGCCGAGCTCACCATTTGTTGAGCTAAATCCAGAAGGTTGGGATTTAGAATTCGTCAAGATCAGCCCATCAATTGTCGAACACAGTTCAATATTCGTCGAACTAAACCAAGAAGAATTGACTAAGGCAAAAGCGCTGAGACAGCTGAGAAGTATGTCTCAGCATAATCGCTGAGACAAAGCAAGCTGGAATTTCTCTAAAGCCAGAAGGGTTGAGTGAATCAGGATCACTCAATGATTCTAAAGAAGAAGGAAGCACTGAGACAGAAGACAGTCTTAGCTGTGAAGCAAACAATGCTGAGATCACTGAGAAGAAAATCGATGAGACAGGAGTCAGTCTCAGCTAGAAGAAGAAACCATTGAGACCGGTGAGAAGAAAGCCCTGAGATAGATGCTTGTCTCAGCTGTTTAGAAGAAACCATGGAGAGAGCTGAGAAAGAACCGCAGAGACGAAGTCAGTGAAAATTCACAAGTCTAGAAGTGCTTAGAGCCAAGATAGATGGCGTTGAGTGACTTAACATCACTCAACGCTTATTGAAGATCTGGAATTTTTCTAAGTCCAGAATGTGATGACCGCTGCTGACATCATTAAATGTCAGCAAGTCAAAGTGGTTCAAGTCATTGCGGGAATACCAACGCAGCACCAGAATGACCACTGCTGACATCACCAAGAAGTAAACAAAGTCAAATTAAATGAAGCCGTTGCGGGAAAGCTACGGTATTGCCGAAAGCTGCTTTGTCCTTTTCTGAGGGAGGTGGCGCTCACTAATCCTTGGCTGGGCCCATTCCTTAATTGTGTCATTGATTCAAATCAACAGATATAAAAAGGAAAATTAAAAGGATTAGGGTTAACCAAACAAAAGAAAAACACAGAACACAGGAAATAGAGGCGGCTGGACTTCATCTTCTCTGATAAGCTTGAAAGCAAAAAGTCCAGCAGAGTTAGCCAGAAGGCAAAAAAAAGATAATTGAAGCTCTCTTAGGTTCAGAAGGATTGTAGTCTCCACAATAAGGCAGCTGATTCATCTATACAGCAAGAAGTTAGTTGTGTGAAGTATTGTTAGCCTTCAACATCAGCTAGCTGTTCACCAGTGCAACAAAGGAGTTAGTTGTAGAGGAAGACTCATTCTTTCTACAACAAGTGAGCTGGACTGATATCTGCTCAGTCTAGTAAGGTAGACTCAGAGATTTATCTCTAAGTCAATTGATTTAAATTTATTTCATCTTGTATGAACTATTGTCGGATTCAGTTTACTTGAATCTGAGTTGTAGGGACTTTTGGCCTAAGCTATAGGTCACTAATTAGTCACTGAGGTAGGATCCAAGTGTGGATCTGAGAGTAGCGCTGTCCTCCCAGCCTGAGTTGCAGGCCTTAGAAAATAGGCTGAGGTACGTGACTGGCGAGTCACTGAGCTATAGGTGACAAGTGTGCCACTGAGTTATAGGCCTTGGAGGAGGTTGAGCTGTAGGTGCCTAGAATGGCACTGAGGTAGGTACCTGAATAGGTACTTTGTTGTAGGACTGATGCAACACTCTAAGAGTAGGGCTTTGTGCCTGAACTTGTATGGCTGAAAAGCTTGAGCTGTATGCCTTAGAGATAATGCTGAAGTAGGTGGTTAGTGGACCCCTGAGCTGTAGTAGCTCTGCAGGGCTCTAAGGTAGGAAACCTTGTGGTTCTGAGATTGGTTCTGAAGAGAACATGTGTGTAAGGCTGAGTGCCTGATGTGTAAGCTCTGATGAGCATATTGGTGGTGTTTGTGCCTAGTCTAACAAAATAGTTGGATAGGTGGGAGGCAAAGTCGATGTACCCAATTGGGGAACCACTATAAACACTTGTGTGCTTGGCTGTGTTGTTTGTTTTCTTTCATATTGCAGGACCTAAGGACAAGTTGTAGTTCACACAAGAAGAAAACATCATAAAGACTAATAAAATTTCAAAGACCTATTCACACCCCCTAGGTGACTTGCTAACCTTAAGTAAATGACTTTCAAAAGTAGTAAAATAAACTTTTGACACCTAACATAGAGCATTCTAGTGGAAGCATTTAAACAAGTTAGAAGAATACATCACAAAACATGAATATCCACTATAGCCAAAAGTAGGAATGAAAGAACAAGTACACAATGAGTTTTGGCCTTATGGACTTACAATATTTTCTTAAACAATAAGTGTTTTACATACTTCGGCATGCAAGCCGGCCATACATGAAAATAGTAAAAGTAAACACTTCGCTTTGGCCTTCTAGGGCCATCACATCATCAAAGGCTTTAGCCCGCTTCTTGCCACTTGGATCAACTGTTCTTGGAAGAAAAATCCACCGAATAGTGGCAGAACAAGACAACGGTCAGTTAATGCTGATCAAATTATAACGACCCCGCCCCTTAATAGGGGCGGCGTAGCTCCCTCCCTGCAATGTATTAGCAAAGACAAACATAGTAATTAAAGTACAATTTAAGCACACTTCACCATAGGCGTAGGCACGAATGACCACACACCCCGTGCTCTCAGGTCACATTCTTGGGGTACCGATAAAAACCAGGAACGCACCACCATTCTCCAGAAGGCAACAACATGATTATCTTGGTAGTCTTTATGGCCTACGCAAGGCCTAAGCCCCGAAACTATGTCAGTGACAGACATCACTACCCTTTGATGGTCCATATAGCTATTGGGTTGGTTCGGTCGTTTCCTGTTGCTCACATCGCCAGGCAAAAACTTCTACTATGGGGCCCGGCCTCCTCATTCCCATTTCTCCAATCAATATATAACCCCGTGATGATATATGGGTGGCTCACAGACAGCCTGGCTGTGCTCCCAGAGCTCTCAGCCCCACATCTCTGGCCCCAGGTCTCCACGACACATGCCACAAACAAAGCACCCAAGGAGCTACCGCCTGTGGTATCTATAATGTCGCGTGGTATTCGGCAGAAATGCGATTCTGTGCAGTTTTTTGGGTGCTCCTTGGAGTTAGTCCCCAAGGTTTCCTACTGCAATCTTCAGTGTAGAAACCCGAAAAATAAACATCACAGAGTATTCTCCGGCCAATACAAGCATAATGAAAAACATCACAAATCCAGAGCAACCTGTCCAGATGGGCTTCACACACCATGCCTATGTTCGTACTTTGATTCTGAACTCTATATACAAAAATAACAGGGATATACCGTATATATCCGAAGGAAAACCTCATGCTCATCGCACACTCGTGGGAGAGGGATTTCTATGCAAATGGAAGAGGACTTCACATGTCCAAGTTGAGAATCATTACCCTTTGCGCTCTCTTTGGTGCCATGCCAAAGATTTAGACGGAAGAACGCGACTGCAATGATCTTTCCCCCATCGATCCGAACTCGTCTTGCGAATCGGAGCTTCGGAACTCCAACAACGGTGAGATCACTCTTCCGGTGCTGCATCTTCTCCTCCAAGAAATCCAGGCCAACCCTCAACTCCAAAGAAAATACAGTGAAAACGACCAAACTAGGATAACATACCAAGCTACCGCTGCGCGATAACTAGCTACCGTCATACGATACCTTAATTTAATGCCTCGTTTCAAGTGAAACAACCCAAACACTCCAATTACAGGCTGACATTTAGCCACGACGTTTTAGATTTATTACCACCGCGCGATTGGACGTTAATGCCACATGATAGAGGATGTCGGTTATGATACGCCACCAGCCACTATCACCACGCGCTAAGTTCTACCACCGCACGGTAGGATCCTGAGAACCATATCAATTATATTGACCCAGCTATCACTGACGGTAACACTATCGCCGTGCGATAGCTTCCTGATAGGTCTGCCACATTAAATCCCCTGCTACCGCCCCGCTGTAACAAATTTCCGCAGCGCGGTAACATCCTTCTCGAGAACTCAATGCTCTCGACACAAACACTGGAGCTACCGCCATGTAATAAGTAGCTACCGTCGAACGATAACCCCCAGAGGAGCATCTCACGCCTTATGAAATTTGGGGTATTATAATTGTAATTATGTGAAGGGACTTGGTTGGAACCCTTGGATGTTTGATTGCATGGCCAAGTGAAATTGCATAGGATGTGTGTTGACACACAGTGTCATAATCCTAGGTTTAGGATAGTGTGACAGGTCTACGTACTCGCTAGTCATCGCACCGATGGGAGTTGGTAGATAGACCTTGGGGGGTTGGGCTTAGTCCTCGATAATCATTACCGAGACTCCTTCCATTCTAGTGGATGGTTAGGCTTGGTACTTTGGTGATACACTCCTAGAGGCTCCTTCTGTGCCATGATGATAAGCTAGTTTGGGCTGTATTATTGATGCACATCTACCTGAGACCACTCTGAGCCATAGTACGCAGAGGCTCTGCTATTGTGTTCTTAGAGTTGAGGCGTCCGAAGGTCTAGGCCTTGTTATGTGGATACCTGCCTAGTAGTGGAGACCCTCACTTTATTGTCAACGTTTTGACATGATGGATAATGCCTAAGAGGTTATCTACATGCTCTAAAAGTGGGAACTAAAGGACTATGTTGACATAGCAGTGTGCGTTAAATCAAAGTGATCTATGATGACTAAGACCCCAATTGCTCCTAGGCACCAAGCGGGGAGAAGGAAAGGGATGGTATTTAAGGTGGAGAGTAACAAAAGTAAGCAGGTGACGGCGGAACTAGTCTATCATGAGCATAAAATCACGGCAAGTATAAATAAGCAAATAGTAGGTAAGAAATAAGAGTATACACAAGAACAAGGTGAACAAGTAAAAGTACAAGAAGGTAAACTAAATAAGTAACCAAGATCTATAGGAATGCCCATACAAACTTATAGACCTATGGGTCATTTTGCAAGGCCTATTGTATAAAATTCTCAATACCAATTATACAATAGGTGTCAGGGGTTATATGCAATGATTATGCTATGTCATGCAATTATGTTATGATATGAACATGCAAGTGCAACATGCACACCCGACTCTGTGCACACAGAACTTTAGTTCCCCCTTTCTGTAGCCTAACTTCCCAAGATACCTCCGCAGTGGCAAACAGAAGAGGTGTGTTGGGCCTTGCACACCACTAAACTGGTATCAGCACTACTGTTGGAACACTACTTGTTATTTGTGCTAGTTTCACTATTAGGATTGATGACCCACCATGTATAGTCTAGGGTGATATGTTAGTTTCAAGGTTAAGGACTATCACATTAGGTTAGATTACTAAGACTACCTTCTGAAGACTTCAGAGAATCAAGACTTGGAGGTAAGATAGGTTTGAAGATTACAGAAAATGTGTTCAACGATAGCTGAACTCACCTCGACGATCGTCAAACTCAGCTCGATGAACTCAGAGTTCCTTCTCTGAGTTGAGCTCGATGATAGTCTAGATCATGTCGACGAACTGTGAGCTTATTTCAGGATCTCAGGTCGACGAAGTGCCTTCTCAGCTCGACAAACTTGGAGCTCAGTTTGGCAAGTAATTTTTCAGCTCGATGATCTTGGAGCTCAGCTCGACGAAGGAGAATTCTCAGCTCGACAAAGGAGAATTCTCTGCTCGACGAAGGAGAATTATCATCCCGACGAACTTGAAGTTTAGTTCGACGAAAACATTACCGAGTTCGACAAACTTGAAAGTCCACCTAGTGTCAGCTATGTGCACCTATGGGGGGGGGGGGAATAGGTGACGTGTGGTTCTTTTGCGGAATTTACGGATGTACCTGCACAATAAAAACAAAAAGCACAGCACACAGAATACACAACAAATTTATAGTGGTTCCCCGACTTGGGTACATCCACTTTCCCCCTTCGACCTATCTCCCCAAACAAGGGACGACTCGGTCACTTCTCCAATCGGGATTGAAATCCAATCCCCACACTAACGGAAGGAGCCCTTCCACACGTGAGAGTCAATACTCCCACAAAACGGGTTGCACCCAACCCTTACAACACGGAACAAAAGTTCCTTTACAACGAAATTAAATGTAGAGTGTACACGTGATACAAACTTCTTTTGGAGACTACGGTGTTCCTCTTTGTCCGACGACGTGTTCTTGAAGTCGATGAAGAGTCTACAACCTTGGTCTCTCTTGGAGAGGATCTCCCCGGAACCGGCGGCGGCACACGAGCGGCGGCTAGCTTCGGGATCGGCGGCTACGATGAAGAGCGGCTGCTGAACTTGGAGATCCAAACTTCGTAGCAAAGCAAACTAGGTCTACCAACGATCACTCTAGGATCGGTCGTCTCGATCGATTCGGACGGGGGAGTTTTTCCCGGTCAACAAATCGAGAGACCAGAGATCTCTGGATAGACACGTGAGACTCAAGCTTTGCTAAGCATCTGTTGCCGGAGATCACGAAGGAATCTCGAAGGTGGACGGCGACCAACAATCCCGAGCGCGACGGCGGCGGCGGAGAGAAGTCGCGGAATTAGGGTTAGGAGGCGGCTCGGTTTCTTTTTCTTTCTCCGTTGTTTTTACTGTTCAAAATACTGGAGTATATATACTGTAGATGCTTTCCAATATGACCGTTTGTGGGACCCACACTTGAAATCCCTAAGTCTGGTTCAAGCTAGTCTGAAGGCAGAATCCGGTTCAGGAAATTCCAGAGAAAACGCCAAGGAAAAATCGGCGAGAATCGCATACAATTCTCGACGAATCGGCGAGAATCACCAAGTGATTCTCGACGATTCGTCGAGCATCGTCAGTGATTCTCGCCGAATCACTTATTGATTCTCAACGAATTTCACTTGGTATACATGAGCTCCTTGGCCACTGGTTCGGCGAGAATCACTAGTGATTGTCGCCGAATCTTACTTGGCACCATTTAGAGGTGGCCAGAAGGAGTCGGCGAGAATCACTAATGATTCTCGTCGATTCGGCGAGAATCACTAGTGATTCTCGCCGAATCGGCGAGAATCACTTGGTGATTCTCGCCGAATTTGCCTTGGACGAATTTTCGTCTTCCACCCAGGAGCTGCTCCTTGATCCTCCATGCTCCTTGTCTTCTCTTGCATATGAACGGCCCTGTACTTGAAAGTAAGTGCACTCCAATAGAGAGAGTACACATAGGCCAACACACTGATCTGCTCAACGAGGGATTACGTCGTGCAGACCCGTGTATATTGACCTACTGCACCCTGACATTGGTGTGCACTTAGCGTGGAGGAACTGCAAGCACAACTTGAGATGTTTCATCAAATACATTGTGAATTCATCTTAGCTTGACAGGTGGCTTCCTCAAATCTAGGTAATCGTGAGTACAATACCCAACAATCTCCCCCTATTTAACGAAGCCAAAACCCTACTAGCTAAGATGAATAACACTTATCAAATAATAATCATAGCATTCAGAAATTAAACATGCAGCACAAGAGAATATATGCAATCAGATCAGGACTTGAGTCATTCACAAATTCAAATATATATATCAAGAGAAATATATTCACATATAATCCAGAATTGTTTATATGACAATAATAATCATTAAATGTTCTTAAGACACAGTGACAAGCTATAAAGTGTTGACTATTTATCCTTAGCTACGTCACCCTTAAGATTTTGAGCCAAGTACTTCTTGCTTTGCCTCTCCATGTATTCTTTGGGCTTCGGGTAGTACCTAGGAGGAGCAACTTTATCTGGATCCTTGTTGTTTCTGAAAAAGATGTTGCGTTTCGCTTCAAATGCTTTGTGCGTTTCCCATTCATACTGGCTATATGCTTCATTTCGCTTGATCTCTCCTCTTTCTTGCAGCCGGAAGGTGTCTAAGATGATGTTCCTTGAAACTGGACTCCACCTTTCATTTCGTACATCCTCCTCATTCATTCGAGTTCTCTTTGCAGCCTGTGTCTCCTTGGATGTCCCTTCTTGAACTTTTCTCTTTCCCCTGGCTTTTGCTAAAGCCTCCTGGTCAAACATACTCCTTAGTTTAGATTTGGAGAGGGCCCTAGCATCAGCTTCATCTGTGAAAATATCTGCAGCACTTGCACTTACATCCTCAGCAATATTTACTTCCTCAGCGGCCTTAGATGTCTCAGGAACCTGAATGCCGGCAGGATGGTCAGGTAGGACGACGCCTAACGTACCCAGCGCCTGTTGGAGCATCCACCAGCAGCTCTCATAGACATATTTGCTGGATTGTGCGAAGTTTGTATCCATGCTTTCTTGAAGCTCGACCAACTTAGCTATATACTCTTTCTCCCCCTTTTTGGCTTCGTTAGCTATGTAGTTGGCATATGAGTGCAGGGAGTCATCAATATGCTTCGTTGTCTTGGTGAATTCAGTGATCAGGGCCTGCTGATTGGCATTTAAAGTGACCATATTACCATCAAACAGCTGAATGTTGTTGGCTACAACATGTGCGTTCTGATTTACGACAGCCAGGGTATCAGTATTCATTTTCAAGCCAGCCATTAAGAGTGTGACAGCTTCGCCGGCCGCGGTATATTTCTCTTCAAATTTCTTCTCCATCACGTCCAGCTTATGGTTGATTTCCACCATATTCTTGAGCATCAGATTTTCAGAAGTCTTAATCCTTTTCAGCAGAGTTTTCTGAGCTGTATCAAAAGAGTCTTTAAGCTCATTTACGATGCCCTGAATGATGTGTACAGTGTGAGTGGCTAGGTCATCGCGTAATGGAATAGCCGGAGGCACTTGTGGACCTTGCATTTCAGCAGACGTGTCGGTAGAACTGGATACAATCACTGGTTCTAAAGGAGGAATGCTGGCTGCCTCTGTAGATTTATCTAACTCCCCCTCCACTGGTGCAGACTTGTCAGATGGAGGTTCAACAGTATCCGGAGTCTCAAGTACTGCATGTCCCTCAGTTTCATCGTCCTCTCCGTCCTCATCCAAGAAGTCATCTATGTCAGCAGCTTCTTCCAATTCCCGATCAGCAGTTTCTAGTGCTTCAGCTTCGGTTCCTTGAGTGTTTCTGTTCAGGACCTCCTCATCCTCCAGCTCAGGTTCACTTACTTCATGAATTTCGGCCACCACATCCCTGGCCACCTGGGCGATTTCAGAAACTACAGCCATATGAGGGGGTAGAGTCTCCCCCTCGATTCCTGCAGTCAGGGTATCAGGAATTTCACGGGGGGTGACTGCTGGAGATATTTCCTCTTGCTCTTCCACAGCATGCTGCCCGATACGCCGCTCCCATCGATCAAACACAGTAGCATCCATCTTTTTCAAGTAGTGGAGAGGGACTCCTTTGCTTATGTCGATCTTGTCTCCGTTAAGCTGGTTGAGATATAGACTTATGATGCGGCCGAAACTAGGAGTGCCCAGAGTGTCCTTGATCTTCTGGAACAGCAACTCCCCCCAGTTGAACCTCTTGCGGCAGACAACAGCTATGAGGATTTTGAACATATCTCCTGAGATATGATCATGCGAGCCTGGTTTGCAGATGAGCACTTTTCCAATGACGTCAGATAGGAGCTTCCCTTCTTCATTCATCTCTTTTCTCTTTATTGATCGAGTGCCTCTTGGAAGACCGCAGAACAAGAGAGTTCTGGCTTTGTCCGCGTCCTCCAGGTAGTCCTCCTGCTCCGAACTAGAAAGCTGCAGGTAGCGACTCAGCTTGCTGGCAGACATCTTTACTTTTGTCCCAGCCACCTTGCTCTTGATTACGGAGTCTCTATCTCGGAGCCTGGCCGTAGAGAAGAATTCCAGCACCTCTTTGTCAAGAATTTTGCAAGGGTGCACCAGGACGAAGGTTAGCCCAGCCTCTTCCAGCATTAGAATGATATTGCGGAATTCGTCCGAGGCATGAGAAAATCCAGTGCGAACCAACTCGCAGCCAGAGACCAACCCTGCAGTCGTCCTTGGAGCCATTGTAGACCTAGAGAGAAGCCCTAGAGGTGAAGTCGGTGAGGTGGTTTGAGCGGAGAAAAATCGTGACTTGGGAAGATCGACGGTGCGAGCTTCGGCGTGAGTCGTCGGGAGTCTTTCGAGGAGAACTTTGCGAGTGTCGTGAAGAAGGCAAGTGGGCGGAGTGACTCGTTCGGCGGGATTTATCTAGATCGTCGGGATTCGGGGTGAATGCCAAGGGTCGGCGAGCTCTTTCGGCGGGATTCCTAGTATATACAGTGAAAGTGAGGTCTTTCTTTACCAATTGTAATTTAAGGGTTTTCTTTACTAGGAATTGAAACATTTTCAAATTCTGCGGATGTCAAATTATCATAAGAGTAATAAATACATGTTTATTGTAACAACAATCTATTCGGATTTGAGCGGAACTTCTCCAGACACATCTTGATGTCAATTGTGATTTGTCGAAATTTACAATGACATATCTTTGTTAACCTTTTATTGATGTGTAATGGTTTGCATGCATAGAGTTAATCTCTCCGTAAGGTGCACACATACATGATAAGCATAAGTATACATATACACAAGGATAGAAATATATATATATATATATATATATATATATATATATATATATATATATATATATATATATATATATATTTATTTTGAATGAGGGTGCATCACGACACAAGTCCTTGAACTGATCAAAATTACCTGGGATTTTGAGAGTTATCGTTTTAGTTCCACAGGTAGAACACATTAGAGGCTCAAGGTGAATATGCTCAAACAGGTAGCACATCCGTTATTGCAGACGCTTGTTCCACGTTAGCCTTGAGCCACCTACTGTCCAGTCCCCATCGTATTCACGGGGACCTGGACTGCCCTGCAAGACAGAATTACTTTACCTTAGGAACCCAAATCATATTGGGTCCTAGGTTTCTATTAGCATAAGCACGCAACTGCCTTCCTTCAGAAAACCTGTCTGGAAGACTACCTCTGTCCCTAGAATGTGGATAAGCCCTTGCTGTGGGCACAGAGGGGTTGTGCCAACAGTCAATGGCAAAGTGCCCCACTTTGCCGCAGCACCAACAAGGGTGAATGTTGTATCGCCGTTTTCGACCTGATCTAGTGACTGACGTAGTCTCGGTCCTAGGTCTAAACGGGATAGGGCATGTTCTTGTCACACAAATTCCTCTTCCATCGTGACACGTGGAAGGGTGGAACGAATACATGTTGTGAGTGTTATGAGTCCGAGAAGGTGGTGCCAATCTTTCAGGCATCTCCCTTGCTGAGGCCCCATGAAGCCTGACATCATGACCTCTATCCTCCCTATCCTGTGTCCTCGAATGGTGAGAAGTTTTCTGTGAGCTGGGACATGCAGATCCACACTGTGTTGTGGCAGTGGCCGTGAATACAAAGGGCTCAGAATGAGACTTAGGTATTTCCTCATGGGTGGCCATGACGCCCCTTGCACTATGGACGTTTCCACATGGGGACAAATCACCCTTGCAGTGACCACGATTACTGCTGTGGTCATACCTGAAGGCATGATGAGTTGCCTTCCTGCTTGGAGTGGGGGGTCGGAACACCGTTTCCCCATTTCTCCATCCCTGAATAATCCGGGAGATCCACCCGGTTTCTTGCTTTCTCTTTATAGCATCAACTTTGGAAAAGTTTGATACTATACGTTTCTCATTATCTAGACTATTCTCTAGAGCTGAGATCTTAGAGTCCTTGACCTTGTTGGACGCCAATTGGAGAACCAACAAGATCTTCAGTCGAGCAATCTCTCGAGCTTGCTCCTCAGCAAGTAAATTGCTTCCTGAAGTGCTCTCTTCAGGGAATCAGTATTTTCTGGAGGAGAGCAGTTTCTGTCTTTAGAAAAGTCAAAAGATTTGGAGCAGGGTAAAGATGTTACCTGCTCATCTGAGTTATTGTCATTAGAATCAGTGACCATTGTTTCGTCCTCGTCAGAGATGCTTTCCTCACTGGTCTCGTCAGTCTCTGACACGGACACGGGAGCTCTGATGCAATCCGAGGGATCCTTGCATTCATCTTCAGAAGTGATGACCCCCACATACGCTTCATCCTCTGATTGACAGCATATTTCAGCTTTCTCTGACCCCCCCATCAGCTCTGAGATCATCATCCACAGAGATTTAGCCGTTCGACATTTTTCCAATCTAGAGCGAGAGGCTCCGGACCAGACATCCATGATAATTTATCGAATCCTCTCGTCCAAGTGAAATAGAGATAGTTCCGTCTCAGACATCTCAGCAACATCCATGGGCACTAGGATCCCAGAGTCGGAGGTCTTCATGGGGATAAACGGACCCTCTTCCAGGATGAAGGATGCTCGAGGGTCGATAGCATCAAGGTGAAAGGATACTCTCATTCTCCAGATGGGATAATAATCCTTTGTGCATGCAGGGAGTTTGAGTGGCGGAATCTCATAATCCAGATCCATGCTTCAGACACTGGTGGCAGGATTCTACTCAAGGTGTTAACCTCTTTGAAGAGTAACCTCGCTTTGATACCACTTGAAAGTCCACCTAGTGTCAGCTATGTGCACCTATGGGGGGGGGGGGAATAGGTGACGTGTGGTTCTTTTGCGGAATTTACGGATGTACCTGCACAATAAAAACAAAAAGCACAGCACACAGAATACACAGCAAATTTATAGTGGTTCCCCGACTTGGGAACATCCACTTTCCCCCTTCGACCTATCTCCCCAAACAAGGGACGACTCGGTCACTTCTCCAATCGGGATTGAAATCCAATCCCCGCACTAACAGAAGGAGCCCTTCCACACGTGAGAGTCAATACTCCCACAAAACGGGTTGCACCCAACCCTTACAACACGGAACAAAAGTTCCTTTACAACGAAATTAAATGTAGAGTGTACACGTGATACAAACTTCTTTTGGAGACTACGGTGTTCCTCTTTGTCCGACGACGTGTTCTTGAAGTCGATGAAGAGTCTACAACCTTGGTCTCTCTTGGAGAGGATCTCCCCGGAACCGGCGGCGGCACACGAGCGGCGGCTAGCTTCGGGATCGGCGGCTACGATGAAGAGCGGCTGCTGAACTTGGAGATCCAAACTTCGTAGCAAAGCAAACTAGGTCAACCAACGATCACTCTAGGATCGGTCATCTCGATCGATTCGGACGGGGGAGTTTTTCCCGGTCAACAAATCGAGAGACCAGAGATCTCTGGATAGACACGTGAGACTCAAGCTTTGCTAAGCATCTGTCGCCGGAGATCACGAAGGAATCTCGAAGGTGGACGGCGACCAACAATCCCGAGCGCGACGGCGGCGGCGGAGAGAAGTCGCGGAATTAGGGTTAAGAGGCGGCTCGGTTTCTTTTTCTTTCTCCGTTGTTTTTACTGTTCAAAATACTGGAGTATATATACTGTAGATGCTTTCCAATATGACCGTTTGTGGGACCCACACTTGAAATCCCTAAGTCCGGTTCAAGCTAGTCTGAAGGCAGAATCCGGTTCAGGAAATTCCAGAGAAAACGCCAAGGAAAAATCGGCGAGAATCGCATACGATTCTCGACGAATCGGCGAGAATCACCAAGTGATTCTCGACGATTCGTCGAGAATCGTCAGTGATTCTCGCCGAATCACTTATTGATTCTCAACGAATTTCACTTGGTATACATGAGCTCCTTGGCCACTGGTTCGGCGAGAATCACTAGTGTTTCTCGCCGAATCTTACTTGGCACCATTTAGAGGTGGCCAGA
Source organism: Platanthera guangdongensis (assembly GCA_039583875.1). NCBI lineage: Eukaryota > Viridiplantae > Streptophyta > Magnoliopsida > Asparagales > Orchidaceae > Platanthera > Platanthera guangdongensis. Next base: position 124,591,302 of record CM077164.1, read on the forward strand.
AGGAGTCGGCGAGAATCACTAATGATTCTCGTCGATTCGGCGAGAATCACTAGTGATTCTCGCCGAATCGGCGAGAATCACTTGGTGATTCTCGCCGAATTTGCCTAGGACGAATTTTCGTCTTCCACCCAGGAGCTGCTCCTTGATCCTCCATGCTCCTTGTCTTCTCTTGCATATGAACGGCCCTGTACTTGAAAGTAAGTGCACTCCAATAGAGAGAGTACACATAGGCCAACACACTGATCTGCTCAACGAGGGATTACGTCGTGCAGACTCGTGTATATTGACCTACTGCACCCTGATATTGGTGTGCACTTAGCGTGGAGGAACTGCAAGCACAACTTGAGATGTTTCATCAAATACATTGTGAATTCATCTTAGCTTGACAGGTGGCTTCCTCAAATCTAGGTAATCGTGAGTACAATACCCAACAAAACTCCATCCAGGTTCTGTTCTATTAAACTTCTCTACAGATTCTCAGATCGACTAAGTCAGTTTAATTTCAGCAATTAAGACAGTAATACTCTGATAATTAATTCTAAATATAATCAAGAACATAGTCGTTTCTTGGTAGCATTAGTTAGGGATTTCAAAGAGTTATTACTTAACATATTTATTGGGATAGTTGAGGAAATGCATTGAAGACAAGATCAGCTATTCTATTTCCAAGAAAATATGCAGAGGATTTCAAGTAATTTGAATTTTGAATCAGCAATCATATATAAAGAAAAAAATTCAGAAGATTATAAAGTGAATTATTATTGAATCAGAAAAAGAAGAAGAACATCTGCAACCAGAGATCAAGAAATAGATACAGAGAATATCTTGTTCATGATTCTTCTTCTTCACACTTTTCTTCCAGCAAACAATCATCATTCTGAGATCAACTTCACAATCACTCAGATATATATAGTGGAAGAAGAAGTTTTAAACTTGAATCCCTACACCCAGAAGCAAAGTCTCCACTCCTGACCAGATTTCAATAACTCAGGGGGAGCTTTGACAATATCAAATCCACTAGTCTTCTCTCAGATTATTGACAGAGACGAACATCTTCAACCTTTTTCATCCAACTATATACATGGTTATAATTCCCTTCAATTGTTAATCCTTTGGTTATCAAGTCTCCTGATCAAAAGACTTGGTTTGGTTTTTGGGCAACTGATCAAAAGATCAAAGTGTTGCTAGATTTCCCTTAAAAATAGATCTTATGGTGACAGGGCACCTGATAAAAAACCTGTGGTGACAGGACACCTGAACAAAAACTTGCGGTGGCAAGGCACCTGATCAAAAACATGTAGTGGATTCCTACATGGGCGGTAGAAGAGTGGATGTACCCAGGAATATTGGGTAACCACTACTAATTTCATTGTGTCGTCTAGATGTGCTCTACTTTTTATTTTGTTATGCTGTGATATATTTTCTTTTCTTACATACATATATATCACCTATTTTAATCCGCTATAAAAATAACTTAAAGTTTTTTTTTAAAATGCTCTATTCATCCCCTCTAAAGTTAGTTAGATCAACCCTTACTTACAAGTGGTATCACGGTGTCACTTCAATTGTTGTCAGAGCTTATCTGATATAACTTTCCATTGCTATCAGAGGGATAAGTTACTTGGTTGTACATGCTAACACCAGAACCAAAAGATCTTTACTTGATCATATCTACTCTAGGTGTATTTCATATCATGGCACAAAATAAGGTGTATTCAAGCACCAGACCTCCAGTGTGCAATCTAAATAAGTTTGTACTTTGGAAGGCAAGGATTAGGCTATATATGAATTCTATTGATGAGGCCATATACAATTCTATTTTGACAGGTCCCCCATAACTAGTGGCAACTACAAGCATAAGTGTTGTTCTACCACCTGAGTGGACTGAATCATAAAAGAAGGAAAAGATAGCCGATGCCAAAGCCATGAATTTTCTGACACAAACCATGTTAGATGATATATTTTAGAAGGTTGCAGAATGCACTTCAGTAAAGGCCATCTCGGACACACTCAATGCTATGGTCGCAGGATCTGCTGATGAAAGGAAGGATAGGAGATCACACTTAATCTCGCATTATGAGAATTTTAAGTAGGAGTCAGAGTCAGTTACAGAAATGTTCAACTAACTTACACTCATAATCAATGAGCTGAAGACTCTTTACAAGGACATCTCTTTAACAGAGATAAATGACAAGATTCTTATGTGCTTCCAAAGCACATGGGACTCTAGGATCTTGCCAATCAAGGAATCCAGACGCCTAAATAATATTTCCACTGAAACCTTATTGGGCAAGCTCAAGTCTTATTAGCAGCTAATCTGTTGGATCCCTAGTTGGATTTGGGCTAGGTTCACTAAATTAGGATGTTTGACCCAACATGTATAGGCAGTGTTATTTGTGTGTTCTAGAGTCTAGGCCATGTCCTTAGAGTCAACAATATATGGACCAACCATCAACAGACTACAAAAGACTCAAGACTTAGAGAAATTTCAAAGACTCAGAAAATGAGTTCGACGTTCATCGAACTCAAGTCGACGAAAGGCGTGCTCAGCTCGATGAAATCAGAGACAATTCTCTGAGCTGAGCTCGATGAACTTGAATCTCAGGTCGACGATTTCCAGAGTATACTTAACATTCCAAGTCCAAAATTCTTCACTTAACTCCAGTCGACAAACTTAGTTCTCAGGTCAACGAACTTAGTTCTCAGGTCGACGATCTCTGTGTAACGCCCCGAAAATTGTGTTGGAGTCCGTCACGTAAAAAGAGGTTTTTGGTGCCTGTATAGGGGTACACGTCCTAGGACACGGGCGTGTCCAAGGCCGTATCTTGCTGGTGATTTTTTTGGCCGTTTTCATCCCGAGAAGAACACGGCAAGGAACACGGCTATTTGACACGGGCGTGTGCTTACCCGTGTCAGTACCCGTATGCAGTTGGGTCGTGTTGGTTGGCATGGGGGTTATGCGTGACACGCCCCCGGACACGGGCGTGTCGAGAGACCCGACATGGGCGTGTCAGGTTGGACACGGGCATGTCTGAGCCCGTGTGTCTTTTCTGTGTTCGACGATCGTGCCTGAATCGAGGCACACGGCCTGGGACACGGCCGTGTGCCAAGCCGTGTCGGCCCAGGTCTGGAGATTTTTGAACGGATCTGAGTCGTTCGTTTTCTTTAATTAATATCCAACGGCCCAGATGATTTCCTGCTCTGTTAAGGCTGGGAATGGGGGATTTAATCACTCATTTCTCTACAAGGCTTTCTCTTTACAAGGTGTTAGAGAGAAGAGGAAGAAGAAGGAGGTTTCCGGCCGCCGGCGGAGCATCGGAGCACCGTTTCGAAATCTAGGAGCAGATCCATTGAGGAAAGTTCGTTGCGAAGAGTTCTGTCCGTGTATTTTTTCCATGTCGCCAAAACGGACTACAAGGGTAACGATTCTCAACTGGAGCATGTGAAGCTCTTTCTTTCTGCATAGGGAATCCTGCTCCCGCGAGTGTGCGGTGAGTGCGTGGTGTTCCTTGGGGTTGATGTGAATAGTCACACTTATGTTGTATATAGAGTCCGGAACCGTAAGTACGGGCATAGGCATTGTGTGTGAAGCCTACTCGGATGTGTACTGTCTGGATCGGTGATGTTGCATTTGTTATGATTTGCCGGAGAAGACTCCGTGCTTTGGGTTTTTCGGGTTTCTACGCGGTAGATTGCAGTAGGGATACTTGGAGGTTAGCTTCAAGGCGCACCCGGAAAACTGAGCGAAAATGTGTGTTGCTAACTTGGTGGTCTGTGAACCGGCCTTGATCATAACTGAGTTATGAGATTGTTTGGAAACTTTTGGGATCTGAGAGAAGCTTGGCCCGCGCGTATGACTTAAATTGTATATGCGGTGTGAGCAATGGGCAAGTGGAATTGGACCTAGGCAATGTGGAACGGTGCGAGAAATTCGAAAAGGGCACTGGCCGTTGGCATAGTCGAGAGCCTTGGACTAGACATGGTCAGAAAGGCTAAAATGCTCACTTGGTTGCCATCTTTGGGATGGTGGTGAAGACATTGATATGTCAGGATTCACCGTTAATGTGCCCTGAGTGCACGGGGTGTTTGGTCGTGCGAGCCTACACCTGTGGTGTAGTATAATTGCGCTTTATTATTTTATTACGCTAATGTTATGCAGGGAAAGAGCACCGCCGTCCTGAGTAAGGGGCGGGGTCGTTATAATTTGGTCGGCTTTTAGCTGACCGTTGCTTTATTTTCCACAGTGCGGTGGAATGTGCTTGCAGGTACTGCGGAGCCGAGTGCCAAATAGCGGGCTAGAGCCCATGTTGCTGTGCTGGCCCTAGAAGGCCGTAGAATAGTTATTTTTACTTTTATCATGTGTGGCCGGCCTGTGAGCCGATGTATGTAAGACATGTTTCTATTAAGTGAACATATGTAAGGCCATAAGGCCATGTACCTTTTCAGTGTATTTGGGTTTCATTCCTATGGTTGTGGTCGTGGACATTCATATGTATTGGATTTAAGATTTGGGTTCTTTCAACTTTAAAAGCTTCCGCTAGAATGCTCTGTGTAGGATGAGTAGTCTTAATTGGATAGTTTGAATATTCATTTGGTAACCCTTCCGACTGTCTGTGGTATATGGCATCGGGTTCCAGCTGGACCTTCTGTTATATGTCATGCGATAGATGGGGGTGTTACAATTTGGTATCAGACTTCTGGTTACGGTCAGGCTTGAATGAATTCATGGGCGAATTATTTTAAGTGGTGGTGAGCACTTGTGTGCGTCATCATTATAGTATTAAAAAGAACCCATGAATGTCCACTTAGGAATGAAAAATACACTTATTTTGAGGAACTCGCGTGTTCCTATAGTTGCTTTTTGCAATTTTGTTTAGTCACTTATTGGTATTTTGTAATACTATAGGTGACCGGGAGTGGCGCAGAGCCGACAGAACGTCTGGTTTCTGAGGATTATAGTGCACCCAGCGACATGCTTGAGACCCCTCCATCGCTTGAAACCATAAGAAGGATTGTTGAAGTGGTGCTCGCTGTAGCTAGTGCACAACAGGGAAGCACTGTACAACCCTTTATCCCTGTGATGACTTCAATGTCGGGTGGTGCGTTGGATCAAAGGACTTTAGGAAGGCCAGCAGGCCAGTAGCTGAACATGTCCTTAGTGCATGGTACGCACTCGGTTGATGAGTATTTGCAGGCGTTTCTTTTGATAAGACGCTACCCATGCTTTGAATTGGAGAACGAACAGTCTATAGTTGATAGATTCTATAATGGGCTGCGTGGTGAGCTGCGAATCCTACTGGTATGACCAAAGTAATTGGGATTTCGAGCCTTGGTGGAGTCGGTTAGATCATTGGAAGTAGATTTGGGGAGGATTCACCCTATGCCAGAGAGTAGGGTATCAAACTCTGCAAATCCTAGGAGGACTGCATCCCGCAGAATACCCAAAGATGGGGCTAAGGCTGGGACTAGCAAAGTTATGTACAACTGTCGATCTTGTGGCAAGAAAGGGCACTTTGCCCGAGAATGTTTGGATGGTGCTCAGAAGATTAAGGAAGCTATGTCAGGAGCAGGTGAGGACTCTTGTACTAAGAAACCACAGTTCAAAGGGCCAAGTTCAAAGTCGGATGTTCGCAGATGGAACAAGAAGCTGAAGACTTCGAACTCAACCCCTTCGTCTGGTGTGTTGGGGGCAACCACAAGTCCTGTCCCAGGAGCTTGCTATATCTGTGAAAAAGTGGGGCATTTTGCCCGTAGCTGTTGGAACGAACGCTTTATGTCCGAGAGGAAGCCTAATATGTACAGGCTGGGTCAGCAAGAGGCCAGAAAGCACGCGGTCGTGGTGACAAGTAAGGTTTAAAATTCTAGCATTTAGATTTATACACTTGTTGCCTTTGTGCATGTTCGCCTAGAACCAATTGTGCTAAGCTTTATTCTGAATTTTGTTTATCCGGCGGGAGCACCGTTCGTTAAAGGGGGCTTCGCGTCCCTGTTTACCCAAAGGAATGGTATTGCGTGTCGGAGTACATCTTCCGATGGAAAAAGACATAATGGATATGTTGTTGACTAGTAGTGCTCAATGCGCGCGGATAGGATCTGCGTAATGAAGATTCGGATTCGAGACCAGGAGTTTGATTTACGAGCGTTGATTCTACCGTTAGTGGAGTTCGCGTAATCTTTGGTATGGATTGGCTCTCGGAGCAGGGTGCATGCATCGATTGCAACCGTAAGGAAGTTAAGGTGGGTCTGGACACTGATCGGGAGATGACTTCTGCGGGCATGAAGAAGTCGGGTAAGATTTTGATGTCAACCCTTCAAGTGATCAAGGCAGTTCGGTCGGCTGTAGAGCTGTTTGTCACTCTAGTGCAGACTTCGACGCCTAAGCCAAGTCTTGAAAGCATCCCAGTTGTGTCCGAGTATCCCGATATGTTCCCAGATGATCTCCTAGGAGACCCTCCTCAGCGAGAGATTGATTTTAACATTGAGCTGGTACCGGGCGCCAAACCGGTGTCACACTCTCCATATCAGATAGTGCCAAGAGAGATGGCGGAGTTGAAGGTGCAATTGCAAGATTTGCTAGAGCAAGGTTATGTGCGTCCAAGTTCGTTGCCTTGGAGCGCACCAGTTCTCTTTGTTAAGAAGAAAGATGGGAGCTTGCGGCTTTGTATCGACTATCGGGAATTGAACAAGCTTACGGAAAAGAATAAGTATCTGATTCCCCGGATTGACGATCTATCTGATCAGTTGGTTGGGTCAACGGTATATTCGAAGTTAGATCTGAAGTCCGGTTACTACCAGTTGAGGGTAAGGGAGAGCGACATCCCAAAGACAGCATTCAGTACGCGGTTTGGGCATTACGAGTTCACGGTCATGCCGTTTGGGTTGACGAATGCGCCATTTGTGTTTATGGATCTGATGAACAAGACGTTTAGAGAGTACCTGGATCGCTTTGTGATAGTATTTATCGATGATATCCCTGTGTACTCGCAGTGCGAGGAGGATCATTACAATCATCTACACATGGTGTTGGAGACGTTGAGGAGGAATCAGTTGTATGCTATGTCCTCCAAGTGTGAATTCTGGTTATCCTCGATAGCGTTCCTTGGTCATGTTGTTAGTGGAAAAGGGATATCTGTGGATCCGGCGAAGATAGTGGTAATACGGGAGTGGCCTACTTTGACCACGGTGGCGGAAGTCCGGAGCTTTCTGGGGCTTGCCGGCTACTATAGGCGCTTCGTAGAGAACTTTTCATGGATAACACTTCCACTTCCGATGTTGACAAGGAAGGATCAAAAGTTTGTGTGGTCTTCGAAGTGCGAACAGGCTTTTGAAGAGTTGAAGAGGAGGTTGACCACGGCGCCTATTTTATGTTTGCCAGTTGGAACCGAAGGGTTCGAGATCTATAGTGATGCTTCGGGTATTGGTTTGGGCTGTGTTATGTTACAGCATGGGAGAGTGATAGCCTATGGTTCACGACAACTGAAGGTTCATGAGAGGAATTATCTGGTCCACGACTTAGAGTTAGCGGCTGTGATATTTGCACTAAAGCTTTGGAGGCACTACCTATACGGTGTAAAAGTCGATATTTACACCGATCATAAGAGCTTGAAGTACCTGTTGGACGAAAAGGATCTGAATATGAGGAAGCGGAGGTGGATGGAGTTCTTAGGGGACTACACCTTCAAGATTCATTATGAGCCTGGGAAGGGAAATGCAGTGGCGGATGCGTTGAGTCGTAAGATTCCCGCACAAGCCAACTGGTTATCGGTACATGATGAGAGATTGGTCCATGAGTTGGAGGCTTTGGAGATATCTTGCGTCGACAAGCAGTCTAGTGCCGAGGCGAAACTATTTTGGACAGAGGTGTAGTGTGACCTAGCTGATATAGTTCGGCGTTCTTTGGTTCAGGATAACAGCATGAAACAGATCTTGGAAGAATCTTTGGATGGGTCAAATTCCCAGTTTGTTGTTGAAGATGGTTTTCTAAGGAAGGACGGTCACCTATGTGTTCCTAGTGCAGATAATCTTCGGGAGGAGTTGATGTATGAGGCTCATCATACCAAGTACTCAATCCACCTGGGAAGCACGAAGATGTATAGAGACATGAAGAAATTATTCTGGTAGCCGGGTTTGAAAAAGGATGTAGCACTTTATGTGGCCAAGTGCCGTACTTGTGCATTGGTGAAGGCGGAATGCCAGAAGCCCGGAGGTTTCTTGAAACCCCTACCTATCCCAAAATGAAAATTCGATGACATAACTATGGATTTTGTGCATGGTTTACCGAAGTTGCAGAAGGGAAACGACGCCATTTGGGTGGTCGTAGGTAGGTTGACAAAGGTGTCACACTTCATTCCAAACAGGAAGGAAGATCCGGTGGAAAAATTAGCCAAACTCTACGTGGAGAATATTGTACGATTGCTGATGTGCCCCGCAGTATTGTTAGTGACCGAGATGGACGCTTTACGTCAAAGGATTGGTGGTTGGTGCATAGTATGTTGTGAACTAAGCTGAGTTTCAGCACAGCCTTTCATCCACAGATGGATGGTCAGATCGAGAGGTTCAACAGGACTATGGAGGACATGCTTCGCATGTGCGTCCTAGATTTCGGAATGCATTGGGAGGATCACCTGTACATGATGTAGTTTGCATACAACAACAGCTTTCAGGCAAGTATTGGAATGGCGCCTTTCGAAGCCTTATACGGGAGGAAGTGTCGTAAGCCGTTGTCTGGGTTGGAGGCAGGCGAATCGAAGTTGTACAAACGTCAAGCGGTGGAAGACGACACTTCAATGGTGCGTACAATTCAGGAAAGGTTGAAGATCGCTCAGGATAGACAGTCAAAGTACTATAACGCCAAGCATAGGAACGTGGAGTTCAATGTTGGTGACATGGTGTATCTAAAAATTAAGCCGTTCAAGGGTGTATCGCGGGTTCGACGCTTGAAGAAGCTGAGTCTGAGATACCTTGGACCATTTGAAATCCTGGAGCGTGTTGGTGAGGCGGCGTATAGATTGAAGCTGTCGTCAGAATTGAGTGGGCTGCATGACGTGTTCCACGTGTCAGTGTTGCGTAAGGCAATGCAAGAGCCTTTGCAGATCATGGCGGACAATCAAGTACCAGCTGATTATGAGTTTACCACAAGGGTCAAGCCAGTACGTATTGAAGATGCTGCAGTCAAGCGACTCCGCAACAAGGATATCTGTATGGTTACATTCTGATGGGATAATTGAGGACGTGAGGAGCTTTCTTGGGAGCGAGAGCAAGCTATGTTGGAGGAATACCCCGAGTTATTCCACTCAGGTATCATTTAGATTTGTGTACCTTTACTTAATTTTGGGATGAAATTCCTGAAGTGGTGGAGATTTTTAACGCCCCGAAAATTGTGTTGCAGTCCATCACGTAAAAAGGAGTTTTTGGTGCCTGTATAGGGGTACATGGCCTAGGACACTGGAGTGTCTAAGGCCGTGTCTGGCTGGTGATTTTTTTGGCCGTTTTCAACCCGAGAAGAACACGGCCAGGAACACAGTTATTTGACACGGGCGTGTGCCTACCCGTGTCAGTACCCATGTGCAGTTGGGTTGTGTCGGTTGGCGTGGCAGTTATGCGTGACACGCCCCCGGACACGGGCGTGTCGAGAGACCTGACATGGGCTTGCCAGGTTGGACACAGGCGTGTCTGAGCCCGTGTGTCTTTTCTGTGTTCGACAATCGTGCCTGGATCGAGGCACACGGCCTGGGATACGGCCGTGTGCCAAGCCGTGTTTGGCCCAGGTCTGGAGATTTTTGAACGGATCTGAGCCATTCGTTTTCTTTAATTAAGATCCAATAGCCCAGATGATTTCCTGCTCTGTTAAGGCCGGGAATAGGGGAGTTAATCACTCATTTCTCTCCAAGGCTTTCTCTTTCCCAGGTGTTAGAGAGAAGAGGAAGAAGAAGGAGGTTTCTGGTCGCTGGCAGAGCATCGGAGCACCGTTTCGAAATCTGAGAGTAGATCCGTGGAGGAAAGTTCGTTGCGAAGAGTTCTGTCCGTGCAGTTTTTCCATGGCGCCAAAATGGACTACAAGGGTAACGATTCTCAACTAGAGCATGTAAAGCTCTTTCTTTCTGCATAGGGAATCCCACTCCAGCGAGTGTGCGGTGAGTGCGTGCTGTTCCTTGGGGTTGATGTGAATAGTCCCCCTTTTGTTGCATATAGAGTCCGGAACCGTAAGTACGGGCTTAGGCACTGTGCGTGAAGCCTACCCGGACGTGTACTGTCTGGATCGGTGATGTTGCATTTGTTATGATTTACCAGAGAAGACTCCGTGCTTTGGGTTTTTCGGGTTTCTACGTGGTAGATTGCAGTAGGGATCCTTGGAGGTTAGCTTCAAGGCGCACCCGAAAAACTGAGCGGAAACGTGTTCTGCTAACTTCGCGGTATGGGAACCGGCCTTGATCATAACAGGGTTATGAGATTGTTTGGAAAATTTTAGGATCCGAGAGAAGCATGGCCCACGCGTAGGACTTAAACTGTATATGCGGTGTGAGCAACGGGCAAGTGGAATTGGACTTAGGCTATGTGGAACAGTGAGAGAAATCCAAAAAGGGCACTGGTCGTTGGCATAGTCGGGAGCCTTAGACTAGACAGGGTCAGAAAGGCTAAAATGCTCACTTGGTTGCCATCTTTGGGATGGTGGTGAAGACACTGATATGTCAGGATTCACCATTAATGTGACCTGAGTGCACGGGATGTTTGGCCGTGCGAGCCTACACCTGTGGTGTAGTATAATTGCGCTTTATTGTTTTATTGGGCTAATGTTATGCAGGGAAAGAGCACCGCCGTCCCGAGTAAGGGGCAGGGTCGTTATAATTTGGTCGGCTTTTAGCTGACTGTTGCTTTGTTTGCCACCATGCGGTGGAATGTGCTTGCAGGTGCTGCGGAGCCGAGTGCCAAATATCGGGATGGAGCCCATGTTGCTATGCTGGCCCTAGAAGGCCGTAGAATAGTTGTTTTTACTTTTATCATGTGTGGCCGGCCTACGAGCCGATGTATGTAAGACATGTTTTTATTAAGTGAACATCTGTAAGGCCATAAGGCCATGTACCTTTTCAGTGTATTTGGGTTTCATTCATGTGGTTGTGGTCGTGGACATTCATATGTATTGCAATTAAGATTTGGGTTCTTTCAACTTTAAAAGCTTCCACTAGAATGCTCTGTGTAGGACGAGTAGTCTTAATTGGATAGTTTGAATATTCATTTGGTAACCCTTCCGACTGTCTGTGGTATATGGCGTCGGGTTCCAGCTGGACCTTCTGTTATGTGCCATGCGACAGATGGGGGTGTTACACTCTGGGTATTCTACTTCAACATCTTATTCCAGAAACATCTAAGTATTCTAAGTCCCAGATCACACTCCGGTCGACGAACTCACCTTCTCAGCTTGACGAACTTAGACCACAGTCTTGGCAAGAATTATCAAGTAGCAGTTAGAAGTTCTCAGCTCGACAAACCAAGTTCTCAGGTCGACGAACCCAGTTCTCAGGTCGACGATTTCTGGACACGTTACTTCAACATTCTTAAGTCCAAAAAACATGGAATTCTTGATGCACAAAGTTAGCATGGTTCCAGAGAAAGCAGTTCTGTCCTCAGGTCGACGATCTTGGATCTCAGCTTGACGAGTAAAGATTATCTGATCGATAAACTTGACCTCTCAGCTCGACGAACTATGGACCCTGCCCGACGAATTATGTTCTCTGTTCAACAAATTCTGTAAAGTTCTAGACTTAGAAATTTCCCTCCCTCTCTCTCTTTTCTATTGTAATAATTACTGAGTAATCAATGTATAAATATTCTCTGAATATTACCATTAGAAGCAAGCATTGATTATAGTCTTCATCGGGAGTATTGCTTGCCATTTTTCCATGGGACAGTTGGGGAAATCAATCAATGCAAATATTCTCCAGGTCGTCAGCATTCAATGAAGAAAGGAATTCAAATTTCAAAGGGAAATTATATGGAAAATATAAAGAATAGCGATACAAGAGAATATACAGAATACAGAGCTCATAGGGCAACAACACTGTCAAGAGACAAGAAGCCCTAGCCCTTGACCAGAGAAAATAACATCAAGCTGAAGAAGAAGAAGAACATACATCCAAGATCAAGTGTCTTCTTCCTTCTACATCCCAGGATTCTTCAAAGGACAACAAACACTCTATCTGTCAAGAAGTTCCTGGAGTTCTTCTGGTCAAATCAAAAGTTTGAAGACCTATCACCTTGCAGCAAGGCTTCAACTTCCTGAACCATTCTATATCTCAGAGGGAGCCTTTACTAACATCATTTTTACACTAGTGTCTTCTCAGTTGTATTTGAGAAAGAGAAGATAAAATCACTCTCTCATCCTCCACTGTATAAAGGGTCCCTGACTCCCTTCAAAAGTTATTCCTAGTTGCAAGTCACCTGACCAAAAGACTTGATGATTGGTTTTTGAGCACCTGATCAAAAGCTCATTGGTGGCAGTAACCTAATCAAAACCCTGAGTGAATTCCTACCAGGGTGGTAGAAGAGTGGATGTACCCAACTTTAGGGGAACCACTATAAAATTCTTGTGTTGTCTGGGTTGATCTTTTTCTTTTGTTCTTGCTATGGCTGTGCTTGCTAGGTTGCTGTGTTTGTGTATTAATTTAATTTCTGCAGCACTAGTAATAGATTAAATTAATTATCAAAAATTTTATAAACCCTAAATACTCTATTCACCCCATGTAGAGTATTTAAGATCTAACCCTTGCTTTTATATAGTATCAGAGCAAGGTTCATTTGGTTGTACAAGCTAACCCTTGAACCAAAGATCCTGAGTTAGATTTTCTTTTATTTTTATTTAGATTTATATTCACAGCATGGCACAAAACAAAGATTATTCAAGCACCAGACCTCCAGTGGTAAATCTAAATAGGTTTGCCATTTGGAAGGTAAGAATCAAGTTATATATGAATTCTATTGATGAGGATATCTACAATTCCATCTTGACAGGTCCTCCTCAAGCTACTGCCTCTACATCTATAGCAGCTTCAAGCACTAATGTAGTACCACCACCTGAGTGGATTGAAGGCCAGAAGAAAGCTAGAATTGCTTATGCTAAAGCCATGAATATTCTGGACCAAACAATGTCTGATGACATATTCTAGAAGGTGGCTGAATGTACATCAGCCAAGGCCATTTGGGAATCCCTTAACCAAATGGTGGCTGGATCTGCTAATGAGAGGAAAGATAGAAGATCCAATCTCATATCCCAATATGAGGACTTCAAGAAAGATGAAGCAGAATCTGTAGCTTATATGTACAACATGATGAGCTCAATCATCAATGAGCTAAAGACATTGGACAAGAACATCACCCTCAATGAGGTGAATGACAAAATCCTCATGTGCTTCTCAAGCTCATGGGATTCAAGGATCTGGCCAATCAAGGAGGCCAGGAGCCTGACTGAGATTTCCACAGAATCTCTTTTAGGAAAGATCAAGTATTATGTGTAGCTCATCAAATACAGAGAAGTATCTTAGCAGATAACACCTCCACCAACAAGGAAGGATCACAACATAGCTTTTAAAGCTGTTGAAGAAACTGAAGCCTCAATTGTGAATGAAGAGCTGATGAGTCTCTTTGCCAAGAGATTCTATAAAATGACAAGGAAAGATTTCAGAAGAAAGTCATCCAGGCAGGATGACAAGCCAAGGTATGATAAAACACCCACTAAAGAAGTGGTTTGCTTTGGCTGCAGAAAACCTGGACACTTCATCTCAGAGTATCCAGAAAATAAAAAGAAGAAAAAGAGAAGAGAAAATGAATCTAGAAGACAGTAAAGCAGCAGGCCTTCTTCTAGCAAATACAAGAAGAAGAAGGAGAAAGGCTTTATAGCTGAATCATGGAGTGAAACTGAGGATGAATCCACATCCTCCAGCTCTAGTGAAGAAGAAGAAGAGGCAGGGGCCAAAGAAGTATGCCTCATGGCCATTGATGCCTCCAGGAGTCATTCCGATGAAGAAGATTCTGACAGTGAAGGAGCTTCTGAATCAGAGGCTGATCAGGTATTGTCCTCTTTTGATTATAGTTCTGATACTTTTAAAATTAAATTTAAAACTATGTGCATTGATTTAATAAATTCTGAAAAAGAAATCAAAGCACTTAGGGAAAAACTAGCTAGTCAAGAGATGCTGAAATCTGAAAACACCAAGCTAAAAGATGAATTTACATTAGCTAATGAAAAAATTATTCTGTTAAAATCTGATTTATGTGAGGCCAAACAACTTGAGGAATCTCTCAATGGGAGAAGCCTTAAGCTGATGGACATCATAAGCACAGTTAATGCCAGACTAAATGGCAAACTGGGCTTGGGTGCATCATCAAGTTTGCCCCCCATTCTTAAGAACAATATTTTATCAACCCCCATTAAATTTGTTTCTGCTAAGGGCAAAGAAGTAACAAGCATTAAACAAACCATAGAAGAAATGCCCAACTTAAAAGGTCAAAATAACAGAAACCAAAAAACAAGTAAAAACAAAGTTCAGCAGATTTCGTCGAACTTAGATCGACGGAATGTGGCCAGTTCGTCGAACACAAGTCGACGAACGCTGAACTCAAATTTATATAATAATCATTCTTCTTGTTGCGATCGACGAACTGTGTATGGTTCATCGAGCAGAGATCGACGAACTTGGGGCATAGAAAATGAACTTGTTCATTCTTTGAGCAGAGATCGACGATCTCATTCCATTTCGTCAAACTCTGGTCGATGAACTCACAACAATTTGTCGAACCAAGTCAAACTTAACAAAAATTATAATTATAAACCCAACTCCAATCAAACTAAGAAATCATTTAACCCACATGCAGATTGGATAATACCTCCCAGAAGATATCATCCATTAGGATATAAATCACAACCTGAGTATTCTGTGATTTCAAGCTTTTCCTATCAACAATATAAAGGACCCAAGGTAACCTGGGTCAAGAATAACTAACTGTTTTCACTGCAGGAATATGGTTGTCCAGTGGTTAATCAAACATGGTATCTGTATAGTGGATGCTCCAAGAACATGACTGGAAACAAGGACAACTAATACAATTACAAGTCCAAGCTGGGACAAAATGTAATCTTTGGTGATTCAAAGTGTGGCCAGTCAGAAGGCTATGAAGAAGTAAGGATTGGAGCAGTCACATTCAAGAAAGTGACTTATGTTAGAGGACTCAAGCATAACCTCATCTCAATAAGCCAATTATGTGATGAAGGTTATCAGGTACATTTCAACTCAAAAACTTGTATTATTTCTAATAAAGAAAAACAAAATGTTTTAATTGGAAATAGACAAGGAAACATTTATTTAGTTGATTTCTATTCTGCCAATTCAGATATTTGTCTGCTTAATATAGTTTACAATCAAAATGAATTATGGCATAAAAGACTAGGACATGTAAATATGAAAAACATTGCTAGGCTATCTAAATACAACCTTGTGAGAGGCTTACCATCTGGTCCCTACAAGATGGAAGGCCTTTGCATGGCTTGTCAACTAGGCAAGCACACTAAATCTAGCTTTAAGTCAGTAAATAAAAGTGATTCACCTAGGATTTTATATTTGCTACACATGGACCTTTTTGGACCCATTGTTGTATAAAGTCTAGGAGGGAAATCCTATACCCTAGTTATTGTAGATGACTTCTCAAGATTCACTTGGGTGTTCTTTCTGAGATCTAAGTCAGATACCGTTAAAGTGCTTACAGATTTTCTCAGGACAATACAGATTGAGTACTTTACTCATGTTACATTGATCAGAAGTGATCATGGTACAGAGTTTGATTCTCTTCTTATGTATGAGTTTTGTGAGAAGGAAGGTATTATGCACTGCTTCTCATCTCCTAGAACTCCCTAACAAAATGGGATAGCTGAAACAAAGAATAGGACCGTAATCGAAGCTGCATGCACATTACTTGCAGATGCTTACATGCCCCTATCCTTTTGGGCAGAGGCTGTAAGCACTGCAAATTATGTACTGGATAGAAGTTTGATACATAAACAAAGAATAGGACTCCCTATGAATTATTTAAAGGGAAGAAACCTAAAATCACCTATTTTAAAGTATTTGGATGTGTATGTTATATACATAATAATAACAAGAAATACATTAGAAAGTTTGAAGCTAAAGCAGAAGTGAAACTTTTGCTAGGATATTCCCAAGTAAGCAAAGCTTATAGGGTATTTAATAAATCATCTTTAAAAATTGAAGAATCAATTCATGTTACTTTTGATGAGGCTAACATGTCTTGCAAGGAGAAAGATATTTCTACAAGTAATCCTTTGCAGGTACCTCACTTGTGTGAGAATTTGGATGGACTAAGCCTCACCCAAGAGGCTCCAAACATCCTTCTCCACAGGTTGATGAAGACAGTAAAGAAGAACCTTTGGAAGAAGTTGAATCTCAGTCAACAGCAAATGTAATTCCACAAGAGGAATTAATTCCAAATGCTATTGCTGAACCAACTCCACCCACTGACTTTGTCACACTTAGGGATCACCCTAGATCTCAAGTGATTGGAGACATGTCAGCAGTTGTACAGAGAAGGCATCAACTCAACCAAGACTTGATGCATGCCTATTTTCTCTCTCAAGTTGATCCTCAATCCATACATGATGATGAGCAGGATCCCCACTGGATCATTGCTATGCAAGAAAAACTCAACCAATTTAAGAGATGTAGAGTTTGGGATTTAGATCCACAACCTAAAGACTACCCAGTCATTGGAACTAAATGGGTATATAGAAACAAACTAAATGCCCAAGGTGTAATTGTGAGAAACAAGGCTAGGCTTGTTGCTCAAGGTTATAGGAAAGAAGAAGGGATAAACTATGACCAAACATTTACACCGGTTACAAGGTTAGAGGCAATCAGAATCTTTCTTGCCTATGCTGCCTACAAGAAGTTCAAGGTATACCAAATTGATGAAAAATGTGTTTTTTTGAATGGAGTACTAAAAGAAGAAGTCTATGTTGAATAACCTCCAGGTTTTATCTCTCCAACCCATCCTAATCATGTATTTAAATTGCATAAAGCCTTCTATGGTCTAAAGCAAGCTCCAAGAGCTTGGTATGAGACCTTAGCTAGCTTTCTGATAGAGCATAAATTCATTAGAGGCATAGTAGATAAAACCTTATTCACTAGACATCATAAGGATCAAACCTTGTTAGTACAAATGAATGTGGATGACATCATATTTTGGTCTACTAACTCTAAACTATGCAAGAGGTTTTCTGACCTCATGCATTCTAAGTTTGAGATGAGTAGCATGGGTGAGTTGTCCTACTTCAAGCAGCTACCTGATGACATCTTCATCTCCCAGGCTAAGTATGATAAAGAGCTTCTTAAAAAGTTTGGGATGACTGATGCCTCAGCAAAGAAAACACTTATGGCTACTAATGCTGTAATAGATTCTGATCCACCTGGGAAACCTGTTGACCAGAAGTTATATAGGGGCATTGTTGGGTCCCTATTATATCTTGCAGCTAGCAGACCTGATATCATGTTTTCCACATACCTTTGTGTTAGGTTCCAAGTGAACCCTAAAGAATCTCACCAAATTTTTCTAAAAAAATTTTTGAGATATATAAAGAGTTGTCCTAGTCTAGGCGTTTGGTATCCTACCGAGTCAGAATTTGAGTTAACTGGATACTCAGATGCTGATTTTGTTTGATGCAGGGTGGACAGAAAAAGTACCTCAGGAACCTGCCAGTTCCTTGGTATGAGATTAGTCTCTTGATTTTATAAGAAGCAGTCATCTGTGTCCACATCAACTGCTGAAGCAGAATATATAGCAACCGGCAGTTGTTGTTCCCAGATGCTGCGGATCCAAAACCAACTCCTGGACTATGGCTTCAACTTAAATAATTCAACTCTCTTTTATGATAACACAAGTGCTATAGAAATAGCACAAAATCCTGTCTATCATAGTAGGACTAAGCATATAGACATTAGACATCATTTCATTAGAGAGTGTGTAGACAAACAAAATCAAATTTTTTTATATCTACACTGATTTACAAAGAGCTGAAATTTTCACCAAACCCTTGGATGAAAGGAATCACTTGTTCTTTATAAATCAGCTGGGGATGATCAATGGAGAAGTTTTGATTTAACTTCAGTCTGCACTCAACGAATTCTTCAAAGTTCGTCGAACAGAGTTCGACGAACTGGGGAAAGTTCTTGAGATATTCGTCGAATGGAGATCGACGAACTCTCTGTGAGTGAAGTTATTTTCGTCGAACGGAGATCGATGAATTTGCTTCAGAAATGTTTCGTCGAACAGGGCTCGACAAAATGTCTTCAAATCTTCAGACTGAGCTCGACAAATTATTTAACTCCAAATTATTTCGTCGACCTCAGATAAAAGAATTTCTTCTTTTTCGTGGAACAGAGTTTGTCGATTCATATTCTGGAAAACCTTATATCTAGGTTTTCTTCGACCTCCATCCCGTGCTTTCAGTTCCTTTGTACTTGATCGTTATTTTTCTCTTACATGTGCTCTAATGGGGATTCCAGTATATAATCTTGATGCAATGAAATTCGACACCGACTTTGATGTTGACTTTGATTCCTTCCAGCATTCAAACCCAATCTTCTTGGAAATCCTGCAACTGCTTGAAGAATAGCAGTTAAAGAATCTAATGCCAAACAGGATCAAACGCACAAGCGCTGAAATCAGGCAGTGGGTCTATACTTCCTCCACCACAGATGAGAACACTCTTACAGGGACAGTATCAGGTAATGTTATTTCTCTTACTCCCGCCGTCCTAACAAAAATTTTTTTGGTTAAGTAATGGTGAAGAAAATTTGGAAATTGATACTGAGGAATATGATGTAATGCTGGGTACGATGGGTTACTCTGGAGAAACCCCAAATATGTTGCTGAAGAAACACATGTCTGCTGAATTTAAATTCCTAGCAGACATTATGGGCAAAGTATTGCTGGGCAAGCACACTTCACATGACTACATAACCAGGCACCAATTCCTTGTTATGTGTGCTATGGTTAACAAGAAGAAGGTAAACTGGGATCAGATTATGTTTGATCTGATTAAGAAAAAGAATACAAAGAAAGAGGTCTGCTTTGTAAGGATCTTAGGGATCTTCCTAAAAGAAAAGGCTGCTGAATCCCTGGTCTCCCAGACCATATTCATCAATGCCTCTAGAAGGCTCAGCTGTGCCCTTTTTGGAAGGTGGGAGAGGACCATCACCAAGCCCTCCAAGGCTTCTTCCTCTTCCACCAGGGCTTCTGAGAGTACTAGAGCTGCTCTAGCCACTTCCCACCCTACTGAAGAGATCCCTCCTCCACCTCCATCACCTCTAGCCATCCAACCTCCTTCTTAGATGGCACATCAACTTCCCTCCTCCTCCATCATTCCTTCTCTTCAACAACCATAACAATAACCACAATAACTAGTTTATATTCCTACTCAAGCTTCATCTCCTGCAACTCCTCCACAACTATATATCACTGACATCCCCTCTCCCCCACCCATCAGGAATCTCAACAATCCTCCCCTTCTTAATCAACACAACCAACCCCACCTCAATCCCCCCATGGTACACCCATTCCATCACCACCTTAATCTCCCTTACCCCACCATCTGTACACCATCCCCTTCTTCAATATGCCTTCATCCCCCCTGCATACTTCTTCTCCACCAGATGAACCAATGCAAGATGAACCACCTCCACCATCCTCCTCCACTCCTACTTATGTCTCCACTAAAACACCCTCTACATAACCCTCTGCATCTCCCCTATTGGATCCCTCCATCATAACACCACTCATTGCACTTCTAACTCCCCTTCTTAAAACAATCATAGTAGAGGCCATTTCACCTCTTGCTTCTTCAATTTCCTAACTAACTACCCAAATCTTCGCTCTTTATGCTCTTCCCTCTTCTGTTAGGGGCCTGGCTCCAGTATACACTAAACCAGGCAGGGGAGATACTCAATGAAGAAGCAGCAGCAGAGATAGCAGCAGAAGCAGCAGCAGAAATAGCAGCAGTAGAAACAACCACAGCAGCAGCACCACCTACAATAGTAGCAGCAGATGCAGCAGCAGTAGAAACAAAAGAGCAGAAGCAGCAACAGATGCTGATAAAGATTTAATTGATTTCATTAATTTTAATGAAACAGATATGGAAATAGGTACTGTGGATGATACAGTAACAGAGAAAATAATACCTGCTGGTGATCTTATTATAAATCCCACAGTAGATTTGTTAAATTTATTGAGGACTTTTGATATAGTTCATTTGAATTTTCTGCCAGAAGACAGCACTAATCCATCCATGGCTATAATTACTTACACCATACCAATACACCCCAAAGTTGCCAAGCAACTAAAGGCTAGTTTTGCAGTAACAGAGACTCCAGCCATTCCATCTCCACCATAATCTGTTTCACCAATTATCTCATCTCCTCTTCCCCTAGTTTTTGATATGCATGATTCACCACTACCTGATCTTGATGCACTGATCATGGTAGATATAGAAGAGAAAAAAAAAGTCAGTTGTTGAAAGCACTGAAGTGTATAGTTCCCAGCTCTAGTTCTAGGTCCTCCTCCAGCTCCCTCCCAGGCTGAGAAACCTCTGATATCTGCTGAAGCCCTGAAAGAAATAAATGCAATGTATGATAATCCTTAGGATTCTACTAATGATGATGATGATGAGGAGGAGGAGGAGGAGGACTCAGATGATGAGCCCAAGAAAAAGAAAGTTTCCAAGAAGATGAAAGCTCCTCCACCTTCTGCCGCAAAACCTAATCCTACAAATGAGACTCCTTACTATATACTTCAGAAGATCACACCCTACAAGGGGATGCCAGCATAGATGTGGCTGTCCAAGAATAAACAAAAAGAAAGAAAGAAAAGCAGGAGGTATTCCCAACCTCCTCAAAGATACAGAAAAGATCCTACTCCTCCTCCACCACCAGCTGCTGGTGCTTCCAGTTTTTCAACTCAGAGGCCTACCCAGTTTCAAACCTATCAAAGGCATCAGGGTAGGTCCTCCTCTTCAGGAAGCAGCCAACAAAGGCATTATTCTTCAGGCAGACAGCAACAATATTAACAACATCAAAAGCAACAATTAACTGAACATCAAAAGGCTGATAGCCCCAAAAGACCTGCTTCCCCACCTGTATCATTTGAAGATCCAGAGTCAGCCACAACTGCTAGGATGACCAGATTTCAGGAATTGGTTGGCCTATCCATGATCAACAAAGCAAGAGCTGAAGGATAGGATCCATCTCAATACTCTATAATGTTCAAGTACAGAAAGGAAGAACTAAACAGGTTTGCTAAGGATAACAAGTTTTTTAATGTTGATGATTATATGAAACTGCATCTAGAAGCAGTAGTGCCCAGGGCTACATCTCTTAATATCATTGGGCTGCTGAAATGATAATGACCAAGGCTCAAGCTGCAGATCCTAACAGGGAAACTATATTTACACACTCTGCAGACAAATGCAAAGAGGAGAAGCACAAGGAGAAGAAGAAGAAATAAACTTGGAACTATCTTTTGTCTTTTTGAGTTACTTTAAACTACTTATTTATATTCTGATATAAAGCTCTGTATATATATATCTGCTGCACATTTAAATTTTTCATGCCAGATATATGCTTTATTGATTTGTTATTAATGTGAGTCTGTAATTAGTGACCTTACCCAAATATGGGGAGATTGTTGGATCCCTAGTTGGATTTGGGCTAGGTTCACTAAATTAGGATATTTGACCCAACATGTACAGTCAGGGTCATGTTTGTGTTCTAGAGTCTAGGCCATGTCCTTAGAGTCATGACTATATGGACCAGCCATCAATAGTTTGCAAAAGACTCAAGACTTAGAGAAATTGCAAAGACTCAGAAAATAAGTTCGACGTTCGTCAAAATTAGGCCGATGAAAGTCGTGCTCAGCTCGACGAAATTAGAAACAATTCTATGAGCTGAGCTCGACGAACTTGAATCTCAGGTCGACGATTTCCAGAGTATACTTAACATTCCAAGTCCAGGATTCTTCACTTAACTCTAGTCGACAAACTTAGTTCTCAGGTCGACGAACTTAGTTCTCAGGTCGACGATCTCTGGGTATTCTACTTCAACATCTTATTCCAGAAACATCTAAGTATTCTATGTCCCAGATCATACTCCGGTCGATGAACTCACCTTCTCAGCTCGACGAACTTAGACCACAGTCTTGGCAAGAATTATCAAGTAGCTATTAGAAGTTCTCAGCTCGACGCACCCAGTACTCAGGTCGACGAACCCATTTCTTAGGTCGAAGATTTCTGGACACGTTACTTTAACATTCTTAAGTACAAGAAACATGGAATTCTATTATTCAGTCGACGAATTCATATTCTCAGCTCGACGATCTTGATGCACAGAATTAGCATGGTTCCCGAGAAAGCAGTTCTGTACTCAGGTCGACGATCTTGGATCTCATCTTGATGAACAAAGATTATCTGGTCGATGAACTTGACCTCTCAGCTCGACAAACTGTAGACCCAGCTCGACGAATTCTGTTCTCGGTTCAACAAATTCAGTAAACTTCCGGACTTAGAAATTTCCATCCCTCTATCTCTTTTTTATTGTAATAATTCCTGAGTAAAACAATGCATAAATATTCTCTGAATATTACCGTTAGAAGCAAGCATTTATTAAGGTCTTCATCAGAATTATTGCTTGCCATTTTTCAATGGGACAGTTAGGGAAATCAATCAATTCAAATATTCTCCAGGCCGTTAGCATTAAATGAAGAAAGGAACTCAAATTTCAAAGGGAAATTATATGGAAAATATAAAAGAGATTTTCTTCATCTCTCTCGATACAAGAAAAAATAGTAATATAGGAGAATAGAAAACTGACACAGAGAATATACAGAATACAGAGCTCACAGGGCAACAACACTATCAAGAGACAAGAAGCCTTAGCCCTTGACCAGAGAAAAGAACAGCAAGCTGAAGAAGAAGAAGAACGTACATTCAAGATCAAGAGTCTTCTTCCTTCTACATCCCAAGATTCTTCAAAGGACAACAAACACTATATCTGTCAAGAAGTTCCTGGAGTTCTTCTGGTCAAAGAAAAAGTTTGAAGACCTATCACCCTGCAACAAGGCTTCAACTTCCTGAACCATTCTATATCTCAGGGCGAGCGTTTGCTAACATCATTTTTCCACTAGAGTCTTCTCAGTTGTATCTGAGAAAGAGAAGACAAAATCACTCTCTCATCCTCCACTGTATAAAGCATTCCAAACTCCCTTCAAAAGTTATTCCTGGTTGCAAGTAACCTGACCAAAAGACTTGAGGATTGGTTTTTGAGCACCTGATCAAAAGCTCATTGGTGGCAGTCACCTTATCAAAAACCTGAGTGGATGCCTACCAGGGTGGTAGAAGAGTGGATGTACCCAAGTTTAGGGGAACCACTATAAAATTCTTGTGTTGTCTGGGTTGCTCTTTTTCTTTTGTTCTTGTTGTGGCTGTGATAGCTAGGTTGCTGTGTTTGTATTTTAATTTAATTTATGCAGCACAAGTAATAGATTAAATTAATTATCAAAAATTTTATAAACCCTAAATACTCAATTCACCCCTCCCCCCCATAGAGTATTTCAGATATAACCCTTACTTTCATAATCAAGTCAAGGGAAGCTGAGCAAAAGGCTTCACCTTCACCCAGGAAAGAAAAGAGCATTGCTCTCCAAGCTAGAAATGAAGTAGAAACAATTCCAGGAAATTAAGACCTCATGATTCTTCTGGACAAGAGATTCTACATAATGGTTAAGAAGGATTTCAGAAGAAGGTCTTCCAGAAATGAAGATAAACCCAGGTATGAAAAAACCCCTAGTAAAGAAATTATTTGTTATGGGTGCAGGAAACCTGTACACATATTGTTAGAATGTCCTGAGAAGAGGAAAGAAAAGAAGAAGGAGATATACTCCAGAAAGTACTCCAACAAATCATCTTCCAACAAATACAGGAAGAAGGAGAGATGATTTGTAGCTGAGACATGGAGTGACTCAGACTCAAAATCTTCATCCAGCTCCAGTGAGGATGAAGAAGAGGCCAAAGTTAGGGAGATATACTAGATGGCAATCAATACCTCTTGCAGCAACTCAAAAGCTGCTGATTCAGAAGCAGAAAATTCATAAGATGAATTCATTTCAGAAGAAGATCAGGTAATCTCTTCTTAGGAGAAGGAGAAGTCTTTTCTTTGCCTCTTCTGGAACTTTCAGCTTTTAGAGTAATAGGCTTATCCTTACTGCATCCTTCCTCACTCTTCCTGATGTTTAGGTGGTGTTCATGAGACAACAACTTTCCATATAAGTTTTTTTTAGCTTTCTATATAAGTTTTAGTGCTGGATATTGCCCAGATTGCCCAACCCTATAACATAGATCTTAATATCTAATTCCTTATTCAGGGATCTCATGAACTTGTCATTTATCTCATAGTTTGTGAAGGCCCTTCTATAATTCTTCAGCCCCTTGATTATCCTGAAGATTTTTTCATAGTAGTCAGCTATAATGTCCTTCTTCTATATAATGTCCAAAAACTTTAAAGTTCTCTAACATTTCTTTGGCATTCTGATAGTGAATGAGATTTTGAAATATGGAGTCATCTATGACACTGATAATGATAAAACTTAAAGAAGAACTATAAACTTGTAATAATAGAATATCTTCTTTAGAAAAAAAAATTAAAAGATACTATGCAATTTGAAGAATCTCTTAATGAGAGAATCATCAAATTGATGGACATCACACGCAAAGTGAATGCTAGAATTAATAGCAAACTAGGCTTGGGAAATTCATCAAGTCAGCCTCCTATTCTTCAGAAAAATACTTTATCAACCCCCATAAAATTCATCTCTGCTAAAAGAAAAGAAAAAGAAGTTTTACAACTCACATACAAAGATACTAAAGTTCTACCAAAGACTAAATCAAGACAAAAAACAATTTCACAGAAAAATCATGTTCAACAAAATTCATCGAACTCTGAACGACGAAATTAGTATTATGCGTCGAACGGTGATCGAAGAACTCTGAACCCAAAATTTGGGTATAATTACACATCTGCGGGTGCTCGACGAAATCAACATGTTTCATCGAACAGAGATCGATGATCGTGGAACGCAGGAAATGAGTATTATCATTCTGTGAACCGAGATAGATGAAATCAATACTTTTAGTCCAACTGACGAATTCAATTAAATTCGTCGAACTCAAATATTGAAAATAGAAATATTAATTTCTATCAAACTAATAATCAGATAGCAAAACTTGTTAATCCTTTTACTCAATGTATAATTCCTCCTTGGAGATATCATCTATTAGACTATAAGGATCAACCTGATTGTTCTTATATTTCCAGTTATTCTTATGAAATAAATCAATGACCCAAGGTCACCTGTGTTAAGAATAACTAATCTTGTTTTGTGTAGGTGAATAACTATCCGATCACAGAGCAACAGTGGTATCTGGATAGTGGATGTTCAAAATATATGATAGGAAGTAAAGACAACCTGACTGATTTCAAATCAAAGCTCAGACCAAATGTGATTTATGGAGACTCTAACTGTTGATAGACAGAAGGTTATGGAAATGTCAAAGTTGCAGCTGTTACCTTTAGAAAGGTAACATATGTCAGTGGTTTCAAGGATAACATTATATCCATAAGCCAGTTATGTGGTGAAGGTTATCAAGTGTCATTTAATCAGTCTTCCTGTGTCATTACTTCTAATGAAAACAAAACTGTCTTAACTGGTATTAGACAGGGAAACATATACTTAATTTATTTAAATTCATCTAAATCAGAAATTTGTTTATTCAACCAAATTAGCTCTACTAATTATTTATGGCATAAGAGAATAGGACATGTAATCTTTAGGAATTTTGTTAAACTATCTGGGGACAACCTTGTTAGAGGACTGCCTTCTAATTCCTAAAAGAAGGAAGGACTCTGCAGGGCTTGTCAATTAAGCAAACAAACTAAGAATAGTTTTAAATCTATTAATAAAAGTGATTCACCCAGAATTCTGTAGATGCTACACATGGACCTTTTTGGCCCTATTGCTGTACAAAGTTTGGGAGGAAAGTCATAAGACTTAGTCATTGTTAATGACTTCTGTAAATTCACTTGGGTGTTCTTTCTGAGAAACAAGTCAAATAACTTTAAAGTTCTTATAGATTGTCTTAAGAGCACACAGATTGAGTACTCTACTTTGGTTGCATTGATCAGAAGTGATCATGGCACCGAGTTTGAATCTCTTCTCATGCAAGAATTCTGTGAGATGGAAGATATCCGACATTGGTTTTTTGATCCTAGAACTCCTCAGCAAAATGGGGCATCAGAAAGGAAAAATAGAACCCATATTGAATCTTCTATAATAAAACATAAAAAATAAACTCGGCCTAAAGTGCGCGGTGGGGGGGGGGGTGGTGGGGGCAAATGTGTAATTGACTCGTAAGCTAACGTCTTAGCTGTGAGTGGGACAGATAAGCGATCCCCAAGTGCGCACAAGACTCGTAAGCTAATGTCTTAGCTGTGAGTGGGACAGATAAACTCGGCCTAAACTGTGACTGGGTAAAAAAAATTTGTTGTTTTTTTTATAAAAGAACAAAATATATACGAGAATTTTTTTTGTGATGTCTTTTTTTTAGGTTTTTAGATTTTGTAGATTTTTAGTTTTTAGAGTTTTTTGTGTTTTTTAGTTTTTTATATTTTTATAAGTTTTATAGTTTTTAGATTTTTAAGGTTTATAGTTTTTCAAGTTTTTAGTGTTTTTTTTTATTTTTTAGTTAGTTTTTTATGTCCGAAATGATGTCATTTCAATTTTTGTGTTTTTATAGATAATAATAATATAATAATAATTTTTGTTAAGTTTTTGTTTTTTCTTTGGTTTTTTTTGTAAAGTAGTTTATTATTATTATTATTAGTAGTAGTAGGTTTTTTTGTTGGCCATTTGTAAATTTTTTTGATATTTATGTATATAGGTAAAATTAATAGATCTCCAGAATTCAAAATTATGAATCGAAACATTTCCCCGGCAACGACGCCAAAAACTTGAGAGTTGTTAAAACTTCAAAATTTATTACGAGCTCGCGGCGCCCCGGGCAGTTTTATTTAAAAAAAGCGGATTTGGTTTTTATTTACAAAATGGGGCACGCGGATTTATTATTTGGATATAAAAATAGTTGAGTCGAGTTTTAACGAAAGGAGGCAAGTGCACATATCGTATGTAGTACAGGATATTCCGGTGTGGAATATCGAGCTCCTATTGTTCTCGGTGTCGGTTCGATTATTTCTACTCTTCCCTGGAGGGGACTATTATTTTACCAATAATTACTTGTCGGGTAATTATATATATATAAAGGGAAAAAAGGCAGAAAATAAAGAGCTTTAAAAAGGTGGATCCGATGAAGAGCTTAGCTCGATGGCATCAAATAAAATTGAACTAAAATAAACTTTGAATAAAAAGAGATCCTAAATTCTAATTAATTAAGGCGGATACTTGGCCGTGGAGGTTCCACTAAAATGAGCTCACCTATCTCTAGGACTATCGCTCACCTAAACGCTAAGACTATTCGACCGGGCTCTCATCCGACAAAGGATTCTCTTAATACCCGCATACACTAAGAACCCCGCTATTGGGTGGGGAACCCAATCCGGTAGAGTTGGCGTGCCTCCTCTCTCGAGGGTTAGTGCGGAACTCCATTTATCAAGGGGTGATCGGTCCATACGCACGACTTCTCGGCTAGCTAGCGTATGGACTATGGAAATAGGGCCCACACATTGATAATCTGGTCCTACGCATCGTAAACCCTAAGCAAACCTTATGTTAATTTTAATTACTTAGAAAAACAGGACCTTTTATTATTTAAAGCTATTTTATTTGTCCCAATGCCCTATGATACTGAGGGCAAAGAACGATTAGCCACTCATTGGAATGGGGCAGCGATGAAAAAGCAGAAAATTAAAGCAGTAAATGAAAGCGATAAAAGAAAGCAGTAAAGGAAAGCAGTAAAGTGCAAGTCCTACTCAAACGAGTAGGACTGAAATGAAAGCAGGAAAATTGCAAGTCCCTGCTCAAATGAGTGGGAGGAACGAAATAAAGCGAGTCCTACTCAAACGAGTAGGAGAAAATAAATGCACCCACTCACGCACTTTACTAAAAATTAAACACACACAGAGACCTGTCATTTAACTCAAATGAGTAGGCGTTAAATAAATGCTAGTACAAATACTACTCAAATTATTACAGACAAATAAAGAACTGCCATTTAACTCAAATGAGTAGGCGGTAAATAAAATCCTGTCATTTAACTCCTAGCGAGTAGGCGGAAATAAATGCTAGCACTCACGCACTATACTTGAAAGTAAAACACACGCACACAAGTCCTACTCAAACGAGTAGGAGAAAATTAAAGCACGTCATTTAACTCTTAACGAGTAGGCGGAAATAAATACAGCACAAGCACACACTCTACATAATTGAAAGAAAGCAGTTTAAACTAACTCATACATGCACACACACGTATAAAAAATTGGAAAAACTAAGTGACTGAAAAATTAAAACAACTACATTTCTACCGCTAGAATACGGTAGAAATGAATAAAAAGTGAAAATAAAATTTAAAGTAAGAAAAGTTTTTGCAAATAAACGAAAAGTACAAGTGCTCGAAAAATTTAAATGAATACATTTCTACCGCTAGAATGTAGTAGAAATGAAAAAAATGAAGAAATAAAATTTAAACGGGCAAAAAGTTTTTGAAAATAAAAGCGAAAATGAAGTGTTTGAAAAATTAAAATGATCACATATTCATTCCTATAACTCCGTAAAGGTTGTTAAAAAGTGAAAATAAAGTAAAAAGGACGAAACGTTTTACGAACTAAAAAGGAAAATCTAAGTCAGTGAAAAATCAAAACCACTTTGAAAATGCTTTTCCAGGTTTATAGGAATGCATAAAAAGCAAGAAATAGCCTAAGTCGAACACGTCTATGTGAAAATTAACTAAGTATAAAAGCATTAAAACTACTCACATACACACACACACATTTTAAAAGAACAAAATCAAAGTTAAAACAAAGTAAAAAGAAATAAGATTGCATAAGAGTGGGCACATAGATGAAGTCCAAAGCCATGTAATGGGAAAAAAACTACATTTGCATTAATAATAAAAAGACATTATAAAGTGAAAATAAAAGAGAAAGTGGCAGAAAATTCCATTACATAACATTTGGAATCATCTAAGCAGCCGGACCCTTAAGCAAAATGGTTCAGGAAAAAGGGAACAGGAGATCAGGCAGAAGGCTGCAATTTATAGACAAAAAATTTCATCGGACACGCCCACTGACACGGGCGGGTCAGGGGGCGTGTCGACACTTTACATATGGCGGCCGTGAATTGAATGGAGATTTTGACTTTGTGGCTGAAAACGCAGTGGTCACGCCCCAGGTCACGGGCGTGACATTGGGTGTGTTGGCTTTATTTATTAACAGAATTCGGCGATTTGACGGCATTGTTGACTTTGGGAGGTCCACGTGGCAGTCACGCCCTTGTCACGGGCGTGACTATGGGCGTGTCGGGAGGTTAAACTAGGTGTCGTTTGCATCGAAAGTCGCCGGCGGCGGTTTGTCGGGCCACGTGGAGGAGTACACGCCAGTGTGGCATCTTGACATGGGCGTGTCAGTTAAGTCGACGATCATCGAGTGATGAATGTCAAGAGATGGTCACGGGCTTCGGCACGGGGCATGTCAGGCTGCCACGGGCATGTCGCTCTGTTGGTCGACGAACGTCGAGCAGAAAATCATCGAGTTGGAGTCGTGATCGTCGACCGGGAATGACACGGGCATGTTGAATAATTAGACACAGGCGTGTCCCTGTCGGCTCGACGAACATCGATCGTAAAACGTCGAGCTGGCTGTCACGGGCCTAGAACACTGGGCGTGTCCTTGGACACGGGCGTGTGGCCAGGCGTGTCACATTATTTTTCTTCAAATTCGCACATTTACTGAAATTTGACATGTCACGCCCAGGTCACGGGCGTGACCAGTAAGGACACATGCGTGACATTACTGTTTTTGGCAGATTTTTGGATTTTTTCTGAAAAATAAAATAAAATAAGTTAACAAAATATTTATTATAAAAGGAGCAATTTATTAAATAAAAATAGGTAAAAATGATGAAAATAAATGAAAATGACTAAATTAGTGTACATAAAAATGCATATATTTACAACTCATCACTACACGAAGGAACGCCTCAACTCATCGCAAACTCGCGAGAGCGGGCTTCCTATGCAAAGGAAAAGAGAACTTCACATCTAATAGGATGAGAATCGTTACCCTAGCATTTTTCCTTGGCACAATTGAAATGTATGCGGATAAAAAGCACCGCAATCTCCTTGCCTCCGTAGATCCGAAGTTGGCTTGCGATTTGGAGTCCCGATACTCCGCCGGGGACAGGATCTAACCTCCTTTCTTCTTCATTGCTCTCCCCTCTCTCTAGACTTTATAAAGAGACTAAGTGAGAGAAATGAGGGATTTGAAACCCTATTCCCGGGTATATCCCAGCAAGAACAACCCCCAACCATTGGATCCAAAATTAAGGAAATGAACGGCCAGGATTTGTCATTGAAATCCAAAATCTGGGCCGAACACGGCCTGTGACACGCCCCTGTCCAGGGCCGTGTTCCCAATTCGCCGTCGAAACTGATGCATCCTCGAAAGAACACGGGCAACCGACATGCCCATGTCAAACATTTCACGCCTGTGTCATCCAAAACACGGCCATGTACTAAGCCGTATTACTCCATTGACACAGGACCAACAGTAACCCGAGAAGCACATGGGTCTTGGACATGCCCGTGTCCCAATTGACACGCCCGTGTCTACCTGACACGGCCCGTCTGCCGACCCCATGTAACACCCACGCCACAACCTGGCTTCAACCCAAGAAGGACATGGCCTGTGACATGCCCGTGTCCCAGGCCATGTTCGCTGCTCCACGATCGTCGACCCAAAATTCGTCGACCTCTCGGTCAGATCTTCGGCCCAAGCACAACACGCCCTGGGACACGCCCGTATCTCGGGCCGTGTTCGCTGCTCGACGATCGTAGACTCTAAAACACATCAACCTCTCGTCTAAATCGTCGACATGAGCACGACATGCCACTAAGACACGCCCGTGTCCCAAGCCGTGTGCCCCCTGCCAAATTCCAAACTTGGCTCAAAATGACTCCTGTCGCTCTTTTGAGTTTTATGGCGTTACAAGACATCACCTCGCCAACCAGGTTGCCACTCACCTCGTCAGCAAGCCTAACATAGTCGCGATGCAGCACCTCGTTTTCCACCAACACCTTGCGCAGCCCGCACACTAGCTTCTTGAAAAGCCTGAAACCCTGCCTCATCAACTCACCATTCTCCACCTCAGAGCCTAGGAAGGAGTCAAGCGAGCTTGGAGAAGGGAGGGGCGAGTAGCGCGATGGCTCTGAAGAACCACCAGCCTCAGACTGGCTGGGAAGAGCTGCAAAAGTATTTAAATATCAGCATAAAAGGCAAGTCCTTCAAGAAAATCATGAGATAAGGTTGGCAGAGGTAATTACTTGCCTAACGAGCTCGGCCCCCACAAGAAAGTGCGGGTGGGGGCAGGCTCAGGTCCTTGTCATGACCCGGGTGGTGTGTTCCTGGAGGGAGCAGGTTGAAGCCCGGAATGGGAATGGCTTCAACACCTCCCGCCGCACTCCCGGCAGGAAGTTGTTGTGGGGAAGGAGTGCGAGCCGGGGAATTCTGCCTCTGCGAGTCCATCCCCAGGGTCACAAAGAGGGGTGACGGGTCTTGCGGGCTATCCTCCAGAGTTTTAAGACGCGATTTGCCGAGGGGGGTCATGACTCGCGGCTTGAGGGCCTTGTCATCATCTCATTGGATGTCCGGGTCGGCGTAATGATCGACTAGGTTTTTCTCCTTCTTAGAGGCTGACAGATTAGTGGAGCCAACCCCATGCTCCAGGGTGGATTTCAATTCATGAAAGATAGGCTCGGCCACTTGGAGAAATGGTTTCAATCTCTTAGCAGGATTGGGTTCAGCCAAACCGCTCTGCAGGATGCTATGAGGAATCGCGGTCAAGCTGGCAACACGAGCAGAGGAAACCTCGTGAACTCGGGGCAGCCTCTCTTGGATCTCTTTGGGGATAGGCATCTCGGCAGGTTTTAGAAAAGGGAATGAAAAAAGTCACCCAGGTACGCAGACGTATATATAGCCGCCAATGGACCCCACCCGAAGCTTCTCTCTGGCACCTGCCGCACTCGCCGAACACTTGGGGTTGGATGATTCTTTCCGAGCTTTGCCAATCTCAAAAAAGAGGGGATTGTATACAACCCCATATCCGGTGAGTGGGGTCGCTAGGAGCCAAACCGTCCGGGTCGCTTTTTCCCAAGTCCCGGGAGAGCACCTAAGGGGCCAGAGCTCGGTAGCCCTCGGCTCTCCCATGCATGGAATAACCAGGGGCATGTGGAGCGGAAGGGCCCGCACTCACCCAGGCAAGCCCAACCAGTGACAGACGAGTATTTCCAGTCGGGCTCGCACTCGCCAAGAGGCAAGAAGAGGCGACGAGTGCCAGAGTTATTGAGCACTCGCCAGGCCAGACACTCAATGCCTTTCTGCCTTAGAGTTGAGTGAAGCCCACCCAGTCCATGTCATTTGTTGAACAAAGCTTGGCTTCTGTCAAACTAAGACTCTGATTTGAGATCAGAGTTCGTCGAACGGAGCCCGACATTCATCGAATGGAGCCCGGCGTTCGTCGAACGGAGCCCGACGTTCATCGAACAGAGCTGAGCGTTTGTCGAGCTAAACTCAGGAGTTAGAAACTTGAGTTCATCGAACTAAGCTCAATGTTCATCAAACTGAATTACTCTAGAATTCCTTTTGTAGTAACAACCCAGGAACACGAACTCTCCTTCGCCAAGGCTAGGCGGGCAAGCTGCGCGAGCCGGTCCATCCGATCCGCTCTCCCATAGGCGAATGGGTCACCAGCCCTTCCAAGAGCAAAGATCTCGCAGACTACAGTGACCTAGCTAGCACTCCCCTAAGATTGACAGGCGAGCTGCGGAAGGCAGGCCACGTCCGCCCGACAGGATGGTGGACTTGTGGGGAACTGACATCTAGATCATCAGAATCTGCCCAGTAGGTCCCAGAGGCAAAATTACTTGGATGCCCCAGTTGGCCTGCACATAGCTGTTAAAAAAAACAGGGGTTGGTTATTTGCAGGCTGTTTCAGAAATCTATAAATAGGACCCAAGGGGTACCTCAGAAGGCATGATTTTTATGCTCAATTGTTCCCCAGTCTTCTAGCACTTTCTAAGGTTTCCTTAGCTCGGCTTTTGGCTATAGAGGGGAAGCACTCTAAGATCTTCTGGGTGTGTGGTAGGAACTCCATGCTAAGCCCTAGGGTCAATTCCTTAATCTTTTCCTTTGTTATTTGGCTTATAGGATAGAAGTAGGTGCGCGATCAGCCCTACCCCAAGGGTGAAATCCATAGGTGACAGAATTCTCAGTTTCAACAGTGAGGGAACACAGTTCAAGGTACGGGGGGAGAGAGAAAGTGAAGGCTGACTTTACAAGGGATTAATCGCTTCCATACCTCCCCACCACGTGTCCTCATCCTAATTGACCAACATTTTATCTAGGTTTGAAAATTTAGGAAGAGAAGCCATTGGACAAGCATGACCACGAGTGTGGAAAAAAATATGGGCATATGTATGGCATAAATGGGCCATTCCGCCGAAAACGGAAATCAAGTCCCCACATTGGTCACTAGATGTCAGACCAAAAATATGCTAAGTCAACTATCAGTTGTATCGACTTCATAGACTACATGAAGTTTCACTGCATCATTTTCAAGATAAGGAAAAATCAACTTCATCAACTTCAACGATTGCATGAAGTTCGACCGCATAATTTTTATGTTACGGAAATTATCAACTTCATCGACTACATCGACTCCATGAAGTTCGACATAATCATTTTCATGCTAAGGAATAATTGAATTCATCGGCTTCATCGACTGCATGAAGTTTGACAACATCATTTTTTTTGTTGAAGGAAATTCGACTTCATCGACTTCATGAAGTTTGACTGCATTATTTTTTGGTTAATGAAATAATCGGCTTCATTGACTACATTGCTAGAAGCTTATCCAATTGATAAAAATTTTTGGCAACTTTATAGCTTCTAGTCGGTATGCCGACCTTCCAATCGAGAAAAACACTCACAGGGGGCCTAGCTCGAATCGGGGTGCTATAAATCCAACAAAAAATAAATAATTTTGTCCACAAAATTGACGTTAGGTATACCGATGTTAGAGTATACAATTCTAAAGGCAAGTTTCAAACATACCTTCTGAAAATAACTGCGGGTAGCATTGCTACATAATATCCATAGACTGACAAGTGTACAAGTGCTTCCCGTGGTTGGACCATAGGACAATTACCAAGGGAATACTTTTTTACTACAGCTTCTGAATCTCAGCATCTACTATCTACATAAGATTTAGGCGGACAAATCTATGTGTTGTCATAGGGCTAGAAGTAGTGACATAATGATCAGGCCAAAGTAGTGCCCACCAAAGGGAGGATACATGAAAGACATCGTGCAAGTTCTCCAATTCTGGCGGTAGCACCAACCTAAAAGCCAAAGGACAGATCTGTTCCTAAATAGTATAACCACCCATATATTGAGGTTTAGGTTTCTTTCTTCCACGGATACACGATGCCCCATTCATGAACCTAATATTGAAGAATACCTTGTCACCCACTTGGAGTTCTGACATCCTATGTTTCACATCATAATACTTTAACTGCTTACTTTGATCCTCGAGCATGCAGTCCCAGATCAATCTAGTTATAGTTTTGGTGTCATCAATGTACTCCACCCCCAATGCCTTTGGATCCTCATTCTTGACGAATGATAAATGTGTTCCGCACCTCCTTCCATATAGTGCCTCATAAGGTGCTGATGAGTCCAAATATTACACTGATTTTTTGACTCATCTGGGTCAGTTTTATCGTCTTAGCACTGCACTTGAGGGCTATAACTGCTTATAATTGCTTACTTGCCAATTTCATGATTAAATGCACTTTAGGCCCATTTTTTGTGTGCTTTAGATGATTCTGTATTTCCGTTTGCTTTACTTGTTCTCTCACTGTGTCTTGATAATGTGGTGTGCACTTTTGGTGGCCTATCTTCCTTTTCTGCTTGTGCATGGGTCGTGTGCGTGCTCCGGAACCGCTCGGGAGACCCCCGACGATATATGAACACTGAGCACGATCACTGGACTCGCTACGCACGACCATTGGTCATGCGTCACTGATCGTGCTCATTACATTCTCCTTTTCCCCAGTTCTGTCTTGATGATCGCACGATCACTGGATTCAGTGCGCACAACCACCGGTCATGCGCCACTGATCATGCGCATATCTGCTGATGTTTCTGTCCAAGTTGCAGGTTTAATTGGAAATTGCACACGATCATCGTCCGATAGTGCGCACGACCACTGGTCGTGCTCCACTGATCGTGCGCTCTGCTTATTCTGCCTATGTATTTAAGGGCCTGCTCTGCAATTTAGAGCAACGCTGGTTATTTCTGCGATCGGAAAGTGCACGGGAAGTGCCGTTCTACTTCTCTAGCTGCTCCATCCACCTCCACCTTCATCGGGAGTCCGTAGTCGGTGATTCGGAAGCTTTCCAAACCCTCCGACGAAGCTCCCGACCATTGATGACCTCAACTCCAAGCTTTCCATCGGAGTTGGAGAAGAAGATGACCTAGAGAACGAACTTAAAGTCCTTCGAGGTGACAGCTCGTTGGTACCGGAAGCCTCCTCGGACTGAGCCCGGATGCGGATTGACAACTCGCTATTCCGGCCAGGACCTGCGGTGGACCTTCACCCTCTAATGGTTTACTCTTCTTCCCCTTCCTCTGTTGTATGGAATGATTTGATATTGTAATGAACTATATTTTCTACTCTATATCTAAGTGGATGTTTGTAGTTTTCATTTGCTTTTGATTTGTGTGTTGTGAATGCGCCTCGCCCACTCCACATCCACTCCATACCCTTGTTTCACCCGATTGCACTCCGCACAAGGACACATCCATCCATTAGCTTTCCGTCCACTCGCCCAACTGAAGTGTGGCATTGCGGCCGATACACTCACCTCACCTTCTGAAGTGGTGCCTTCGACCCGCATAGCCTTAATTAGTTTATTAGATCAAGAAACCACAATCTCACAAGCCCCCTTTTTAATCTTTTCTATGTATAACCCTCATAACGATATTTTTTGAACTGTTGCCACTCTATGCTAATTGCATTCCTCAAGAGACCGACACTCGGGGATTTATTACCGAATTTTATTACTTGTGCGACCGGTGTGCTTGCCGATTTCCACACATCAGGTGTCATTCTGATGCTTGCAAGATGACTATTATTATATGAAAACTCCACCAATGGTAGAATTCTCTCCCATGGCTCTCCCTGATCCCAAACGCATAAATGCAGTAATTCCTTCATAGTCCTGAGAGTCCTATCAGATTGGTCATTCGTTTGAGGATGGAAAGCTATGTTGAAGGTAAGGCGAGAGCCTGAATACTCTTTAACTACCCTCCATTAATTATAGGCGAAGCGACCATCATGGTCTAAAACAATAGTCTTGGGCACTCCATAATATCAAACGAACCGCCCCACAAAGAGACGCACCAAAACATCGACATGTGCCTCCTTCCTCATTGGGATGAACCTAGGAAACTTTGTCAACTGATCTATTGTCACCAAAACTGAATCGTTTCCAGAGCGTGACTGAGGTAAACCATGAACAAAGTCCATGGATATATCCTCGAACTTCGACTCGGGAATTGGCAGTGATTGAAGTAATCCATTAGGGCTTATTCAATCCACCTTCACCTTCTGGCAAGCCTCACAGTGAGTAATATAGTATGTGACATCCCTCTTCATCCCCGACCAAAACATGGTCCTCCGCAAGTCAGTGTACATCTTGTCATCCAAGAATGAAACAAATACTTGGAGTTGTGAGATTCACTCAAAATGTCCTCTAAAATCCCACCACCTGTGGGAAAATATAGTCGGCCATGGAAATGAATAAAGTCCTCCTTCAGAGTGTACCCTTCGGTCTATCCATCTGCAATCACTTGAAATACAGGTGCTAAAGCAACATCCTTCCTTTGTTCAACCTGAATCCAATCTTGAATGTCACAAACTATACTCATTGTGGCCAAGTACTCCGTATAGGCCTCCAGACAAGAGTTAGACACCACCATAATCTCCATCTCTTCGAGTACTCGAGCAAACTCCATAACCATCAATTGAGAATCTGGGCCTGATGCGGGTGTCTTCCTACTTAGCTCATCCGCCACTGAGTTTGCCTTCTCGGGGTGGTTGTTTAGTTCTAAACTCATAATCGCACAAAAATCCAAGCCACTGACATTGCATAAAATTCAGATCCTTTTGTATGTGGATATACTTCAGGTTGTTATGATCAGAAACGTTATTGTAGTGGATGTCATACAGATAGTGTCTCCAAATCTTTAAGGTGAAGACCACTCCTCCCAACTCCAAGTCATGCAGTGGGTAGTTCACCTCATGCTTCTTGAGTTGCCTCAAAGCATACACAATCATGTGCCCAAGTTGAATCAATACCACCCTCATGCCCTGATTGGATCCATTAGTGTAAATTTGGAATGCTTCTGTCCTAGATGGAAGGGAAAGGATCGACACAAAGGTAAGACGGTCCTTCAGCTCTTGATATGTATCCTCGCACTTAGGTGTCCATTCAAAAGGCACACCCTTATTCGTCTGTGCGATGAGGGGAAGGGAGATCTTTGAAAACCCTCAATAAACTTGTGATAGTACCCGACAGGTCCAAGAAAACTGCACACTTCTGGCACTAACTTTGAGGGCTACCACTACTTCACATCACGCACCTTGGTAAGATATTTTGCTAACCTCACTCCACTAAACACATGACCTAGGAATGTAACCTACCTAATCAAAAACTCATACTTACAAAACTTTACGAACAACTAACGCTCCCTCAGCTTTTATAGTAATAAAGCCAGATGCTTCATATGGTTCTCTTCTGACCTCGTGTAGATTAATATGTCATCGATAAACACACTCCAACGACATCTAGGTAAGTCTCAAAGACCATATTCATTATGCTCATGAATGAAGATGGGGAATTTCTGAGTCCAAATGGCATAATAGTGAACTCATAACAGCCGTATCTTCAGCTGAACGTAGTCTTTAGAATATCCTTCTCCTGAATATGCAACTGATAGTACCCGGCGTGCAAATATAAATTAGAGAACCAGTAAGCTCCCACAAGCTAATCAAATAGTTCATTAATCATGGGTATGGGATAGGTGTTTCACACAGTCAACTGATTGAGCTCTTGATAATTTATACACAACCGTAGAGATCCATCTTTCTTCTTAACAAACAAAACTGGGGCTCCCTACGGTGATGAATTAGGGCAGACAAATCCTGAGTCCACCAACTCTTATAACTAGACCCAAAACTCTGTTAGTTACTTCGGGGCATCATGTATGCGGCTCGAGAAATATTCTTGGCACCCAGTATTAACCTAATCTGAGACTAATTCCCTGGGCGGGGGTCATGGAAGTAGTTTTTTTAGGAAAAACATTGCGAAAATTATTAACCACTAGTACAACCTCCACGCTAACCTCTACCTCCTTCAACTCATAACATATCATGAAAACTTTGTTCCCCTGCTGATTGTCCTTAATGTCCTGAATAAAAGATAATAATACTTGGGGCATAGATCTAATACCATGAAAGATGAACTATGAATCTTTATGCCTCAACTTGAACTACATTGCTGTACAGTCAATCACAACATGATTCCAATACTGCTAAGTCATGCCCATAATGAGATCAAATTTTGGCATCCTAAACTCCATTGCAGGGGTTTGTAAAAGCTTTCCTCCATTGTATACATCCAAGTTACACTTGGCGGATGAGATTATCTCGAGCCGTCTCAAAGACATAGTATCCGAGTGACTCCAGTGAAGTATTGCACATCATTCAGATCATCCACGAAGTCCGCTGAGATGAATGAATGGGTGTCACTGGTATCAAACAAAGTGTAGGAAGTCCTCTCACTAATATTCACGATCCATAAAAGTTAAGTTATAATAACACTAAGGTGGGGTTTCCTAAGAAATTTCAGGCATGTTAAGGATGTATTAAAAATATATAATTTAATTGCAGAGTACCTGTAATGATGTCCTATGGGTCCTATTCCTGAGTCATGTCCTAAGCAAACACTTGCTCTCGAGCAGTTTTAGGGTTCCTACCATTCAAACATTGTCCTATGCCTCATCCTCTCCCCCACTGAGTCACTGGGAGAGCCACGTGACGATTTGGGGGCATTCCCAAGTAGTTGGGAGCAGAAGTACCGAATAAGGCCTGCTAGTGACATTGGAACCTACACTCCCTAAAAGGCCCTCTAGGTTGTTAATATATCTGATCCTGTTGGGGTGGGGCAGTGTTAGCTGCCATAACCCACATTTTGTAAGTATTAAAATACTATCAAAGTGATAAAAAATAGTTGATCGTGATGTCACGCCGTACAGGGGACAACTACAGACGTTCAGGTAATCCCGACCTATCGCTTATTTTATAACAAAGTCACATAAATTATGTATTAAAATATATTTTGTATTTGTAGATATTACCGACTATGTCCCTCATTCTGGTGGATTACCGAGTCCACGAATGAGAAAGTATAAGTTTATGTAGCGGAAAATACTCAATTTATTTCATTTATTATCCTATATGAGCATAGAGACACAACAAATTTTTCAATAAAAATGTGAGTTCTACATTTAGTGTAAGTAAGAAGGTAGTTTCATGGCACTTAAAATAGAATCAATTTCAGTTAAAATAGATGCTATGTAACTACGATAGAATGCATCTTTTTTGTATTCAAAAATACCTAATGTGCATCCTAATATAAATCCTTCGCAGAGAGCAAGTGCATAACTAACAGTAAGTAAGAACAGTAAAACTAGCAAGTACCTTAACATCAGAAACTAAGACTATATGAGTCAACAAACTGACCAGTAACCATATGATGACTAGTTTTAGTCATCGGTTTTGGGTTAGTTTAGCATAACAATTCCTAGGTTTAATTATATTTTTTATGTATTCTAGGTTTGTTATGTTTTAATATTTTATTTTTGATGTTATATTTTAATATGTTATAAACATAACTAATGTTGTGTCTTATTTTATTTTTTGTAGGATCAAGCACAACATAATGCAACATCCTGAGCCCTCCATAATGCAGTCGACCATCCGTCAAGCCTAACCCGAGCCCATGATGCAACACTTCATTGATGCAGCCAGTTCCCTTTTCTCAAATGCAGCCCACTTCACTCATCAAAGCCACCTTTGCATGGCTCTCCACATATTTCGGCCCATTTGAGGCCCATTCATGGACGACTCCCTCTCTCCTCCTTTCATTTTATATTTTTCTCCCCATATATGCATGGTTGGCCCCCCTCTTTCCCACTCTCTCCCCTCTTTTATTATGTAACGCCCCCTATCCGTCGCATAGCATATAGCAGTAGGTCCGGCCGGGGCCCGACGCCATATACCACAGACAGACCGGGTGGTTACTTATGGAAACCATCCAACCAATCTCAACGTCCTACACAGAGCATTCTAGCGGAAGCAGTTTATATAAGTTGTAAACAAGAACCCAGCAACAAGCATGAATGTCCACTAATACAATAATTAGGAATGTATACAAAATACCCAAAAATCGGCCTTAAGGCCTTACAGAGTGTTCCACTTGTTTAATACATGATTTACAAACCTCGGCACGCAGGCCGGTCATACATGAATAAAGCAGAAAAACATTTCCACTTGGGCCTTCGAGGGCCAGCTTCGCAAAAAGGGCTTTAGCCCGCTATTGACCGCTTGGTCCAGCTGCACCTGCAAGCAAACAAACCACCACACGGTGGCAAACAAAGCAACGGTCAGCAATGCTGACCAAATTATAACGATCCCGCCCCCAACTCGGGGCGGCGATGCTCCTTCCCTGCATTTCATTAGCACAAGCGAGCAATGCATATAACCATAGCCATTTCATCACAGACGTTGGCTCGTACGGCCACACGTCCCGTGCACTCAGGGCACATTCTCGGTGAACCGGTCGATGTCACGTCAATTAAAGCCATTAACATTCCGGATTCACCACCGCCACTTAGACGGCCATTCCTATGAGCAATTCGTCTTCATGGTATTGGTCACGTCAATTTAAGCCATTGACCACCGAAGACCCCCATCTATGCCAACGACGAGTGCCATGTAACTTTAGGTCTCTCTAACCCGAACGACATAAAGCGGGTACGGCTCCATCTAACCCGTGCTCACATCGCAACGGCAATTTAAGCCATTTGCGCGGGTCAAACTTTCACCGAGTCCCATTCTACCGCAAGACACATAACCCCGTTATGTTCAAGTTGGCTCTCAGGCCAACAAGTTGGCAAGACCTCGTGTCCGCCCAGTTTTCCGGGTGCACCTTTGGGTTAGTCCCCAAGGCTCCCTGCTGCAATCTACCGCGTAGAAAACCCGAAAAACACCCAATAGCACGGAGTCTTCTCCGGCCTTATGCAATGCAACATCACCGATCCGAACTAACATGTCCGGGTAGGCTTCAACCAAAATGCCTATGTCCGTTCTCGCATACGGACTCTAAACAACGGGGACTTCACATATCTACCCGAAGGAACGCCTCCAACTCTCCGCAAACTCGCGAGAGCGGGCTTCCTATGCAAAGAAAGAGAGCGACTCATGCTCAAGATGAGGATCGTTACCCTTGCGTTCCTCTTTGGCGCCATCGGAAAGTAATCGGATGGAAATGACCGCACTAGCGTTGCCTCCGCGGATCCGGAGTCGGCTTGCGATTCGGAGCTCCGAAGCTCCTCCAATGGCGGATCTAGCTCCTCTTCTTCTTGCCTTAGCTCTCCTTTCTCCAAGGATTTAGAAAGAGGATAAGTGGAAAAAGTGAGGGTTTTCTAAGTCAAAACCCGGTTATATCCCTTCAGGAACAACCCCCAGCCGTTGGATCTTCAGTCAAAGAAATGAACGGCTTCGATTCGGGGCTGAAATGCCCAATCTGGACCGAACACGGCCTGGCACACGCCCGTGTCCAGGGCCGTGTGCCTCATTCGCCGTCAAAATCGAATCACCTGGAACCTCACACGGGTATCGAACACGCCCGTGTTCGAGCTGACATGCCCGTGTTCCACCTGACACGGCCGTGTAGCTGGCCGTGTACCCCATGATTTTTCGTCGTTTTCAACCCGAGCACTGCACGGGTTCTAGGACACGCCCGTATCCTTGCCCGTGTCACCTTGACACGCCTGGGCTCCAGGCCTTGTACAGGGTCTGGACACTTCGCGGCTAAGTGTCGACACGGGTCGACACGCCCTGCGACACGCCCGTGTCGCAGGCCGTGTGCCATGTCTCGACACACTGTCGACACCAAAGTGTCGACTTCGCGGGACGAGTGTCGACACGGGTTGACACGCCCTGCGACACGCCCGAGTCGCAGGCCGTGTGCCGTGTCTCGACACAACATCGAAGCACTGTGTCGACTTCACGGCTAAGTGTCGACACGGGTCGACACGCCCTGCGACACGCCCGTGTCGCAGGCCGTGTGCCCAGTCTCGACAAAATGTCGAGACCAAAGTGTCGACTTCACGCCTTAGTGTCGACACATGCTTGACACGCCCTGGGACACGCCCGTGTCCCAGGCCGTGTGCCTGCAGCCAGAACCCAAATTGGCCCAAAATATTCCCCTCTGCTCCTTTGAGTTTCGGGGCGTTACAACTCTACCCCTCTTAAAAGAATTTCGCCCACGAAATTACATAAAGGGAAAAACATGTACAAAACAAAATTTGTACCTGAGCGGAACAACTCCGGATATTCGTCAAGCATCGTCTGCTCTCGCTCCTAAGAGAGCTCCTCACGACCGCAATTGTCCCACCGGACTTTGACCATCCTGATCTCTTTATTGCGTAGCCGCTTGACCTCCGAGTCTTCAATCCGCACGGGCTTGACTTTTGTCGTTAGCCCACTATCCACCGGCACT
Organism: Platanthera guangdongensis; assembly: GCA_039583875.1. Taxonomy (NCBI): domain Eukaryota; kingdom Viridiplantae; phylum Streptophyta; class Magnoliopsida; order Asparagales; family Orchidaceae; genus Platanthera; species Platanthera guangdongensis. Next base: position 124,634,539 of record CM077164.1, read on the forward strand.
TGATCGACCGCGATCACTTGCGTAGGCTCTTGCACCGCCTTCCGAAGCACCAAAATATGGAATACATCATGTAAACCACTTAGCTCCACTGAAAGCTTCAGCCGATAGGCCGCTTCTCCTACTCGCTCCTGAACCTCGAACGGTCCAAGGTACCTCGGGCTTAGCTTTTTCAATCGCCGCACCCGCGAGACACCCTTGAACGGCTTGATCTTCAAGTATACATAATCGCCCACAGCGAACTCCACGTTCCTGTGCGTGGCATTATAGTACTTTGCTTGCCGGTCCTGAGCGATAAGCAACCTCTCCCGAATTGTCCTTACCAAAGAAGTAGCATCCTCCACTTCCGATCGCTTATACAACTTTGACTCGCCCGTTTCTAACCAAGACAACGGCGTGCGACATCTTCTACCATAAAGGGCCTCGAAAGGCGCCATCTGAATACTTGCTTGGTAGCTGTTGTTGTATGCGAACTCCACCAAATAAAGGTGGTCCTCCCATTGCTTTCCAAAGTCCAAGACACACATGCGAAGCATGTCTTCCATGGTTCTATTGACCCTCTCGGTCTGCCCATCCGTTTGCGGATGGAAGGCTGTGTTAAACTTCAGCTTTGTCCCCAACATTTGCTGCACCAGCCTCCAATCATTGGACGTGAACCGCCCATCTCGGTCACTCACGATGCTGCGGGGCACACCATGAAGCCGCACTATGTTATCCACATATAGCTTTGCCAGCTTCTCCACCGGATCATCCTTCCTATGCGGAATAAAATGCGACACCTTCGTTAATCGATCGACCACCACCCAAATGGCGTCGTTCCCCTTTTGCGACCTTGGCAAACCGTGCACAAAGTCCATGGAGATGTCGTCAAATTTCCACTCCGGAATAGGCAAGGACTTAAGAAATCCTCCCGGCTTTTGGCACTCCGCCTTCACCAAGGCGCAAGTTTGGCACTTCGCTACGTATAGCGCCACATCCTTTTTCAAACCCGGCCACCAAAACAGTTTCTTTACATCACAGTACATCTTCGTGCTCCCCGGGTGAATCGAGTACTTGGTATGGTGCGCCTCGTACAACAACTCCACCCGTAAATTGCCCACACTTGGGACGCACAAACGACCGTCTTTCCAAAGCAATCCGTCCTCCACGACGAATTGGGAATTTGACCCATCCAGAGCCTCTATCATGAACTGCTTCATATGAGCATCCATATCCAAAGCCTGCCGAATCCGATCAGCCAGGTCATATTGGACTTCAGTCCAATTCAACACTGCTTCAGCACTAGATTGTCTATCCACACAAACAATCTCCAACGCCTCCAGCTCCTGCACCAACCGCTCATCATGCACTGATAGCCAATTCGCTTGAGCTGGGGCTCGGCGACTCAACGCGTCCGCAACCGCATTCCCTTTGCCAGGCACGTAGTGGATCTTGAATGTATAGTCCCCCAGGAACTCCATCCACCTACGCTGCCGCATATTCAGATCTTTCTGATCAATCAGGTACTTTAGACTCTTGTGATCGGTGTAGATATCAATCTTCACACCGTACAGATAGTGTCTCCACAGCTTCAAGGCAAAAATCACGGCCGCTAACTCCAAGTCATGGACCGGATAATTCCTCTCGTGCACTTTTAGCTGTCTCGAGCCATAAGCTATCACGCTGCCGTGCTGCAATAGCACGCAACCCAACCCGCTGCCCGAAGCATCGCTATATATCTCATAGCCTTCGGTTCCAACCGGCGAACTCAGCACAGGCGCCGTGGTCAACCGACACTTCAACTCCTCAAAAGCTCGCGCGCACTCCGGCGTCCAAACGAACTTATGATCCTTCCTCGTCAAAGTAGTGAGAGGTAACGCTAACCGCGAGAAGTTCTCTACGAAGCGCCTATAATAGCCGGCAAGCCCCAAAAAGCTCCGGACTTCTGCTACCGTAGCAAGCTCAGGCCACTCCCGTATCGCAACAATCTTCGCCGGATCCACAGCAATACCTTCTCCACTCACTATATGCCCGAGGAACGCCACTGAGGATAGCCAAAACTCGCACTTCGAGAACTTGGCATACAACTGATTTCTCCTGAGTGTCTCCAGCACCAAATGGAGATGCTTGAAGTGATCCTCCTCACTTTGCGAGTACACCAAAATATCGTCGATGAAGACGATCACGAAATGGTCCAAGTACTCCCTGAACGTTTTGTTCATCAAATCCATGAACACTGACGGCGCATTAGTCAGCCCAAACGGCATGACCGTAAACTCATAATGCCCGTATCTCGTACTAAACGCTGTCTTCGGGATATCACTCTCCCTTATCCGCAGCTGATAGTACCCAGACTTGAGATCTAACTTCGAGTACACCGTCGACCCGACTAACTGATCAAAGAGATCATCAATCCGGGGGATCGGTTACTTGTTCTTCTCAGTCAGCTTGTTTAGCTCCCGATAATCAATACATAATCTCAAGCTTCCGTCCTTCTTCTTAACAAAGAGGACCGGTGCGCTCCAAGGCGAAGAACTCGGGCGCACATACCCTTGCTCCAACAACTCTTGCAGTTGAACTTTCAGCTCCGCCATTTCCTTAGGCGCTAGCCGATACGGAGATCGTGACACAGGCTTTGCACCTGGCACTAGCTCGATAGTAAAATCTATCTCCCGTTGAGGCGGGGCTCCAGGAAGATCTGCGGGGAACACATCAGGGTATTCCGATACCACTGAAATACAATCCATCGCGGGCTTCGGCTTTGCAACCTCCACTAGTGTAAAGAACAGTTCTGCCCCGGCACGAACCGCCTTCACCACCTGAAGAGCAGACATCAACGTCTTGCTCGACCCCTTTAAGCCCGTAAAAGTCGTCTCACGACTTGCTCCCAGCTTGACTTTCTTGCTACCGCAATCTATATGGGCCTGCTGCTCCGAGAGCCAGTCCATTCCAAATATGACGTCGAACTCCACCAACGGAAGTAAGGACGCCCGCAGGTCAAACTCCTGCTCTCCAATACGAATCTTAACATCGCAGATCCTATCCGCTCGCATCGAGCACCCATTTGGCAACAACACATCCAACTTATCCTTCGCCATCGAAGAAGGGACTCCGATGCGTAATATAAATCCTTCGGACAAGAAGGAGTGTGAAGCTCCCGTATCAAAGAGTGCTCGTGCCGGATTTTCACAAATCAACACAAATCCTAAACAAGTAGTGGTAAGGTAACATGTGCATAACAAGCATATAAAGGAATTGACTTGCTATAAATTTAAACCGTACCTGTCACCACGTCAGCTTGTTTAATGGCCTCCTGTTGGCCAAGATTGTAGACCCTTGGTTGGGCCGGAGCATAGTGGGATGCAGTCGACTCCACCGCCTTTCCCTTCTCTTCATAAGTGGCTCCCGGCCTCCTCTCGGACTTAGGACGTCCGCTCCAACAATCACGGGCGAAATGCCCCGTCTTGCCACAAGTAAAGCACGCGCCCGGGGTCCGACTCGTAGTCGCCCCAGAAGCACCAGAAGGAGCTGGACCCGAAGTCCTATGTTTCTTGAAAGCCCTCCGATAGCCGGACTTTGAGGTAGTCGGCACTTTAAACTCAGATTTTCTATCAACCAAGCCTTTCTTCGCTTGCACACTCTTCATGTCCTTCTCCAAGGACCGGGCAGTATTGACCAAGGTTAAGAAACCCTGCGTCATTGGCCCCGACAGTAACAATCTCAGCTCATCCCTCAAGCCTTCATAAAAACGATTAGTCTTGCGCTCCTCATCCATGATGGTGGAGCTAGCATAACGACTCAACCGCGTAAACTCGTGGAGATATTCATCCATGTTCCTCTCACCCTGCACCAACTTCAGGAATTCATTCTCCATTGAAATCCTCTGAGTCGAAGGGAGGTATCTTGCCAAGAACAATTCCGAGAACTCTTCCATCGGAACGTCTATCAGTTGTCTACCTCGCAGATGATGCAGCTCCAAACCTTCCCACCACATCCTCGCTTCCCCGTCCAGCAGGAATGTAGCGATGGTGGTCATTTGCCACTCCTCCGTCTCCGTCGCTGTCATGACTCTCTTCACTCTAGAGAGCCAGTCTTCAGCCTGCGATGGGGTTCCCAACCCCGAGAATAACGGAGGGTTAAAGCTCATTACATGCTTCAACTGCCTCTCAGTCGCCCTCCTTGGCACTATTGGTTCTACAACCACTTGCTCCATCCTCCTCGGCTCAGCCTCTTGCAGAGGTACTTGCTCCATCACAGGAGCGGGCTGCTGCGCTTGCCTCCCAGGCTGCGCATTGATCACGGCCAACACCGCTTCAGCCACCAAACATATATTTTTAGCCGACAAAGGTGTTGCGGGAGCAACTTCCGGTGCACTACTTGCCTTAGAAACTCGGCGTTCTGACGGCCCAACACCACTTCGGGTCACCTATAGTGGTACAAAACACCGTTAAGCGACCAAAACAAATTGCAAACAGCAATTATAGGAACACGCAGGTTCCTCAAACACGAGTATTTTCATTCCTAAGTGGACATTCATGGGTTCTTTTTACTGTTATAACGATGACGCACACAATGTGCTCACCACCCCTGAAAAAGAATTCGCCCACGAATCCAATTCAAGCCCAACCAAAACCAGTAGTCTGATACCAAATTGTAACGCCCCCTATCCGTCGCATAGCATATAGCAGTAGGTCCGGCCGGGGCCCGACGCCATATACCACAGACAGACCGGGTGGTTACTTATGGAAACCATCCAACCAATCTCAACGTCCTACACAGAGCATTCTAGCGGAAGCAGTTTATATAAGTTGTAAACAAGAACCCAGCAACAAGCATGAATGTCCACTAATACAATAATTAGGAATGTATACAAAATATCCAAAAATCGGCCTTAAGGCCTTACAGAGTGTTCCACTTGTTTAATACATGATTTACAAACCTCGGCACGCAGGCCGGTCATACATGAATAAAGCAGAAAAACATTTCCACTTGGGCCTTCGAGGGCCAGCTTTGCAAAAAGGGCTTTAGCCCGCTATTGACCGCTTGGTCCAGCTGCACCTGCAAGCAAACAAACCACCACACGGTGGCAAACAAAGCAACGGTCAGCAATGCTGACCAAATTATAACGATCCCGCCCCCAACTCGGGGCGGCGATGCTCCTTCCCTGCATTTCATTAGCACAAGCGAGCAATGCATATAACCATAGCCATTTCATCACAGACGTTGGCTCGTACAGCCACACGTCCCGTGCACTCAGGGCACATTCTCGGTGAACCGGTCGATGTCACGTCAATTAAAGCCATTAACATTCCGGATTCACCACCGCCACTTAGACGACCATTCCTATGAGCAATTCGTCTTCATGGTATTGGTCACGTCAATTTAAGCCATTGACCACCGAAGACCCCCATCTATGCCAACGGCGAGTGCCATGTAACTTTAGGTCTCTCTAACCCGAACGACATAAAGCGGGTACGGCTCCATCTAACCCGTGCTCACATCGCAACGGCAATTTAAGCCATTTGCGCGGGTCAAACTTTCACCGAGTCCCATTCTACCGCAAGACACATAACCCCGTTATGTTCAAGTTGGCTCTCAGGCCAACAAGTTGGCAAGACCTCGTGTCCGCCCAGTTTTCCGGGTGCACCTTTGGGTTAGTCCCCAAGGCTCCCTGCTGCAATCTACCGCGTAGAAAACCCAAAAAACACCCAATAGCACGGAGTCTTCTCCGACCTTATGCAATGCAACATCACCGATCCGAACTAACATGTCCGGGTAGGCTTCAACCAAAATGCCTATGTCCGTTCTCGCATACGGACTCTAAACAACGGGGACTTCACATATCTACCCGAAGGAACGCCTCCAACTCTCCGCAAACTCGCGAGAGCGGGCTTCCTATGCAAAGAAAGAGAGCGACTCATGCTCAAGATGAGGATCGTTACCCTTGCGTTCCTCTTTGGCGCCATCGGAAAGTAATCGGATGGAAATGACCGCACTAGCGTTGCCTCCGCGGATCCGGACTCGGCTTGCGATTCGGAGCTCCGAAGCTCCTCTAATGGCGGATCTAGCTCCTCTTCTTCTTGCCTTAGCTCTCCTTTCTCCAAGGATTTAGAAAGAGGATAAGTGGAAAAAGTGAGGGTTTTCTAAGTCAAAACACGGGTATATCCCTTCAGGAACAACCCCCAGCCGTTGGATCTTCAGTCAAAGAAATGAACGGCTTTGATTCGGGGCTGAAATGCCCAATCTGGACCGAACACGGCCTGGCACACGCCCGTGTCCAGGGCCGTGTGCCTCATTCGCCGTCAAAATCGAATCACCTGGAACCTCACACGGGTATCGAACACGCCCGTGTTCGAGCTGACACGCCCGTGTTCCACCTGACACGACCGTGTAGCTGGCCGTGTACCCCATGATTTTTCGCTGTTTTCAACCAGAGCACTGCACGGGTTCTAGGACACGCCCGTGTCCTTGCCCGTGTCACCTTGACACGCCTGGGCTCCAGGCCGTGTACAGGGTCTCGACACTTCGCGGCTAAGTGTCGACACGGGTCGACACGCCCTGCGACACGCCCGTGTCGCAGGCCGTGTGCCATGACTCGACACACTGTCGACACCAAAGTGTCGACTTCGCCGGGACGAGTGTCGACACGGGTTGACACGCCCTGCGACACGCCCGGGTCGCAGGCCGTGTGCCGTGTCTCGACACAACATCGAAGCACTGTGTCGACTTCACGGCTAAGTGTCGACACGGGTCGACACGCCCTGCGACACGCCCGTGTCGCAGGCCGTGTGCCCAGTCTCGACAAAATGTCGAGACCAAAGTGTCGACTTCACGCCTTAGTGTCGACACATGCTTGACACGCCCTGGGACACGCCCGTGTCCCAGGCCGTGTGCCTGCAGCCAGAACCCAAATTGGCCCAAAATATTCCCCTCTGCTCCTTTGAGTTTCGGGGCGTTACATATTATTCATTCATCCCCCTTCTTCCATTTCTATTTTCTTTTTTTCTAATTTTATTTTCTTTAATTAAAATGCATTGAACCTTGTCTTCTCTCTCCCCATCATTAATTCCATTCATGCACCCTCCCATCCATGCATGGTCGGCCACCACCTTGCCCCCCTTCATTTCCACTTCCCTCGAGAACCTTCCCTGTCACCTATATAAGGAGCACATGCCTCATGCTTTGGAGAAGTTGGATTTTGGAGAGCAAGTGAGAGTGATAGTACAAGAGGGTTCTTTTCTTTTCTTTTTCTTCTTGTTGTTAAGTTTATTTTATTAGTCTAATGCCTTCTTTTGGTAGTATAATATTGTCTCTTTTATTATTATTTTGCCCTCCGCTTTTTTATCAAGCAATGAAAATGAATTTCCTTTGTCTTATTGTGATTTCATTCTTAAATATGCGTAGCTAATTTTCTTTAGCATTCGATCATGAGGATCCATGAAATGAGATGTGATTCTTCTTTACTTCTTAGTTTTATTTTTGTCAAATTTATTCTCGATCCTTCTTTTATTTTTCTCGTGTCGACCCCATATTTTGGTATATGGTAGTAGGCAATTTGATCTCATTTCATAGTAGTCAAGAGACTCGTTGATTTGAAAGATCACTCAAAGAAGGAAGGAGTTGCACAAAATCCTAGAGATAGGATGACGTAAATCCTACGAATTGGAGTCAAATTCAATAATGCGGGTCACTTCGATAATGCAACTTTAGGCCTTTTGATTTGCAAAGAGATTTCAGTCAAAACGTCTAGAAGTTAGGAGATTTAATACTTTAGCGAGATTATTTCTTATTTTCGGATTCATCACGGTCAAGTTTGGTTCGCAATTTTAGAATGTTTATTTTTATCCTTCTTATCTCTTTTCATGGTGAATCATTGATCGAATGTATCTTTTTTATATGAAGTTTTTGTTTTAAAATTATCTTTAGTTTAATTTAAAATTCCTCAAAACACACAACAATCGTACGGTAGGATACTAGTAGAAGCGTGAGTAATAGTAATTGACAACCTCGAGTTTTTAATACAACCTTGGTACTACAATTCGATAGGTACAATTGCCTGTTCTGGTTGATAGTCATTCAATTCACCAAGTTTTTGGTGCCGTTGCCGGGGAGATTTAATGCTTTTGTGAGATTATTTCTTATTTTCGGATCCGTCACGGTCGAGTTTGGTTTGCAATTTTAGAATACTTATTTTTATCCTTCTTATCTCTTTTCATGGTGAATCATTGATTGAATGCTATCTTTTTTATCTGAAGTTTTTGTTTTAATATTATCTTTAGTTTAATTTAAAATTCCTTAAAACACCCAACAATCATAGGGTAGGATAATAGTAGAAGCGTTAGTAATAGTAATTGACAACCCCGAGTTTTTAATACAACCTTGGTACTAGAATTCGATAGGTACACTTGCCTGTTCAGGTTGATAGTCATTCAATTCACCAGGTTTTTGGCGCTGTTGTCGGGGAGATTTAATGCTTTAGCGAGATTATTTCTTATTTCGGATCCGTCATGGTCGAGTTTGGTTGGCAATTTTAGAACGTTTATTTTTATCCTTCTTATCTCTTTTCATGGTGAATCATTGATCGAATGCTATCTTTTTTATCTGAGTTTTCGTTTTAATATTATCTTTAGTTTAATTTAAAATTCCTCAAAACACCCAACAATCGTACGGTAGGATAATAGTAGAAGCGTGAGTAATAGTAATTGACAACCCCGAGTTTTTAATACGACCTTTGTACTACAATTCGATAGGTACACTTGCCTATTCGGGTTGATAGTCATTCAATTCATCACCATAGGAAACAAGTATAATCTTAAATAAATAAACAACTAACTCACTATACTGAGGAGGAAAACAAGCAATGACAACTAGCCGCAGCTCTGAAACCACGAACTCTACCAGTCAAAGCTGCTACTGCTCTAAACCTAAGGAATTCAAAAGAAGAATACCTTAGTAACAAGTTGTAAGCGGTGGTAAAAGAAACCAAGCAGCAATAAAAAACCTCCAAGTAGACGGGAACCAAGCGAGCAAACTAGTAGCAAAGCTCAATAATAAGTACGAAGAACAACAAGAAATGAACTAGCTAAGCAGTTATAACTAAACAATCTCAATATCAAGTGCCAAAAAGGTTATATATATTGGATATTATTAGTCAAATTCAAATGAGACGGATTGGTTCCAGAAGGGCATCAAAACACTAGGCAAGCCTGGGTGTATGATCCACAAACAAGAGATGTATTATGCTGGAGGAGTAACCGTGACGCGCACAAACCCAACAAACATGTCACTGTGCCGAGGGAGTAACCCAAACAAGCACATCCCAACAAACATTCTATATATGTTTATATGTGTCACATTAGAAACTTCTAAATTTTGTAGTCGATAACAGACTTAAATCAAAATCATGACACACGATCGATGGGATGACACAAATAGCCCGGCAAGGCTGCAAGGATTTCACATCGATGATTCTTAAGTTAAACGATATAGACAAATGATTCGATGATGCTTACGACTAATACAACGATCATAATGAAATACTTGTTCATATCTCCACGGCGACCAAAACGACAAAACAAACAAATGAGATGGTGGAAGGCAATGAGGTTTCCGACAAACTAAATTCCAATGATATATACGATGCTTCAAAAAATGAAGTGATTAACTTGATCAAAACGATGCAACAACTCAGATGAAATGAAGAAAAATTGACACGATGAATTTATTCATGATGAAATTGCCGAATACTTGACGGACCCATAAGTTTATGTATCAACACACAACAAACTAGTCGACAAGCAATGCTTACTCCAAACTAGGGTTTCACGACTATGACTACCATCTACATGCTTAGGGAAAAATACTAGCACACAAGTTACTATGCATAAAATCAATTAGGGGAAAACCAAAGGATGAAATGCATGTAGGATTCAGCACTTGCGTTAGATTTTACCCAAATCCGACCTCCAAAATACCGCACATCGCAAATTGAACCAAATGAAGGCGCGGGAAGGCGAATCCTACAAATATGTGGCCAAAATGGAGATTAGGGCCGAAAACCCTAACACTAAAATCTCACGAACTGGAAAAATCTTACCACGCATGCGTAGCACTCGATAAGAGCAACTCGGATCTATGTTCAGAAGGAGATTTCGTGCACTGGGTGTCACAAGAGGGTGACCAAAAGCTTCGGAAAAACAAACGAGCAGCTCTGGCTTGGTCAAAGGAAAGGGGGGGGGGCTTGGTTCTGCTTCATTGGGAAGAAGAAGATAGTATATATACTACAAATAATAATAATAATAGTTGAATGTAAAAGGAGGGAGATATAGTTCAGTGAATAGCGCCGAGGGGGGGGGGTACAAAATGAATTAATTACTATTAATAATAATATTAATAAATATAATAGTAATAATAGTAGTAGTAATAATAACATTAATGTTATTTTCTTACGAATGGCCTAACACATGACGATTCAAATGAAATTCGCAACCTAGGTAACTGTCGGTGCTACAAATCTAATGACGAAGTCAAAACTAAAATCCAAAGCACCATTCTCGAGAATAAATTTCTAAAGTTTACGGCGAACATTAAATATACAAAACTTCAAAAATTCACCCAGGCACCTGTTGGATCTCGTGGCCAACCTTAGAGGGTGGGGGGATAAGGTTTACAGCGTTGTTTAAAATTTAAAATATTTTGAACCAGGGAATCGAGTTCTGGAAGCTACCGCGGGGCTTTAGATAGCTAACGCGCGGTGGAAAGTCTGTGAACTAGTATCCCTGTGCAGATCCGAGTTCAAACACTACAAACACACAAACTTTCTAAGAAATCACAGTACACATACAGAAGTAATCAACACAGAAATAAAGGTTTTTATTGCAAGAATTGAAAACAACAATAGTTCTAGATGAGTACACACAAGGTGATCTCAGTGACGACAAAGATCTAAGGTGAGGAGTATAAATGATCTTTTGGTTTCTATACCGATCTGCTCTACGGAACGGTTGGCTCTCTCCTTTTCCCTCCAAGAAAAGTCTTCGAGCCGGCTCTTCACCTCAACACAAGGAAGGGTCTTAGAGCCCCGCTAGATCTTACCGATCTAGACGTCCTTATCACAAGGATGATTTCCCATGGAGTCCGGCCTGGATTCCAATGAGCATTACCGGTTGATTTTCCTCTCCATAAGATTTAGAAAAAGAAAGATTACGAGAGTAAAAGATGTAAATATTTAAAACATGAAGTTCTCCCGCTTGAAGACTTCTCCGTACAGCGATCTGCTACTGGTGCTTGAGATCTCTTTTTGCTGGTAATAGGTTGGTTGTTCGTATTCGATGTAGATCTTGGATCGCCCCAGTCTTTTGGTCAAGAGCGGGAGGGAGACGACCTTCTTCTTCTTCGACGCAGACTTGTGGAATGGAGCGCAAGAAAGAGCGGCCGAACCCTAGAATTCACGAACTCCCGTCCTTTATATTTTTCTCTGTGTATAAGGTAGAAAAACCAAGACGACCTTTTATACGACTTGATGAAAATAGTCTACCGCCGGCGGTATGACTAGTGCCGAGTGGTAGGTTCGCGTGCTTGTTGTGCCAACTGTTATCCAAATCTGGAATAATATTTAAAATGAATATTTGTCGTTTCGTCGTTGCTAGCGCCATGCGGTCACCGCTATCGCTGCGGGGTATTATAGGATATGATGATACAGAACACTCGTGTCGATATTCATCGAGAGGCTAGCGTGGCGCGGTAATTTCTATCACCTGCGGTACTTGAGTTTCTCAAGATATTCGTCTCGGCATTGGTCGAACGACTAGCGTGGCTCGATTGAAATATTTCCTGGATGTATATAAGTATTCAAGAAATCATGTGTTCATCGAGATACTAGCGTCACGTGTTAGCACTACCACATGGTGGTAATTTATCGAGAGCCTGGTCAAAATAATTCATTGCGTTAGCGCATGCGTTAGGACTAGCGCGAGGCGGTAACTTCCCGAGAGCTCTGTCCAGTTACTTCACGGCCACCGCTCGGCAGTAACTTCTACCTCTCGGTGTTAGTGCCCATAGGATTTTATTCTTCTTTGCAAGCATAAGTCAACCTGCACACTTTATCAATAGAGGACATAATCAAATATGTAACGCCCCGAAACTCAAAAGAGCGACGGGGGACGTTTTGGGCCAGTTTTGGGTTCTGGCTGTAGGCACACGGCCTGGGACACGGGCGTGTCCCAGGGCGTGTCAAGCTTGTGTCGACACTCAGCCGGCGGAGTCGATATTTTGCTCTCGACATTGTGTCGAGACTGGGCACACGGCCTGCGACACGGGCGTGTCGCAGGGTGTGTCGACCCGTGTCGACACTTAGCCCGCGAAGTCGACACTCTACGTTCGACGAAGTGTCGAGACATAGCACACGGCCTACGATATGGGCGTGTAGCAGGGCGTGTCAACCCGTGTCGACACTCATCCCGGAAAGTCGACACTCTGCTTGACGATGTGTCGAGACAAGGCACACGGCGTAGGACACGGGCGTGTCCAAGGCCGTGTCGTCAGGTCGACGATCTTCGCTCGATGAAGTGTCGAGTGTCGAGACCGTGTACATGGCCTGAAGCCCAGGCGTGTTGAGGTGACACGGGCGTGTCCTAGAACCCGTGCAGTGCTCGGGTTGTTTTCGGGGAAAAACGATGGGGGTATACGGCCGGCCACACGACCGTGTCAGGTGGAACACGGGCGTGTCAGGTTGAACACGGGCCTGTTCGATACCCGTGTGTTGTTCCAGGAGAGTCGATTTTGATGGCGAATGAGGCACACGGCCCTGGACACGGGTGTGTGCCAGGCCGTGTGCGATCCAGATTGGGCATTTCAGTCCCGAATCAAAGCCGTTCGTTTCTTTATTTCGGGATCCAACGGCTGGGGGTTGTTCCTGATGAGATATACCCGGGATTGGACTTAAAAACCCTCACTTTTCATGAGTTCTTATCTTTCTAAAACTTAGAGAGAGAGGAGAGCCAAGGAAGGGAGAAGAAGCTAGATCCGGCCATTGGAGGAGCTTCGAAGCTCCAAATCGCGAGCCGACTCCGGATCCACGGAGGCGAAGAGAGTGCAGTGCTTTTCATCCGCTTACTTTTCCATGGCACTGAAGAATAATGTAAGGGTAACGATTCTCTTCTTGAGCATGAGTAGCTCTCCTTCTTTGCATAGGAAGCCCGCTCTCGCGAGTTTGCGGTGAGTTGGAGGCATTCCTTCGGGTAGATATGTGAAGTCCCCGTTGTTTAGAGTCCGTAAGCGAGAACGGACATATGCATGATGTGTGAAGCCTACCCGGACATGTTGGTCTGGATCAGTGATGTTGCATTGCATAAATGCCGGAGAAGACTCCGTGCTATTGGTTGTTTTTCGGGTTTTCTACACGGTAGATTGCAACAGGGAGCCTTGGGGATTAACCCTAAGGTGCACCCGGAAAACTGGGCTGATGCGTGATCTTGCCAACATGGAGGCCTGAGAGCCAACTTGAACATAACCGAGTTATGTGAAATTGTGTGACGAAAATGGGACTCGGGAGAATTTTGACCTGCGCATATGGCTTAAATTGTCGTTGCGACATGATCACGGGTTAGATGGAGCCATACCCATTTCTATGTCGTTCTGGATAAAGATACCTAAGGTTACGTGGCATTTGCCGTTGGCATAGATGAGAGTCTTCGGCGGTCTATGGCTTAAATTGTCGTGACCCATGCCGGGAAGACAAATTGCTTATATGTTTGGCCGTCAAAGTGACGGTGGTGGGTCCGAAATATCTATGGCTTTAACTGACGTGACATCGACCGGTTCACCGAGAATGTGCCCTGAGTGCACGGGGTGTGTGGCCGATTGAGCCTATGCCTGTGATGAAATGAATATTATTATATTGCTCGCTTGTGCTAATAAAATTGCAGGGAAGGAGCATCGCCGCCCCGAGTCGGGGGCGGGATCGTTATAATTTGGTCAGCATTGCTGTCTGTTGCCTTTTTGTTTGCCACCGTGCGGTGGTTATGTTGCTTGCAGGTACTGCTGGACCAAGCGGTCAATACCAGGCTAAAGCCCAAATTACGAAGCCGGCCCTTGAAGGCCTATTTGGAGTGTTTACTGCTTTATTCATGTATGACCGGCCTGCGTGTCGTGGTTTGAAAATCATGTAACATTAAGTAAACCATTTTGTAAGGCCTTAAGGCCAGTACTGGTGTATGTACTTCATTCCTAGTTGGCTATTCTAGTGGACATTCATGCTTTAGTTCTGGGTTCTTTATTTCAACTTATAAACTACTTCTGCTAGAATGCTCTGTGTAGGGCATTATGATTAGTTGGATGGTTTCCAATGAGTAACCACCCAGTCTGTCTGTAGTATATGGCGTCAGGCCCCGGCTGGACCTACTGCTATATGTAATGTGACGGATAGGGGGTGTTACAATTTGGTATCAGAGGACTGGTTTTGGTCGGGCTTAAAATGAATTCGTGGACGAATTCTTTTTACGGGGTGGTGAGCACATTGTGTGCGTCATCGTTATAACGGTAAAAGAACCCATGAATGTCCACTTAGGAATGAATATACACGTGTTTGAGGAAACTGCGTGTTCCTATAATTGCTGTTTGCAATTTTATTTAGTCGTTTAACGGTGTTTTGTACCACTATAGGTGACCGGAAGCGGTGCTGGACCGCCAGAATGTCCAGTTTCTGAGGAGCATAGTGCACCCGGTGAGGTGTTTGAGACTCCTCCTTCGTATGAAACCGTTAGAAGGATCGTAGAAGCGGTGTTCGCTGTGACGGGTGCACATCTTGGAGGAAATGTACAACCCTGCGCCCCTTTTGTGGCTTCAACGACGGTGGGCGTGATGCAGCAGATGACCTTTGGTAGACCATCGGGGCAGCAGCTGAATATGCATTTAATGCAGGGAGCGCACACAGTTGAGGAATATTTGCAAGCATTTCTTATGATAAGTCGCTACCCATGCTTCGAGTTGGATAACGAGCATGCTACAGTCGATAGATTTTATAATGTCCTGCATGCCGAGTTACGAGTTCTACTGCTAGGACCAAAGTTATTAGGTTTCCGAGCCTTGGTGGAATCAGCTAGATCTTTGGAGGCAGATTTGAGGAAGACCCTCCCGATGCCAGCGACCTTGGTATCGAACTATACAAACCCCATAAGAGCTGCATCCTGCAGAATGCTGGAGAAAGGGGCTATGAAATCGACTAGCAAAGCTACTTACACTTGTCATACTTGTGGAAAGAAAGGGCACTTTGCCCGAGACTGTTGGAATGGTGCTCAGAAGGGTAAGAAAGCTATGTCAGGAGCAGTCAAGGACGTTAGTGCAAAGGAAACGACATACAAAGTGCCGAACACCTCAAAGTCTGTATATCGAAAGTGGTACAAGAAGGCTAGGACTTTGGGTCAAGTCCCTCCTTTCAGTGCTTCGGGGGCAACTACAAGCCAAACCCCGGGAGCATGTTACAACTGTGGGGATCCGGGGCATTATGCCTGTGAGTGCCTAAAACCCTGGAGGAAGCATGCTGTTATGACGACAGGTATGGTTTAAAGATAGTTTTGCCTTAAACACTTGTCGCCCTTGTGCATGTTAGCTTAGAACTACTGGTGCTAAGCCTTATTATGACTTTACTTTATCTGCGAGAGCATCGTTTGTTTAGGGAGCTTCGCATTCCTTTATTAGGAATTATATTGTGCGTCGGAGTACCTCCTTCGATGGTAAGAGACAAATTGGATGTGTTATAGTCCAATGGTGCTCATTGTGCGCGGGAAGAATTTGTTGCGCTTAAGTTTCGGATTGGGAATCAGGAGTACGATCTGCAAGCGTCGTTACTTTCATTGGTGGATGTTATAGTTGGCATGGACTGACTCTCGGAGCAGCAAGCCTATATAGATTGCGGTAGCAAGGAAGTCAAGCTGGGAGCAAGTCGTGAGATGACCCTTACGAGCTCGAAGAGGTCGAGCAAGACGTTGGTGTCTGCTCTTCAGGTGGTGAAGGCGGTTCGTGCTGGTGTAGAGCTGTTCTATACACTAGTGGAGGTTGCAAAGTCGAAGCCCGCGTTGGTTAATATTTCAGTGGTATCGGAGTACCCTGAGAGATCTTCCTGGAGCCCCGCCTCGACGGGAGATAGATTTCATGTTTGAGCTAGTACTAGGTGCAAAGCCTGTGTCACGCTCTCCATATCGGCTAGCGCCTAAGGAAATGGCGGAGTTGAAGGTGCAACTTCTAAAAGTTGTTGGAGTAATGGTATGTGCGTCCAAGTCCTTCGCCTTGGAGCGTACCGACCCTCTTTATTAATAAGAAGGACGGAAGCTTGAGGCTATGTATTAATTATCGAGAGCTCAACAAGTTGACGGAAAAGAACAAGTACCCAATCCCAAGGATGATGATCTTTGTGATCAGTTGTTCGGGCCAACGACGTACTCTAAATTAGATAAGGGAGAGTGATATCCCTAAGATAACGTTCAGTACAGGATACGGGTGCTACGAATTTATGGTCATGCCGTTTGGGCTGACTAATGCGCCGTCAGTGTTCATGGATTTGATGAACAGGACCTTCCGGGAGTACTTGCACCATTTTGTGATCGTCTTCGTCGACGATATTCTGGTGTACTCACAGAGTAAGGAAGATCACTTCAAGCATCTTCTTTTGGTTTTGGAGATGCTAAGGAGGAATCAGTTGTATGTCAAGCTCTCGAAGTACTAGTTTTGGTCATCCTCAGTGGCGTCCTCGGTCTTATAGTCAGTGAGGAAGGTATTGCAGTGGATCCGGCGAAGATTATTGCGATACGTGAGTGGTCTGAGCTTTATACGGTAGCAAGAGTTCGGAGCTTTCTGGGGCTTGTCGGCTATTACAGGCGCTTCGTAGAAAACTTCTCGCGGATAGCGGTACCCCTCACTATTGTGACGAGAAAGGAGCAGAAGTTCTTTTGGACGCCGGAGTGCGCGCGAGCTTTTGAGGAGTTGAAATGTCGGTTGACCATGGCGCCTGTGCTAACTTCGCCAAGTGGGACCGAAGGCTATGAGATTTAATAGCGATGCTTCGGGCAGCGGTTTGGGTTGCGTGCTACTGCAACTGCATCACGGAAGTGTAATAGCTTATGGCGCGAGACAGCCAAAAGTGCACGAGAGGAACTATCCGGTCCATGACTTATTGTTAGCGGCCCTGAGTTTTGCCTTGAAGCTGTGGAGGCACAATTTTGTACGGTGTGAAGATGGATATCTACGCCAGTCACAAGTGCGTGAAGTATCTGATTGGTCAGATTGGTCAGAAGGATCTAAATTTGCGGCAGCATAGATGGATGGAGTTCTTGGGAGACTATACATTCAAGATCCACTACGTGCCTGATAAAGGGAATGCGGTTGCTGACACGTTGAGTCGCCGAGCCCCAGCTCAAGCCAATTGGCTATCGATGCATGATGAGCGATTGGTGTGGGAGTGGGAGGCGTTGGAAATTGTTTGTGTGGATATGCAATCAAATGCTGAAGCAGTACTGAATTGGACTGAAGTTCAATATGACCTGGATGAACGGTTTCGGCAGGTTTTGGATTTGGATGTCCATATGAAGCAGTTCATGGTAGAAGCTCTGGATGAGTCAAATTCGCAACTCGTTGTGGTGGACGGATTGCTTGGGGAAGTCGGTCGTCTGTGCGTCCCAAGTGTGGGAAATTTGCTGGTGGAATTATTCTACGAGGCACACCATACTAAGTACTCAATTCACCCGGGAAGCACGAAGATGTACCGCGATGTAAAGAAACTGTTTTGGTGTCTGGGTTTGAAGAAAGATGTGGCGCTCTACGTAGTGAAGTGCCAAACTTGCGCCTTGGTGAAGGCGGAATGCCAAAAGCCTGGAGGATTTCTTAAGTCCTTGCATATTCCGGAGTGGAAATTCGACGACATCTCTATGGACTTCGTGCACGGTTTGCCAAGGTCACAAAAAGGGGAACGACTCCATTTGGGTGGTCATAGATCAGTTAACGAAGGTGTCGCATTTCATTCCGCATAGGAAGGATGATCCGGTGGAGAGGTTAGCAAAACTATAGGTGGATAGTATAGTACGGCTTCACGGTGTGCCCCGCAGCATCGTGAGGGACCGAGATGGGCTGAGTGGAGGCTTGTGCAGCAAATGTTGGGGACAAAGTTAAAATAGAACTATGGAAAGCATGCTCCGCATGTGTGTCTTGGATTTTGTGAAGACCACCTTTATTTGGTGGAGTTCGCATACAACAACAGCTACCAAGCGAGTATTCAAATGACGCCCTTCGAGGCCCTATATGGTAGAAAATGTCGCACGCCGTGGTCCTGGCTGGAAACGGGTGAGTCAAGTTGTATAATCGATTCGAAGTGGAGGATGTTACTTTGTTGATGCGAAGCATTCGGGAGAGGTTGCTTATCGCTCAGGACCGGCAAGCGAAGTACTATAATGCCAAGCACAGGAACGTGGAGTTCACCGTGGGCGACTATGTGTACTTAAAGATCAAGCCGTTCAAGGGTGTCTCGCCGGTGCGGTGATTGGAAAAGCTAAACCCGAGGTACCTTGGGCCGTTTGAGGTTCTGAAGTGGGTTGGTGAAGCTTGCCTATCAATTGAAGCTTTTAGTAGAGCTTAGTGGTCTACATGATGTATTCCATATTTCGGTGCTACAGAAGGTGGTGCAAGAGCCTACGCGAGTGATCGCGGTCGATGAAGCGCCGATTGATAGTGGATTGACGACGAAAGTAAAGCCTATGTGGATTGAGGACTCGGAGGTCAAGCGGCTACGCAATAAAGAGATCTGGATGGTCGAGGTCCGGTGGGACAATTGCGGTCGTGAGGAGCTCTCTTGGAAGCGAGAGCAGACTATGCTTGACGAGTAACCGTAATTATTCCGCTCAGGTACAAATTTTGGTTTTGTACATATCTTTCCTTTATATAATTTTGTGGACGAAATTCTTTTAAGAGGGGGAGAGTTGTAACGCCCCGAAACTCAAAAGAGCGACGGGGGACGTTTTGGGCCAGTTTTGGGTTCTGGCTGTAGGCACACGACCTGGGACACGGGCATGTCCCAGGGCGTGTCAAGCTTGTGTCGACACTCAGCCGGCGGAGTCGACATTTTGCTCTCGACATTGTGTCGAGACTGGGCACACGGCCTGCGACACGGGCGTCTTGCAGGGCATGTCGACCCATGTCGACACTTAGCCCGCGAAGTCGACACTCTGCGTTCGACGAAGTGTCGAGACATGGCACACGGCCTACGACACGGGCGTGTCGCATGGCATGTCAACCCGTGTCGACACTCATTCCGGGAAGTCGACACTCTGCTCGACGATGTGTCGAGACAATGCACACGGCCTAGGATACGGGCGTGTCCAAGGCCGTGTCGTTAGGTCGACGATCTTCGCTCGACTAAGGGTCGAGTGTCGAGACCGTGTACATGTCCTGGAGCCCAGGCGTGTTGAGGTGACACGGGCAAGGACACGGGCGTGTCCTAGAACCCGTGCAGTGCTCGGGTTATTTTCGGGTAAAAACGATGGGGGTACACGGCCGGCCACACGGCCGTGTCAGGTGGAACATGGGCGTGTCAGGTTGAACACGGGCGTGTTCGATACCCGTATGTTGTTCCAGGCGAGTCAATTTTGACGGCGAATGAGGCACACGGCCCTGGACACGGGAGTGTGCCAGGCCGTGTGCGATCTAGATTGGGCATTTCAGTCCCGAATCAAAGCCGTTCGTTTCTTTATTTCGGGATCCAACGGCTGGGGGTTGTTCCTGATAAGATATACCCGAGATTGGACTTAGAAAACCTCACTTTTCATGAGTTCTTATCTTTCTAAAACTTAGAGAGAGTGGAGAGCCAAGGAAGGGAGAAGAAGCTAGATCCGGCCGTTGGAGGAGCTTCGAAGCTCCAAATCGCGAGCCGACTCCGGATCCACGGAGGCGAAGAGAGTGCGGTGCTTTTCATCCGCTTACTTTTCCATGGAGCCGAAGAATAACGCAAGGGTAACGATTCTCTTCTTGAGCATGAGTAGCTCTCCTTTGCATAGGAAGCCCGCTCTCGTGAGTTTGCGGTGAGTTGGAGGCATTCCTTCGGGTAGATATGTGAAGTTCCCGTTGTTTAGAGTCCGTAAGCGAGAACAGACATAGGCATGATGTATGAACCCTACCCGGACATGTTTGTCTGGATCGGTGATGTTGCATTGCATAAATGCCGGAGAAGACTCTGTGCTATTGGTTGTGTTTCGGGTTTTCTACACGGTAGATTGCAACAGGGAGCCTTGGGGATTAACCCTTAGGTGCACCCAGAAAACTGGGCTGATGCGTGATATGCCAACATAGAGGCCTGAGAGCCAACTTGAACATAACCGAGTTATGTGAAATTATGTGACGAAAATGGGACTCGGGAGAAGTTTGACCTGTGCATATGGCTTAAATTGTCGTTGCGACGTGAGCACGGGTTAGATGGAACCGTACCCATTTCTATGTAGTTCTTGTTAAAGAGACCTAAGGTTACGTGGCACTTGCAGTTGGCATAGATGAGAGTATTCGACAGTCTATGGCTTAAATTGTCGTGACCCATGTCGGGAAGACAAATTGCTCATATGTTTGGCCGTCAAAGTGACGGTGGTGGGTCCGGAATGTCTATGGCTTTAACTAACGTGACATAGACCGGTTCCCCGAGAATGTGCCCTGAGTGCACGGGGTGTGTGGCCGATTGAGCCTACGCCTGTGATGAAATGAATATTATTATATTGCTCGCTTGTGCTAATAAAATTGCAGGGAAGGAGCATCGCCGCCCCGAGTCGGGGGAGGGATCGTTATAATTTGGTCAGCATTGCTGACCGTTGCCTTTTTGTTTGCCACCGTACGGTGGTTATGTTGCTTGCAGGTGCTGCTGGACCAAGCGGTCAATAACGGGCTAAAGCCCAAATTGATAAGCCGGCCCTTGAAGGCCTATTTAGAGTGCATGTATAAAGAATAAGAGTTATTGGCTAACATCAGGTTGCAGGTACTCTATAAGGCTCCCCTACATGCACGCTCCCCCTATCAAGATGTTCGACATGCTCCCCCTATCTATGTGCACACATTGTTAACATACTCCCGCAACGTGTGATCTCTCCTAACCAATAACTAAAGCACATGAAGATACTCATGAACAATTTATTCTCCCCCTTTGATAATATCAAAAGGGTGGGCAAGGTCACATAGACATTCACGATAAAAAATAGTAAATGTGATGAGCGTTAGAGAAACATCAGATAATACACACAAAAGGTAAAGATAAACATGACACGCATCGAGGTGACTCACCAAAGATACATATCAAAGAATTGCAAGTACATAGGTCACACAATGGAGCAAAGTACACAGTCAGAGATTTTCAATTTCCAGAGTTAATATGATTTGGACAGCACAGACTAAACTACGCACACAGCGAGTACGTCTACAATACTATAAGATTGAGGAAGTAAGCAAGTTGAGCAAACATTGAGAACGTCATGATTGTAAATCGTGTGCTAGTACATATTGTGTTAAAGAAAGATAGTGTAGTTGCAGTCCAATTCTTATGTATGGAAGTCTTAGACAAGGAAATGACATGTGTTTGTGAAGCATCGAAAGCGAGATAACACGAAGGGAAAGATAGCATATTGTCCGTGGATATATTGATCTTATAGGATCCTAACAAAAGAGAAATAAGGTGAATAATCACCTCACATGTCATTCGATGTCGTACATAGGCAACAACTAGGGGAACTAAACTAAAGATAGAGTTGATGTACAAGATCGAAGTGACACTTTAACCAATGTGCTGATCATCACAATGCTCACGAAGACTTATCACTAGGAGTGAGTAGTGCTTGGGGGGACTGTGATAAGAGATGTTATAGTTTGCATAGATTTATTTTTCTAGCGTAGATCTATCACTTTGACGTTTTTTTAAAATAATTCACGGAGCCCCGAGTCAATCAAAATCTATCCACCTAGATAGATACACTTTAACTTGTATACATATGACTTTTGTATAAGAGTTTTGGCTCAGAGATTCAGACCTAGTGTAATCATAAATGTATTGTGACATTGATTATTCAACGTATTTCTAGCATGTTAGAATATAGTGACAAAAGTTATAGCATGTACGCGTAGTATTTTTCGTCTTGAGTGCACTAGTGAGGGATGTGTGTATTATGTGAAGTCATTCCCTTATCTAAATCCTCACACATACCTAGAGGCATAGGCAACAAACACGACCTCGACTTATCGCACTCAATAGCTAAGCACCTATAGATTCAACCCACTATGACTGGAGGACAATGTCTACATAGATTATAAGTATAAACTAAAATATTGTACGTATGCGTTATGGTCTATGTCACAGTCATGTGAGCCTTTAGAAACGAACAATCCACAATTTTTTCCATATATATATATATATATATATATATATATATATATATATTACATTTTTTTGTTAAAAAAACGGTAAGGAAACACAAGTAAACAAAAACAGATATGCAAAGAAAAATAGACAAAGACAAGAAACACAAACAACAAAAAAATATGACGATGACTAGGATGAGAGGTCCAAAACTCCAAGCTCGAGTCGAAGTAGTGAGAAATGTGCATCCGGGAGTGGTTTAGTGAATATGTCCGCTAGTTTGTCATCGGTGTCAATTAAGCTAACACTCATGTTTTCCTTTTTTATATGATCTCGAATATAGTGGTGACGCACGTCAATATGTTATGATCTAGAATGATACACTGGATTATAGGTCAAGTCTATGGCACTCTTGTTGTCGCACCTAAGTGTAACATTCCTACAAGTGAGGCCAGAGTCTTCTAACGTTTGAGACTTCCACAGTGCTTGTGTGCAATAACTTCCTAAGGCAATATATTCATCTTCAACGGTAGAAATTGCAACATAGTTTTGTTTTCTACTTGACCAGGAAACTAGTGCATGCCCTAGGAAGTGACACTTTCCACTTGTGCTCTTGCGATCAAGTGAACATCTGGCATTGCCTGAGTCTAAGTACCTGTGAAGTGTAAAGTCAGTGGTGTGTGGGTACCAGAGCCCGAGGTTCAGCGTGCCAATCAGATACCTAAAAAAGTGCTTTTCTAATTTCAAATGTGACTCTTTAGGGTCGGCTTGTTACCTAGCACACATACCTACCACAAATTTGATATCTGGCCTAGAGGCACTCAAATATAACAATGATCCTATCATACCTCTTAACACAGTCTGATCGACGGAAATGCCACCTTCATCTTTTTCCAAATTTAAGAGAGGCACTCAGAGGAGTTTTGAGTTGTTTCAGATTCTCATACCCAAAAATGCACGAGCATATCTTTGATATATTTTGACTGACTTATAAAAATACCATCTTTACGCTGAGAGATCTGAAATCCTAAGAAATAAGTAAGTTCTCCTACTAGGCTCATTTTGAATATAAATTTCATTAGGGTGACAATATCTACCCACAACTTTTCATTCGTGGCACCAAAGATGATATCATCCACATAGATTTGTAGTATAATTAGATATGAATTCTTGGCATTTACAAATAAGGTTATGTATGCACTATCCATCCTAAATCCATGATCTAAGAGAAAGGTAGTGAGCCTATCGTACCATATGAAAGCTAGGGGATAGATCTGAAATACTCTAGAGGGGGGTGAATAGAGTATTTAGGGTTTATAAAATTTTTGCTAATTAATTCAATCTATTACTAGTGCTGCAAAAAGTAAATTAAAACCACAAACATAGCAACCTATAAAGCACAACCACAACAAGAACAAAAGAAAAAGATCAACCCAGACAACACAAGAATTTTATAGTGGTTCCCCTAAACTTGGGTACATCCACTCTTCTACCACCCTTGTAGGAATCCACTCAGGTTTTTGATCAGGTGACTGCCACCAATGAGCTTTTGATCAGGTGCTCAAAAACTAATCCTCAAGTCTTTTGATCAGGTGACTTGCAAACAGGAATAACTTTTGAAGGGAGTTAAGAACCATTTATAAAGTGGGGGATGAGCGAGTGATTTTGTCTTCTCTTTCTCAGATACAACTGAGAAGACTCTAGTGGAAAAATGATGTTAGAAAAGGCTCCCCCTGAGATATAGAATGGTTCAGGAAGTTGAAGCCTTGTTGCAGGGTGATAGGTCTTCAATCTTTTGCTTTGACCAGATGAACTCTAGGAAATTCTTGACAGATAGAGTGTTTGTTGTCCTTTGAAGAATCCTGGGATGTAGAAGGAAGAAGACTCTTGATTCTGAATGTATGTTCTTCTCCTTCTTCAACTTGCTGTTCTTTTATCTGGTCAAGGGCTAGGGCTTCTTGACTCTTGACAGTGTTGTTACCCTGTGAGCTCTGTATGTTGTATATTCTCTATGTCAGTTTTTTTAATCTCTTGCTTTTCTATCTGTTGTGTTCTGTCTAGAGAGATAAAGAAAATCCCTTTTATATTTTCCATATAATTTCACTTTGAAATTTAAATTCCTTTCTTCATTTAATGTTGACGGCCTGGAGAATATTTGCATTGATTGATTTCCCAAACTGTCCCGTGGAAAAACAGCAGGCAATAATCCTGATGAATACCGTAATCAATGCTTGCTTCTAACGGTAATATTCAGAGAATATTTATGCATTAATTACTCAGGAATTATTGCAATAGAAAAAGGACAGAGGGAGGGAAATTTCTAAGTCCGGAACTTTACAGAATTCGTTGAACAGAGAACAGAATTCGTCGAGCTGTGTCCAGAGTTCTTCGAACAAAGAAGTCAAGTTCGTCAATCAGATAATCTTTGTTCATCGAGCTGAGATCCAAGATCATCGACCTGAGGACAGAACTGCTTTCTCTGGAACCTTTCAATTCTGTGCATCAAGTTCATCGAGCTGAGAATATAACTTCGTCGACTGGAGTTCAGAATTCCATGTTTCTTGTACATAAGAATGTTGAAGTAACGTGTCCAGAAATCGTCGACCTCAGAATTGGGTTCGTCGACCTGAGAACTACTTTTGTCGAGCTGAGAACTTCTAACTACTACTTGATAAATCTTACCTAGACTGTGGTCTAAGTTCGTCGAGCTGAGAAGGTGAGTTCATCGACTGGAGTGTGATTCTGGACTTTGAATACTTAGTTGTTTCTAGTCTTATAGTGTTGAAGTAGATGATCCAAAATTTGTCGAACTAAGATCCAAACTCGTCGAGCTGATATTCTAACTTTGTCGACTGGAGTGTTAAGCTGGACTTCAAATACTTAGATGTTTCTAGAATAAGATGTTGAAGTAGAATACCGAGAGATCGTCAACCTGAGAACTAAGTTCTTCGTCCTGAGAACTAAGTTCATCGACTGGAGTTAAGTGTGAAGAATTCTTGACTTGGTGTTGAAGTATACTCTGGAATTTGTCGACCTGAGATTCAAGTTCATCGAACTCAGCTCAGAGATTTGTCTCTAAGTTCGTCGAGCTGAGCACGACTTTCATCGACCTGAGTTCGACGAACGTCGAACTCATTTTCTGAGTCTTTGAAATTTCTCTAAGTCTTGAGTCTTTTGTAGTCTGTTGATGGTTGGTCCAAGCAGTGTTGACTCTAAGGACATATCCTAGACTCTAGAACTCATACATGACCTTGGCTATACATGTTGGGTCAAACATCCTAATTTTAGTGAACCTAGCCCAAATCCAACTAGGGATCCAACAGTCTCCCCCTATTTGGGTAAGGTCACTAATTAAAGACTCACATTAATAATAAAGCAATAAAACATATATCTGGCATGAAAAATTTAAAGTATGCAGCAGATATATATATACACAGAGCTTTGTGTCAGAATATAACCAAGCAATTTTTAGAAAAATAGAAAGACTGAAATCAGTTTATAATTTATTTCTTCGTCCTCTGTTCCTTGTGCTTTTCCTCTTTGGCCTTCTCACCTGGCTGAGTAAACTTAATCTCCCTTTTAGGATCTACAGCTTAAGCATTGGTCATTGTCATGTCAGCAGCCCCAATGATATTAAGAGATGTAGACCTGGGCACTATTGCCTCTGGATGCAGTTTCATATAATCATCAACATTAAAGAACTTGTTAGCCTTAGCAAACCTGTTCAGTTCTTCCGTTCTGTACTTGGACATTGTAGAGTATTGAGAGGTATCCTTCCCTTCAACTTTAGCTTTGTTAATCATGGAAAGTCCAACCAGTTCCTGGAACCTGGCCATCCTAGCTATTGTAGCTGTCTCTGGATCTTCAAATAGTACAGGTGGGGAAGCAGGACTTTTGGGGCTTTTAGCCTTTTGATGTTCAGGGAATTTTTGCTGTTGTTGTTGTTGTTGTTGATGTTGATGTTGTTGTTTGTGGTGTTGCTTGCCAGATGAATAATGTCTTTACTAGCTGCTTCATGAAGATGAGGACCTACCCTGTTGTCTTTGATAAGTTTGTAACTGGGTAGTCATTTGAGTTGATGAACTTGAAGCACCAGCAGCTGGTGGAGGAGGAGGAGGAGGATCCTTTCTGTATCTTTGAGGAGGTGGGGAATATCTTCTGCTTTTCTTCCATTCTTTTTGCTAGTTTTTGGACAACCGCATCCATGCTGGCATGCCCTTATAAGGTGTGATCTTTTGAAGTATATAGTAGGGGGTGTCATTTGCTGGATTTAATTTTGGTGCAGGAGGTGGAGGAGCCTTCCTCTTCTTAGACACTTTCTTTTTCTTGGGCTCATCATCTGAGTCCTCCTCCTCATCATCATCATCATCCGAAGAACTTTGTGGATTATCATATATTTCATATATTTATTTCAGGGATTTAGCAGATATCAAAGGTTTCTCACCCTGGGAGGGAGCTGGAGGAGGAGCTGGAACTAGATCTGGAGCAGGAGCTGGAGATGGAGAACTGTACACTTCAGTGCTTTTAGCAACTGACTTATTTTAGTCTTCTATATCTACCATGATCAGTGCATCAAGATCAGGCAATGGTGAATCATCCATAACAAAAACTGTAGCAGAAATATCTGTTGGAGGGTATGAAATAATGGGTGAAACAGCTCTTGTAGGAGATGGAATGGCTGGAGTCTCTATTACTGCAAAACTGGCCTTTAGTTGCTTTACAACTTTGGGGCTTATTGGTGTGGTGTAAGGAATTATAGCCATGGATGGCTTAGTGTTGTCATCTGGCAGAAAGTTCAAATGAACTGTATCAAAAGTTCTCAATAAAGTTAACAGATGTACTGTGAGATTTATAATAAAATCACCAGCGGGTATTATTTTCTCTGTTGCTGTATCATCCACCGTATCTATTTCCATATCTACTTCAATAAAATTAATGAAATCAATTAAATCTTTATCAGTATCTGTTGTTGCTTCTGCTTCTTCTGTTTCTACTGCTTCTTCTATTTCTACTGCATTTGCTACTACTGTTGTTTCTTCTACTGCTATTTTTGTTGCTACTTCTTCATTGAGTATCTCCCCCTACCTGGTTTCAGCGTAGACTGGAGTCAGGACCCTAACTGAAGAGGGAGGAGCATAAAGAGCAGAGATTTGGGCAGGTAGGGAGGACATTGAAGAAGCAAGAGGTTAAATTGCCTCTGCTATAATGGTTTTAAGAAGGGGAGTGAGAAGGGCATTGAGTGGTGGTATGATGGAGGGATCCAATAGTGGAGCTGTAGATGGTGGTGTAGAAGGTGTAGCAGTGGAGACATAGGTAGGAATGGAGGAGGATGGTGGAGGTGGAGGTGTTGCATCTTGCATTAGTTCATCCTGAGGAGTACATGTAGTGCGGGGGGGGGGGGGGGGGGGGGGGGGGGGTGAAAGCAAATTGAAGAATTGGATGTTGTCCAAATGGGGGGGGGGGGGTAAGGGAGATGAAGGTGGTGAGGAAATGTGTGTACCATGAGGGGATTGAGGTGGGGTTAGTTTTGGTGATTGAGAAGGAGAGGATTGTTGAGATTCCTGATGGGGGGAAGAGGGGATATCAGCGATATCTATGTGTGGAGAAGTTGCAGGAGATGGAGATGGAGTAGGAAGATGAACTGGTTGTTGTTGTGGTTGTTGAAGAGAAGGAATGTTGGAGGAGGAGGGATGTTGAGGATGAGGTTGGATGGCTGGAGGTGATGGAGGTGGAGGAGGGATCTCTTCAGGAGGGTGGGAAGTGGCTGGAGAACCCCCTAGTACTCTCAGAAACCCTGGTGGAGGAGGAAGAAGCCTTGGAGGGCTTGGTGATGGTCCTCTCCCACCTGCCAAAGAGAGAATAGGTGAGCCTATTGGAGGCATTGATGAATATGGTCTGGGAGACCACGGATTTAGTAGCCTTTTCTTTTAGGAAGATCCCTAAAATCCTTCCAAAACAAACTTCTTTCTTTTTATTCTTTTTCTTAATCAGATCAAACATGATCTGATCCTAGTTTACCTTCTTCTTATTGACCACAACACGCATAACCAGGAATCAGTGCCTGGTTATGTAGTCATGTGCAGTGTTCTTGCCCATCAGAACTTTGCCCGCAATGTCTGCTAGGAATTTGAATTCAGTAGACATGTGTTTCTTCAACAACTTATTTGGGGTTTCTCCAGAGTAACCCAACATACCCAGCATTACATCATATTCTTCAGTATCAATTTCCAATTCTTATTCACCATTAATTAATCCAAAAATTTTTGTGAGGACGGCGGGAGTAATAGAGATAGCATTACCCGATACTGTCCCTGTCAGAGTGTTCTCATCTGTGGTGGAGGAGGTATAGACCCACTCCCTGATTTCAGCCTTGGCGAGTTTGATCCTGGTTGACATCAGTGTCTTTAACTGCTGTTCTTCAAGTAGCTGCAAGATTTCCAGAAAGATTGTGTCGGAATGCAGGAAGGAATCAAAATCGACATCAAAGCCAGTGTCGAATTTCATTGCCGCAAGATTTCCTGCTAGAATCGCCATTAGAGCACCTGCAAGAGGAAAACGACGATCAAGTGCAAAGGAACTGAAAGCGCGGGATGGAGGTCGAAGAAAACCTAGATATAAGGTTTACCGGAATAGGAATTGACAAACTCTGTTCCACAAAAAATAAAATAATTCTACGGTCTGAGGCCGACAAAATAATTTGCAGTTAAGTAATTCGTCGAGCTCAGTCGGAAGATTTGAAGACATTTCGTTGAGCTCCGTTCGACGAAAGTTTTCTAAAGTAGATTCGTCGATCTCCGTTCGACGAAAATGACTTCACTCACAGAGAGTTCGTCGATCTCTGTTCGACGAATATCTCAAGAACTTTCCCCAATTCATCGAGCTCCGTTCGACAAACTCTAGCAAATTCGTCGAGTGCAGATAGAAATTAAACTAAGCCTTCTTCATTGATCATTCCCAGCTGATTTATAAAGAACAAGTGATTTCTTTCATCCGAAGGTTTGGTGAAAATATCAGCTCTTTGTAAATCAGTGTAGATATAGACAAGTTTAATTTTGTTTTTGTCTACACACTCTCTAATGAAATGATGTCTAATGTCTATATGCTTAGTCCTATTATGATGAACTGGATTATGTGCTATGGCTATAGCACTTGTGTTATCACATAAGAGAGTTGAATTATTTAAGTTAAAGCCATAGTCCAGGAGTTAGTTTTGGATCGACAGCATCTGGTAACAGCAATTGCCAGCTGCTATATGTTCTGCTTCAGCAGTTGATGTAGACACAGATGACTTCTTCTTACAAAACCAAGAGACTAATATCATACCAAGTAACTAGCGGGTTCTTGAGGTACTTTTTCTGTCCACCATGCCTCCAGTAAAGTCAGCATCTGAGTATCCAGTTAACTCAAATTCTTACTCAGTAGGGTATCATAGGCCTAGACTGGGACAACTCTTTATATATCTCAAAATTATTTTTAGAAAAATTAGGTGAGATTCTTTAGGGTTCACTTGGAACCTAGCACAAAGACATGTGGCAAACATGATATTAGGTCTGCTAGCTGTAAGATATAATAGGGACCCAACAATGCCGCTATATAACTTCTGGTCAACAGGTTTCCCATATGGATCAGAATCTATTACAGCATTAGTTGCCATAGGTGTTTTCTTTGCTGAGGCATCAGCCATCCCAAACTTCTTAAGAAGCTCTTTAGCAAACTTAGCTTGGGAGATGAAGATGCCATCAGGTAGCTGCTTCACTTGGAGACCAAGGAAGTAGGAGAGCTCACTCATGCTACTTATCTCAAATTTAGAGTGCATGAGGTCAGAAAACCTCTTGCATAGTTTAGAGTCAGTAGATCCAAATATGATGTCATCCACATAGATTTGTACTAACAAGATTTTATCCTTATAGTGTCTAGTGAATAGTGTTGTATGTACTATGCCTCAAGTGAATTCATGCTCTATCAGAAAGCTAGCTAAGGACTCATACCAAGCTCTTGGAGCTTGCTTTAGACCATAGAGGGCTTTATGTAATTTAAATACATAAGAGGGATGAGCTGGAGAAACAAAACCTGGAGGTTGTTCAACATAAACCTCTTCTTTTAGCACTCCATTCAGAAAAGCACACTTTACATCCTTCTGATATACCTTGAACTTCTTGTAGGCAGCATAGGCAAGAAAGATTCTGATTGCCTCTAACCTTGCAACTAGTACAAAGGTCTGATCATAGTATACGCCTTCTTCTTTCCTATATCCTTGAGAAACAAGCCTTCCCTTGTTCCTCACAATTGCACCTTGGTCATCTAGTTTGTTTCTATATACCCATTTGGTTCTAATGACTGGATAGTCTTTGGGTCTTCGAACCAAATCCCAAACTCTACATCTCTCAAACTGGTTGAGTTCTTCTTGCATTACAGTGATCCAGTGGGGATCTTGCTCAGCATCTGTTATGGATTGAGGTTCAACTTGAGAGAGAAAAAAGGCATGCATCACATCTTGGTTGAGTTTATGCCTTATCTGTGCACCTACTATTATGTCTCCAATCACTTGGGATCTGGGGATATCCCTTAGTGTGACAAGATCAGTGGGTGGAGTTGGTTCAGCAACAATATTTGGAATTGATTCCTCTTGTGGAACTATGTTTGCTGTTGGATGAAGTTCAGTGACTTCAGTGCTTTCTTCTTCACTGTCTTAATCAACTTGTGGAGAAGAATATGTTGGAGCCTCTTGGGTGAGTCTTAGTCCATCCTAATTCTCACACAAATGAGGTACCTGCAAAGGATTACTGGAAGAAATCTCTTTCTTCTTGCAAGACATGTTAGCCTCATCAAAATAACATGAATTAACTCTTCAATTTTTAAAGATGATTTATTAAATAACCTATAAGCTTTGCTTACTTGGGAATATCCTAGAAAAATTCCCTCTTCAGACTTACCTTCAAACTTTCTAATGTATTTCTTGTTGTTATTATGTATATAGCATATGCAACCAAATACTTTAAAATAGGTGATTTTATGTTTCTTCCCTTTAAGTAATTCATAGGGAGTCATATTCTTTAGTTTATTTATCAAACTTTTGTTCAGTACATAATTTGCTGTGCTTACGGCCTCTGCCCAAAATGATAGTGGCATATAAGCATCTGCAAGTAATGTGCCTGTAGCTTCAATCAGGGTTCTATTCTTCCTTTCAGCTACCCTATTTTGTTGGGGAGTTCTAGGAGATGAGAAGCAGTGTCTGTTACCTTCCTTCTCACGGAACTCATGCATAAGAAGAGACTCAAACTCTATACCATGATCACTTCTAATCAATGCAACATGAGTAGAGTACTCAATCTGTATGGTCCTGAGAAAATCTATAAGAACTTTAAAGGTATCTGACTTAGATCTCAGAAAGAACACCCAAGTGAATCTTGAGAAGTCATCTACAATAACTAGGGTATAGGATTTCCCTCCTAGGCTTTGTACAACAATGAGTCCAAAGAGATCCATGTGTAGCAAGTACAAGATTGTAGGTGAATCACTTTTATTGATTGATTTAAAACTAGATTTAGTTTGCTTGCCTAGTTGACAAGCCCTATAAAGGCCTTCCTTCTTATATGGACCAGAAGGTAAGCCTCTTACAAGACTGTCTTTAGATAGCCTAGCAATATTTTTCATGTTTACATGTCCTAGTATTTTATGCCAAAATTCATTTTGAATGGAAACAATATTAAGTAAACAAATATCTAAATTGGCAGAATTGAAATCAACTAAATAAATGTTTCCTTGTCTATTTCCAATTAAAACATTTTGTTTTTCTTTATTAGAAATAATACAAGTTTTCGAATTGAAATGTACCTGATAACCTTCATCACATAACTGAAAGGTACGACTTGTACGAGTTTACCATGATGCTTTTTGGGCTCACAAATTCCCTTCTGCTTTCATGAGCCTGATGAACAAAGTGTTTGAGCCTTATTTAGACATCTTCATCATCATCTTCATCGATGACATTTTGGTATACTCAAAGAAAGAGGAGGAGCATGTCGAACATCTGACCTTGGTGCTGAAGAAGCTAAAAGATCATGCCTTGTTTGCCAAATTCAGCATGTGCGAATTCTGGCTCCAATAAGTTGCCTTCTTGGGCCATGTGATTAGTGGGGCTAGACAAGCTGTGGATCCAGACAATGTGCGTGCCGTGAAGGAATGGTCACCCTTAAAGTCAGCGACCGATGTACGGAGTTTCCTTGGGCTTGCCGGGTATTATCGCAAGTTTGTTAAAGGATTCTCAAAGATTGCTCTTACTCTTACTACTCTGACAAAGAAAGGTGTGTCATACGAGTGGACACCCTAGTGTGAAGCTACGTTCCAAGAACTGAAGAACAAACTTACTACCGCACCCATCCTAGCCCTTCCATTTGGGAAGGAAGGATTTCAAGTCTACATGAATGCATCGTATCAAGGGATGAGTGCAGTACTGATGCAGCTCGATCATGTGTTTGCTTATGCTTCGAGACAGCTGAAGAAGCATGAAGTCAACTATCCAGTACATGATTTAGAATTGGGAGCATTGGTGTTCGCCTTGAAGGTTTTGAGGCACTATCTATATGACATCCACTGCGAAATATTTTCGGACCACAAGAATTTAAAGTACGTTCATACTCAGAAGGAACTGAACCTGAGACAGCGACGGTTGTAACGCCCCCAGTTTTTCTGTGTTTTGTTTGATCTTTGATTGGCGTTACGATGACGCATTTCCGGCCTTTCGCCGTTGTAGAGCGTGGTCTTAGCTCTTTAGGTTCCTTGCGTAGCCTAGTTGTAGCCTGTTAGCAAGATTCCCCAGCTAGCCGGAGTCTGTTTTGGTGACTCGGTTGGGCCTCTTAGGGAATGCTTATGTTTTAGCTTCGGGAGGTGTTAGCCCAAGTGTGCGATCGTCGGATGTTGTTTTCTACCTCACCGTTATTTCCGTAGCTTGGGTTTTTAACTACAGTGCGAGTTTTGGTCGAAGTCCGAGATCGTTTGCCTTCGCGTCGTTTTGACATTTGTTTTGTTAGTTGTAATGTTTGTTGTGTTGTGCACGGCCTTGTGTTGCCGAGCTTGTTAGGCTGGTGCCTGGTTTCTTTTTTTAGCTAAGGAGTTAACTGTTTTTGTTTGTGTGTATGTTTGGGTGTCACGTCCTGGGTCACGGGCGTGACCTAGGGCGTGTCTAGCTCAGGTAGAGCTCTCGGTTGTTTTGTCGACGAAATTCGGTCAACGGGTGTTTTTGGAAGGAACACGGCCTGTGACACGGGCGTGTCACAGGGCGTGTCCCCTTTGCTTCGTCGAGCTCTGCTCGACAATAGTCGAGCAGTGTTTGAGTGAGTACACAGCCGTGTCACGAGCGTGTCGTGTCTGACACGGGCGTGATATGCGGCGTGTCTCTCTGTTTGATGATCGTCGTTCGACGATAGTCGAACGGTGTTTGAGTTGGTACACGGCCTGTGACACGGGCGTGTCACAGGGCGTGTTCTCGGTTTTCGTCGAGCTGAGCTCGACGGTCGTCGAGCGGGTAGGTGAGTGAGTACACGCCCCATGACACGGGCATGTCGGACCGGACACGGGCGTATCACGGGCGTGTCTGGGGCGTGTTCCGTACTTTTTTCCTGAGTGCTTCTTTTATGACGTGATTCGTTTTTCCTCCTCATTTTCTTCGTTCCCGATTCTGGAAAAGCTTCTAGCGGAGGGTTTTGGGAGGAGGCGGTGTTGGGTTTTGGCCGGCGATTGCGGGAGGGTTAGAGCTCGATTTTCTCGCGCGTTAGCGGATTTGGCTTGCTCTCGTCTAGATCCTTCCTTCCATGTAAGTTTTTTCTTGGTTTAGGGTTGATTCAAGGAGTTAAACTTCCTTTGGATTCTTTTCTTCTTCTCTAAATCGTTGCTTTTGACATGTAGGTGGCCGATCTTGCCGCCAAGGCCTGTTTCGTGTTGCAATCGCTGCATCGTGGTAGTAAGGCAAGTGGCTCCTTGCCCTTGCTAAGATTGACCCCCTTTTTACCTGGTTACCTTGCTGTTTATTATTCTTAAATTTCATCCATGTTCGATTTAGGTTGTCTAGGAATTTTGGCTAATCTCATTTTTTTTATTATTCGCGGTTTGGTGTACAGTGGGTAGCTAGAGTTAGGGTGAGGCTGCGTTTAGTTATAGTTAAGTATAGTTGCGGTAGCCCCGAGTAGATAGGATAGAAGGGAGAGTTGGAATTAAATCCCCAACTCTATATTTCCGCGCGTTGAGAGAGTTTAGGCTGCGGTTTTAACTAAAATTTACGTTTACCCTAAGTAGAAAGCGTTGACAGTGTTGAGTGAGCCGAGTTCACTCAACGCCGTCATCTAGTGTAGGTTTTGCGGCTAAGTATTTTGGCGTCAAGTGAGTGGAGCTTACTCAACGCCGTGTCAAGTGGGCTCGACGTTTCTGCCTTGGGTTCGTGTGTTTCCTTAGGATTGTTAGTATGACTTTTCCCTTTTCTCTAGGGGGGGTATTGGGTGTTCGGCTAGTTTTTGCATGCCGACTCTTGGGTTATGGCAGGTGGTGGAGTTTTTGTGCCTCTGGAGGGGTGGTTTTATGTGGACAGTTGTGGCCATCACCTTTTGCCCTGGTTTGGGTTGGCGTGTGTGGTACCCTAAAGCTGCTACTGTTTGACCCCTTAGCCCTTTTTGGATCTGGTTTTGGTTATGTATTCAAATCCATGTTTTGGCCACTGCCATTAACCCACAAGTTAGGACTGTTAGCTCCTTTCCTATTTTATGGCTTTTTCTCTTGGCATATATATATATGTCTTGTTGCTATTGCAGGCTCTTTTGTAGGGCATGTTGCTTTTATTGCTCGGACTTGGTGTTCTTTGCTGTGCTTTAGACAGTGCTCTTTTCTTACTGTCATGCCCTTTCTTGTGCTTTTAGCATTTTTTTTGCCGGGTTGGTAAACCCTTCTTAATTGCTCATTAATCTAATGCTCTATTTACCTTCTTGATTATTTTCTTGCTGAGGTGTTCTTTTCTTGAATGCCTCAGGTCCAGGTTGTAGCCAGTTCAGCGGCTAGTTCTTTTGGAGGGGCTTGCTTGTGGCCTCTTGGGTAGCTGAGTTAGCTGATCCCAGATTTTTGTGAGGAAGTTCTTTACCTTTGGGTATAGACATGCATACTCACCAGTGGGTTCGTGTCTGGTTGTTGACGCCCACTGGTGGCTTCTTGCGATGCTGGGTATGATCTTAAACTGCTATTTTTGCCTAATTGAGGTTATTTACTTGCTTCTGGGAATGTTTTATGCTAGGTTGCATGTTAGATATTTTAAACCCTAAAAGCATTACTATATGTATCTCATGCATGTCATATTTATAAAACCAAAACACTACTTTTCTTTTAGCGTAAAAGACTATCTTTTATATATACTATACTAACCTTAGAGTCGTGCATACCATGAGTCGTCTCTCGGGGACACTTACGCTCATTTAGGATGTCAAATCAATTTAACCAAAGTATTTTTCTGCTGCGTATAAATATATTTTAATTGTGGACTAGCTGATCCACCGTGCCGAGGGATACGGTGATTAAATATAACTGGCTTTCTTTCATATTAATCTACGATTTTCCTTAAAATCTAAAGTCTGGAGTTTTGCCTGAACGTGTGCAGTTATCCCTTGCATGACGTGGCATCACGGCACATATTTTTTCTTGCTCTAATACGATGTAATCGTAGAGAAAAATGCGGGTTGTGACAGTTGGTATCAGAGGGAGGTTGCTTGGCAAATGGTCGGGCAACCTTTCCCTTGTTTGCATTAGTAGTTAGCGTCATGCCATACACACACCGATATGTCATCATCACGTCTTGGCTAAAGCACGAACACTACACTCATGAGCATGAAGAAGTATACATGGCATATTATGTAGTATGGGATGCATAATATGTGTTTGTATATGGATCCACCATAGGAGGCAACATGTGAGGGTTATGTAGTATGGGATGCATAACCTCACCACATGAATGCGGCTAGCACGTTTTCTTTTTTTCGTTGCATGGGAATGTTATGTAGTATGGGATGCATAACATTTTCATGTGTACGCCGCCCATGGCATGCATTAAGGCCTTTTTAGAATGCATAGCACATCATGCATAGCATAACATTTCATAAGCATAACGTGTCAAGCTAAAGATTTGCATGATGACATATGTACACGCATGGTTTTGAGTCAAAAAGAATACAAATACATGCATTCATGGTTTAGGCACATGAGTTAGTGTGATGGTGGTGAACCATCTTAGGTTAAGCATAACATCATCATGGTAAAAAAAACAAATCCCAGAGCAAGTTTAGCAGTTGAAGTTCATATTTAAGTGTGTTTGTCTGTACCGGGTAGTTTTGTTCTTTCTGTTAGGCTAGGTTTTGTCTAAAGCTTGTACGATTATAGGATGGAGAGACATCATACAACGAGATCGACGCCCCAATCCGAGGGTGAGTCGTCGGGAGCGCAGAGCGAGGTGTTGATAGAAAGCCTGCGGCAGAGTAATGAGGCGTTATCGAGGCAGGTAGTGGATATGCAGGCTCAGATTCAATCTCTTGTAGCAGTGGTGGCAGGACAGACTCCGAGAGTTCAGGACCCCGCTGAGGGTGTAGCTGTTCCTGCCCCTCCTGCTCCTCCCGTGCCTTTGGTTGTGTAGCCCCCGGAGATGGCATTCATATCCCAATTTCAGCGGCTTAGGCCCCCTACTTATGATGGGCAAGCAGATTTCATGATTTTGGATGACTGGCTGATTTCCATCGAAGAGATGTTCTCTTACTCTGGAATTGCGGACGATCAGAGAGTGATGCTCGCTGCCTACCAGCTCAAGGGCTTAGCAAAGAGTTCGTGGCTGAGGGATAAAGAGAGCTTGGTGGCAGGATGCACTTGGGAGTCGTTTAAGTTGATGCTCTTAAATAAGTTTTTGCCTTCAGTCGAGCAGGACCGGCTAATGAATGACTTCCTCCATTTGAAGCAGAGGAAACTCACATTTAGTGAGTATGAGATTGATTTTAATAAGTTGAGTCAGTTTGCTCCTGCTCTGGTGAGTGTTGAAGCAGATCGAGTTAAACGGTTTCTGGGAGGACTTAGAAGCGACATTCAGGAGTTAGCGAATGCGTACGGAGCAGTCAGTTATGCCAGCGTGGTTGAAGATGCCTTGAAGGTCGAGGCCATTGAGAGTGCCAAGAATAGAGGCCAGCAGATACGGAAGGATAAGCGGAAGTCCGGTGGAGGGAAGAGCCCTCAGGTGCCTGATGCTATCTCGAGAAAGAAGAACACAGTGCTTTGTAGCTTCTGTGGCCGGCCAGGCTAACCCTTTGAAAGGTGTTTCAAAAGGTTGGGAGCGCAGAAGAAGGAACAGGTGCATGCGATTCAGGGTGCTCCCAGAGGAGACATAGTGTGTGCCTTGTGTGGAAGGAAGGGGCATGATGCTGCCCGTTGCTGGTTAAAAGATAAAGTCTGTTTTCAGTGTGGGCAGAAGGGTCATCTCAAGACAAGGTGACCACAGTTCCAGCCTATTCTACAGCCAGTTCCCCTCCACGCTTTGCCACCGCCTCAGCAAATGTATAAAGGAAAGGGGAAGCTGAATGTGCTTTCAGCAGACGAAGCGCAGACTTCGACACAGGTTATCTCAGGTTTGACTCCTTCCCAGCCGTTTTGTCATGTTCCCTTTTGGTTGTAGTTTTCGTTTTAGCATTTGTTGCCTTAGATGCGTGCGCAATTTGTAGGATGATTTAAGGTAAAGAACCGCTGGGCGCACGTTCTCTTCGACTCCTGCGCTACCCACTCGTTTGTGGCTAGAGCCTTTGTGGAGCGGTTCAGTTTGGGCCAAGATCATGTTGGTGGTGCCTTCTGCGTTAAGTTTCCCTCCGGTGACTCTGTGGTTACGGACCTGGGTGTCCTTGATTGTCCGATTTTGTTAGGGGATTTTCTAGCAAAGGCAGATCTGAAGGTGATTGACCTGGAGGACTTCAATGTTTTCTTGGGTATGGACTGGTTGTCCAGGTACGATGCAGTTATCCAGTGCAAGGGTAAGCGCTTGGAATTCGTCAAAGACAACGGTCAGCCAGGGAGCGTTTATGGGTATGCTCTCCAGGAGTCTCCAGTCATTTCTGCGGTGCGTGCTCGGAAGTTGCTTGATTCTGGCTATTTTGCCTGTATGGTCTCTCTGGTAGGGACAGTTGTTAGTGTGCCGCGTTTGGAATAGATTCCTGTGGTGTGTGACTTCTCTGATATGTTTCCTGACGATCTTCCCAGTCTCCCACCCGATCGAGATGTCGAGTTTGTTATAGATTTGGAGCCAGGCACGCGTCGTATTGTGAAGGCGCCGTACCGGATGGCCCCTCGAGAGCTGGAAGAGTTGCGAATCTAGCTGGATGAGATGTTGGCAAAAGGTTTCATAAGGCCGAGTGCTTCGCCTTGGGGTGCGCCAGTGGTGTTCGTTAAAATGAAAGATGGGTCGATGAGGCTATGCATCGACTATAGAGAACTGAACAAGGTTACTATTAAGAACAGGTACCCTCTACCTCGGATTGATGATTTATTTGACCAACTGCGTGGTAGTGCCGTGTTTTCCAAGATTGATCTTCGTTCGGGCTATCACCAGTTGAGGATTCGGGAGTCAGATGTTCCGCGGACGGCGTTCCTCTCTCATCATGGGCATTTTGAGTTTTTTGTTATGTCATTTGGTTTGACTAATGCGCCCTCAGCTTTTATGGATTTGATGAATGGAGTTTTCAAGGATTTTCTAGATAAGTTTGTGATTGTCTTTATAGATGATGTTTTGGTGTACTCTAAAGATACGGAGGAGCATGATCGACATTTGCGACTGGTCTTGGCGACTCTGAGAGACCATAAGCTATACGCCAAGCTGAGCAAATGCGAATTTTGGTTGCCTCAAGTTTCTTTTCTAGGCCACGTGGTTAATAAGGAGGGAATATCGGTGGACCCAGAAAAGATCGCTGCTGTTATGGAATGGGCGAGACCTGTTACTCCCAGAGAGATCAGAAGCTTCTTGGGCTTGGCTGGCTATTATAGAAGATTTCTAGAGGGATTCTCTACCTTGTTTGTGCCGTTGACCAAGTTGACGCAGAAGAATGTAGCGTTCATATGTGATGGCAAGTGTGAGGAGACTTTTGAGGAACTAAAAAGAAGGTTGTGTTCAGCTCCAATTTTGTCTTTGCCTACTGAAGGTAGTGAGTATGATATATATGTGGATGCGTCGCATGTCGGACTGGGCTGCGTATTGATGCAGGGCGGGAATGTGATTGCATACGGGTCGAGGCAGCTAAAGACTCACGAGAGGAACTACCCTACGCATGACCTGGAGTTTGCAGCTGTGATCTATGCGCTGAAATTGTGGAGGCATTTGCTGTATGGTGCACAGTGCAAGAATTTTACTGATCACAAGAGTTTAAAGTATGTCTTCACCCAGAAGGAATTGAATTTGCACAAACGGCGATGGTTGGAGTATATGTCCGACTATGATGTTGAAATCCAGTACCATCCGGGCAAAGCTAATGTGGTGGCCGACGCCCTGAGTCGGAAGTTAGGAAAGATTTTCAATCTCTCCGCCGAGCGTCTAGTGGAAGAGTTCCTTTTGATGGACATTTCTGTGGGAAGCTGCGATTTGCAGAGTAGTTTGGCAGTGGCAGAACCTTCGTGGATTGCGCTTACGAGACTGCATCAGAAGGATGATCCCAATCTTCTGCATTTGTATCTTCGAGCTGAAAAAGGTGAACTACCAGATTTTTCTATAGATGATGCGGGTACCTTGAAGTATCGTGGCAGGTTTTGCATACCCGCTGTGGGAGATATCCGGGATATGGTGTGCAGAGAAGCCCACGGACCTAGTGTTGCCTACCATCCAGGGTATACCAAGATGTATCATGATTTAAAGCAGATTGCCTAGTGGTATGGGATGAAGAGAGACATAGCCAGATTCGTT
The DNA here is from genome assembly GCA_039583875.1 of Platanthera guangdongensis. Lineage (NCBI taxonomy): Eukaryota > Viridiplantae > Streptophyta > Magnoliopsida > Asparagales > Orchidaceae > Platanthera > Platanthera guangdongensis. Next base: position 124,674,828 of record CM077164.1, read on the forward strand.
TCTGAGTGTCACACTTGCAGGCATGTGAAAGCCGACCATGGGAGGCCTGGTCGCAAGCTGACTCCCTTGGAGATTCCGACGTGGAAGTGGGAGATTATCTCGATGGATTTCATTATAGGCTTACCGAGATCTCCTAAGTGGCATGATTCAGTTTGGGTGATTGTAGACAGATTGACGAAGTGTGCTCACTTTGTAGCATTCAAGATCGATTATCCGATGAGGAAGATAGCCGAGCTGTATTTTGAGGAGGTTATCAGATTTCATGGTGTACCCGTAAGTATCATATCGGATCGAGACTCCAGGTTCACGTCTCGTTTTTGGAAGAGCCTTCAAGAGGGGTTAGGTATAGATTTGAGATATTCCACATCTTATCATCCGCAGACCAATGGTCAGACGGAGCTAGTAAATCAGATTGTGAAAGATATGATCTGATGCTATATTCTGGATCATGGAGGAGCGTGGGACGAGCGCTTGCGGCTTATGGAATTTGCGTATAACAATAGTTATCAAGAAAGCTTGCAAATGGCTCCTTTTGAAGCTTTGTATGGGAGGCGCTGCAGGACTCCCTTGTTTTGGGCTGAGGTTGGCGAGAGACCTTTGTTGGGTCCAGAAACGCTCAAGGAAATGGAAACCGCTGTGAAGCTTATTTGGGGAAAGCTTCGGATAGCCCAGGAGAGATATGAGTAGAACGCCAACCGGCGTAGATCGGTCTTGGAATTTGTTGTGGGGGACTCGGTGTTCTTAAAGGTCTCCCCGTTGATCGGAGTTAAGAGGTTTGGCAAGAACAGGAAGTTGGACCCGAGGTACGTGGGTCCTTTTCTGATTGTTGAGCGGATTGGGTTATCAGCTTATATGCTGGCTTTGCCCGCCAATTTTCCTGGCGTGCATGATGTCTTTCACGTCAGTCAGCTGAGGAAATGTGTGATGAATGGCAGGCAGGTTTTGGACTCTGTGCCTCAGTTGGAGCTGAATCTTTCTTATGTGGAGGTGCATGTCGACATTTTGGATTCTCAGGTTCGTGTGTTGCGGAAGAAGACTATTCCTATGGTTAAAGTTTTGTGGAGAAATCAGGATGTAGAAAGCGCGACTTGGGAATTGGAGTCGGCTATGAGGGAGGCTCACCCTCATCTGTTTCCCTGATCTTGTGTCTGGTATGTTTTGTGCTCTTTTTTTATATATATAGTCCCTTCTTGGCTATTTATCTCTCCATCTTGGTAGGATTGTTGTGAGTAAAGTTTCGAGGCAAAACTTTCTTTTAGGGGGAGTGGCTGTAACGCCCACGGTTTTTCTGTGTTTTGTTTGATCTTTGATTGGCGTTACGATGACGCATTTCTGGTCTTTCGCCGTAGTAGAGCGTTGTCTTAGCTCTTTAGGTTCCTTGCGTAGCCTGGTTGTAGCCTGTTAGCAAGATTCCCCAGCTATCCGGAGTCTGTTTTGGTGACTCGGTTGGGCCTCTTAGGGAATGCTTGTGTTTTGGCTTCGGGAGGTGTTAGCCCGAGTGTGCGATCGTCGGATGTTGTTTTCGACCTCACTGTTGTTTTTTAGCTTGGGTGTTTAGCTACGGTGTGAGTTTTGGTCGAAGTCCGAGATCGTTTGCCTTCACGTCGTTTTGATGTTTGTTTTGTTAGCTGTAATGTTTGTTGTGCTGTGCACGGCCTGGTGTGGCCGAGCTTGTTAGGCTGGTGCCTGGTTTCTTTTTTTAGCTAAGGAGTTAGCTGTTTTTTTTGTGTGTATGTTTGGGTGTCACGGCCTGGGTCACGGGCGTGACCTAGGGCGTATCGAGCTCGGGTAGAGCTCTCGGTTGTTTGGTTGACGAAATTTGGTCGACGGGTGTTTTTGGTAGGAACACGGCCTGTGACATGGGCGTGTCATAGGGCGTGTCCCCTTTGGTTCATCGAGTTGCGCTCGACGATAGTCGAGCAGTGTTTGAGTGAGTACACGGCCATGTCACGGGCGTGACATGGGGCGAGTCTCTCTGTTCGACGATCGGTGTTCGACGATAGTCGAATGGTGTTTGAGTTGGTACACGGCCTGTGACACGGGCGTGTCACAGGGCGTGTCCCCGGTTTTCGTCGAGTTGAGCTCGACGGTCGTCGAGCGGGTAGGTGATTGAGTACATGTAACGCCCCCGATTTTCTAGTGATTTATTTAATTTCTTATTTGGCGTATTATGACGTCAGAGCGTTATGTTAGCGCGTATTGGTCAGGTGGCGTTGTTAGAGCGTGCTCTTAGCTCTTTAGGTTCCCTGCGTGGCTTGGTGTTGCCTGGCAGCAAGATTCCCTAGCGCGCCGGAGTCTGTTTGGTGACTCGGTGGAGCCTCTTGGGGAATGCTTGTGTTTTGGCTTCGGGAGTTTTGCCCGAGTTTTGCTCGTCGGATTTTGTTACCGACTTTGTCGCAGCGCGTTTGCGTTCATTAGGTTTGACCGGCCAAATTTTGGGATTTGCGTCGGGAGTGGGAAATTTTATATTAGGAAATTAGATCGGCTAATTTTAGACTTGCTCGTCAAGTTTCGTCGCGTTCCGAGCATTTTTGGAGCCTCGGCGCGCGATTGTAATTTGTATGTTTTCGCGTACGCCGTTAACTTTAGAAATTATTATCTCGAAAACGGTGCGTCGGAATTCGATTTTGACTTCGCCGTTGGATTCGTAGCGTCGTCATTCGCCTACGGTGCGAATTTCGTTCGTTTCGGCGCGCGTTTGGCCCTCCGTAACTATATAAGGTTATCTTATTATAATAATTTTATATATTATTATATATATATATATATATATATATATATATATATATATATATATTTAAATAAATAATTTTAAAAAAAAAATAATTAGATTAGTAAGAATCGGTGAGAATGAATCTCACTGATTCTCACCGAATCGGTGAGATTCATTCTCACCGATCGGTTTCCCCCCCCCTTTTTTTAAGTTATTTAATTAATATTATTATTATTATAATTCATATATAATTAATATATATAATGATTAATATTATATTATTAATAGTTATATACGTTAAAAAAGGCAAAGCCCTTCTTCTTCCCCGAACAGCAGCCCCCCCCCCCCCCCCCGTGCGACGAACTCTTCCGTTCGCAAATCTTCCGGCGGCCGCCACCGCCGATCCGGTGGACGGAATTTCGATCTGATCGCGGCGTTGGAAAGCTCTCGGCGAGAGCTTCGAGATCGCGGTAAGTTTTTCCCGTTTCGGTGACCGTTTCGCCTTAGATTTTTTCGGCCCTAACCCCGGTTGTCCGTTTTTTCGTAGATCTCGTCTCCGCGTGTCCCATTTTGGACGGATCTACGTGGTGGAGTATTTTGGGTGACGTTTTCAAGGTCGATTTGAGGCAAGTGGATTTCTCCCCTCTTGCGTGCCTCCATGAGTTGCATTTTTGTTGTATTATTCTTTTCTCCTTGTCGTAGAATAGGTGAAATTGGAATGTTTCTAGTTTAGGGCTTGTAGTCGGCCCAAACTAGGAAGTTATCGGTTTTATTTTAGTTGTACTCGGCGGGTAGGGGGAAATAGTTCGGCGGGTAGGGGAAAATAAATCGGCGGGTAGGGGGAAATACTCGGCGGGTTTTGGTCGTAGAACTTGGTAGTTTCTAAGTGGTGTTGTCGGCTAGTTTTGGCGCCGAATCGTGGATCCTTAGCATGTGGTAGCTGGGTTTCTGAAGGAGTATGGTACCAGGGGAGTTTGAGCCGTGGCCACCACCATTTCCTCCTTTGGACATTTTTGGGTTCCTGTAAGAGGTTGGAACTCTATGTGTGTGGACCCTGTGGCGGCCCCTTTAGTACTCTTGAGACACCTAGACCTGGTTGTTCGGTTGTGACTGTTCTTAGTCTCCGACACAGGTTTGGGATTTGTGCCAGTGCTAATGATTTACAAGTTTAGGACTGTTAGTTCCTTCTTACTGTTCATTTGATGCATATTGGTTTCCTTCTGTCTCTGCAGGCTTGAGCGGAGTTTGGTACGTTTCTGTACTTGTTGCATTTCTCTCACTTTTCTGATTATTTCACCTGCATTTTGTCCTCTTTTGGATTCTTTAGCTGAGTTTTTCGGCATTTACTCTTGCAGGGTTGGTAACCCTTTTTCTTTCTGTTCTTTTTATTCAATTATTATCTGATGCTTCTTTGCCACTTGTTTCATTATTTCTTGCTGAGGTGTTCTTCTTTTGAATGCCTCAGGTTCAGGTCTGTAGCCGGCTGTGCGGCTAGTTTCAGGAGTTTCTCTGTGGACTGCGCTTTGGCAGTGTTTTCCTCGCTTGTCGAGGTAGTTCTTTAGCCTTGTAGTAGTACAGACATACATGCTCACCAGCGAGTTCGTGTCAGGTTGTTGACGCTCGTTGGTGATTTTCCTTTGTGATATTAAGTATTTGCTTAGCTGCTAGTTTACCTGTTTTGTGGTAGTTTCACTTGCTCTCTGGGAATGTTTTATGCTAGGTTGCTTGTTACTTTAAACCCTATAATAGAACTACTATATGTATTGCATGATCAGCATGTTTTATAAAAGCTCAAACTCTATTTTCCAATGCGTAAAAAGATGGTTTTCCTTATAAATATTATAAATTGAAATCTAGGGTCTTGCATAGTGTAAGTTGTCCTCTTAGGACGCTTATGCGCTCTTTTAGGATGTTAAGCATAAATGAAGTATTTTTCCGCTACGTATAAAAATAGTTTTCAAACCGTGGACTATCTGATCCACTGAGCCGAGGGATACGGCCAATTAATTTAAAAAATCAGTTTTCTATTCATTTTAACTTATGATTTGAAGGATTAGAGTGTTGCCTGAGCGTCAGCAGTTATCCCCTGCTTGACGTGGCATCACAGCTCGTTGTTTTCTCGTGCTCTGATTCATTATATAAATGAGAAAATGCGGGATGTGACAGTTGGTATCAGAGGGAGGTTGCTTGACAAATTGTCGGGCAACCTGTCCCTGTTAGTGTTAGGTGTTTAGAATCATACCATACACACACCGATATGTCATCAGCACGTCTTGGCTAAAGCACGAACACTACACTCATGAGCATAAAGAAGTATACGGGGCATATTATGTAGTATGGGATGCATAATATGTGTTTGTATATGGATCCACCATAGGAGGCAACATGTGAGGGTTATGTAGTATGGGATGCATAACCTCACCACATGAATGCGGCTAGCACGTTTTCTTTTTCGTTGCATGGAAATGTTATGTAGTATGGGATGCATAACATTTTCATGTGTACGCCGCTCATAACATGCATTAGGGCCTTTTTAGAATGCATAGCACAATCATGCATAGCATAACATTGCATAAGCACAACGTGCCAAGCTAAAGATTTGCAGGATGACATGTGTACACACATGATTTGGAGTCAAAAAGAATATAAATTCATGCATTCCCGATCTAGGCACAAGAGTTAGTTGGATGATAGTGAATCATCGTAGGATAAGCATATCATCATTACAAAAAAATCCCAGAGCAAGTTAGAAGCATGAGCAAGTACTTAAGTATGTATTGTTTGTACTATGTTGTTTGGTTCTAGTGGGTGGGCTAGGTGTCTAGTTAGTGTTTTGTTGTTCCATTAGAATGTCGAGGCGTCCTTCGACAAGGTTGACTCCCCAGTCGGAGGGAGAATCATCAGGTGCGCAGAGCAGCGCAATGATAGAAGGTCTGAGACAAAGCAATGAAGCCTTGTCAAAGCAAGTAGGGGATTTGCAGTCTCAGGTCCAGTCCTTGTTAGCAGTCGTGGCAGGGCAGATTCCGAGAGTTCAGGACCCTGTGGTGGGTCAAGCTGTCCCTGTTCCCCCCGCTCCTCTGGTGCCTCCGGTCGTGGTGCCACCAGAGATGACCTTTATTTCTCAGTTTCAGCGACTTAGGCCTCCGACGTATGATGGCAAAGCAGATTACATGATATTAGACGATTGGATGATATCAATCGAGGATATGTTCTCATACTCCGGGATCACTGATGATCAGAAAGTGATGTTAGCCGCGTATCAGCTCAAAGGGTTGGCAAAGGGCTGGTGGCTGAGGGAGAAAGAAGGTCTGAAGGACGGGTGTTCCTGGGAGTCCTTTAAGGAGCTACTTCTGAGCAAGTTTCTGCCATCGGTCGAGAGGGACCGTCTGATGAATGATTTCCTGCACTTAAAGCAGAGGCAGCTCACGGTTAGCGAGTATGAAATCGAGTTTAGTAAGCTAAGCCGATTTGCCCCAGACTTGGTGAGTTCCGACGAAAATAGAAGCAAGCGATTTCTGGCTGGGCTAAGGAGTGACGTCCAGCAATTAGCAAGTGCCTATGCGACCTCAAGTTATGCTGGTATGGTGGAAGCTGCCTTAAAGGTAGAGGCAATTGATAATGCCAAGAATCGAGGTCAACAACTGAGGAAGGATAAAAGAAAATCTGATGAGCGTAAGAGTGCTCAGGTCCCTAACGCTGCTCTGAGGAAGAGAAATAAGGAGGTATGCAGTTTCTGTGGCCGACCGGGCCATCCATTTGAAAGATGTTATCAAAGGTTAGGAGCTCAAAAGAAAGAGCAGATTCATGCGATCCAAGGTGTCCAAAAGAAAGATTTGCTTTGTTCGGTATGCAAGAAGCCGGGGCACGATGATGCCCATTGCTGGAAGAAGACAAGAAGTTGTTTCTTGTGCGGTCAAGTGGGTCATCTCAAGTATCAGTGCCCGCAAGCTCAGCTTACTCTGCAGCCAGTTCCTCTTCAGGCCTTGCCGCCGCCGCAGCGAGTGGACAAGGGGAAAGGAAAGTTGAACGTGGTCTCTATGGACGAAGCTCAGACGTCCACGCAAGTGATATCAGGTTAGATTCTCCCCTAGTTTTAATGTTTAGCTCATAGTTATAGTTTTGAGCGTTCGCTTCCTTAGTCGCGTGTGCAATTTTATAGGACGATTTAAGGTAAAGAACCGCTGGGCGCGTGTTCTGTTCGATTCCGGCGCTACCCACTCATTCGTGGCTAGGGCCTTCGTAGAGCGTTACCGGTTGGATCTCGATCGTGTTGGTGATGCGTTCTGTGTCAAGTTTCCTTCAGGCGAATCTGTAGTTTCGGACCAGGGTATTCAGAGTTGTCCAATTTTGTTAGGCGATTTCCTCGCGTTTGCTGATTTGAAGCTGTTAGATCTGGAAGACTTCGATGTGATCCTAGGCATGGACTGGTTGTCCAGATATGATGCTGTGATCCAATGCAAGGGTAAACGCTTGGACTTCAGGATGGACAACGGTCAGCCCGGGAGTGTTTACGGTTATCCGCGCCAGGATTCTCCGACTATATCGGCGGTATGTACTCGGAAGCTTGTAGATTCCGGATGTTTTGCTTGTTTGGTTTCGGTTTTAGAAACCAAGGTTAGTTTGTCGTGTTTGGAGGAGATCCCGGTGGTTCGTGATTATCCTGATGTCTTTCCAGCTAATCTTCCTGGTCTCCCGCCTGATCGAGACGTGGAGTTTGTTATAGATTTGGAGCCGGATACGTGTCCTATTGCCAAGGCGCCTTACCGGATGGCCCCACGCGAACTGGAGGAGTTGCGTATCCAGTTAGACGAGTTGCTTGAGAACGGATTTATAAGGCCGAGTTCTTCGCCTTGGGGTGCTCCCGTTTTGTTCGTCAAGAAAAAGGATGGATCGATGAGGTTGTGCATCGATTATAGAGAACTAAATAAGGTAACGATCAAGAATAGGTATCCGTTGCCAAGGATAGATGATTTGTTTGATCAACTGCGAGGCAGCGCCGTGTTCTCTAAGATTGACCTTCGTTCGGGCTACCACCAGTTAAGGATCCGTGAATCAGATATATCGCGGACTGCCTTCCGTTCCCGACATGGACATTTTGAATTTTTGGTGATGTCGTTTGGTTTGACCAACGCACCTTCTGCTTTCATGGACATGATGAACAGGGTCTTCAAGGACTTTCTGGACAAGTTTGTGGTCGTATTTATAGACGATGTGTTGGTGTATTCACGCAATGTTGAGGAGCATGACCAATATTTGCGTCTAGTTTTATCTGCCTTGAGGGACCATAAGTTGTTCGCCAAGCTAAGTAAATGCGAGTTCTGGTTGCCTCAGGTTTCTTTCCTGGGTCATGTGGTTAACAAGAACGGAATCTCTGTCGACCTAGAAAAGATAGCCGCAGTTATGGAATGGACGAGGCCTGCCACACCCAAGGAAATAAGAAGCTTCCTAGGGTTGGCTGGCTACTATAGAAGATTCGTAGAAGGTTTCTCTACGTTATCTGCGCCATTGACTAAGCTGACGCAGAAGAATGCAGCATTTGTGTGGAGCGATAAGTGCGAAGAAGCGTTCCAAGAGCTAAAGAATAGACTGTGCACTGCTCCGATATTGACATTGCCTACGGAAGGATTAGACTATTCCGTTTACGTGGACGCTTCCCACGTGGGTCTTGGTTGTGTGCTGATGCAAGAAGGAAAAGTGATTGCGTATGGGTCAAGACAGCTTAAGATTCATGAAAGGAACTACCCTATGCATGACTTGGAATTCGCAGCAGTTATTTATGCATTGAAATTATGGAGACACTTGTTGTATGGCGCGCAGTGCAAGATTTATACAGATCATAAGAGTTTGAAGTACGTTTTCACTCAAAAGGAGTTAAACTTGCGCCAGCGCAGATGGTTAGAGTATGTGGCTGATTATGAAGTGGAGATCCTATACCATCCGGGTAAGGCTAACGTGGTAGCCGACGCCTTAAGCAGGAAGACAGGGAAAATTTTCAATCTCTCCACTGAGTTGTTGGTAGAAGAGTTTCTTTTAATGGATATTTCAGTTGGTAGATGTGACTCGCCAAGCAGTTTGGAAGTGTCTGAGCCTTCATGGATTTCTCTTACGAGGCTTCATCAAAAGGACGATCCTGATCTACTGCACCTTCATAATAGAACTGAGAAGGGGGAGCTGCCTGACTTTTCGATCGATGACGCGGGTACTCTAAAGTACCGCGGTAGATTTTGCGTCCCCAATTTTCGAGATATTCGAGATAAGTTGTGCAGTGAGGCACACGGTTCAAGTGTGGCCTACCATCCAGGGTCTACAAAAATGTATAAGGACTTGAAACAGATTGCCTGGTGGATTGGTATGAAGGGTGACATTGCAAGGTTTGTGTCAGAATGCTTTACGTGCAAAAGAGTTAAGGCTGATCATGGAAGGTCTGGTGGAAAGTTAGCGCCTTTAGAGATTCCAACTTGGAAGTGGGAGAGTATCTCAATGGATTTCATTACTGGTTTGCCGAGATCTCCCCGAGGGCATGACTCTGTTTGGGTGATTGTTGATAGATTAACAAAGTGTGCACACTTCGTACCCTTTCAGATTGGTTACTCGATGAAGAAGATAGCGGAGCTATATTTGAATGAAGTTATCAGGTTACATGGAGTACCCGTAAGTATAGTATCAGATCGAGACTCCAGGTTTACGTCTCGTTTCTGGAAGAGCCTTCAAGAAGGATTGGGAACTGACTTGAGATATTATACCGCATATCATCCGCAGACCAATGGTCAAACAGAGCGTGTTAATCAGATTGTGGAAGATATGATCCGTTGTTATATATTAGACCACGGAGGAGCGTGGGATGAACGCTTGAGATTGATGGAGTTTGCATACAATAACAGTTATCAAGAGAGTCTGCAAATGGCTCCTTTCGAAGCGCTATATGGAAGACGATGTAGAACTCCTTTATTTTGGGCTGAGGTTGGTGAGAGGCCGATGTTAGGTCCAGATGCCTTAGAAGAAATGGAAGTTTCTGTAAAGCTTATTCGAGAGAAGCTTCGGATAGCTCAAGAGCGATACGAGAAGAACGCCGATCGGCGTAGGTCCGTTTTGGAATTTTCTGTGGGGGACATGGTATTCCTTAAGGTTTCCCCGATGGTTGGAGTGAAGAGGTTCGGTAAGAACCATAAGTTGGACCCGGGGTATGTGGGACCATTTGAAATTGTGGAGCGGATTGGTGTGTCAGCCTACAAGTTGAAATTGCCCGCAAATTTTCCTGGCGTGCACAATGTTTTTCACGTGAGCCAACTGCGGAGGTGTGTGCTAAGTGACAGACAAGTGCTGGATGCAGTGCCCCAGTTGGAGCCTAACCTTTCCTACGTGGAAGTTCCTATCCGTGTTTTGGATGTGCAAGATCGAGTGTTGCGGTAAAAGACAATACCGATGGTAAAGATTCTGTGGAGAAACCAAGACGTGGAGAGCGCGACTTGGGAGCTGGAGTAAGCTATGAGGGAGGCGCATCCTCATTTGTTCTCCTAGTTGTGCTCGGTAAGCATTCGATAACCCTTGGTTATTTTCTTTTCCTCTTTGGTAGAATTGTTTTATGCGTAAAGTTTCGGGACGAAACTTTCTATTAGGGGGAGTGACTGTAACGCCCCCGATTTTCCAGTGATTTATTTAATTTCTTATTTGGCGTATTATGACGTCAGAGCGTTATGTTAGCGCGTATTGGTCAGGTGGCGTTGTTAGAGCGTGCTCTTAGCTCTTTAGGTTCCCTGCGTGGCTTGGTGTTGCCTGGCAGCAAGATTCCCTAGCGAGCCGGAGTCTGTTTGGTGACTCGGTGGAGCCTCTTGGGGAATGCTTGTGTTTTGGCTTCGGGAGTTTTGCCCGAGTTTTGCTCGTCGGATTTTGTTACCGACTTTGTCGCAGCGCGTTTGCGTTCGTTAGGTTTGACCGGCCAAATTTTGGGATTTGCGTCGGGAGTGGGAAATTTTATATTAGGAAATTAGATCGGCTAATTTTAGACTTGCTCGTCAAGTTTCGTCGCGTTCCGAGCATTTTTGGAGCCTCGGCGCGCGATTGTAATTTGTATGTTTTCGCGTACGCCGTTAACTTTAGAAATTATTATCTCGAAAACGGTGCGTCGGAATTCGATTTCGACTTCGCCGTTGGATTCGTAGCGTCGTCATTCGCCTACGGTGCAAATTTCGTACGTTTCGGCGCGCGTTTGGCCCTCCGTAACCATATAAGGTTATCTTATTATAATAATTTTATATATTATTATTATATATATATATATATATTTATATAAATAATTTTAAAAAAAAAATAATTAGATTAGTAAGAATCGGTGAGAATGAATCTCACCGATTCTCACCGAATCGGTGAGATTCATTCTCACCGATCGGTTTCCCCCCCCCCCCCCTTTTTTAAGTTATTTAATTAATATTATTATTATTATAATTCATATATAATTAATATATATAATGATTAATATTATATTATTAATAGTTATATACGTTAAAAGGCAAAGCCCTTCTTCTTCCCCGAACAGCAGCCCCCCCCCCCTCCTGTGCGACGAACCCTTCTGTTCGCAAATCTTCCGGCGGCCGCCACCGCCGATCCGGTGGACGGAATTTCGATCCGATCGCGGCGTTGGAAAGCTCTCGGCGAGAGCTTCGAGATCGCGGTAAGTTTTTCCCGTTTCGGTGACCGTTTCGCCTTAGATTTGTTCGGCCCTAACCCCGGTTGTCCGTTTTTTCGTAGATCTCGTCTCCGCGTGTCCCATTTTGGACGGATCTACGTGGTGGAGTATTTTGGGTGACGTTTTCAAGGTCGATTTGAGGCAAGTGAATTTCTCCCCTCTTGCGTGCCTCCATGAGTTGCATTTTTGTTGTATTATTCTTTTCTCCTTGTCGTAGAATAGGTGAAATTGGAATGTTTCTAGTTTAGGGCTTGTAGTCGGCCCAAACTAGGAAGTTATCAGTTTTATTTTAGTTGTACTCGGCGGGTAGGGGGAAATAGTTCGGCGGGTAGGGGAAAATAAATCGGCGGGTAGGGGGAAATACTCGGCGGGTTTTGGTCGTAGAACTTGGTAGTTTCTAAGTGGTGTTGTCGGCTAGTTTTGGCGCCGAATCGTGGATCCTTAGCATGTGGTAGCTGGGTTTCTGAAGGAGTATGGTACCAGGGGAGTTTGAGCCGTGGCCACCACCATTTCCTCCTTTGGACATTTTTGGGTTCCTGTAAGAGGTTGGAACTCTATGTGTGTGGACCCTGTGGCGGCCCCTTTAGTACTCTTGAGACACCTAGACCTGGTTGTTCGGTTGTGACTGTTCTTAGTCTCCGACACAGGTTTGGGATTTGTGGCAGTGCTAATGATTTACAAGTTTAGGACTGTTAGTTCCTTCTTACTGTTCATTTGATGCATATTGGTTTCCTTCTGTCTCTGCAGGCTTGAGCGGAGTTTGGTACGTTTCTGTACTTGTTGCATTTCTCTCACTTTTCTGATTATTTCACCTGCATTTTGTCCTCTTTTGGATTCTTTACCTGAGTTTTTCGGCATTTACTCTTGCAGGGTTGGTAACCCTTTTTATTTCTGTTCTTTTTATTCAATTATTATCTGATGCTTCTTTGCCACTTGTTTCATTATTTCTTGCTGAGGTGTTCTTCTTTTGAATGCCTCAGGTTCAGGTCTGTAGCCGGCTGTGCGGCTAGTTTCAGGAGTTTCTCTGTGGACTGCGCTTTGGCAGTGTTTTCCTCGCTTGTCGAGGTAGTTCTTTAGCCTTGTAGTAGTACAGACATACATGCTCACCAGCGAGTTCGTGTCAGGTTGTTGACGCTCGTTGGTGATTTTCCTTTGTGATATTAAGTATTTGCTTAGCTGCTAGTTTACCTGTTTTGTGGTAGTTTCACTTGCTCTCTGGGAATGTTTTATGCTAGGTTGCTAGTTACTTTAAACCCTATAATAGAACTACTATATGTATTGCATGATCTGCATGTTTTATAAAAGCTCAAACTCTATTTTCCAATGCGTAAAAAGATGGTTTTCCTTATAAATATTATAAATTGAAATCTAGGGTCTTGCACAGTGTAAGTTGTCCTCTTAGGACGCTTATGCGCTCTTTTAGGATGTTAAGCATAAATGAAGTATTTTTCCGCTACGTATAAAAATAGTTTTCAAACCGTGGACTATCTGATCCACTGAGCCGAGGGATACGGCCAATTAATTTAAAAAATCAGTTTTCTATTCATTTTAACTTATGATTTGAAGGATTAGAGTGTTGCCTGAGCGTCAGCAGTTATCCCCTGCTTGACGTGGCATCACAGCTCGTTGTTTTCTCGTGCTCTGATTCATTATATAAATGAGAAAATGCGGGATGTGACAGTACACGCCCTGTGACACGGGCGTGTCGGACCGGACACGGTCGTGTCACTGGCGTGTCTGTGGAGTGTTCCGTACTTTTTTCATGAGTGCTTCTTTTTATTCCGTGATTCGTTTTTCCACCTCATTTTCTTTGTTCCCGGTTCTGGAAAAGCTTCCAGCGGAAGGTTTTGGGAGGAGGCGGTGTTGGGTTTTGGCCGGCGATTGCGGGAGGGTTAGAGCTCGATTTTCTTGCGCGTTAGCGGATTTGGATTGCTCTCGTCTAGATCTTTCCTTCCATGTAAATTTTTTCTTGGTTTATGGTTGATTCAAGGAGTTAAACTTCCTTTGAATTCTTTTCTTCTCCTCTAAATCGTTGCTTTTGACCTGTAGGTGGCCGATCTTGCCGCCAAGGCCTGTTTCGTGTTGCAATCGCTGTATCTTGGTAGTAAGGCAAGTGGCTCCTTGCCCTTGCTAAGATTGACCCCATTTTTACCTGGTTACCTTGCTGTTTATTGTTCTTAAATTTCATCCATGTTCGATTTAGGTTGTCTAGGAATTTTGGCTAATCTCATTCTTTTTATTATTCGCGGTTTGGTGTCCAGTGGGTAGCTAGAGTTAGGGTGTGGCTGTGTTTAGTTGTAGTTAAGTATAGTTGCGGTAGCCCCGAGTACATAGGATAGAAGGTAGAGTTGGAATTAAATCCCCAACTCTCTGTTTCTGCGCTTTGAGAGAGTTTAGGCTGCAGTTTTAACTAAAATTTACATTTACCCTAAGTAGAAAGCACTGACAGTGTTGAGTGAGCCGAGTTCACTCAACGCCGTCATCCAGCGTAGGTTTTGCGGCTAAGTATTTTGGCGTCAAGTGAGTGGAGCTTACTCAACGCCGCATCTAGTGGGCTCAACGTTTCTGCCTTGGGTTTGTGTGTTTCCTTAGGATTGTTAGTATGACTTTTCCCTTTTCTCTAGGGGGGGTATTGGGTGTTCGGCTAGTTTTTGCATGCCGACTCTTGGGTTGTGGCAGGTGGTGGAGTTTTGATGCCTCTGGAGGGGTGGTTTTATGTGGAGAGCTGTGGCCACCGCCTTTTGCCCCAGTTTGGGTTAGCGTGTGTGGGACCCTAAAGCTGCTACTGTTTGACCCCTTAGCCCTTTTTGGATCTGGTTTTGGTTATGTATTCAGATCCATATTTTGACCACTGCCATTAACCCACAAGTTAGGACTGTTAGCTCCTTTCCTATTTTATGGCTTTTTCTCTTGGCATATATGTATATGTCTTGTTGTTGTTGCAGGCTCTTTTGTAGGGCATGTTGCTTTTATTGCTCGCACTTGGTGTGCTTTGCTGTGCTTTAGACAGTGCTCTTTTCTTACTGTCATGCCCTTTCTTGTGCTTTTAGGATTTTTGTTGGTGGGTTGGTAAACCCTTCTTAATTGCTCATTAATCTAATGCTCTATTTACCTTCTTGATTATTTTCTTGTTGAGGTGTTCTTTTCTTGAATGCCTCAGGTCCAGGTTGTAGCCAGTTCAGCGGCTAGTTCTTTTGGAGGGGCTTGCTTGTGGCCTCTTGGGTAGCTGAGTTAGCTGATCCTCGATTTTTGTGAGGTAGTTCTTTACCTTTCTGTATAGACATGCATACTCACCAGTGGGTTCGTTTCAGGTTGTTGACGCCCACTGATGGCTTCTTGCGATACTGGGTATGATCTTAAACTGTTATTTTTGCCTAATTGTGGTTGTTTACTTGCTTCTGGGAATGTTTTATGCTAGATTGCATGTTACATATTTTAAACCCTAAAAGCATTACTATATGTATCTCATGCATGTCATATTTATAAAACCAAAACACTACTTTTCTTTTAGCGTAAAAGACTATCTTTTATATATACTATACTAACCTTAGAGTCGTGCATACCATGTGTCGTCCCTCGGGGACACTTATGCTCATTTAGGATGTCAACTCAATTTAACCAAAGTATTTTTCTGCTGCGTATAAATATATTTTAATTTTGGACTAGCTGATCTACCGTGCCGAGGGATACGGCGATTAAATATAACTGGCTTTCTTTCATATTAATCTACGATTTTCCTTAAAATCTAAAGTCTGTAGTTTTGCCTGAACGTGTGCAATTATACCCTGCACGACGTGGCATCACGACACGTATTTTCTCTTGCTCTGATACGATGTAATCGTAGAGAAAAATACGGGTTGTGACAGCGGTGGCTAGAATTTTTATGTGATTATGAATTTACCTTGAACTACCACCCCAAAAAAGCAAATTTCGTAGCTGATGCTTTGAGCAGGAAGGTACCAGAATCGAGACTTGTGTCCCGATTGATGAGTATGAAATTAGATCGGATGCTCAAAGAGATGGAGATTACCTGTTATATAAAGACCATTCAGAAGTGTATATAGAGTACTTAATCGTGATGAGCATAGTCTATGATATTCGGGAACGAATCCGGGCAGAGAAAGGAAAGGATGCCTCTCTGGCCCCGGTGTTCAACTCAATAGAAGATGGGACTACTGACGAGTATTCCCTAAAGGATGGTCTCATTCATCTTCGTGTTTGACTTTACATCCCCAAAGGCGGTAAAATTCGGGAAGATATCTTGAGAGAGGCACATTGCACTCAGTATTCAGTGCATCCTGCGATTGCCAAGATGTACGCCGACCTGCGGTAGACTATGTGTTGGCTGGGAATGAAGAGAGATGTCAGATATTTTGTTACGTAGGACTATCAAAGGGTGAAGGAGGAATACAAGAGCCCAGGAGGATTATTACAGCCATTGCCCCTCCCTGAGTGGAAGTTTGAGGATGTCTCCATGGACTTCATCCATGGGTTGCCTTGTAACACCCCCTATCCGTCGCATAGCATATAGCAGTAGGTCCGGACGGGGCCCGACGCCATATACCACAGACAGACCGGGTGGTTACTTATGGAAACCATCCAACCAATCTCAACGTCCTACACAGAGCATTCTAGCGGAAGCAGTTTAAAAAGGTTGTAAACAGAACCCAGCAACAAGCACGAATGTCCACTACTACGAAAATAGGAATGTTATTACAAAATACTCAAAACAAGCCTTAAGGCCTTACAAAATGTTTCACTTGAATATTACATGTTTTACAAACCACGGCACGCAGGCCGGTCATACATGAATAAAGCAATAAACATTTCCATTTGGGCCTTCGAGGGCCGGCTTCGCAAAAAGGGCTTTAGCCCGCTATTGACCGCTTGGTCCAGCTGCACCTGCAAGCAACAAACCACCGCACGGTGGCAAAACAAGGCAACGGTCAGCAATGCTGACCAAATTATAACGATCCCGCCCCCAACTCAGGGCGGCGATGCTCCTTCCCTGCATTTCGTTAGCATAAGCGAGCCATATAAATAACCATAGCCATGTCATCACAGACGATGGCTCGTACGGCCACACGCCCCGTGCACTCAGGGCACATTCTCGGTGAACCAGTCGATGTCACGTCAATTAAAGCCATTAACATTCCGGACTCACCACCGCCACTTAGACGGCCAAACCTATGAGCAATTTGTCTTCCTGGCCTGGGTCACGACAATTTAAGCCATTGACCACCGAAGACCCTACTCTATGCCAACGGTAAGTGCCACGTGCCTTTAGGTCTCTTTAACCGAACTACATAGAACGGGTACGGTTCCATCTAACCCGTGCTCACATCGCAACGGCAATTTAAGCCATTTGCGCGGGTCAAACTTCCACCGAGTCCCATTTTCATCACAAGTCACATAACCCCGTTATGTTCAAGTTGGCTCTCAAGCCACCAAGTTGGCAAGATCTCGTATCCGCCCAGTTTTTTGGGTGCACCTTTGGGTTAGTCCCCAAGGCTCCCTGCTGCAATCTACCGCGTAGAAAACTCGAAAAACAACCAATAGCACGGAGTCTTCTCCGGCCTTATGCAATGCAACATCACCGATCCAGACTAACATGTCCGGGTAGGCTTCACACATCATGCCTACGTCCGTTCTCGCATACGGACTCTAAACAACGGGGACTTTACATATCTACCCGAAGGAACGCCTCCAACTCTCCGCAAACTCGCGAGAGCGGGCTTCCTATGCTAGGAGAGAGAGCTATTCGTGCTCAAGATGAGGATCGTTACCCTTGAGTTCCTCTTTGGCGCCATTGAAAAGTAATCGGATGGAAATCACCGTACTTGCGTTGCCTCCGTGGATCCGGAGTCGGCTTGCGATTCGGAGCTCCGAAGCTCCTCCAATGGCGGAATCTAGTTCTTCTTCCTCCAATGGCTCTCCTCTATCTCCAAGGACTTGGAGAGATGATAAGGTATGAAAGTGATGGATTTCTAAGTCAACTCACGGGTATATCCTCTCAGGAACAACCCCCAGCCGTTGGATCTCAACCTAAGGAAACGAACGGCTTTGATTCGGGGTTGAAATGCCCAATCTGGATCGAACACGGCCTGGCACACGCCCGTGTCCAGGGCCGTGTGCCGCATTCGCCGTCAAACTTGAATCTCCTGGAACCTCACACGGGTATCGAACACGCCCGTGTTCGAGCTGACACGCCCGTGTTCCACCTCACACGGCCGTGTAGCCGGCCGTGTACCCCATGATTTTTCCCCATTTTCAACCCGAGCACTGCACGGGTTCTAGGACACGCCCGTGTCCTTACCCGTGTCACCTTGACATGCCTGGACCCCAGGCCGTGTACACGGGACATTTCGTCGAGGGAAGATCGACGACTTGATGACACGGCCTTGGACACGCCCGTGTCCTAGGCCGTGTGCCTTGTCTCAACGATCGTCGAGTGAATCTCGACGACTCCCCGGGACGATCGTCGACACGGGTTGACACGCCCTGCGACACGCCCATGTCGCAGGCCGTGTGCCCATTCTCGACGAATCGTCGAGTACAACTCGACGACTCATGGCTAAGTGTCGACACGGCTTGACACGCCCTGGGACACGCCCGTGTCCCAGGCCGTGTGCCTGCTTCCAGAACCTAAACTGGCCCAAAATGTCCCCCTTTTGCTCCTTTGAGTTTCGGGGCGTTACAACTCTCCCCCTCTTAAAAGAATTTCGCCCACGAAATTACATAAAAGAAAGACACGTACAAAACCAAAATTTGTACCTGAGCGGAACAACTCTGGATATTCGTCAAGCATAGTCTGCTCTCTCTCCCAAGAGAGCTCCTCACGACCGCAATTGTCCCACCGGACTTTGACCATCCTGATCTCTTTATTGCGTAGCCGCTTGACCTCCGAGTCCTCAATCCGCACGGGCTTGACCTTTGTCGTTAGCCCACTATCCACCGGTACTTGATCAACCGCGATCACTTGCGTAGGCTCTTGCACCGCCTTCCGAAGCACCGAAATATGGAATACATCATGTAAACCACTTAGCTCCACTGAAAGCTTCAGCCGATAGGCCGCTTCCCCAACTCGCTCCAGAACCTCAAATGGTCCAAGGTATCTTGGGCTTAGCTTTTTCAATCGCCGCACCCGCGAGACACCCTTGAACGGCTTGATCTTCAAGTATACATAATCGCCCACAGCGAACTCCACGTTCCTGTGCTTGGCATTATAGTACTTTGCTTGCCGGTCCTGAGCGATAAGCAACCTCTCTCGAATGGTTCTCACCAAAGAAGTAGCACCCTCTACTTCTGATCGCTTATACAACTTTGACTCACCCGTTTCTATCCAAGACAACGGCGTGCGACATCTTCTACCATATAGGGCCTCGAAAGGCGCCATATGAATACTTGCTTGGTAGCTGTTGTTGTATGCGAACTCCACCAAATAAAGGTGGTCTTCCCATTGCTTTCCAAAATCCAAGACACACATGCGAAGCATGTCTTCCATGGTTCTATTAACCCTCTCGGTCTGCCCATCCGTTTGTGGATGGAAGGCTGTGCTGAATTTCAGCTTTGTTCCCAACATTTGCTGCACAAGCCTCCAATCATTGGACGTGAACCGCCCATCCCGGTCACTCACGATGCTGCGGGACACACCATGAAGCTGTACTATGTTATCCACATAAAGCTTTGCCAGCTTCTCCACCGGATCATCCTTCCTATGCGGAATAAAATGCGACACCTTCGTTAATCGATCAACAACCACCCAAATGGCGTCGTTTCCCTTTTGCGACCTTGGCAAACCATGCACAAAGTCCATAGAGATGTCGTCGAATTTCCACTCCGGAATAGGTAAGGACTTAAGAAATCCTCCCGGCTTTTGGCACTCCGCCTTTACCAAGGCGCAAGTTTGGCACTTCGCCACGTATAGCGCAACATCCTTCTTTAAACCCGGCCACCAAAACAGTTTCTTCACATCACGGTACATCTTTGTGCTCCCCGGGTGAATCGAGTACTTGGTATGGTGTGCCTCGTACAACAACTCCACCCGTAAATTGCCCACACTTGGGACGCACAATCGACCGTCTTTCCAAAGCAATCCGTCCTCCACGACGAATTGGGAATTTGACCCATCCAGAGCCTCTATCATGAACTGCTTCATATGAGCATCCATATCCAAAGCCTGCCGAATCCGATCAGCCAGGTCATATTGTACTTCAGTCCAATTCAGAACTGCTTCAGCACTTGATTGTCTGTCCACACAAACAATCTCCAACGCCTCCAACTCCCGCACCAACCGCTCATCGTGCACCGATAGCCAATTGGCTTGAGCTGGGGCTCGGCGACTCAACGCGTCCGCAACCGCATTCCCTTTGCCAGGCACGTAGTGGATCTTGAATGTATAGTCCCCCAGGAACTCCATCCACCTACGCTGCCGCATATTCAGATCCTTCTGATCAATTAGATACTTTAGGCTCTTGTGATCGGTGTAGATATCAATCTTCACACCGTACAAATAGTGTCTCCACAGCTTCAAGGCAAAAATCACGGCCGCTAACTCCAAGTCATGGACCGGATAATTCCTCTCGTGCACTTTTAGCTGTCTCGAGCCATAAGCTATCACACTTCCGTGCTACAGTAGCACGCAACCCAAACCGCTGCCCGAAGCATCACTATATATCTCATAGCCTTCGGTCCCACATGGCGAACTCAACACAGGCGCCGTGGTCAACCGACACTTCAATTCCTCAAAAGCTCGCGCGCACTCCGGCGTCCAAACGAACTTATGCTCCTTCCTCGTCAAAGTAGTGAGAGGTAACGCTATCCGCGAGAAGTTCTCTACGAAGCGCCTATAATAGCCGGCAAGCCCCAAAAATCTCCGGACTTCTGCTACCGTAGCAAGCTCAGGCCACTCCCGTATCGCAACAATTTTCGCCGGATCCACAGCAATACCCTCTCCACTCACTATATTACCGAGGAACGCTACTGAGGATAGCCAAAACTCGCACTTCGAGAACTTGGCATACAACTGATTTCTCTTTAGCCTCTCCAACACCAAATGAAGATGCTTGAAGTGATCTTCCTCACTTTGCGAGTACACCAAAATATCATCGATGAAGACGATCACGAAATGGTCCAAGTACTCCCTGAACGTCATGTTCATCAAATCCATGAATACTGACGGCGCACTAGTCAGCCCAAACGGCATGACCGTAAACTCATAATGTCTGTATCTCGTACTAAACGCTGTCTTCGGGATATCACTCTCCCTTATTCGCAGCTGATAGTACCCAGCCTTGAGATCCAACTTCGAGTACACCGTCGACCCGACTAACTGATCGAAGAGATCATCAATCCTAGGGATCGGGTACTTGTTCTTCTCAGTCAGCTTGTTTAGCTCCCGATAATCAATACATAATCTCAAGCTTCCGTCCTTCTTCTTAACAAAGAGGACCGGTGCGCTCCAAGGCAAAGAACTCAGGCGCACATACCCTTGCTCCAACAACTCTTGCAGTTGAACTTTCAGCTCCGCCATTTCCTTAGGCGCTAGCCGATACGGAGATCGTGACACATGCTTTGCACCTGGCACTAGCTCGATCGTAAAATCTATCTCCCGCTGAGGCGGGGCTCCAGGAAGATCTGCGGGGAACACATCAGGGTATTCCGATACCACTGAAATACAATCCAACGCGGGCTTCGGCTTTGCAACCTCCACTAGTGTAAAGAACAGTTCTGCTCCAGCACGAACCGCCTTCACCACCTGAAGAGCAGACATCAACGTCTTGCTCGAACCCTTTAAGCCCGTAAAAGTCGTCTCACGACTCGCTCCCAGCTTAACTTCCTTGCTACCGCAATCTATATGGGCCTGCTGCTCCGAGAGCCATTCCATGCCAAATATGACGTCGAACTCCACCAACGGAAGTAAAGACGCCCGCAGGTCGAACACCTGCTCCCCAATACGAATCTTAACATCGCAGATCCTATCCGCTCGCATCGAACACCCGTTGGGCAACAACACATCCAACTTATCCTTCGCCATCGAAGAAGGGACTCCGATGCGTGTTATAAATCCTTCGGACAAGAAGGAGTGTGAAGCTCCCGTATCGAAGAGTGCTCGTGCCGGATTTTCACAAATCAATACAAATCCTAAACAAGTAGTGGTAAGGTAACATGTGCATAACAAGCATATAAATTGACTTGCTATAAATTAAATCATACATGTCACCACATCAGCTTGTTTAATGGCCTCCTGTTGGCCAAGATTATAGACCCTTGGTTGGGCCGGAGCATAGTGGGATGCGGTCGACTCCACCGCCTTTCCCTTCTCTTCATAAGTAGCTCTCGGCCTTCTCTCGGACTTAGGACGTCCGCTCCAACAGTCACGGGCGAAATGGCCCGTCTTTCCACATGTAAAGCACGCACCCGGGGTCCGACCCGTAGTCTCCCCAGAAGCGCCAGAAGGAGCTGGACCCGAAGTCCTATGCTTCTTGAAAGACCTCCGATAGCCGGACTTTGAAGTAG